>OX578142.1:7019450-7651448 GCA_951213105.1 Amaurobius ferox
AGTGTGTACTTCCGTTTTTGTTATATTGACTAGAAATTAGCTACTTTAGAGTGACGTTACGAGTTTATGCAATCAAATTAATGAATTATACTTTTATGAACGATGGCACAATAAGGAGTGTGTGCTTATGTTCTTGCTATATTGACTAGAAATTAACTATTTTAGAGCGACGTTACGAGTTTATGCAATCAAATTAATGAATTATCCTTATATGAATGAAGGCACAATAAGGAGTGTGTGCTTCCGTTCTTGCTATATTGAATAGAAATTAGCTATTTTAGAGTCACGTTACGAATTTATGCAATCAAATTAATGAATTATCCTTATATGAACGATGGCACAATAAGGAGTGTGTGCTTCCGTTCTTGCTATATTGACTAGAATTTAGCTGTTTTAGAATGACGTTACGAGTTTATACAATCAAATTAATGAATTATCCTTATATGAACGATGGCACAATAAAGAGTGTGTGCTTCCGTTCTTGCTATATTGACTCGAAATTATCTATTTTAGAGTGACGTTACGAGTTTATGCAATCAATTAATGAATTATCCTTATATGCACAATGGCACGATAAGGTGTGTGTGCATCCATTCTTGCTTTATTGAATAGAAATTAGCTATTTCAGTGTGACGTTACGAGTTTATGCAATCAAATTAATGAATTATCCTTATATGAACAATGCACAATAAGGTTTGTGTGCTTCCGTTCTTGCTATATTGACTGGCAATTAGCTATTTTAGAGTGACGTTACGAGTTTAAGCAATCAAATTAATGAATAATCCTTATATGAACGATGGCACAGTAAGGAGTGTGTGCTTCCTTTCTTGCTATACTGACTAGAATATAACTATTTTAGAATGACGTTACGAGTTTATGCAATCAAATTAATGAATTATCCTTATATGAACGATGGCACAATAAGGAGTGTGTGCTTCCGTTCTTGCTATATTGACTAGAATATAACTATTTTAGAATGACGTTACGAATTTATGCAATCAAATTAATGAATTATCCTTATATGAACGATGGCACAATAAAGAGTGTGTGCTTCCGTTCTTGCTGTATTGACTCGAAATTATCTATTTTAGAGTGACGTTACGAGTTTATGCAATCAATTAATGAATTATCCTTATATGCACAATGGCACGATAAGGAGTGTGTGCGTCCATTCTTGCTTTATTGAATAGAAATTAGCTATTTCAGTGTGACGACACCAGTTTATCCAATCAAATTAATGAATTATCCTTATATGAACGATGGCACAAAAAGGAGTTAGTGCTTCCTTTCTTGCTATATTGACTAGATATTAACTATTTTAGACTGACGTTACGAGTTTATGCAATCAAATTAATGAATTATCCTTATATGAACGATGGCAAAATAAGGAGTGTGTTCTTCCGTTCTTGCTATATCAACTAGAAATTAGCTATATATAGAGTGACGTTACGAGTTTATGCAATCAAATTAATGAATTATCCTTATATGAACGATGGCACAATAAGGAGTATGTGCTTCCGTTCTTGCTATATTGACTAGAAATTAGCTACTTTAGAGTGACGTTCCGAGTATATGCAATCAAATTAATGAATTATCCTTTCATGAACGATGGCACAATAAGGAGTTTGTGCTTCCGTTCTTGCTATATTGACTAGAAATTAGCTATTTTTGAGTGACGTTAAGAGTTTATGCAATCAAATTAATGAATTATCCTTATATGAACGATGGCACAATAAGGAGTGTGTGCTTCCGTTCTTGCTATATTGACTAGAATATAACTATTTTAGAATGACGTTACGAGTTTATGCAATCAAATTAATGAATTATCCTTATATGAACGATGGCACAATAAGGAGTGTGTGCTTCCGTTCTTGCTATATTGACTAGAAATTAGCTACTTTAGAGTGACGTTCCGAGTATATGCAATCAAATTAATGAATTATCCTTTCATGAACGACGGCACAATAAGGAGTTTGTGCTTCCGTTCTTGCTATATTGACTAGAAATTAGCTATTTTTGAGTGACGTTAAGAGTTTATGCAATCAAATTAATGAATTATCCTTATATGAACGATGGCACAATAAGGAGTGTGTGCTTCCGTTCTTGCGATATTGACTAGAATATAACTATTTTAGAATGACGTTACGAGTTTATGCAATCAAATTAATGAATTATCCTTATATGAACGATGGCACAATAAGGAGTGTGTGCTTCCGTTCTTGCTATATTGACTAGAAATTAGCTATTTCAAAGTGACGTTACGAGTTTATGCAATCAAATAAATGAATTATCCTTATATGAACGATGGCACAATAAGGAGTTTGTGCTTCCGTTCTTGCTATATTGACTAGAAAATAGCTAATTTAGAGTAACGTTACGAGTTTAGGCAATCAAATTAATGAATTATCCTTATATGAACGATGGCACAATAAGGAGTGTGTACTTCCGTTTTTGTTATATTGACTAGAAATTAGCTACTTTAGAGTGACGTTACGAGTTTATGCAATCAAATTAATGAATTATACTTTTATGAACGATGGCACAATAAGGAGTGTGTGCTTACGTTCTTGCTATATTGACTAGAAATTAACTATTTTAGAGCGACGTTACGAGTTTATGCAATCAAATTAATGAATTATCCTTATATGAATGAATGCACAATAAGGAGTGTGTGCTTCCGTTCTTGCTATATTGAGTAGAAACTAGCTATTTTAGAGTGACGTTACGAGTTTAAACAATCAAAATAATGAATTATCCTTATATGAACGATTGCACGATAAGTAGTGTGTGCGTCCGTTCTTGCTATATTGACTAGCATTTAGCTATTTTAGAGTGACGTTACGAGTTTATGCAATCAAATTAATGAATTATCCTTATATGATCGATGGCACAATAAGAAGTGTGTGCTTCCGTTCTTGCTATATTGACTAGAAATTAGCTAATTTAGTGTGACGTTACGAGTTTATGCAATCAAATTAATAAATTATCCTTATATGAACGATGGCACAAAAAGGAGTGTGTGCTTCCGTCCTTGCTATATTTACTAGAAATTAGCTATTTTAGAGTGACGTTACGAGTTATGCAATCACATTAATGAATTATTCTTATATGAATGATGGCACAATAAGGAGTGTGTGCTTCCGTTCATGCTATATTGACTAGAAATTAGCTATTTCAAAATGACGTTACGAGTTTATGCAATCAAATTAATGAATTATCCTTATATGATCGATGGCACAAAAAGGAGTGTGTGCTTCCGTTCTTGCTATATTGACTAGAAATTAGCTATTTTAGTGTGACGTTACGAGTTTATGCAATCAAATTAATGAATTATCCTTATATTAACGATGGCACAATAAGGTGTGTGTGCTTCCGATCTTGCTATATTGACTAGAAATTAGCTATTTTAGAGTGACTTTACGAGTTTGTGCAATCAAATTAATGAATTATCCTTATATGAACGATGGCACAAAAAGAAGTGTGGGCTTACGTTCTTGCTATATTGACTAGAAATTAGCAATTTCAGCGGGACGTTACGAGTTTACGCAATCAAGTTTATGAATTATCGTTATATGAACGATGGCACAATAAGGAATGTGTACTTCCCTTTTTGCTGTATTGACTAGAAATTAGCTATTTCAAAGTGACATTACGAGTTTATGCAATCAAATCTATGAATTATCCTTATATGAACGATGGCACAATAAGGAGTTTGTGCTTCCGCTCTTGCTATATTGACTAGCAATTAGCTATTTTAGAGTGACGTTACGAGTTTAAGCAATCAAATTAATGAATAATCCTTATATGAACGATGGCACAATAAGGAGTGTGTGCTTCCTTTCTTGCTATATTGACTAGAATATAACTATTTCAGAATGACGTTACGAGTGTATGCAATCAAATTAATGAATTATCCTTATATGAACGATGGCACAATAAGGAGTGTGTGCTTCCGTTCTTGCTATATTGACAAGAAATTAGCTATTTCAAAGTGACGTTACGAGTTTATGCAATCAAATAAATGAATTGTCCTTATATGAACGATGGCACAATAAGGTGTGTGTGCTTCCGTTTTTGCTATATTGACTAGAAATTAGCTACTTTAGAGTGACGTTACGAGTTTATGCAATCAAATTAATGAATTATCCTTATATGAGCGATGGCACAATAAGGAGTGTGTGCTTCCGTTCTTGCTATATTGACTAGAAATTAGCTGTTTGAGAGAGACGTTACGAGTATATGCAATAAAATTAATGAATTATCCTTATATGAACGATGGCACAATAAGGAGTGCGTGCTTCCGTACTTGCTATATTGACTAGAATATAACTATTTTAGAATGACGTTACGAATTTATGCAATCAAATTAATGAATTATCTTTATATGAACGATGGCACAATAAAAAGTGTGTGCTTCCGTTCTTGCTATATTGACTCGAAATTAGCTATTTTAGAGTGACGTTACGAGTTTATGCAATCAAATTAATGAATTATCCTTATATGATCGTTGGCACAATTAGGAGTGTGTGCTCCCGTTCTTGCTATATTGACTAGATATTAACTATTTTAGACTGACATTACGAGTATATGCAATCAAATTAATGAATTATCCTTATATGAACGATGGCACAACAAGGAGTGTGTGCTTCCGTTCTTGCTATATTCAATAGAAACTAGCTACTTTAGAGTGACGTTACGAGTTTATGCAATCAAATTAATGAATTATCCTTATATGAACGATAGCACAATAAGGAGTGTGTGCATCCGTTCTTGCTATATTGACTAGAAATTACCTATTTTAGAATGACGTTACGAGTTTATGCAATCAAATTAATGAATTATCCTTATATGAACGATGGCACAATAAGGAGTGTGTGCTTCCGTTCTTGCTATATTGACTAGAATATAACTATTTTAGAATGACGTTACGAATTTATGCAATCAAATTAATGAATTATCCTTATATGAACGATGGCACAATAAAGAGTGTGTGCTTCCGTTCTTGCTATATTGACTCGAAATTAGCTATTTTAGAGTGACGTTACGAGTTTATGCAATCAATTAATGAATTATACTTATATGAACAATGGCACGATAAGGAGTGTGTGCGTCCGTTCTTGCTTTATTGAATAGAAATTAGCTATTTCAGTGTGACGTTACCAGTTTATGCAATCAAATTAATGAATTATCCTTATATGAACGATGGTACAATAAGGAGTGTGTGCTTCCGTTCTTGCTATATTGACTAGGATATAACTATTTTAGAATGACGTTACGAGTTTATGCAATCAAATTAATGAATTATCCTTATATGAACGATGGCACAATAAGGAGTGTGTGCTTCCGTTCTTGCTATATTGACTAGAAATTAGCTATTTCAAACTGACGTTACGAGTTTATGCAATCAAATAAATGAATTATCCTTATATGAACGATGGCACAATAAGGAGTTTGTGCTTCCGCTCTTGCTATATTGACTAGGAAGTAGCTAATTTAGATTAACGTTACGAGTTTGGGCAATCAAATTAATGAATTATCCTTATATGAACGATGGCACGATAAGGAGTGTGTGCTTCCGTTTTTGCTATATTGACTAGAAATTAGCTACTTTAGAGTGACGTTACGAGTTTATGCAATCAAATTAATGAATTATCCTTTTATGAACGATGGCACAATAAGGAGTGTGTGCTTCCGTTCTTGCTATATTGACTAGAAATTAGCTGTTTGAGAGTGACGTTACGAGTATATGCAATAAAATTAATGAATTATCCTTATATGAACGATAGCACAATAAGGAGTGTGTGCTTCCGTTCTTGCTATATTGACTAGAATATAACTATTTTAGAATGACGTTACGAATTTATGCAATCAAATTAATGAATTATCTTTATATGAACGATGGCACAATAAAAAGTGTGTGCTTCCGTTCTTGCTATATTGACTCGAAATTAGCTATTTTAGAGTGACGTTACGAGTTTATGCAATCAAATTAATGAATTATCCTTATATGGTCGATGGCGCAATTAGGAGTGTGTGCTTCCGTTCTTGCTATATTGACTAGATATTAACTATTTTAGACTGACGTTACGAGTATATGCAATCAAATTAATGAATTATCCTTATATGAACGATGGCACAACAAGGAGTGTGTGCTTCCGTTCTTGCTATATTGAATAGAAACTAGCTATTTTAGAGTGACGTTACGAGTTTATGCAATCAAATTAATGAATTATACTTATATGAACGATAGCATAATAAGGAGTGTGTGCATCCGTTCTTGCTATATTGACTAGAAATTACCTATTTTAGAATGACGTTACGAGTTTATGCAATCAAATTAATGAATTATCCTTATATGAACGATGGCACAATAAGGAGTGTGTGCTTCCGTTCTTGCTATATTGACTAGAATATAACTATTTTAGAATGACGTTACGAATTTATGCAATCAAATTAATGAATTATCCTTATATGAACGATGGCACAATAAAGAGTGTGTGCTTCCGTTCTTGCTATATTGACTCGAAATTAGCTATTTTAGAGTGACGTTACGAGTTTATGCAATCAATTAATGAATTATCCTTATATGAACAATGGCACGATAAGGAGTGTGTGCGTCCGTTCTTGCTTTATTGAATAGAAAATAGCTATTTCAGTGTGACGTTACCAGTTTATGCAATCAAATTAATGAATTATCCTTATATGAACGATGGCACAATAAGGATTGTGTGCTTCCGTTCTTGCTATATTGACTAGAATATAACTATTTTAGAATGACGTTACGAGTTTATGCAATCAAATTAATGAATTATCCTTATATGAACGATGGCACAATAAGGAGTGTGTGCTTCCGTTCTTGCTATATTGACTTGAAATTAGCTATTTCAAACTGACGTTACGAGTTTATGCAATCAAATAAATGAATTATCCTTATATGAACGATGGCACGATAAGGAGTGTGTGCTTCCGTTTTTGCTATATTGACTAGAAATTAGCTACTATAGAGTGACGTTACGAGTTTATGCAATCAAATTAATGAATTATCCTTTTATGAACGATGGCACAATAAGGAGTGTGTGCTTACGTTCTTGTTATATTGACTAGAAATTAACTATTTTAGAGCGACGTTACGAGTTTATGCAATCAAATTAATGAATTATCCTTATATGAACGATGGCACAATAAGGAGTGTGTGCTTCCGTTCTTGCTATATTGACTAGAATATAACTATTTTAGAATGACGTTACGAGTTTATGCAATCAAATTAATGAATTATCCTTATATGAACGATGGCAAAATAAGGAGTGTGTGCTTCCTTTCTTTCTACTTTGATTAGAAATTAGCTATTTTAGAGTGACCTTACGAATTTATGCAATCAAATTGATGAATTATCCTTATATGAACGATAGCACAATAAGGAGTGTGTGCCTCCGATCTTGCTATATTGACTAGAAGTTAGCTATTTTAGAGTGATCTTACGAGTTTGTGCAATAAAATTAATGAATTATAATTATATGAACGATGGCAGAATAAGGAGTGTGTACTTCCGTTCTTGCTATATTGAATAGAAATTAGCTATTTTAGAGTCACGTTACGAATTTATGCAATCAAATTAATGAATTATCCTTATATGAACGATGGCACAATAAGGAGTGTGTGCTTCCGTTCTTGCTATATTGACTAGAATTTAGTTGTTTTAGAATGACGTTACGAGTTTATACAATCAAATTAATGAATTATCCTTATATGAACGATGGCACAATAAAGAGTGTGTGCTTCCGTTCTTGCTATATTGATTCGAAATTATGTATTTTAGAGTGACGTTACGAGTTTATGCAATCAATTAATGAATTATCCTTATATGCACAATGGCACGATAAGGAGTGTGTGCGTCCATTCTTGCTTTATTGAATAGAAATTAGCTATTTCAGTGTGACGTTACGAGTTTATGCAATCAAATTAATGAATTATCCTTATATGAACAATGCACAATAAGGTTTATGTGCTTCCGTTCTTGCTATATTGACTGGCAATTAGCTATTTTAGAGTGACGTTACGAGTTTAAGCAATCAAATTAATGAATAATCCTTATATGAACGATGGCACAGTAAGGAGTGTGTGCTTCCTTTCTTGCTATACTGACTAGAATATAACTATTTTAAAATGACGTTACGAGTTTATGCAATCAAATTAATGAATTATCCTTATATGAACGATGGCACAATAAAGAGTGTGTGCTTCCGTTCTTGCTATATTGACTCGAAATTAGCTGTTTGAGAGTGACGTTACGAGTATATGCAATCAAATTAATGAATTATCCTTATATGAACGATGGCACAATAAGGAGTGTGTGCTTCCGTTCTTGCTATATTGACTAGAATATAACTATTTTAGAATGACGTTACGAATTTATCCAATCAAATTAATGAATTATCCTTATATGAACGATGGCACAAAAAGGAGTTAGTGCTTCCTTTCTTGCTATATTGACTAGATATTAACTATTTTAGACTGACGTTACGAGTTTATGCAATCAAATTAATGAATTATCCTTATATGAACGATGGCAAAATAAGGAGTGTGTGCTTCCGTTCTTGCTATATCAACTAGAAATTAGCTAATATAGAGTGACGTTACGAGTTTATGCAATCAAATTAATGAATTATCCTTATATGAACGATGGCACAATACGGAGTATGTGCTTCCGTTCTTGCTATATTGACTAGAAATTAGCTATTTTAGAGTGACGTTACGAGTTTATGCAATCAATTAATGAATTATCCTTATATGAACAATGGCACGATAAGGAGTGTGTGCGTCCGTTCTTGCTTTATTGAATAGAAAATAGCTATTTCAGTGTGACGTTACCAGTTTATGCAATCAAATTAATGAATTATCCTTATATGAACGATGGCACAATAAGGATTGTGTGCTTCCGTTCTTGCTATATTGACTAGAATATAACTATTTTAGAATGACGTTACGAGTTTATGCAATCAAATTAATGAATTATCCTTATATGAACGATGGCACAATAAGGAGTGTGTGCTTCCGTTCTTGCTATATTGACTAGAAATTAGTTATTTCAAACTGACGTTACGAGTTTATGCAATCAAATAAATGAATTATCCTTATATGAACGATGGCACAATAAGGAGTTTGTGCTTCCGCTCTTGCTATATTGACTAGGAAGTAGCTAATTTAGAGTAACGTTACGAGTTTGGGCAATCAAATTAATGAATTATCCTTATATGAACGATGGCACGATAAGGAGTGTGTGCTTCCGTTTTTGCTATATTGACTAGAAATTAGCTACTTTAGAGTGACGTTACGAGTTTATGCAATCAAATTAATGAATTACCCTTTTATGAACGATGGCACAATAAGGAGTGTGTGCTTACGTTCTTGCTATATTGACTAGAAATTAACTATTTTAGAGCGACGTTACGAGTTTATGCAATCAAATTAATGAATTATCCTTATATGAACGATGGCACAATAAGGAGTGTGTGCTTCCGTTCTTGCTATATTGACTAGAATATAACTATTTTAGAATGACGTTACGAGTTTATGCAATCAAATTAATGAATTATCCTTATATGAACGATGGCAAAATAAGGAGTGTGTGCTTCCTTTCTTTCTTCTTTGATTAGAAATTAGCTATTTTAGAGTGACCTTACGAATTTATGCAATCAAATTGATGAATTATCCTTATATGAACGATAGCACAATAAGGAGTGTGTGCCTCCGATCTTGCTATATTGACTAGAAGTTAGCTATTTTAGAGTGACCTTACGAGTATATGCAATAAAATTAATGAATTATCCTTATATGAACGATGGCACAATAAGGAGTGCGTGCTTCCGTACTTGCTATATTGACTAGAATATAACTATTTTAGAATGACGTTACGAATTTATGCAATCAAATTAATGAATTATCTTTATATGAACGATGGCACAATAAAAAATTGTGTGCTTCCGTTCTTGCTATATTGACTCGAAATTAGCTATTTTAGAGTGACGTTACGAGTTTATGCAATCAAATTAATGAATTATCCTTATATGATCGATGGCACAATTAGGAGTGTGTGCTCCCGTTCTTGCTATATTGACTAGATATTAACTATTTTAGACTGACATTACGAGTATATGCAATCAAATTAATGAATTATCCTTATATGAACGATGGCACAACAAGGAGTGTGTGCTTCCGTTCTTGCTATATTCAATAGAAACTAGCTACTTTAGAGTGACGTTACGAGTTTATGCAATCAAATTAATGAATTATCCTTATATGAACGATAGCACAATAAGGAGTGTGTGCATCCGTTCTTGCTATATTGACTAGAAATTACCTATTTTAGAATGACGTTACGAGTTTATGCAATCAAATTAATGAATTATCCTTATATGAACGATGGCACAATAAGGAGTGTGTGCTTCCGTTCTTGCTATATTGACTAGAATATAACTATTTTAGAATGACGTTACGAATTTATGCAATCAAATTAATGAATTATCCTTATATGAACGATGGCACAATAAAGAGTGTGTGCTTCCGTTCTTGCTATATTGACTCGAAATTAGCTATTTTAGAGTGACGTTACGAGTTTATGCAATCAATTAATGAATTATACTTATATGAACAATGGCACGATAAGGAGTGTGTGCGTCCGTTCTTGCTTTATTGAATAGAAATTAGCTATTTCAGTGTGACGTTACCAGTTTATGCAATCAAATTAATGAATTATCCTTATATGAACGATGGTACAATAAGGAGTGTGTGCTTCCGTTCTTGCTATATTGACTAGGATATAACTATTTTAGAATGACGTTACGAGTTTATGCAATCAAATTAATGAATTATCCTTATATGAACGATGGCACAATAAGGAGTGTGTGCTTCCGTTCTTGCTATATTGACTAGAAATTAGCTATTTCAAACTGACGTTACGAGTTTATGCAATCAAATAAATGAATTATCCTTATATGAACGATGGCACAATAAGGAGTTTGTGCTTCCGCTCTTGCTATATTGACTAGGAAGTAGCTAATTTAGATTAACGTTACGAGTTTGGGCAATCAAATTAATGAATTATCCTTATATGAACGATGGCACGATAAGGAGTGTGTGCTTCCGTTTTTGCTATATTGACTAGAAATTAGCTACTTTAGAGTGACGTTAAGAGTTCATGCAATCAAATTAATGAATTATCCTTTTATGAACGATGGCACAATAAGGAGTGTGTGCTTCCGTTCTTGCTATATTGACTAGAAATTAGCTGTTTGAGAGTGACGTTACGAGTATATGCAATAAAATTAATGAATTATCCTTATATGAACGATAGCACAATAAGGAGTGTGTGCTTCCGTTCTTGCTATATTGACTAGAATATAACTATTTTAGAATGACGTTACGAATTTATGCAATCAAATTAATGAATTATCTTTATATGAACGATGGCACAATAAAAAGTGTGTGCTTCCGTTCTTGCTATATTGACTCGAAATTAGCTATTTTAGAGTGACGTTACGAGTTTATGCAATCAAATTAATGAATTATCCTTATATGGTCGATGGCGCAATTAGGAGTGTGTGCTTCCGTTCTTGCTATATTGACTAGATATTAACTATTTTAGACTGACGTTACGAGTATATGCAATCAAATTAATGAATTATCCTTATATGAACGATGGCACAACAAGGAGTGTGTGCTTCCGTTCTTGCTATATTGAATAGAAACTAGCTATTTTAGAGTGACGTTACGAGTTTATGCAATCAAATTAATGAATTATACTTATATGAACGATAGCACAATAAGGAGTGTGTGCATCCGTTCTTGCTATATTGACTAGAAATTACCTATTTTAGAATGACGTTACGAGTTTATGCAATCAAATTAATGAATTATCCTTATATGAACGATGGCACAATAAGGAGTGTGTGCTTCCGTTCTTGCTATATTGACTAGAATATAACTATTTTAGAATGACGTTACGAATTTATGCAATCAAATTAATGAATTATCCTTATATGAACGATGGCACAATAAAGAGTGTGTGCTTCCGTTCTTGCTATATTGACTCGAAATTAGCTATTTTAGAGTGACGTTACGAGTTTATGCAATCAATTAATGAATTATCCTTATATGAACAATGGCACGATAAGGAGTGTGTGCGTCCGTTCTTGCTTTATTGAATAGAAAAAAGCTATTTCAGTGTGACGTTACCAGTTTATGCAATCAAATTAATGAATTATCCTTATATGAACGATGGCACAATAAGGATTGTGTGCTTCCGTTCTTGCTATATTGACTAGAATATAACTATTTTAGAATGACGTTACGAGTTTATGCAATCAAATTAATGAATTATCCTTATATGAACGATGGCACAATAAGGAGTGTGTGCTTCCGTTCTTGCTATATTGACTTGAAATTAGCTATTTCAAACTGACGTTACGAGTTTATGCAATCAAATAAATGAATTATCCTTATATGAACGATGGCACGATAAGGAGTGTGTGCTTCCGTTTTTGCTATATTGACTAGAAATTAGCTACTATAGAGTGACGTTACGAGTTTATGCAATCAAATTAATGAATTATCCTTTTATGAACGATGGCACAATAAGGAGTGTGTGCTTACGTTCTTGTTATATTGACTAGAAATTAACTATTTTAGAGCGACGTTACGAGTTTATGCAATCAAATTAATGAATTATTCTTATATGAACGATGGCACAATAAGGAGTGTGTGCTTCCGTTCTTGCTATATTGACTAGAATATAACTATTTTAGAATGACGTTACGAGTTTATGCAATCAAATTAATGAATTATCCTTATATGAACGATGGCAAAATAAGGAGTGTGTGCTTCCTTTCTTTCTACTTTGATTAGAAATTAGCTATTTTAGAGTGACCTTACGAATTTATGCAATCAAATTGATGAATTATCCTTATATGAACGATAGCACAATAAGGAGTGTGTGCCTCCGATCTTGCTATATTGACTAGAAGTTAGCTATTTTAGAGTGATCTTACGAGTTTGTGCAATAAAATTAATGAATTATAATTATATGAACGATGGCAGAATAAGGAGTGTGTACTTCCGTTCTTGCTATATTGAATAGAAATTAGCTATTTTAGAGTCACGTTACGAATTTATGCAATCAAATTAATGAATTATCCTTATATGAACGATGGCACAATAAGGAGTGTGTGCTTCCGTTCTTGCTATATTGACTAGAATTTAGTTGTTTTAGAATGACGTTACGAGTTTATACAATCAAATTAATGAATTATCCTTATATGAACGATGGCACAATAAAGAGTGTGTGCTTCCGTTCTTGCTATATTGACTCGAAATTATGTATTTTAGAGTGACGTTACGAGTTTATGCAATCAATTAATGAATTATCCTTATATGCACAATGGCACGATAAGGAGTGTGTGCGTCCATTCTTGCTTTATTGAATAGAAATTAGCTATTTCAGTGTGACGTTACGAGTTTATGCAATCAAATTAATGAATTATCCTTATATGAACAATGCACAATAAGGTTTGTGTGCTTCCGTTCTTGCTATATTGACTGGCAATTAGCTATTTTAGAGTGACGTTACGAGTTTAAGCAATCAAATTAATGAATAATCCTTATATGAACGATGGCACAGTAAGGAGTGTGTGCTTCCTTTCTTGCTATACTGACTAGAATATAACTATTTTAAAATGACGTTACGAGTTTATGCAATCAAATTAATGAATTATCCTTATATGAACGATGGCACAATAAAGAGTGTGTGCTTCCGTTCTTGCTATATTGACTCGAAATTAGCTGTTTGAGAGTGACGTTACGAGTATATGCAATCAAATTAATGAATTATCCTTATATGAACGATGGCACAATAAGGAGTGTGTGCTTCCGTTCTTGCTATATTGACTAGAATATAACTATTTTAGAATGACGTTACGAATTTATCCAATCAAATTAATGAATTATCCTTATATGAACGATGGCACAAAAAGGAGTTAGTGCTTCCTTTCTTGCTATATTGACTAGATATTAACTATTTTAGACTGACGTTACGAGTTTATGCAATCAAATTAATGAATTATCCTTATATGAACGATGGCAAAATAAGGAGTGTGTGCTTCCGTTCTTGCTATATCAACTAGAAATTAGCTAATATAGAGTGACGTTACGAGTTTATGCAATCAAATTAATGAATTATCCTTATATGAACGATGGCACAATACGGAGTATGTGCTTCCGTTCTTGCTATATTGACTAGAAATTAGCTATTTTAGAGTGACGTTACGAGTTTATGCAATCAATTAATGAATTATCCTTATATGAACAATGGCACGATAAGGAGTGTGTGCGTCCGTTCTTGCTTTATTGAATAGAAAATAGCTATTTCAGTGTGACGTTACCAGTTTATGCAATCAAATTAATGAATTATCCTTATATGAACGATGGCACAATAAGGATTGTGTGCTTCCGTTCTTGCTATATTGACTAGAATATAACTATTTTAGAATGACGTTACGAGTTTATGCAATCAAATTAATGAATTATCCTTATATGAACGATGGCACAATAAGGAGTGTGTGCTTCCGTTCTTGCTATATTGACTAGAAATTAGTTATTTCAAACTGACGTTACGAGTTTATGCAATCAAATAAATGAATTATCCTTATATGAACGATGGCACAATAAGGAGTTTGTGCTTCCGCTCTTGCTATATTGACTAGGAAGTAGCTAATTTAGAGTAACGTTACGAGTTTGGGCAATCAAATTAATGAATTATCCTTATATGAACGATGGCACGATAAGGAGTGTGTGCTTCCGTTTTTGCTATATTGACTAGAAATTAGCTACTTTAGAGTGACGTTACGAGTTTATGCAATCAAATTAATGAATTACCCTTTTATGAACGATGGCACAATAAGGAGTGTGTGCTTACGTTCTTGCTATATTGACTAGAAATTAACTATTTTAGAGCGACGTTACGAGTTTATGCAATCAAATTAATGAATTATCCTTATATGAACGATGGCACAATAAGGAGTGTGTGCTTCCGTTCTTGCTATATTGACTAGAATATAACTATTTTAGAATGACGTTACGAGTTTATGCAATCAAATTAATGAATTATCCTTATATGAACGATGGCAAAATAAGGAGTGTGTGCTTCCTTTCTTTCTTCTTTGATTAGAAATTAGCTATTTTAGAGTGACCTTACGAATTTATGCAATCAAATTGATGAATTATCCTTATATGAACGATAGCACAATAAGGAGTGTGTGCCTCCGATCTTGCTATATTGACTAGAAGTTAGCTATTTTAGAGTGACCTTACGAGTTTGTGCAATAAAATTAATGAATTATCCTTATATGAACGATGGCAGAATAAGGAGTGTGTACTTCCGTTCTTGCTATATTGACTAGAAATTAGCTACTTTAGAGTGACGTTCCGAGTTTATGCAATCAAATTAATGAATTATCCTTTCATGAACGATGGCACAATAAGGAGTGTGTGGATCCGTTCTTGCTATATTGACTAGAAATTACCTATTTTAGAATGACGTTACGAGTTTATGCAATCAAATTAATGAATTATCCTTATATGAACGATGGCACAATAAGGAGCGTGTGCTTCCGTTCTTGCTATATTGACTAGAATATAACTATTTTAGAATGACGTTACGAATTTATGCAATCAAATTAATGAATTATCCTTATATGAACGATGGCACAATAAAGAGTGTGTGCATCCGTTCTTGCTATATTGACTAGAGATTACCTATTTTAGAATGACGTTACGAGTTTATGCAATCAAATTAATGAATTATCCTTATATGAACGATGGCACAATAAGGAGTGTGTGCTTCCGTTCTTGCTATATTGACTAGAAAATAACTATTTTAGAATGACGTTACGAATTTATGCAATCAAATTAATGAATTATCCTTATATGAACGATAGCAAAATAAAGAGTGTGTGCTTCCGTTCTTGCTATATTGACTCGAAATTAGCTATTTTAGAGTGATGTTACGAGTTTATGCAATCAATTAATGAATTATCCTTATATGAACAATGGCACGATAAGGAGTGTGTGCGTCCGTTCTTGCTTTATTGAATAGAAAATAGCTATTTCAGTGTGACGTTACCAGTTTATGCAATCAAATTAATGAATTATCCTTATATGAATGATGGCACAATAAGGATTGTGTGCTTCCGTTCTTGCTATATTGACTAGAATATAACTATTTTAGAATGACGTTACGAATTTATGCAATCAAATTAATGAATTATCCTTATATAAACGATGGCACAATAAGGAGTGTGTGCTTCCGTTCTTGCTATATTGACTAGAAATTAGCTATTTCAAACTGACGTTACGAGTTTATGCAATCAAATAAATGAATTATCCTTATATGAACGATGGCACAATAATTAGTTTGTGCTTCCGCTCTTGCTATATTGACTAGGAAGTAGCTAATTTAGAGTAACGTTACGAGTTTGGGCAATCAAATTAATGAATTATCCTTATATGAACGATGGCACGATAAGGAGTGTGTGCTTCCGTTTTTGCTATATTGACTAGAAATTAGCTACTTTAGAGTGACGTTACGAGTTTATGCAATCAAATTAATGAATTATCCTTTTATGAACGATGGCACAATAAGGAGTGTGTGCTTCCGTTCTTGCTATATTGACTAGAATATAACTATTTTAGAATGACGTTACGAGTTTATGCAATAAAACTAATGAATTATCCTTATATGAACGATGGCAAAATAAGGAGTGTGTGCTTCCTTTCTTTCTACTTTGATTAGAAATTAGCTATTTTAGAGTGACCTTACGAATTTATGCAATCAAATTGATGAATTATCCTTATATGAACGATAGCACAATAAGGAGTGTGTGCCTCCGATCTTGCTATATTGACTAGAAATTAGCTATTTTAGAGTGACCTTACGAGTTTGTGCAATAAAATTAATGAATTATCCTTATATAAACGATGGCAGAATAAGGAGTGTGTACTTCCGTTCTTGCTATATTGAATAGAAATTAGCTATTTTAGAGTCACGTTACGAATTTATGCAATCAAATTAATGAATTATCCTTATATGAACGATGGCACAATAAGGAGTGTGTGCTTCCGTTCTTGCTATATTGACTAGAATTTAGCTGTTTTAGAATGACGTTACGAGTTTATACAATCAAATTAATGAATTATCCTTATATGAACGATGGCACAATAAAGAGTGTGTGCTTCCGTTCTTGCTATATTGACTCGAAATTATCTATTTTAGAGTGACGTTACGAGTTTATGCAATCAATTAATGAATTATCCTTATATGCACAATGGCACGATAAGGAGTGTGTGCATCCATTCTTGCTTTATTGAATAGAAATTAGCTATTTCAGTGTGACTTTACGAGTTTATGCAATCAAATTAATGAATTATCCTTATATGAACAATGCACAATAAGGTTTGTGTGCTTCCGTTCTTGCTATATTGACTGGCAATTAGTTATTTTAGAGTGACGTTACGAGTTTAAGCAATCAAAATAATGAATAATCCTTATATGAACGATGGCACAGTAAGGAGTGTGTGCTTCCTTTCTTGCTATACTGACTAGAATATAACTATTTTAGAATGACGTTACGAGTTTATGCAATCAAATTAATGAATTATCCTTATATGAACGATGGCACAATAAGGAGTGTGTGCTTCCGTTCTTGCTATATTGACAAGAATATAACTATTTTAGAATGACGTTACGAATTTATGCAATCAAATTAATGAATTATCCTTATATGAACGATGGCACAATAAAGAGTGTGTGCTTCCGTTCTTGCTGTATTGACTCGAAATTATCTATTTTAGAGTGACGTTACGAGTTTCTGCAATCAATTAATGAATTATCCTTATATGCACAATGGCACGATAAGGAGTGTGTGCGTCCATTCTTGCTTTATTGAATAGAAATTAGCTATTTCAGTGTGACGTTACCAGTTTATCCAATCAAATTAATGAATTATCCTTATATGAACGATGGCACAAAAAGGAGTTAGTGCTTCCTTTCTTGCTATATTGACTAGAAATTAGCTACTTTAGAGTGACGTTCCGAGTATATGCAATCAAATTAATGAATTATCCTTTCATGAACGATGGCACAATAAGGAGTTTGTGCTTCCGTTCTTGCTATATTGACTAGAAATTAGCTATTTTTGAGTGACGTTAAGAGTTTATGCAATCAAATTAATGAATTATCCTTATATGAACGATGGCACAATAAGGAGTGTGTGCTTCCGTTCTTGCTATATTGACTAGAATATAACTATTTTAGAATGACGTTACGAGTTTATGCAATCAAATTAATGAATTATCCTTACATGAACGATGGCACAATAAGGAGTGTGTGCTTCCGTTCTTGCTATATTGACTAGAAATTAGCTATTTCAAAGTGACGTTACGAGTTTATGCAATCAAATAAATGAATTATCCTTATATGAACGATGGCACAATAAGGAGTTTGTGCTTCCGTTCTTGCTATATTGACTAGAAAATAGCTAATTTAGAGTAACGTTACGAGTTTAGGCAATCAAATTAATGAATTATCCTTATATGAACGATGGCACAGTAAGGAGTGTGTACTTCCGTTTTTGTTATATTGACTAGAAATTAGCTACTTTAGAGTGACATTACGAGTTTATGCAATCAAATTAATGAATTATACTTTTATAAACGATGGCACAATAAGGAGTGTGTGCTTACGTTCTTGCTATATTGACTAGAAATTAACTATTTTAGAGCGACGTTACGAGTTTAAGCAATCAAATTAATGAATTATCCTTATATGAATGAAGGCACAATAAGGAGTGTGTGCTTCCGTTCTTCCTATATTGACTAGAAATTAGCTGTTTGAGAGTGACGTTACGAGTATATGCAATCAAATTAATGAATTATCCTTATATGAACGATGGCACAATAAAGAGTGTGTGCATCCGTTCTTGCTATATTGACTAGAAATTACCTATTTTAGAATGACGTTACGAGTTTATGCAATCAAATTAATGAATTATCCTTATATGAACGATGGCACAATAAGGATTGTGTGCTTCCGTTCTTGCTATATTGACTAGAATATAACTATTTTAGAATGACGTTACGAATTTATGCAATCAAATTAATGAATTATCCTTATATGAACGATAGCACAATAAAGAGTGTGTGCTTCCGTTCTTGCTATATTGACTCGAAATTAGCTATTTTAGAGTGATGTTACGAGTTTATGCAATCAATTAATGAATTATCCTTATATGAACAATGGCACGATAAGGAATGTGTGCGTCCGTTCTTGCTTTATTGAATAGAAAATAGCTATTTCAGTGTGACGTTACCAGTTTATGCAATCAAATTAATGAATTATCCTTATATGAATGATGGCACAATAAGGATTGTGTGCTTCCGTTCTTGCTATATTGACTAGAATATAACTATTTTAGAATGACGTTACGAGTTTATGCAATCAAATTAATGAATTATCCTTATATGAACGATGGCACAATAAGGAGTGTGTGCTTCCGTTCTTGCTATAGTGACTAGAAATTAGCTATTTCAAACTGACGTTACGAGTTTATGCAATCAAATAAATGAATTATCCTTATATGAACGATGGCACAATAAGGAGTTTGTGCTTCCGCTCTTGCTATATTGACTAGGAAGTAGCTAATTTAGAGTAACGTTACGAGTTTGGGCAATCAAATTAATGAATTATCCTTATATGAACGATGGCACGATAAGGAGTGTGTGCTTCCGTTTTTGCTATATTGACTAGAAATTAGCTACTTTAGAGTGACGTTACGAGTTTATGCAATCAAATTAATGAATTATCCTTTTATGAACGATGGCACAATAAGGAGTGTGTGCTTACGTTCTTGCTATATTGACTAGAAATTAACTATTTTAGAGCGACGTTACGAGTTTATGCAATCAAATTAATGAATTATCCTTATATGAATGATGGCACAATAAGGAGTTTGTGCTTCCGTTCTTGCTATATTGACTAGAATATAACTATTTTAGAATGACGTTACGAGTTTATGCAATCAAATTAATGAATTATCCTTATATGAACGATGGCAAAATAAGGAGTGTGTGCTTCCTTTCTTTCTACTTTGATTAGAAATTAGCTATTTTAGAGTGACCTTACGAATTTATGCAATCAAATTGATGAATTATCCTTATATGAACGATAGCACAATAAGGAGTGTGTGCCTCCGATCTTGCTATATTGACTAGAATTTAGCTGTTTTAGAATGACGTTACGAGTTTATACAATCAAATTAATGAATTATCCTTATATGAACGATGGCACAATAAAGAGTGTGTGCTTCCGTTCTTGCTATATTGACTCGAAATTATCTATTTTAGAGTGACGTTACGAGTTTATGCAATCAATTAATGAATTATCCTTATATGCACAATGGCACGATAAGGAGTGTGTGCATCCATTCTTGCTTTATTGAATAGAAATTAGCTATTTCAGTGTGACGTTACGAGTTTATGCAATCAAATTAATGAATTATCCTTATATGAACGATGGCACAATAAGGAGTGTGTGCTTCCGTTCTTGCTATATTGACTAGAATATAACTATTTTAGAATGACGTTACGAATTTATGCAATCAAATTAATGAATTATCCTTATATGAACGATGGCACAATAAAGAGTGTGTGCTTCCGTTCTTGCTGTATTGACTCGAAATTATCTATTTTAGAGTTACGTTACGAGTTTATGCAATCAATTAATGAATTATCCTTATATGCACAATGGCACGATAAGGAGTGTGTGCGTCCATTCTTGCTTTATTGAATAGAAATTAGCTATTTCAGTGTGACGTTACCAGTTTATCCAATCAAATTAATGAATTATCCTTATATGAACGATGGCACAAAAAGGAGTTAGTGCTTCCTTTCTTGCTATATTGACTAGATATTAACTATTTTAGACTGACGTTACGAGTTTATGCAATCAAATTAATGAATTATCCTTATATGAACGATGGCAAAATAAGGAGTGTGTTCTTCCGTTCTTGCTATATCAACTAGAAATTAGCTTATATAGAGTGACGTTACGAGTTTATGCAATCAAATTAATGAATTATCCTTATATGAACGATGGCACAATAAGGAGTATGTGCTTCCGTTCTTGCTATATTGACTAGAAATTAGCTACTTTAGAGTGACGTTCCGAGTATATGCAATCAAATTAATGAATTATCCTTTCATGAACGATGGCACAATAAGGAGTTTGTGCTTCCGTTCTTGCTATATTGACTAGAAATTAGCTATTTTTGAGTGACGTTAAGAGTTTATGCAATCAAATTAATGAATTATCCTTATATGAACGATGGCACAATAAGGAGTGTGTGCTTCCGTTCTTGCTATATTGACTAGAATATAACTATTTTAGAATGACGTTACGAGTTTATGCAATCAAATTAATGAATTATCCTTATATGAACTATGGCACAATAAGGAGTGTGTGCTTCCGTTCTTGCTATATTGACTAGAAATTATCTATTTCAAAGTGACGTTACGAGTTTATGCAATCAAATAAATGAATTATCCTTATATGAACGATGGCACAATAAGGAGTATGTGCTTCCGTTCTTGCTATATTGACTAGAAATTAGCTACTTTAGAGTGACGTTCCGAGTATATGCAATCAAATTAATGAATTATCCTTTCATGAACGATGGCACAATAAGGAGTTTGTGCTTCCGTTCTTGCTATATTGACTAGAAATTAGCTATTTTTGAGTGACGTTAAGAGTTTATGCAATCAAATTAATGAATTATCCTTATATGAACGATGGCACAATAAGGAGTGTGTGCTTCCGTTCTTGCTATATTGACTAGAAATTAGCTATTTCAAAGTGACGTTACGAGTTTATGCAATCAAATAAATGAATTATCCTTATATGAACGATGGCACAATAAGGAGTTTGTGCTTCCGTTCTTGCTATATTGACTAGAAAATAGCTAATTTAGAGTAACGTTACGAGTTTAGGCAATCAAATTAATGAATTATCCTTATATGAACGATGGCACAATAAGGAGTGTGTACTTCCGTTTTTGTTATATTGACTAGAAATTAGCTACTTTAGAGTGACGTTACGAGTTTATGCAATCAAATTAATGAATTATACTTTTATGAACGATGGCACAATAAGGAGTGTGTGCTTATGTTCTTGCTATATTGACTAGAAATTAACTATTTTAGAGCGACGTTACGAGTTTATGCAATCAAATTAATGAATTATCCTTATATGAATGAAGGCACAATAAGGAGTGTGTGCTTCCGTTCTTGCTATATTGAATAGAAATTAGCTATTTTAGAGTCACGTTACGAATTTATGCAATCAAATTAATGAATTATCCTTATATGAACGATGGCACAATAAGGAGTGTGTGCTTCCGTTCTTGCTATATTGACTAGAATTTAGCTGTTTTAGAATGACGTTACGAGTTTATACAATCAAATTAATGAATTATCCTTATATGAACGATGGCACAATAAAGAGTGTGTGCTTCCGTTCTTGCTATATTGACTCGAAATTATCTATTTTAGAGTGACGTTACGAGTTTATGCAATCAATTAATGAATTATCCTTATATGCACAATGGCACGATAAGGTGTGTGTGCATCCATTCTTGCTTTATTGAATAGAAATTAGCTATTTCAGTGTGACGTTACGAGTTTATGCAATCAAATTAATGAATTATCCTTATATGAACAATGCACAATAAGGTTTGTGTGCTTCCGTTCTTGCTATATTGACTGGCAATTAGCTATTTTAGAGTGACGTTACGAGTTTAAGCAATCAAATTAATGAATAATCCTTATATGAACGATGGCACAGTAAGGAGTGTGTGCTTCCTTTCTTGCTATACTGACTAGAATATAACTATTTTAGAATGACGTTACGAGTTTATGCAATCAAATTAATGAATTATCCTTATATGAACGATGGCACAATAAGGAGTGTGTGCTTCCGTTCTTGCTATATTGACTAGAATATAACTATTTTAGAATGACGTTACGAATTTATGCAATCAAATTAATGAATTATCCTTATATGAACGATGGCACAATAAAGAGTGTGTGCTTCCGTTCTTGCTGTATTGACTCGAAATTATCTATTTTAGAGTGACGTTACGAGTTTATGCAATCAATTAATGAATTATCCTTATATGCACAATGGCACGATAAGGAGTGTGTGCGTCCATTCTTGCTTTATTGAATAGAAATTAGCTATTTCAGTGTGACGACACCAGTTTATCCAATCAAATTAATGAATTATCCTTATATGAACGATGGCACAAAAAGGAGTTAGTGCTTCCTTTCTTGCTATATTGACTAGATATTAACTATTTTAGACTGACGTTACGAGTTTATGCAATCAAATTAATGAATTATCCTTATATGAACGATGGCAAAATAAGGAGTGTGTTCTTCCGTTCTTGCTATATCAACTAGAAATTAGCTATATATAGAGTGACGTTACGAGTTTATGCAATCAAATTAATGAATTATCCTTATATGAACGATGGCACAATAAGGAGTATGTGCTTCCGTTCTTGCTATATTGACTAGAAATTAGCTACTTTAGAGTGACGTTCCGAGTATATGCAATCAAATTAATGAATTATCCTTTCATGAACGATGGCACAATAAGGAGTTTGTGCTTCCGTTCTTGCTATATTGACTAGAAATTAGCTATTTTTGAGTGACGTTAAGAGTTTATGCAATCAAATTAATGAATTATCCTTATATGAACGATGGCACAATAAGGAGTGTGTGCTTCCGTTCTTGCTATATTGACTAGAATATAACTATTTTAGAATGACGTTACGAGTTTATGCAATCAAATTAATGAATTATCCTTATATGAACGATGGCACAATAAGGAGTGTGTGCTTCCGTTCTTGCTATATTGACTAGAAATTAGCTACTTTAGAGTGACGTTCCGAGTATATGCAATCAAATTAATGAATTATCCTTTCATGAACGACGGCACAATAAGGAGTTTGTGCTTCCGTTCTTGCTATATTGACTAGAAATTAGCTATTTTTGAGTGACGTTAAGAGTTTATGCAATCAAATTAATGAATTATCCTTATATGAACGATGGCACAATAAGGAGTGTGTGCTTCCGTTCTTGCGATATTGACTAGAATATAACTATTTTAGAATGACGTTACGAGTTTATGCAATCAAATTAATGAATTATCCTTATATGAACGATGGCACAATAAGGAGTGTGTGCTTCCGTTCTTGCTATATTGACTAGAAATTAGCTATTTCAAAGTGACGTTACGAGTTTATGCAATCAAATAAATGAATTATCCTTATATGAACGATGGCACAATAAGGAGTTTGTGCTTCCGTTCTTGCTATATTGACTAGAAAATAGCTAATTTAGAGTAACGTTACGAGTTTAGGCAATCAAATTAATGAATTATCCTTATATGAACGATGGCACAATAAGGAGTGTGTACTTCCGTTTTTGTTATATTGACTAGAAATTAGCTACTTTAGAGTGACGTTACGAGTTTATGCAATCAAATTAATGAATTATACTTTTATGAACGATGGCACAATAAGGAGTGTGTGCTTACGTTCTTGCTATATTGACTAGAAATTAACTATTTTAGAGCGACGTTACGAGTTTATGCAATCAAATTAATGAATTATCCTTATATGAATGAATGCACAATAAGGAGTGTGTGCTTCCGTTCTTGCTATATTGACTAGAAATTAGCTACATTAGAGTGACGTTACGAGTTTCTGCAATCAAATTAATGAATTATCCTTATATGAACGATGGCACAATAAGGAATGTATGCTTCCGTTCATGCTATATTGATTAGAAATTAGCTATTTCAAAATGACGTTACCAATTTATGCAATCGAATCAATGAATTATCCTTATAGGAACGATGGCACAATAAGGAGTTTGTGCTTCCGTTCTTGCTATATTGACTAGAAAATAGCTAATTTAGAGTAACGTTACGAGTTTAGGCAATCAAATTAATGAATTATCCTTATATGAACGATGGCACAATAAGGAGTGTGTACTTCCGTTTTTGTTATATTGACTAGAAATTAGCTACTTTAGAGTGACGTTACGAGTTTATGCAATCAAATTAATGAATTATACTTTTATGAACGATGGCACAATAAGGAGTGTGTGCTTATGTTCTTGCTATATTGACTAGAAATTAACTATTTTAGAGCGACGTTACGAGTTTATGCAATCAAATTAATGAATTATCCTTATATGAATGAAGGCACAATAAGGAGTGTGTGCTTCCGTTCTTGCTATATTGAATAGAAATTAGCTATTTTAGAGTCACGTTACGAATTTATGCAATCAAATTAATGAATTATCCTTATATGAACGATGGCACAATAAGGAGTGTGTGCTTCCGTTCTTGCTATATTGACTAGAATTTAGCTGTTTTAGAATGACGTTACGAGTTTATACAATCAAATTAATGAATTATCCTTATATGAACGATGGCACAATAAAGAGTGTGTGCTTCCGTTCTTGCTATATTGACTCGAAATTATCTATTTTAGAGTGACGTTACGAGTTTATGCAATCAATTAATGAATTATCCTTATATGCACAATGGCACGATAAGGTGTGTGTGCATCCATTCTTGCTTTATTGAATAGAAATTAGCTATTTCAGTGTGACGTTACGAGTTTATGCAATCAAATTAATGAATTATCCTTATATGAACAATGCACAATAAGGTTTGTGTGCTTCCGTTCTTGCTATATTGACTGGCAATTAGCTATTTTAGAGTGACGTTACGAGTTTAAGCAATCAAATTAATGAATAATCCTTATATGAACGATGGCACAGTAAGGAGTGTGTGCTTCCTTTCTTGCTATACTGACTAGAATATAACTATTTTAGAATGACGTTACGAGTTTATGCAATCAAATTAATGAATTATCCTTATATGAACGATGGCACAATAAGGAGTGTGTGCTTCCGTTCTTGCTATATTGACTAGAATATAACTATTTTAGAATGACGTTACGAATTTATGCAATCAAATTAATGAATTATCCTTATATGAACGATGGCACAATAAAGAGTGTGTGCTTCCGTTCTTGCTGTATTGACTCGAAATTATCTATTTTAGAGTGACGTTACGAGTTTATGCAATCAATTAATGAATTATCCTTATATGCACAATGGCACGATAAGGAGTGTGTGCTTCCATTCTTGCTTTATTGAATAGAAATTAGCTATTTCAGTGTGACGACACCAGTTTATCCAATCAAATTAATGAATTATCCTTATATGAACGATGGCACAAAAAGGAGTTAGTGCTTCCTTTCTTGCTATATTGACTAGATATTAACTATTTTAGACTGACGTTACGAGTTTATGCAATCAAATTAATGAATTATCCTTATATGAACGATGGCAAAATAAGGAGTGTGTTCTTCCGTTCTTGCTATATCAACTAGAAATTAGCTATATATAGAGTGACGTTACGAGTTTATGCAATCAAATTAATGAATTATCCTTATATGAACGATGGCACAATAAGGAGTATGTGCTTCCGTTCTTGCTATATTGACTAGAAATTAGCTACTTTAGAGTGACGTTCCGAGTATATGCAATCAAATTAATGAATTATCCTTTCATGAACGATGGCACAATAAGGAGTTTGTGCTTCCGTTCTTGCTATATTGACTAGAAATTAGCTATTTTTGAGTGACGTTAAGAGTTTATGCAATCAAATTAATGAATTATCCTTATATGAACGATGGCACAATAAGGAGTGTGTGCTTCCGTTCTTGCTATATTGACTAGAATATAACTATTTTAGAATGACGTTACGAGTTTATGCAATCAAATTAATGAATTATCCTTATATGAACGATGGCACAATAAGGAGTGTGTGCTTCCGTTCTTGCTATATTGACTAGAAATTAGCTACTTTAGAGTGACGTTCCGAGTATATGCAATCAAATTAATGAATTATCCTTTCATGAACGACGGCACAATAAGGAGTTTGTGCTTCCGTTCTTGCTATATTGACTAGAAATTAGCTATTTTTGAGTGACGTTAAGAGTTTATGCAATCAAATTAATGAATTATCCTTATATGAACGATGGCACAATAAGGAGTGTGTGCTTCCGTTCTTGCGATATTGACTAGAATATAACTATTTTAGAATGACGTTACGAGTTTATGCAATCAAATTAATGAATTATCCTTATATGAACGATGGCACAATAAGGAGTGTGTGCTTCCGTTCTTGCTATATTGACTAGAAATTAGCTATTTCAAAGTGACGTTACGAGTTTATGCAATCAAATAAATGAATTATCCTTATATGAACGATGGCACAATAAGGAGTTTGTGCTTCCGTTCTTGCTATATTGACTAGAAAATAGCTAATTTAGAGTAACGTTACGAGTTTAGGCAATCAAATTAATGAATTATCCTTATATGAACGATGGCACAATAAGGAGTGTGTACTTCCGTTTTTGTTATATTGACTAGAAATTAGCTACTTTAGAGTGACGTTACGAGTTTATGCAATCAAATTAATGAATTATACTTTTATGAACGATGGCACAATAAGGAGTGTGTGCTTACGTTCTTGCTATATTGACTAGAAATTAACTATTTTAGAGCGACGTTACGAGTTTATGCAATCAAATTAATGAATTATCCTTATATGAATGAATGCACAATAAGGAGTGTGTGCTTCCGTTCTTGCTATATTGACTAGAAATTAGCTACATTAGAGTGACGTTACGAGTTTCTGCAATCAAATTAATGAATTATCCTTATATGAACGATGGCACAATAAGGAATGTATGCTTCCGTTCATGCTATATTGATTAGAAATTAGCTATTTCAAAATGACGTTACCAATTTATGCAATCGAATCAATGAATTATCCTTATAGGAACGATGGCACAATAAGGAGCTTGTGCTTCCGCTCTTGCTATATTGACTAGAAATTAGCTATTTCAAAATGATGTTACGAGTTTATGCAATCAAATTAATGAATTATCCTTATATGAACGATGGCACAATAAGGAGTGTGTGCTTCCGTTCTTGCCATAATGACTAGAAATTAGCTATTTCAACTTGAGGTTACGAGTTTATGCAATCAAATTAATGAATTATCCTAATATGAACGATGGCACAATAAGGAGTGTGTGCTTACGTTCTTGCTATATTGACTAGAAATTAACTACTTTAGAGTGACGTTACGAGTTTATGCAATCAAATTAATGAATTATCCTTATATGAACGATGGCACAATAAGGAGTGTGTGCTTCCGTTCTTGCTATATTGAATAGAAATTAGCAATTTTAGAGTGACGTTACGAGTTTATGCAATCAAATTAATGAATTATCCTTATATGAACGATGGCACAATAAGCAGTGTGTGCTTCCGTTCTTGCTATATTGACTTGAAAGTAGCTATTTTAGAATGAAGTTACGAGTTTATGCAATCAAATTAATGATTTATCCTTATATGAACGTTGGCAGAATAAGGAGTATGTGCTTCCGTTCTTGCTATATTGACAAGAAATTTGCTATTTTAGAGTGACGTTACGAGTTTATGCAATCAAATTAATGAATTATCCTTATATGAACGATGGCACGATAAGGAGTGTGTGCGTCCGTTCTTCTTTCTATATGAACTAGCAATTAGCAATTTTAGAGTGAAGTTAGGAGTTTATGCAATCAAATTAATGAATTATCCTTATATGAACGATGACACAATAAGGAGTGTGTGCTTCCGTTCTTGCTATATTGACTAGAATATAACTATTTTAGAATAATGTTACGAGTTTATGCAATCAAATCAATGAATTATCCTTATATGAACGATTGCACAATAAGGAGTGTGTGCTTCCGTTCTTGCTATATTGACTAGAAAATAGCTATTTTAGAGTGAAGTTACGAGATTATGCAATCAAATTAATGAATTATCCTTATATGAACTATGGCACCAAAAGTAATGTGTGCTTCCGTTCTTGCTATATTGACTAGCAATTAGCTATTTTAGAGTGACGTTACGAGTTTAGGCAATCAAATTAATGAATTATCCTTGTATGAACGATGGCACAATAAGGAGTGTGTGTTTCCTTTCTTGCTATACTGAGTAGAATATACCTATTTTAGAATGACGTTACGAGTTTATGCAATTAAATTAATGAATTATCCTTATATGAACGATGGCACAATAAGGATTATGTGCTTCCGTTCTTGCTATAGTGACTAGAAATTAGCTATTTCAAAATGACGTTACGAGTTTATGCAATCAAATTAATGAATTATGCTTATATGAACGATGGCACAATAAGGAGAGTGTGCTTCCGTTCTTGCTATATTGACTTGAAATTAGCTATTTTAGAATGAAGTTACGAGTTTATGCAATCATATTAATGAATTATCCTTATATGAACGATGGCAGAATAAGAAGTATGTGCTTCCGTTCGTGCTATATTGACTAGAATATAACTATTTTAGAATAATGTTACGAGTTTATGCCATAAAATTAATGAATTATCCTTATATGAACGATGGCACAATAAAGAGTGTGTGCTTCCATTCTTGCTATATTGACTAGAAATTAGCTACATTAGAGTGACGTTACGAGTTTCTGCAATCAAATTAATGAATTATCCTTATATGAACGATGGCACAATAAGGAATGTATGCTTCCGTTCATGCTATATTGATTAGAAATTAGCTATTTCAAAATGACGTTACGAGTTTATGCAATCGAATTAATAAATTATCCTTATATGAACGATGGCACAATAAGGAGTGTGTTCTTCCCTTCTTGCTATATTGACTAGAAATTAGCTATTTCAAAGTGACGTTACGAGTTTATGCAATCGAATTAATAAATTATCCTTATATGAACGATGGCACAATAAGGAGTTTGTGCTTCCGCTCTTGCTATATTGACTAGAAATTAGCTATTTCAAAATGATTTTTCGAGTTTATGCAATCAAATTAATGAATTATGCTTATATGAACGATGGCACACTAAGGTGTGTGTGCTTCCGCTCTTGCCATATTGACATGAAATTAGCTACTTTAGAGTGACGTTACGAGTTTATGCAATCAAATTAATGAATTATCCTTATATGAACGATGGCACAATAAGGAGTGTGTGCTTCCGTTCTTGCTATAATGACTAGAAATTAGCTATTTCAACTTGAGGTTACGAGTTTATGCAATCAAATTAATGAATTATCCTTATATGAACGATGGCACAATAAGGAGTGTGTGCTTCCGTTCTTGCTATATTGAATAGAAATTAGCAATTTTAGAGTGACGTTACGAGTTTATGCAATCAAATTAATGAATTATCCTTATATGAACGATGGCACAATAAGCAGTGTGTGCTTCCGTTCTTGCTATATTGACTTGAAATTAGCTATTTTAGAATGAAGTTACGAGTTTATGCAATCAAATTAATGAATTATACTTATATGAACGATGGCACAATAAGGAGTATGTGCTTCCGTTCGTGCTATATTGACTAGAATATAACTATTTTAGAATAATGTTACGAGTTTATGCAATAAAATTAATGAATTATCCTTATATGAACGATGGCACAATAAAGAGTGTGTGCTTCCATTCTTGCTATATTGACTAGAAATTAGCTATATTAGAGTGACGTTACGAGTTTCTGCAATCAAATTAATGAATTATCCTTATATGAACGATGGCACAATAAGGAATGTATGCTTCCGTTCATGCTATATTGATTAGAAATTAGCTATTTCAAAATGACGTTACGAGTTTATGCAATCAAATTAATGAATTATGCTAATATGAACGATGGCACAATAAGGTGTGTGTGCTTCCGAGCTTGCTATATTGACTAGAAATTAGCAATTTTAGAGTGACGTTACGAGTTTATGCAATCAAATTAATGAATTATCCTTATATGAACGATGGCACAATAAGGAGTATGTGCTTCCGTTCTTGCTATATTGACAAGAAATTTGCTATTTTAGAGTGACGTTACGAGTTTATGCAATTAAATTAATGAATTATCCTTATATGAACGATGGCACGATAAGGAGTGTGTGCGTCCGTTCTTCTTTCTATAAGAACTAGCAATTAGCAATTTTAGAGTGAAGTTACGAGTTTATGCAATCAAATTAATGAATTATCCTTATATGAACGATGGCACAATAAGGAGTGTGTGCTTCCGTTCATGCTATATTGACTAGAAATTAGCAATTTTAGAGTGACGTTACGAGTTTATGCAATCAAATTAATGAATTATCCTTTAATGAACGATGGCACAATAAGGAGTGTGTGCTTCCGTTCTTGCTATATTGACTAGAATATAACTATTTTAGAATAATGTTACGAGTTTATGCAATCAAATCAATGAATTATCCTTATATGAACGATGACACAATAAAGAGTGTTTGCTTCCGTTCTTGCTATATTGACTAAAAATTAACTACTTTAGAGTGACGTTACGAGTTTATGCAATCAAATTAATGAATTATCCTTATATGAACGATGGCACAATAAGGAGTGTGTGCTTCCGTTTTTGCTATATCAACTAGAAATTAGCTAATTTAGAGGGACGTTACGAGTTTATGCAATCGAATTAATAAATTATCCTTATATGAACGATGGCACAATAAGGAGTGTGTTCTTCCCTTCTTGCTATATTGACTAGAAATTAGCTATTTCAAAGTGACGTTACGAGTTTATGCAATCAAATTAATGAATTATCCTTATATGAACAATGCACAATAAGGTTTGTGTGCTTCCGTTCTTGCTATATTGACTGGCAATTAGCTATTTTAGAGTGACGTTACGAGTTTAAGCAATCAAATTAATGAATAATCCTTATATGAACGATGGCACAGTAAGGAGTGTGTGCTTCCTTTCTTGCTATACTGACTAGAATATAACTATTTTAAAATGACGTTACGAGTTTATGCAATCAAATTAATGAATTATCCTTATATGAACGATGGCACAATAAAGAGTGTGTGCTTCCGTTCTTGCTATATTGACTCGAAATTAGCTGTTTGAGAGTGACGTTACGAGTATATGCAATCAAATTAATGAATTATCCTTATATGAACGATGGCACAATAAGGAGTGTGAGCTTCCGTTCTTGCTATATTGACTAGAATATAACTATTTTAGAATGACGTTACGAATTTATGCAATCAAATTAATGAATTATCCTTATATGAACGATGGCACAATAAAGAGTGTGTGCTTCCGTTCTTGCTATATTGACTCGAAATTATCTATTTTAGAGTGACGTTACGAGTTTATGCAATCAATTAATGAATTATCCTTATATGCACAATGGCACGATAAGGAGTGTGTGCGTCCATTCTTGCTTTATTGAATAGAAATTAGCTATTTCAGTGTGACGTTACCAGTTTATCCAATCAAATTAATGAATTATCCTTATATGAACGATGGCACAAAAAGGAGTTAGTGCTTCCTTTCTTGCTATATTGACTAGATATTAACTATTTTAGACTGACGTTACGAGTTTATGCAATCAAATTAATTAATTATCCTTATATGAACGATGGCAAAATAAGGATTGTGTGCTTCCGTTCTTGCTATATCAACTAGAAATTAGCTAATATAGAGTGACGTTACGAGTTTATGCAATCAAATTAATGAATTATCCTTATATGAACGATGGCACAATACGGAGTATGTGCTTCCGTTCTTGCTATATTGACTAGAAATTAGCTACTTTAGAGTGACGTTCCGAGTTTATGCAATCAAATTAATGAATTATCCTTTCATGAACGATGGCACAATAAGGAGTGTGTGCATCCGTTCTTGCTATATTGACTAGAAATTACCTATTTTAGAATGACGTTACGAGTTTATGCAATCAAATTAATGAATTATCCTTATATGAACGATGGCACAATAAGGAGCGTGTGCTTCCGTTCTTGCTATATTGACTAGATAATAACTATTTTAGAATGACGTTACGAATTTATGCAATCAAATTAATGAATTATCCTTATATGAACGATGGCACAATAAAGAGTGTGTGCATCCGTTCTTGCTATATTGACTAGAAATTACCTATTTTAGAATGACGTTACGAGTTTATGCAATCAAATTAATGAATTATCCTTATATGAACGATGGCACAATAAGGATTGTGTGCTTCCGTTCTTGCTATATTGACTAGAATATAACTATTTTAGAATGACGTTACGAATTTATGCAATCAAATTAATGAATTATCCTTATATGAACGATAGCACAATAAAGAGTGTGTGCTTCCGTTCTTGCTATATTGACTCGAAATTAGCTATTTTAGAGTGATGTTACGAGTTTATGCAATCAATTAATGAATTATCCTTATATGAACAATGGCACGATAAGGAATGTGTGCGTCCGTTCTTGCTTTATTGAATAGAAAATAGCTATTTCAGTGTGACGTTACCAGTTTATGCAATCAAATTAATGAATTATCCTTATATGAATGATGGCACAATAAGGATTGTGTGCTTCCGTTCTTGCTATATTGACTAGAATATAACTATTTTAGAATGACGTTACGAGTTTATGCAATCAAATTAATGAATTATCCTTATATGAACGATGGCACAATAAGGAGTGTGTGCTTCCGTTCTTGCTATATTGACTAGAAATTAGCTATTTCAAACTGACGTTACGAGTTTATGCAATCAAATAAATGAATTATCCTTATATGAACGATGGCACAATAAGGAGTTTGTGCTTCCGCTCTTGCTATATTGACTAGGAAGTAGCTAATTTAGAGTAACGTTACGAGTTTGGGCAATCAAATTAATGAATTATCCTTATATGAACGATGGCACGATAAGGAGTGTGTGCTTCCGTTTTTGCTATATTGACTAGAAATTAGCTACTTTAGAGTGACGTTACGAGTTTATGCAATCAAATTAATGAATTATCCTTTTATGAACGATGGCACAATAAGGAGTGTGTGCTTACGTTCTTGCTATATTGACTAGAAATTAACTATTTTAGAGCGACGTTACGAGTTTATGCAATCAAATTAATGAATTATCCTTATATGAATGATGGCACAATAAGGAGTTTGTGCTTCCGTTCTTGCTATATTGACTAGAATATAACTATTTTAGAATGACGTTACGAGTTTATGCAATCAAATTAATGAATTATCCTTATATGAACGATGGCAAAATAAGGAGTGTGTGCTTCCTTTCTTTCTACTTTGATTAGAAATTAGCTATTTTAGAGTGACCTTACGAATTTATGCAATCAAATTGATGAATTATCCTTATATGAACGATAGCACAATAAGGAGTGTGTGCCTCCGATCTTGCTATATTGACTAGAATTTAGCTGTTTTAGAATGACGTTACGAGTTTATACAATCAAATTAATGAATTATCCTTATATGAACGATGGCACAATAAAGAGTGTGTGCTTCCGTTCTTGCTATATTGACTCGAAATTATCTATTTTAGAGTGACGTTACGAGTTTATGCAATCAATTAATGAATTATCCTTATATGCACAATGGCACGATAAGGAGTGTGTGCATCCATTCTTGCTTTATTGAATAGAAATTAGCTATTTCAGTGTGACGTTACGAGTTTATGCAATCAAATTAATGAATTATCCTTATATGAACGATGGCACAATAAGGAGTGTGTGCTTCCGTTCTTGCTATATTGACTAGAATATAACTATTTTAGAATGACGTTATGAATTTATGCAATCAAATTAATGAATTATCCTTATATGAACGATGGCACAATAAAGAGTGTGTGCTTCCGTTCTTGCTGTATTGACTCGAAATTATCTATTTTAGAGTTACGTTACGAGTTTATGCAATCAATTAATGAATTATCCTTATATGCACAATGGCACGATAAGGAGTGTGTGCGTCCATTCTTGCTTTATTGAATAGAAATTAGCTATTTCAGTGTGACGTTACCAGTTTATCCAATCAAATTAATGAATTATCCTTATATGAACGATGGCACAAAAAGGAGTTAGTGCTTCCTTTCTTGCTATATTGACTAGATATTAACTATTTTAGACTGACGTTACGAGTTTATGCAATCAAATTAATGAATTATCCTTATATGAACGATGGCAAAATAAGGAGTGTGTTCTTCCGTTCTTGCTATATCAACTAGAAATTAGCTTATATAGAGTGACGTTACGAGTTTATGCAATCAAATTAATGAATTATCCTTATATGAACGATGGCACAATAAGGAGTATGTGCTTCCGTTCTTGCTATATTGACTAGAAATTAGCTACTTTAGAGTGACGTTCCGAGTATATGCAATCAAATTAATGAATTATCCTTTCATGAACGATGGCACAATAAGGAGTTTGTGCTTCCGTTCTTGCTATATTGACTAGAAATTAGCTATTTTTGAGTGACGTTAAGAGTTTATGCAATCAAATTAATGAATTATCCTTATATGAACGATGGCACAATAAGGAGTGTGTGCTTCCGTTCTTGCTATATTGACTAGAATATAACTATTTTAGAATGACGTTACGAGTTTATGCAATCAAATTAATGAATTATCCTTATATGAACTATGGCACAATAAGGAGTGTGTGCTTCCGTTCTTGCTATATTGACTAGAAATTATCTATTTCAAAGTGACGTTACGAGTTTATGCAATCAAATAAATGAATTATCCTTATATGAACGATGGCACAATAAGGAGTATGTGCTTCCGTTCTTGCTATATTGACTAGAAATTAGCTACTTTAGAGTGACGTTCCGAGTATATGCAATCAAATTAATGAATTATCCTTTCATGAACGATGGCACAATAAGGAGTTTGTGCTTCCGTTCTTGCTATATTGACTAGAAATTAGCTATTTTTGAGTGACGTTAAGAGTTTATGCAATCAAATTAATGAATTATCCTTATATGAACGATGGCACAATAAGGAGTGTGTGCTTCCGTTCTTGCGATATTGACAAGAATATAACTATTTTAGAATGACGTTACGAGTTTATGCAATCAAATTAATGAATTATCCTTATATGAACGATGGCACAATAAGGAGTGTGTGCTTCCGTTCTTGCTATATTGACTAGAAATTAGCTATTTCAAAGTGACGTTACGAGTTTATGCAATCAAATAAATGAATTATCCTTATATGAACGATGGCACAATAAGGAGTTTGTGCTTCCGTTCTTGCTATATTGACTAGAAAATAGCTAATTTAGAGTAACGTTACGAGTTTAGGCAATCAAATTAATGAATTATCCTTATATGAACGATGGCACAATAAGGAGTGTGTACTTCCGTTTTTGTTATATTGACTAGAAATTAGCTACTTTAGAGTGACGTTACGAGTTTATGCAATCAAATTAATGAATTATACTTTTATGAACGATGGCACAATAAGGAGTGTGTGCTTATGTTCTTGCTATATTGACTAGAAATTAACTATTTTAGAGCGACGTTACGAGTTTATGCAATCAAATTAATGAATTATCCTTATATGAATGAAGGCACAATAAGGAGTGTGTGCTTCCGTTCTTGCTATATTGAATAGAAATTAGCTATTTTAGAGTCACGTTACGAATTTATGCAATCAAATTAATGAATTATCCTTATATGAACGATGGCACAATAAGGAGTGTGTGCTTCCGTTCTTGCTATATTGACTAGAATTTAGCTGTTTTAGAATGACGTTACGAGTTTATACAATCAAATTAATGAATTATCCTTATATGAACGATGGCACAATAAAGAGTGTGTGCTTCCGTTCTTGCTATATTGACTCGAAATTATCTATTTTAGAGTGACGTTACGAGTTTATGCAATCAATTAATGAATTATCCTTATATGCACAATGGCACGATAAGGTGTGTGTGCATCCATTCTTGCTTTATTGAATAGAAATTAGCTATTTCAGTGTGACGTTACGAGTTTATGCAATCAAATTAATGAATTATCCTTATATGAACAATGCACAATAAGGTTTGTGTGCTTCCGTTCTTGCTATATTGACTGGCAATTAGCTATTTTAGAGTGACGTTACGAGTTTAAGCAATCAAATTAATGAATAATCCTTATATGAACGATGGCACAGTAAGGAGTGTGTGCTTCCTTTCTTGCTATACTGACTAGAATATAACTATTTTAGAATGACGTTACGAGTTTATGCAATCAAATTAATGAATTATCCTTATATGAACGATGGCACAATAAGGAGTGTGTGCTTCCGTTCTTGCTATATTGACTAGAATATAACTATTTTAGAATGACGTTACGAATTTATGCAATCAAATTAATGAATTATCCTTATATGAACGATGGCACAATAAAGAGTGTGTGCTTCCGTTCTTGCTGTATTGACTCGAAATTATCTATTTTAGAGTGACGTTACGAGTTTATGCAATCAATTAATGAATTATCCTTATATGCACAATGGCACGATAAGGAGTGTGTGCGTCCATTCTTGCTTTATTGAATAGAAATTAGCTATTTCAGTGTGACGACACCAGTTTATCCAATCAAATTAATGAATTATCCTTATATGAACGATGGCACAAAAAGGAGTTAGTGCTTCCTTTCTTGCTATATTGACTAGATATTAACTATTTTAGACTGACGTTACGAGTTTATGCAATCAAATTAATGAATTATCCTTATATGAACGATGGCAAAATAAGGAGTGTGTTCTTCCGTTCTTGCTATATCAACTAGAAATTAGCTATATATAGAGTGACGTTACGAGTTTATGCAATCAAATTAATGAATTATCCTTATATGAACGATGGCACAATAAGGAGTATGTGCTTCCGTTCTTGCTATATTGACTAGAAATTAGCTACTTTAGAGTGACGTTCCGAGTATATGCAATCAAATTAATGAATTATCCTTTCATGAACGATGGCACAATAAGGAGTTTGTGCTTCCGTTCTTGCTATATTGACTAGAAATTAGCTATTTTTGAGTGACGTTAAGAGTTTATGCAATCAAATTAATGAATTATCCTTATATGAACGATGGCACAATAAGGAGTGTGTGCTTCCGTTCTTGCTATATTGACTAGAATATAACTATTTTAGAATGACGTTACGAGTTTATGCAATCAAATTAATGAATTATCCTTATATGAACGATGGCACAATAAGGAGTGTGTGCTTCCGTTCTTGCTATATTGACTAGAAATTAGCTACTTTAGAGTGACGTTCCGAGTATATGCAATCAAATTAATGAATTATCCTTTCATGAACGACGGCACAATAAGGAGTTTGTGCTTCCGTTCTTGCTATATTGACTAGAAATTAGCTATTTTTGAGTGACGTTAAGAGTTTATGCAATCAAATTAATGAATTATCCTTATATGAACGATGGCACAATAAGGAGTGTGTGCTTCCGTTCTTGCGATATTGACTAGAATATAACTATTTTAGAATGACGTTACGAGTTTATGCAATCAAATTAATGAATTATCCTTATATGAACGATGGCACAATAAGGAGTGTGTGCTTCCGTTCTTGCTATATTGACTAGAAATTAGCTATTTCAAAGTGACGTTACGAGTTTATGCAATCAAATAAATGAATTATCCTTATATGAACGATGGCACAATAAGGAGTTTGTGCTTCCGTTCTTGCTATATTGACTAGAAAATAGCTAATTTAGAGTAACGTTACGAGTTTAGGCAATCAAATTAATGAATTATCCTTATATGAACGATGGCACAATAAGGAGTGTGTACTTCCGTTTTTGTTATATTGACTAGAAATTAGCTACTTTAGAGTGACGTTACGAGTTTATGCAATCAAATTAATGAATTATACTTTTATGAACGATGGCACAATAAGGAGTGTGTGCTTACGTTCTTGCTATATTGACTAGAAATTAACTATTTTAGAGCGACGTTACGAGTTTATGCAATCAAATTAATGAATTATCCTTATATGAATGAATGCACAATAAGGAGTGTGTGCTTCCGTTCTTGCTATATTGAGTAGAAACTAGCTATTTTAGAGTGACGTTACGAGTTTAAACAATCAAAATAATGAATTATCCTTATATGAACGATTGCACGATAAGTAGTGTGTGCGTCCGTTCTTGCTATATTGACTAGCATTTAGCTATTTTAGAGTGACGTTACGAGTTTATGCAATCAAATTAATGAATTATCCTTATATGATCGATGGCACAATAAGAAGTGTGTGCTTCCGTTCTTGCTATATTGACTAGAAATTAGCTAATTTAGTGTGACGTTACGAGTTTATGCAATCAAATTAATAAATTATCCTTATATGAACGATGGCACAAAAAGGAGTGTGTGCTTCCGTCCTTGCTATATTTACTAGAAATTAGCTATTTTAGAGTGACGTTACGAGTTATGCAATCACATTAATGAATTATTCTTATATGAATGATGGCACAATAAGGAGTGTGTGCTTCCGTTCATGCTATATTGACTAGAAATTAGCTATTTCAAAATGACGTTACGAGTTTATGCAATCAAATTAATGAATTATCCTTATATGATCGATGGCACAAAAAGGAGTGTGTGCTTCCGTTCTTGCTATATTGACTAGAAATTAGCTATTTTAGTGTGACGTTACGAGTTTATGCAATCAAATTAATGAATTATCCTTATATTAACGATGGCACAATAAGGTGTGTGTGCTTCCGATCTTGCTATATTGACTAGAAATTAGCTATTTTAGAGTGACTTTACGAGTTTGTGCAATCAAATTAATGAATTATCCTTATATGAACGATGGCACAAAAAGAAGTGTGGGCTTACGTTCTTGCTATATTGACTAGAAATTAGCAATTTCAGCGGGACGTTACGAGTTTACGCAATCAAGTTTATGAATTATCGTTATATGAACGATGGCACAATAAGGAATGTGTACTTCCCTTTTTGCTGTATTGACTAGAAATTAGCTATTTCAAAGTGACATTACGAGTTTATGCAATCAAATCTATGAATTATCCTTATATGAACGATGGCACAATAAGGAGTTTGTGCTTCCGCTCTTGCTATATTGACTAGCAATTAGCTATTTTAGAGTGACGTTACGAGTTTAAGCAATCAAATTAATGAATAATCCTTATATGAACGATGGCACAATAAGGAGTGTGTGCTTCCTTTCTTGCTATATTGACTAGAATATAACTATTTCAGAATGACGTTACGAGTGTATGCAATCAAATTAATGAATTATCCTTATATGAACGATGGCACAATAAGGAGTGTGTGCTTCCGTTCTTGCTATATTGACAAGAAATTAGCTATTTCAAAGTGACGTTACGAGTTTATGCAATCAAATAAATGAATTGTCCTTATATGAACGATGGCACAATAAGGAGTTTGTGCTTCCGCTCTTGCTATATTGACTAGAAAATAGCTAATTTAGAGTAACTTTACGAGTTTATGCCATCAAATTAATGAATTATCCTTATATGAACGATGGCACAATAAGGTGTGTGTGCTTCCGTTTTTGCTATATTGACTAGAAATTAGCTACTTTAGAGTGACGTTACGAGTTTATGCAATCAAATTAATGAATTATCCTTATATGAGCGATGGCACAATAAGGAGTGTGTGCTTCCGTTCTTGCTATATTGACTAGAAATTAGCTGTTTGAGAGAGACGTTACGAGTATATGCAATAAAATTAATGAATTATCCTTATATGAACGATGGCACAATAAGGAGTGCGTGCTTCCGTACTTGCTATATTGACTAGAATATAACTATTTTAGAATGACGTTACGAATTTATGCAATCAAATTAATGAATTATCTTTATATGAACGATGGCACAATAAAAAGTGTGTGCTTCCGTTCTTGCTATATTGACTCGAAATTAGCTATTTTAGAGTGACGTTACGAGTTTATGCAATCAAATTAATGAATTATCCTTATATGATCGATGGCACAATTAGGAGTGTGTGCTCCCGTTCTTGCTATATTGACTAGATATTAACTATTTTAGACTGACATTACGAGTATATGCAATCAAATTAATGAATTATCCTTATATGAACGATGGCACAACAAGGAGTGTGTGCTTCCGTTCTTGCTATATTCAATAGAAACTAGCTACTTTAGAGTGACGTTACGAGTTTATGCAATCAAATTAATGAATTATCCTTATATGAACGATAGCACAATAAGGAGTGTGTGCATCCGTTCTTGCTATATTGACTAGAAATTACCTATTTTAGAATGACGTTACGAGTTTATGCAATCAAATTAATGAATTATCCTTATATGAACGATGGCACAATAAGGAGTGTGTGCTTCCGTTCTTGCTATATTGACTAGAATATAACTATTTTAGAATGACGTTACGAATTTATGCAATCAAATTAATGAATTATCCTTATATGAACGATGGCACAATAAAGAGTGTGTGCTTCCGTTCTTGCTATATTGACTCGAAATTAGCTATTTTAGAGTGACGTTACGAGTTTATGCAATCAATTAATGAATTATACTTATATGAACAATGGCACGATAAGGAGTGTGTGCGTCCGTTCTTGCTTTATTGAATAGAAATTAGCTATTTCAGTGTGACGTTACCAGTTTATGCAATCAAATTAATGAATTATCCTTATATGAACGATGGTACAATAAGGAGTGTGTGCTTCCGTTCTTGCTATATTGACTAGGATATAACTATTTTAGAATGACGTTACGAGTTTATGCAATCAAATTAATGAATTATCCTTATATGAACGATGGCACAATAAGGAGTGTGTGCTTCCGTTCTTGCTATATTGACTAGAAATTAGCTATTTCAAACTGACGTTACGAGTTTATGCAATCAAATAAATGAATTATCCTTATATGAACGATGGCACAATAAGGAGTTTGTGCTTCCGCTCTTGCTATATTGACTAGGAAGTAGCTAATTTAGATTAACGTTACGAGTTTGGGCAATCAAATTAATGAATTATCCTTATATGAACGATGGCACGATAAGGAGTGTGTGCTTCCGTTTTTGCTATATTGACTAGAAATTAGCTACTTTAGAGTGACGTTACGAGTTTATGCAATCAAATTAATGAATTATCCTTTTATGAACGATGGCACAATAAGGAGTGTGTGCTTCCGTTCTTGCTATATTGACTAGAAATTAGCTGTTTGAGAGTGACGTTACGAGTATATGCAATAAAATTAATGAATTATCCTTATATGAACGATAGCACAATAAGGAGTGTGTGCTTCCGTTCTTGCTATATTGACTAGAATATAACTATTTTAGAATGACGTTACGAATTTATGCAATCAAATTAATGAATTATCTTTATATGAACGATGGCACAATAAAAAGTGTGTGCTTCCGTTCTTGCTATATTGACTCGAAATTAGCTATTTTAGAGTGACGTTACGAGTTTATGCAATCAAATTAATGAATTATCCTTATATGGTCGATGGCGCAATTAGGAGTGTGTGCTTCCGTTCTTGCTATATTGACTAGATATTAACTATTTTAGACTGACGTTACGAGTATATGCAATCAAATTAATGAATTATCCTTATATGAACGATGGCACAACAAGGAGTGTGTGCTTCCGTTCTTGCTATATTGAATAGAAACTAGCTATTTTAGAGTGACGTTACGAGTTTATGCAATCAAATTAATGAATTATACTTATATGAACGATAGCATAATAAGGAGTGTGTGCATCCGTTCTTGCTATATTGACTAGAAATTACCTATTTTAGAATGACGTTACGAGTTTATGCAATCAAATTAATGAATTATCCTTATATGAACGATGGCACAATAAGGAGTGTGTGCTTCCGTTCTTGCTATATTGACTAGAATATAACTATTTTAGAATGACGTTACGAATTTATGCAATCAAATTAATGAATTATCCTTATATGAACGATGGCACAATAAAGAGTGTGTGCTTCCGTTCTTGCTATATTGACTCGAAATTAGCTATTTTAGAGTGACGTTACGAGTTTATGCAATCAATTAATGAATTATCCTTATATGAACAATGGCACGATAAGGAGTGTGTGCGTCCGTTCTTGCTTTATTGAATAGAAAATAGCTATTTCAGTGTGACGTTACCAGTTTATGCAATCAAATTAATGAATTATCCTTATATGAACGATGGCACAATAAGGATTGTGTGCTTCCGTTCTTGCTATATTGACTAGAATATAACTATTTTAGAATGACGTTACGAGTTTATGCAATCAAATTAATGAATTATCCTTATATGAACGATGGCACAATAAGGAGTGTGTGCTTCCGTTCTTGCTATATTGACTTGAAATTAGCTATTTCAAACTGACGTTACGAGTTTATGCAATCAAATAAATGAATTATCCTTATATGAACGATGGCACGATAAGGAGTGTGTGCTTCCGTTTTTGCTATATTGACTAGAAATTGACTACTATAGAGTGACGTTACGAGTTTATGCAATCAAATTAATGAATTATCCTTTTATGAACGATGGCACAATAAGGAGTGTGTGCTTACGTTCTTGTTATATTGACTAGAAATTAACTATTTTAGAGCGACGTTACGAGTTTATGCAATCAAATTAATGAATTATCCTTATATGAACGATGGCACAATAAGGAGTGTGTGCTTCCGTTCTTGCTATATTGACTAGAATATAACTATTTTAGAATGACGTTACGAGTTTATGCAATCAAATTAATGAATTATCCTTATATGAACGATGGCAAAATAAGGAGTGTGTGCTTCCTTTCTTTCTACTTTGATTAGAAATTAGCTATTTTAGAGTGACCTTACGAATTTATGCAATCAAATTGATGAATTATCCTTATATGAACGATAGCACAATAAGGAGTGTGTGCCTCCGATCTTGCTATATTGACTAGAAGTTAGCTATTTTAGAGTGATCTTACGAGTTTGTGCAATAAAATTAATGAATTATAATTATATGAACGATGGCAGAATAAGGAGTGTGTACTTCCGTTCTTGCTATATTGAATAGAAATTAGCTATTTTAGAGTCACGTTACGAATTTATGCAATCAAATTAATGAATTATCCTTATATGAACGATGGCACAATAAGGAGTGTGTGCTTCCGTTCTTGCTATATTGACTAGAATTTAGTTGTTTTAGAATGACGTTACGAGTTTATACAATCAAATTAATGAATTATCCTTATATGAACGATGGCACAATAAAGAGTGTGTGCTTCCGTTCTTGCTATATTGATTCGAAATTATGTATTTTAGAGTGACGTTACGAGTTTATGCAATCAATTAATGAATTATCCTTATATGCACAATGGCACGATAAGGAGTGTGTGCGTCCATTCTTGCTTTATTGAATAGAAATTAGCTATTTCAGTGTGACGTTACGAGTTTATGCAATCAAATTAATGAATTATCCTTATATGAACAATGCACAATAAGGTTTGTGTGCTTCCGTTCTTGCTATATTGACTGGCAATTAGCTATTTTAGAGTGACGTTACGAGTTTAAGCAATCAAATTAATGAATAATCCTTATATGAACGATGGCACAGTAAGGAGTGTGTGCTTCCTTTCTTGCTATACTGACTAGAATATAACTATTTTAAAATGACGTTACGAGTTTATGCAATCAAATTAATGAATTATCCTTATATGAACGATGGCACAATAAAGAGTGTGTGCTTCCGTTCTTGCTATATTGACTCGAAATTAGCTGTTTGAGAGTGACGTTACGAGTATATGCAATCAAATTAATGAATTATCCTTATATGAACGATGGCACAATAAGGAGTGTGTGCTTCCGTTCTTGCTATATTGACTAGAATATAACTATTTTAGAATGACGTTACGAATTTATCCAATCAAATTAATGAATTATCCTTATATGAACGATGGCACAAAAAGGAGTTAGTGCTTCCTTTCTTGCTATATTGACTAGATATTAACTATTTTAGACTGACGTTACGAGTTTATGCAATCAAATTAATGAATTATCCTTATATGAACGATGGCAAAATAAGGAGTGTGTGCTTCCGTTCTTGCTATATCAACTAGAAATTAGCTAATATAGAGTGACGTTACGAGTTTATGCAATCAAATTAATGAATTATCCTTATATGAACGATGGCACAATACGGAGTATGTGCTTCCGTTCTTGCTATATTGACTAGAAATTAGCTATTTTAGAGTGACGTTACGAGTTTATGCAATCAATTAATGAATTATCCTTATATGAACAATGGCACGATAAGGAGTGTGTGCGTCCGTTCTTGCTTTATTGAATAGAAAATAGCTATTTCAGTGTGACGTTACCAGTTTATGCAATCAAATTAATGAATTATCCTTATATGAACGATGGCACAATAAGGATTGTGTGCTTCCGTTCTTGCTATATTGACTAGAATATAACTATTTTAGAATGACGTTACGAGTTTATGCAATCAAATTAATGAATTATCCTTATATGAACGATGGCACAATAAGGAGTGTGTGCTTCCGTTCTTGCTATATTGACTAGAAATTAGTTATTTCAAACTGACGTTACGAGTTTATGCAATCAAATAAATGAATTATCCTTATATGAACGATGGCACAATAAGGAGTTTGTGCTTCCGCTCTTGCTATATTGACTAGGAAGTAGCTAATTTAGAGTAACGTTACGAGTTTGGGCAATCAAATTAATGAATTATCCTTATATGAACGATGGCACGATAAGGAGTGTGTGCTTCCGTTTTTGCTATATTGACTAGAAATTAGCTACTTTAGAGTGACGTTACGAGTTTATGCAATCAAATTAATGAATTACCCTTTTATGAACGATGGCACAATAAGGAGTGTGTGCTTACGTTCTTGCTATATTGACTAGAAATTAACTATTTTAGAGCGACGTTACGAGTTTATGCAATCAAATTAATGAATTATCCTTATATGAACGATGGCACAATAAGGAGTGTGTGCTTCCGTTCTTGCTATATTGACTAGAATATAACTATTTTAGAATGACGTTACGAGTTTATGCAATCAAATTAATGAATTATCCTTATATGAACGATGGCAAAATAAGGAGTGTGTGCTTCCTTTCTTTCTTCTTTGATTAGAAATTAGCTATTTTAGAGTGACCTTACGAATTTATGCAATCAAATTGATGAATTATCCTTATATGAACGATAGCACAATAAGGAGTGTGTGCCTCCGATCTTGCTATATTGACTAGAAGTTAGCTATTTTAGAGTGACCTTACGAGTATATGCAATAAAATTAATGAATTATCCTTATATGAACGATGGCACAATAAGGAGTGCGTGCTTCCGTACTTGCTATATTGACTAGAATATAACTATTTTAGAATGACGTTACGAATTTATGCAATCAAATTAATGAATTATCTTTATATGAACGATGGCACAATAAAAAAGTGTGTGCTTCCGTTCTTGCTATATTGACTCGAAATTAGCTATTTTAGAGTGACGTTACGAGTTTATGCAATCAAATTAATGAATTATCCTTATATGATCGATGGCACAATTAGGAGTGTGTGCTCCCGTTCTTGCTATATTGACTAGATATTAACTATTTTAGACTGACATTACGAGTATATGCAATCAAATTAATGAATTATCCTTATATGAACGATGGCACAACAAGGAGTGTGTGCTTCCGTTCTTGCTATATTCAATAGAAACTAGCTACTTTAGAGTGACGTTACGAGTTTATGCAATCAAATTAATGAATTATCCTTATATGAACGATAGCACAATAAGGAGTGTGTGCATCCGTTCTTGCTATATTGACTAGAAATTACCTATTTTAGAATGACGTTACGAGTTTATGCAATCAAATTAATGAATTATCCTTATATGAACGATGGCACAATAAGGAGTGTGTGCTTCCGTTCTTGCTATATTGACTAGAATATAACTATTTTAGAATGACGTTACGAATTTATGCAATCAAATTAATGAATTATCCTTATATGAACGATGGCACAATAAAGAGTGTGTGCTTCCGTTCTTGCTATATTGACTCGAAATTAGCTATTTTAGAGTGACGTTACGAGTTTATGCAATCAATTAATGAATTATACTTATATGAACAATGGCACGATAAGGAGTGTGTGCGTCCGTTCTTGCTTTATTGAATAGAAATTAGCTATTTCAGTGTGACGTTACCAGTTTATGCAATCAAATTAATGAATTATCCTTATATGAACGATGGTACAATAAGGAGTGTGTGCTTCCGTTCTTGCTATATTGACTAGGATATAACTATTTTAGAATGACGTTACGAGTTTATGCAATCAAATTAATGAATTATCCTTATATGAACGATGGCACAATAAGGAGTGTGTGCTTCCGTTCTTGCTATATTGACTAGAAATTAGCTATTTCAAACTGACGTTACGAGTTTATGCAATCAAATAAATGAATTATCCTTATATGAACGATGGCACAATAAGGAGTTTGTGCTTCCGCTCTTGCTATATTGACTAGGAAGTAGCTAATTTAGATTAACGTTACGAGTTTGGGCAATCAAATTAATGAATTATCCTTATATGAACGATGGCACGATAAGGAGTGTGTGCTTCCGTTTTTGCTATATTGACTAGAAATTAGCTACTTTAGAGTGACGTTAAGAGTTTATGCAATCAAATTAATGAATTATCCTTTTATGAACGATGGCACAATAAGGAGTGTGTGCTTCCGTTCTTGCTATATTGACTAGAAATTAGCTGTTTGAGAGTGACGTTACGAGTATATGCAATAAAATTAAAAGAATTATCCTTATATGAACGATAGCACAATAAGGAGTGTGTGCTTCCGTTCTTGCTATATTGACTAGAATATAACTATTTTAGAATGACGTTACGAATTTATGCAATCAAATTAATGAATTATCTTTATATGAACGATGGCACAATAAAAAGTGTGTGCTTCCGTTCTTGCTATATTGACTCGAAATTAGCTATTTTAGAGTGACGTTACGAGTTTATGCAATCAAATTAATGAATTATCCTTATATGAACGATGGCACAACAAGGAGTGTGTGCTTCCGTTCTTGCTATATTGAATAGAAATTACCTATTTTAGAGTGACGTTACGAGTTTATGCAATCAAATTAATGAATTATCCTTATATGAACGATGGCACAATAAGGAGTGTGTGCTTCCGTTCTTGCTATATTGACTAGAATATAACTATTTTAGAATGACGTTACGAATTTATGCAATCAAATTAATGAATTATCCTTATATGAACGATGGCACAATAAAGAGTGTGTGCTTCCGTTCTTGCTATATTGACTCGAAATTAGCTATTTTAGAGTGACGTTACGAGTTTATGCAATCAATTAATGAATTATCCTTATATGAACAATGGCACGATAAGGAGTGTGTGCGTCCGTTCTTGCTTTATTGAATAGAAAATAGCTATTTCAGTGTGACGTTACCAGTTTATGCAATCAAATTAATGAATTATCCTTATATGAACGATGGCACAATAAGGATTGTGTGCTTCCGTTCTTGCTATATTGACTAGAATATAACTATTTTAGAATGACGTTACGAGTTTATGCAATCAAATTAATGAATTATCCTTATATGAACGATGGCACAATAAGGAGTGTGTGCTTCCGTTCTTGCTATATTGACTTGAAATTAGCTATTTCAAACTGACGTTACGAGTTTATGCAATCAAATAAATGAATTATCCTTATATGAACGATGGCACGATAAGGAGTGTGTGCTTCCGTTTTTGCTATATTGACTAGAAATTAGCTACTATAGAGTGACGTTACGAGTTTATGCAATCAAATTAATGAATTATCCTTTTATGAACGATGGCACAATAAGGAGTGTGTGCTTACGTTCTTGTTATATTGACTAGAAATTAACTATTTTAGAGCGACGTTACGAGTTTATGCAATCAAATTAATGAATTATCCTTACATGAACGATGGCACAATAAGGAGTGTGTGCTTCCGTTCTTGCTATATTGACTAGAATATAACTATTTTAGAATGACGTTACGAGTTTATGCAATCAAATTAATGAATTATCCTTATATGAACGATGGCAAAATAAGGAGTGTGTGCTTCCTTTCTTTCTACTTTGATTAGAAATTAGCTATTTTAGAGTGACCTTACGAATTTATGCAATCAAATTGATGAATTATCCTTATATGAACGATAGCACAATAAGGAGTGTGTGCCTCCGATCTTGCTATATTGACTAGAAGTTAGCTATTTTAGAGTGATCTTACGAGTTTGTGCAATAAAATTAATGAATTATAATTATATGAACGATGGCAGAATAAGGAGTGTGTACTTCCGTTCTTGCTATATTGAATAGAAATTAGCTATTTTAGAGTCACGTTACGAATTTATGCAATCAAATTAATGAATTATCCTTATATGAACGATGGCACAATAAGGAGTGTGTGCTTCCGTTCTTGCTATATTGACTAGAATTTAGTTGTTTTAGAATGACGTTACGAGTTTATACAATCAAATTAATGAATTATCCTTATATGAACGATGGCACAATAAAGAGTGTGTGCTTCCGTTCTTGCTATATTGACTCGAAATTATGTATTTTAGAGTGACGTTACGAGTTTATGCAATCAATTAATGAATTATCCTTATATGCACAATGGCACGATAAGGAGTGTGTGCGTCCATTCTTGCTTTATTGAATAGAAATTAGCTATTTCAGTGTGACGTTACGAGTTTATGCAATCAAATTAATGAATTATCCTTATATGAACAATGCACAATAAGGTTTGTGTGCTTCCGTTCTTGCTATATTGACTGGCAATTAGCTATTTTAGAGTGACGTTACGAGTTTAAGCAATCAAATTAATGAATAATCCTTATATGAACGATGGCACAGTAAGGAGTGTGTGCTTCCTTTCTTGCTATACTGACTAGAATATAACTATTTTAAAATGACGTTACGAGTTTATGCAATCAAATTAATGAATTATCCTTATATGAACGATGGCACAATAAAGAGTGTGTGCTTCCGTTCTTGCTATATTGACTCGAAATTAGCTGTTTGAGAGTGACGTTACGAGTATATGCAATCAAATTAATGAATTATCCTTATATGAACGATGGCACAATAAGGAGTGTGTGCTTCCGTTCTTGCTATATTGACTAGAATATAACTATTTTAGAATGACGTTACGAATTTATCCAATCAAATTAATGAATTATCCTTATATGAACGATGGCACAAAAAGGAGTTAGTGCTTCCTTTCTTGCTATATTGACTAGATATTAACTATTTTAGACTGACGTTACGAGTTTATGCAATCAAATTAATGAATTATCCTTATATGAACGATGGCAAAATAAGGAGTGTGTGCTTCCGTTCTTGCTATATCAACTAGAAATTAGCTAATATAGAGTGACGTTACGAGTTTATGCAATCAAATTAATGAATTATCCTTATATGAACGATGGCACAATACGGAGTATGTGCTTCCGTTCTTGCTATATTGACTAGAAATTAGCTATTTTAGAGTGACGTTACGAGTTTATGCAATCAATTAATGAATTATCCTTATATGAACAATGGCACGATAAGGAGTGTGTGCGTCCGTTCTTGCTTTATTGAATAGAAAATAGCTATTTCAGTGTGACGTTACCAGTTTATGCAATCAAATTAATGAATTATCCTTATATGAACGATGGCACAATAAGGATTGTGTGCTTCCGTTCTTGCTATATTGACTAGAATATAACTATTTTAGAATGACGTTACGAGTTTATGCAATCAAATTAATGAATTATCCTTATATGAACGATGGCACAATAAGGAGTGTGTGCTTCCGTTCTTGCTATATTGACTAGAAATTAGTTATTTCAAACTGACGTTACGAGTTTATGCAATCAAATAAATGAATTATCCTTATATGAACGATGGCACAATAAGGAGTTTGTGCTTCCGCTCTTGCTATATTGACTAGGAAGTAGCTAATTTAGAGTAACGTTACGAGTTTGGGCAATCAAATTAATGAATTATCCTTATATGAACGATGGCACGATAAGGAGTGTGTGCTTCCGTTTTTGCTATATTGACTAGAAATTAGCTACTTTAGAGTGACGTTACGAGTTTATGCAATCAAATTAATGAATTACCCTTTTATGAACGATGGCACAATAAGGAGTGTGTGCTTACGTTCTTGCTATATTGACTAGAAATTAACTATTTTAGAGCGACGTTACGAGTTTATGCAATCAAATTAATGAATTATCCTTATATGAACGATGGCACAATAAGGAGTGTGTGCTTCCGTTCTTGCTATATTGACTAGAATATAACTATTTTAGAATGACGTTACGAGTTTATGCAATCAAATTAATGAATTATCCTTATATGAACGATGGCAAAATAAGGAGTGTGTGCTTCCTTTCTTTCTTCTTTGATTAGAAATTAGCTATTTTAGAGTGACCTTACGAATTTATGCAATCAAATTGATGAATTATCCTTATATGAACGATAGCACAATAAGGAGTGTGTGCCTCCGATCTTGCTATATTGACTAGAAGTTAGCTATTTTAGAGTGACCTTACGAGTTTGTGCAATAAAATTAATGAATTATCCTTATATGAACGATGGCAGAATAAGGAGTGTGTACTTCCGTTCTTGCTATATTGACTAGAAATTAGCTACTTTAGAGTGACGTTCCGAGTTTATGCAATCAAATTAATGAATTATCCTTTCATGAACGATGGCACAATAAGGAGTGTGTGGATCCGTTCTTGCTATATTGACTAGAAATTACCTATTTTAGAATGACGTTACGAGTTTATGCAATCAAATTAATGAATTATCCTTATATGAACGATGGCACAATAAGGAGCGTGTGCTTCCGTTCTTGCTATATTGACTAGAATATAACTATTTTAGAATGACGTTACGAATTTATGCAATCAAATTAATGAATTATCCTTATATGAACGATGGCACAATAAAGAGTGTGTGCATCCGTTCTTGCTATATTGACTAGAGATTACCTATTTTAGAATGACGTTACGAGTTTATGCAATCAAATTAATGAATTATCCTTATATGAACGATGGCACAATAAGGAGTGTGTGCTTCCGTTCTTGCTATATTGACTAGAAAATAACTATTTTAGAATGACGTTACGAATTTATGCAATCAAATTAATGAATTATCCTTATATGAACGATAGCAAAATAAAGAGTGTGTGCTTCCGTTCTTGCTATATTGACTCGAAAATAGCTATTTTAGAGTGATGTTACGAGTTTATGCAATCAATTAATGAATTATCCTTATATGAACAATGGCACGATAAGGAGTGTGTGCGTCCGTTCTTGCTTTATTGAATAGAAAATAGCTATTTCAGTGTGACGTTACCAGTTTATGCAATCAAATTAATGAATTATCCTTATATGAATGATGGCACAATAAGGATTGTGTGCTTCCGTTCTTGCTATATTGACTAGAATATAACTATTTTAGAATGACGTTACGAATTTATGCAATCAAATTAATGAATTATCCTTATATAAACGATGGCACAATAAGGAGTGTGTGCTTCCGTTCTTGCTATATTGACTAGAAATTAGCTATTTCAAACTGACGTTACGAGTTTATGCAATCAAATAAATGAATTATCCTTATATGAACGATGGCACAATAATTAGTTTGTGCTTCCGCTCTTGCTATATTGACTAGGAAGTAGCTAATTTAGAGTAACGTTACGAGTTTGGGCAATCAAATTAATGAATTATCCTTATATGAACGATGGCACGATAAGGAGTGTGTGCTTCCGTTTTTGCTATATTGACTAGAAATTAGCTACTTTAGAGTGACGTTACGAGTTTATGCAATCAAATTAATGAATTATCCTTTTATGAACGATGGCACAATAAGGAGTGTGTGCTTCCGTTCTTGCTATATTGACTAGAATATAACTATTTTAGAATGACGTTACGAGTTTATGCAATAAAACTAATGAATTATCCTTATATGAACGATGGCAAAATAAGGAGTGTGTGCTTCCTTTCTTTCTACTTTGATTAGAAATTAGCTATTTTAGAGTGACCTTACGAATTTATGCAATCAAATTGATGAATTATCCTTATATGAACGATAGCACAATAAGGAGTGTGTGCCTCCGATCTTGCTATATTGACTAGAAATTAGCTATTTTAGAGTGACCTTACGAGTTTGTGCAATAAAATTAATGAATTATCCTTATATAAACGATGGCAGAATAAGGAGTGTGTACTTCCGTTCTTGCTATATTGAATAGAAATTAGCTATTTTAGAGTCACGTTACGAATTTATGCAATCAAATTAATGAATTATCCTTATATGAACGATGGCACAATAAGGAGTGTGTGCTTCCGTTCTTGCTATATTGACTAGAATTTAGCTGTTTTAGAATGACGTTACGAGTTTATACAATCAAATTAATGAATTATCCTTATATGAACGATGGCACAATAAAGAGTGTGTGCTTCCGTTCTTGCTATATTGACTCGAAATTATCTATTTTAGAGTGACGTTACGAGTTTATGCAATCAATTAATGAATTATCCTTATATGCACAATGGCACGATAAGGAGTGTGTGCATCCATTCTTGCTTTATTGAATAGAAATTAGCTATTTCAGTGTGACTTTACGAGTTTATGCAATCAAATTAATGAATTATCCTTATATGAACAATGCACAATAAGGTTTGTGTGCTTCCGTTCTTGCTATATTGACTGGCAATTAGTTATTTTAGAGTGACGTTACGAGTTTAAGCAATCAAAATAATGAATAATCCTTATATGAACGATGGCACAGTAAGGAGTGTGTGCTTCCTTTCTTGCTATACTGACTAGAATATAACTATTTTAGAATGACGTTACGAGTTTATGCAATCAAATTAATGAATTATCCTTATATGAACGATGGCACAATAAGGAGTGTGTGCTTCCGTTCTTGCTATATTGACAAGAATATAACTATTTTAGAATGACGTTACGAATTTATGCAATCAAATTAATGAATTATCCTTATATGAACGATGGCACAATAAAGAGTGTGTGCTTCCGTTCTTGCTGTATTGACTCGAAATTATCTATTTTAGAGTGACGTTACGAGTTTCTGCAATCAATTAATGAATTATCCTTATATGCACAATGGCACGATAAGGAGTGTGTGCGTCCATTCTTGCTTTATTGAATAAAAATTAGCTATTTCAGTGTGACGTTACCAGTTTATCCAATCAAATTAATGAATTATCCTTATATGAACGATGGCACAAAAAGGAGTTAGTGCTTCCTTTCTTGCTATATTGACTAGAAATTAGCTACTTTAGAGTGACGTTCCGAGTATATGCAATCAAATTAATGAATTATCCTTTCATGAACGATGGCACAATAAGGAGTTTGTGCTTCCGTTCTTGCTATATTGACTAGAAATTAGCTATTTTTGAGTGACGTTAAGAGTTTATGCAATCAAATTAATGAATTATCCTTATATGAACGATGGCACAATAAGGAGTGTGTGCTTCCGTTCTTGCTATATTGACTAGAATATAACTATTTTAGAATGACGTTACGAGTTTATGCAATCAAATTAATGAATTATCCTTACATGAACGATGGCACAATAAGGAGTGTGTGCTTCCGTTCTTGCTATATTGACTAGAAATTAGCTATTTCAAAGTGACGTTACGAGTTTATGCAATCAAATAAATGAATTATCCTTATATGAACGATGGCACAATAAGGAGTTTGTGCTTCCGTTCTTGCTATATTGACTAGAAAATAGCTAATTTAGAGTAACGTTACGAGTTTAGGCAATCAAATTAATGAATTATCCTTATATGAACGATGGCACAGTAAGGAGTGTGTACTTCCGTTTTTGTTATATTGACTAGAAATTAGCTACTTTAGAGTGACATTACGAGTTTATGCAATCAAATTAATGAATTATACTTTTATAAACGATGGCACAATAAGGAGTGTGTGCTTACGTTCTTGCTATATTGACTAGAAATTAACTATTTTAGAGCGACGTTACGAGTTTAAGCAATCAAATTAATGAATTATCCTTATATGAATGAAGGCACAATAAGGAGTGTGTGCTTCCGTTCTTCCTATATTGACTAGAAATTAGCTGTTTGAGAGTGACGTTACGAGTATATGCAATCAAATTAATGAATTATCCTTATATGAACGATGGCACAATAAGGAGTGTGTGCTTCCGTTCTTGCTATATTGACTAGAATTTAGCTGTTTTAGAATGACGTTACGAAATTATACAATCAAATTAATGAATAATTCTTAAATGAACGATGGCACAATAAGGAGTATGTGCTTTCGTTCTTGCTATATTGACTAGAAATTAGCTATTTTTGAGTGACGTTACGAGTTTATGCAATAAATTATTGAATTACCTTATATGAACGATGGCACGATAAGGAGTGTGTGCGTCCGTTCTTGCTATATTAAGTAGAAATTAGCTATTTTAGAGAGAAATTACGTGTTTATGCTATCAAATTAATGAATTATCCTTATATGAACAATGGCACAATAAGGAGTGTGTGCTTCCGTTCTTACTATACTGACTAGAATTTAGCTATTTTAGAATGACGTTACGAGTTTATGCAATCAAATTAATGAATTATCCTTATATGAACAATGCACAATAAGGTTTGTGTGCTTCCGTTCTTGCTATATTGACTAGCAATTAGCTATTTTAGAGTGACGTTACGAGTTTAAGCAATCAAATTAATGAATAATCCTTATATGAACGATGGCACAGTAAGGAGTGTGTGCTTCCTTTCTTGCTATACTGACTAGAATATAACTATTTTAGAATGACGTTACGAGTATATGCAATCAATTTAATGAGCTATCCTTATATGAACGATGGCACAATAAAAGTGTGTGTTTCCGTTCTTGTTATATTGACTCGAAATTAGCAATTTTAGAGTGACGTTACGAGTTTATGCAATCAATTAATGAATTATACTTATATAAACGATGGCACGATAAGGAGTGTGTGCTTCCGTTCTTGCTATATTGACTATAAATTAGCTAATATAGTGTGACGTTACGAGTTTATGCAATCAAATTAATGAATTATCCTTATATGAACGATGGCACTAAAAGGAGGGTGTGCTTCCGTTCTTGCTATATTGACTAGAAATTAGCTATTTTAGAGTGACGTTACGAGTTATGCAATCACATTAATGAATTATCCTTATATGAATGATGGCACAATAAGGAGTGTGTGCTTCCGTTCTTGCTATATTGACTAGAAATTAGCTATTTCAAAATGACGGTACGAGTTTATGCAATCAAATTAATGAATTATGCTTATATGAACGATGGCACAATAAGGTGTGTGTGCTTCCGATCTTACTATATTGACTAGAATATAACTATTTTAGAAAGATGTTACGAGTTTATGCAATCAAATTACTGAATTATCCTTATATGAATGATGGCACAATAAGGAGTGTGTGCTTCCGTTCTTGCTATATTGACTAGAAATTAGCTATTTTAGAGTGACGTTACGAGTTTATGCAATCAAATTAATGAATTATCCTTATATGAACGATGGCACAATAAGGTGTGTGTGCTTCCGATCTTGTTATATTGACTAGGAATTAGCTAATTTAGAGTGACTTTACGAGTTTATGCAATTAAATTAATGAATTATCCTTATATGAACGATGGCACAATAAGGAGTGTGTGCTTTCGTTCTTGCTATATTGACTAGAATATAACTATTTTAGAAAGACGTTACGAGTTTATGCAATCAAATTACTGAATTATCCTTATATGAATGATGGCACAATAAGGAGTGTGTGCTTCCGCTCTTGCTATATTGACTAGCATTTAGCTATTTCAGAGTGACGTTACGAGTTTAAGCAATCAAATTAATGAATAATCCTTATATGAACGATGGCACAATAAGGAGTGTGTGCTTCCTTTCTTGCTATACTGACTAGAATATAACTATTTTAGAATGACGATACGATTTTATGCAATCAATTTAATGAATTATCCTTATGAACGATGGCACAATAAAGAGTGTGTGCTTCCGTCCTTGCTATATTTACTAGAAATTAGCTATTTTAGAGTGACGTTACGAGTTATGCAATCACATTAATGAATTATTCTTATATGAATGATGGCACAATAAGGAGTGTGTGCTTCCGTTCATGCTATATTGACTAGAAATTAGCTATTTCAAAATGACGTTACGAGTTTATGCAATTAAATTAATGAATTATCCTTATATGATCGATGGCACAAAAAGGAGTGTGTGCTTCCGTTCTTGCTATATTGACTAGAAATTAGCTATTTTAGTGTGACGTTACGAGTTTATGCAATCAAATTAATGAATTATCCTTATATTAACGATGGCACAATAAGGTGTGTGTGCTTCCGATCTTGCTATATTGACTAGAAATTAGCTATTTTAGAGTGACTTTACGAGTTTGTGCAATCAAATTAATGAATTATCCTTATATGAACGATGGCACAAAAAGAAGTGTGGGCTTACGTTCTTGCTATATTGACTAGAAATTAGCAATTTCAGAGGGACGTTACGAGTTTACGCAATCAAGTTTACGAATTATCGTTATATGAACGATGGCACAATAAGGAAGGTGTACTTCCCTTTTTGCTGTATTGACTAGAAATTAGCTATTTCAAAGTGACGTTACGAGTTTATGCAATAAAATCTATGAATTATCCTTATATGAACGATGGCACAATAAGGAGTTTGTGCTTCCGCTCTTGCTATATTGACTAGCAATTAGCTATTTTAGAGTGACGTTACGAGTTTAAGCAATCAAATTAATGAATAATCCTTATATGAACGATGGCACAATAAGGAGTGTGTGCTTCCGTTCTTGCTATATTGACAAGAAATTAGCTATTTCAAAGTGACGTTACGAGTTTATGCAATCAAATAAATGAATTGTCCTTATATGAACGATGGCACAATAAGGAGTTTGTGCTTCCGCTCTTGCTATATTGACTAGAAAATAGCTAATTTAGAGTAACTTTACGAGTTTATGCCATCAAATTAATGAATTATCCTTATATGAACGATGGCACAATAAGGTGTGTGTGCTTCAGTTTTGGCTATATTGACTAGAAATTAGCTACTTTAGAGTGACTATACGAGTTTATGCAATCAAATTAATGAATTATCCTTATATGAGCGATGGCACAATAAGGAGTGTGTGCTTCCGTTCTTGCTATATTGACTAGAAATTAGCTGTTTGAGAGTGACGTTACGAGTATATGCAATAAAATTAATGAATTATCCTTATATGAACGATGGCACAATAAGGAGTGCGTGCTTCCGTACTTGCTATATTGACTAGAATATAACTATTTTAGAATGACGTTACGAATTTATGCAATCAAATTAATGAATTATCTTTATATGAACGATGGCACAATAAAAAGTGTGTGCTTCCGTTCTTGCTATATTGACTCGAAATTAGCTATTTTAGAGTGACGTTACGAGTTTATGCAATCAATTAATGAATTATCCTTATATGAACAATGGCACGATAAGGAGTGTGTGCGTCCGTTCTTGCTATATTGACTAGCACTTAGCTATTTCAGAGTGACGTTACGAGTTTATGCAATCAAATTAATGAATTATCCTTATATGATCGATGGCACAATTAGGAGTGTGTGCTTCCGTTCTTGCTATATTGACTAGATATTAACTATTTTAGACTGACATTACGAGTATATGCAATCAAATTAATGAATTATCCTTATATGAACGATGGCACAACAAGGAGTGTGTGCTTCCGCTCTTGCTATATTGAATAGAAACTAGCTATTTTAGAGTGACGTTACGAGTTTATGCAATCAAATTAATGAATTATCCTTATATGAACGATAGCACAATAAGGAGTGTGTGCATCCGTTCTTGCTATATTGACTAGAAATTACCTATTTTAGAATGACGTTACGAGTTTATGCAATCAAATTAATGAATTATCCTTATATGAACGATGGCACAATAAGGAGTGTGTGCTTCCGTTCTTGCTATATTGACTAAAATATAACTATTTTAGAATGACGTTACGAATTTATGCAATCAAATTAATGAATTATCCTTATATGAACGATGGCACAATAAAGAGTGTGTGCTTCCGTTCTTGCTATATTGACTCGAAATTAGCTATTTTAGAGTGACGTTACGAGTTTATGCAATCAATTAATGAATTATACTTATATGAACAATGGCAGGATAAGGAGTGTGTGCGTCCGTTCTTGCTTTATTGAATAGAAATTAGCTATTTCAGTGTGACGTTACCAGTTTATGCAATCAAATTAATGAATTATCCTTATATGAACGATGGCACAATAAGGAGTGTGTGCTTCCGTTCTTGCTATATTGACTAGAATATAACTATTTTAGAATGACGTTACGAGTTTATGCAATCAAATTAATGAATTATCCTTATATGAACGATGGCACAATAAGGAGTGTGTGCTTCCGTTCTTGCTATATTGACTAGAAATTAGCTATTTCAAACTGACGTTACGAGTTTATGCAATCAAATAAATGAATTATCCTTATATGAACGATGGCACAATAAGGAGTTTGTGCTTCCGCTCTTGCTATATTGACTAGGAAGTAGTTAATTTAGATTAACGTTACGAGTTTGGGCAATCAAATTAATGAATTATCCTTATATGAACGATGGCACGATAAGGAGTGTGTGCTTCCGTTTTTGCTATATTGACTAGAAATTAGCTACTTTAGAGTGACGTTACGAGTTTATGCAATCAAATTAATGAATTATCCTTTTATGAACGATGGCACAATAAGGAGTGTGTGCTTCCGTTCTTGCTATATTGACTAGAAATTAGCTGTTTGAGAGTGACGTTACGAGTATACGCAATAAAATTAATGAATTATCCTTATATGAACGATGGCACAATAAGGAGTGTGTGCTTCCGTTCTTGCTATATTGACTAGAATATAACTATTTTAGAATGACGTTACGAATTTATGCAATCAAATTAATGAATTATCTTTATATGAACGATGGCACAATAAAAAGTGTGTGCTTCCGTTCTTGCTATATTGACTCGAAATTAGCTATTTTAGAGTGACGTTACGAGTTTATGCAATCAAATTAATGAATTATCCTTATATGAACAATGCACAATAAGGAGTGCGAGCTTCTGTTCTTGCTATATTGAATAGAAATTAACTATGCTAGAGTGACGTTACGAGTTTATGCAATCAAATTAATGAATTATGCTTATATGAACGATGGCAAAATAAGGAGTGTGTGATTCCTTTCTTTCTACTTTGATTATAAATTAGCTATTTTAGAGTGACCTTACGAATTTATGCAATCAAATTAATGAATTATCCTTATATGAACGATGGCACAATAAGGAGTGTGTGCCTCCGATCTTGCTATATTGACTAGAAATTAGATATTTTAGAGTGACCTTACGAGTTTATGCAATAAAATTAATGAATTATCCTTATATGAACGATGGCAGAATAAGGAGTGTGTGCGTCCGTTCTTACTATATTGACTAGAAATTAGCTATTTTATTGTGACGTTTCGAGTTTATGCAATCAAATTAATGAATTATCCTTATATGAACGATGGCACAATAAGGAGTGTGTGCTTCCGTTCTTGCTATATTGAATAGTAATTAGCAGTTTTAGAGTGACGTTACGAGTTTATGCAATCAAATTAATGAATTATCCTTATATGAACGATGGCACAATAAGGAGTGAAAGCCCCAGGCCGTCCGGCTCGTCCAGAGGACTTAGAGCAGCGAGATGGACGACCGGGAAGGAAAGTTAGCGGAAACCAACCTCCAGGGCCAACGTCCAACGGTCCAGAGCAACGTTTATTAAGAACTTAAAAAATTTTACAATAGGTTACATGTTTGTACTTATACAACGTACAATTGAGAGATGGACAAAGAGCTTCTTGATATAGTATGTACAAATGATGATATTTACAAATAATTCTTGATTTACAAATAATTCTTGATATAGTATGTACAATTGATGATATTAACTTAATGATGATTCTTGATATAGTATGTACAATTGATGATGTTTACAAATAATTCTTGAATGCGAGAGTAGATATAAGTGGGGATCAAAACGTAATTTACAGATGGTTTAAAAATTATGATGTAATAGATATGATACGCAGATTGTAAAAATATTTGTATTATACGCTTAAGTTTTGGTTTGTTTGTCCAGAAGAACAGGAAGATAAACAACACCGGACAACACAAAACAAAACAGCAAGACAGGGAAACGACAGGAAAGCCGGGCAACACCAACACAACCCAGAGAAACGACAAAGTGAATCCAGGGACCAAGAAGACGTTAAGAGCAGAAAAGCAACGCACAGACCGATCAGGTGACCATGTCAGAAATTTGTCTGGCTATGAGAACACAGTTTTTAATACGTTCTATAGAAGAAGAATTTTTACAGACATTCGAGAACCAGGTCGCAGCGAGAGAAGGGGAAGGTTTAGTGAGATGGAATTGTTTAGAGTGAGGGCAGGAGAAAACATAGTGGTCTGCGTCTCCGAAGAGACCGCAGGTACAACTTGAAGTGGATTTAAATTTAAAGTAGTATAAATAATCTAAAAATGGGCCGTGGCCGGTAATGAAATAAATTAAATATTTGTTCTTAATTTGTAATTTAGTATTTACGGAGGGAAGAAAATTTTGAATTCTGGCAGGATCATGAGTGCGAGGGGAAATGTAATTGTTTAAATAATTTTGCCAATTGTTTAGAATATCTAAATAAAAATGTTTTTTAATGAGGGAAACAGGGAAAGGGATAGTAAAGGGAGAGCCAGAAACAGTAGCTAGTTTAGCAGCTTGATCTGCGACCTCGTTGCCCGCAATGCCTGAATGGGCCTTCACCCAGCGGAGATTAAAAAGATGTTTATTAACGTTAGCATTCAGTTTAATTTTTGAAATAAAGTTAGATTTGTTTTTAATGGATTTTAAGGCCGAAATGGAAGAAAGACTATCAGAAAAAATGTTAATTTTTTGATTATAGGAAGAGGCCCAGTTAATAGAAAAATCGATGGCTGCAATTTCTGCTTGGAAAACTGTGTTCCCAGAGCAGAGTTTAAAAGAGAATGTATCTATTAATGTGTCAAGATTGAAGAGGCAAACGGCAAAACCTGTTTGACCGTCAATGGAGGACCCGTCAGTAAAAGCATTAATGTCCGAAAAGGAGGAAGGATCGCTGGGGGAAAGATTAGCAATATGAAGGGAGGGATGGAGGGAGGAAGTAGGTAAATTTTTGTCAAAAAGGGGAGGGGCGGGGAGGGCAGGATTAGAAAAATGATTAATATGGAGTTTCCAAAATGAATATTTTTTAAAATGAGCATTGATGACAAAATGTATAGGGGGGATACCGGTAATAGAATATAGAGAAATGTTCGAAGTAGTCCGAAAGCCATTGGAAATTTTTAAGAGGAAAATCCTTTGAAGTGAAGAAAGTTTCTTAATTTGAGCCCCGGTTAAGTTTTGTCCCCAGATGCCCGCCCCAAAAGTTATGATTTTTTCAATTACAGTTTGATACCAAGTTTTAAGGAAGGATTTATCCACACCCCAGTTACTGCCAGTCACCCGCCCAAAGGTGCTGGCGAACTTAAAACATTTCTCTCTTAAGTTGAAAATATGTGAACTCCATTTTAAATTATCGTCAATTGTTAAGCCCAGAAAGATGAGTTGGCGGGAGGTGGGAATTTTGAAATTTTGGATTTTGAAACAGGGTCGTTGTCTAATTTTATTTCTGTTTTTGTTGAAGATGATAGCCTTGCACTTTTCCGGTGCAACTGTTAGTTTAAGATTTGAGAGGGCAGAAGAAATGGTATCCAAGAGTATATTAGTATTGGTCCGTAAGGACTTGAGGTTTGTAGCATAGGTCACCACCGCCAGATCATCCGCGAAGGCTTGGAGATAAAACAGATCGTTATTTAAAGAAAGTATATTGTTGAAGTAGATGTTCCAGAGGGTCGGAGAAATAACCGAACCCTGAGGGGCACCCATAGAAATGTATTTACGAGTTTATGCAATCAAACGAGTTATTTTACGAGTTTATGCAATCAAATTAATGAATAATCCTTATATGAACGATGGCACAATAAGGAATATGTGCTTCCTTTCTTTCTACTTTGATTAGAAATTAGCTATTTTAGAGTGACCTTACGAATTTATGCAATCAAATTGATGAATTACCCTTATATGAACGATAGCACAATAAGGAGTGTGTGCCTCCGATCTTGCTATATTGACTAGAAATTAGCTATTTTAGAGTGACCTTACGAGTTTGTGCAATAAAATTAATAAATTATCCTTATATGAACGATGGCAGAATAAGGAGTGTGTACTTCCGTTCTTGCTATTTTGAATAGAAATTAGCTATTTTAGAGTCACGTTACGAATTTATGCAATCAAATTAATGAATTCTCCTTATATGAACGATGGCACAATAAGGAGTGTGTGCTTCCGTTCTTGCTATATTGACTAGAATTTAGCTGTTTTAGAATGACGTTACGAGTTTATACAATCAAATTAATGAATTATCCTTATATGAACGATGGCACAATAAGGAGTATGTGCTTCCGTTCTTGCTATATTGACTAGAAATTTGCTATTTTTGAGTGACGTTACGAGTTTATGCAATCAAATTAATGAATTATCCTTATATGAACGATGGCACAATAAGGAGTGTGTGCTTCCGTTCTTGCTATATTGACTAGAATTTAGCTATTTTAGAAAGACGTGACGAGTTTATGCAATCAAATTAATGAATTATCCTTATATGAACAATGCACAATAAGGAGTGCGAGCTTCTGTTCTTGCTATATTGAATAGAAATTAACTATGCTAGAGTGACGTTACGAGTTTATGCAATCAAATTAATGAATTATGCTTATATGAACGATGGCAAAATAAGGAGTGTGTGATTCCTTTCTTTCTACTTTGATTAGAAATTAGCTATTTTAGAGTGACCTTACGAATTTATGCAATCAAATTAATGAATTATCCTTATATGAACGATGGAAAAATAAGGAGTGTGTGCGTCCGTTCTTACTATATTGACTAGAAATTAGCTATTTTATAGTGACGTTTCGAGTTTATGCAATCAAATTAATGAATTATCCTTATATGAACGATGGCACAATAAGGAGTGTGTGCTTCCGTTCTTGCTATATTGAATAGTAATTAGCAGTTTTAGAGTGACGTTACGAGTTCATGCAATCAAATTAATGAATTATCCTTATATGAACGATGGCACAATAAGGAGTTTGCGCTTCCGTTCTTGCTATATTGACAAGAAATTAGCTATTTTTGAGTGACGTTACGAGTTTATGAAATCAAATTAATGAATTATCCTTATATGAACGATGGCACAATAAGGAGTGTGTGCTTCCGTTCTTGCTATATTGACTAGAATATAACTATTTCAGAATGACGTTACGAGTTTTTGCAATCAAATTAATGAAATATCCTTATATGAACGATGGCAAAATAAGGAGTGTGTGCTTCCTTTCTTTCTACTTTGATTAGAAATTAGCTATTTTAGAGTGACCTTACGAATTTATGCAATCAAATTGATGAATTATCCTTATATGAACGATGGCACAATAAGGAGTGTGTGCCTCCGATCTTGCTATATTGACTAGAAATTAGCTATTTTAGAGTGACCTTACGAGTTTGTGCAATAAAATTAATGAATTATCCTTATATGAACGATGGCAAAATAAGGAGTGTGTACTTCCGTTCTTGCTATATTGAATAGAAATTAGCTATTTTAGTTTCACGTTACGAATTTATGCAATCAAATTAATGAATTATCCTTATATGAACGATGGCACAATAAGGAGTGTGTGCTTCCGTTCTTGCTATATTGACTAGAATTTAGCTGTTTTAGAATGACGTTACGAGTTTATACAATCAAATTAATGAATTATCCTTATATGAACGATGGCACAATAAGGAGTATGTGCTTCCGTTCTTGCTATATTGACTAGAAATTTGCTATTTTTGAGTGACGTTACGAGTTTATGCAATCAAATTAATGAATTATCCTTATATGAACGATGGCACAATAAGGAGTGTGTGCTTCCGTTCTTGCTATATTGACTAGAATTTAGCTATTTTAGAATGACGTGACGAGTTTATGCAATCAAATTAATGAATTATCCTTATATGAACAATGCACAATAAGGAGTGCGAGCTTCTGTTCTTGCTATATTGAATAGAAATTAACTATGCTAGAGTGACGTTACGAGTTTATGCAATCAAATTAATGAATTATGCTTATATGAACGATGGCAAAATAAGGAGTGTGTGATTCCTTTCTTTCTACTTTGATTAGAAATTAGCTATTTTAGAGTGACCTTACGAATTTATGCAATCAAATTAATGAATTATCCTTATATGAACGATGGCACAATAAGGAGTTTGTGCCTCCGATCTTGCTATATTGACTAGAAATTAGATATTTTAGAGTGACCTTACGAGTTTATGCAATAAAATTAATGAATTATCCTTATATGAACGATGGCAGAATAAGGAGTGTGTGCGTCCGTTCTTACTATATTGACTAGAAATTAGCTATTTTATAGTGACGTTTCGAGTTTATGCAATCAAATTAATGAATTATCCTTATATGAACGATGGCACAATAAGGAGTGTGTGCTTCCGTTCTTGCTATATTGAATAGTAATTAGCAGTTTTAGAGTGACGTTACGAGTTTATGCAATCAAATTAATGAATTATCCTTATATGAACGATGGCACAATAAGGAGTTTGTGCTTCCGTACTTGCTATATTGACAAGAAATTAGCTATTTTTGAGTGACGTTACGAGTTTATGAAATCAAATTAATGAATTATCCTTATATGAACGATGGCACAATAAGGAGTGTGTGCTTCCGTTCTTGCTATATTGACTAGAATATAACTATTTTAGAATGACGTTACGAGTTTTTGCAATCAAATTAATGAAATATCCTTATATGAACGATGGCACAGTAAGGAGCGTGTGCTTCCGGTCTTGCTATATTGACTAGAATATAACTATTTTAGAATGACATTACGAGTGTATGCAATCAAATTAATGAATTATCCTTTTATGAACGATGGCACAATAAAGAGTGTGTGTTTCCGTTCTTGATATATTGACTCGAAATTAGCTATTTAGAGTGACGTTACGAGTTTATGCAATCAATTTATGAATTATCCTTATATGAACGATGACACGATAAGGAGTGTGTGCGTCCGTTCTTACTATATTGACTAGAAATTAGCTATTTTATAGTGACGTTACTTGTTTATGCAATCAAATTAATGAATTATCCTTATATGATCGATGGCACAATAAGGAGTGTGTGCTTCCGTTCTTGCTATATTGACTAGAAATTAACTATTTTAGTGTGACGTTACGAGTTTATGCAATCAAATTAATGAATTATCCTTATATGAACGATGGCACAAAAAGGAGTGTGTGCTACCGTTCTTACTATATTGACTAGAAATTAGCTGTTTTAGAGTGACGTTACGATTTTATGCATTCAAATTAATGAATAATCCTTATATGAACGATGGCACAATAAAGAGTGTGTGCTTCCGTTCTTGCTATATTGACTAGAAATTAGCAATTTTAGATTGACGTTACGAGTTTATGCAATCATATTAATGAATTATCGTTATATGAACGATAGCACAATAAGGAATGTGTTCTTCCGTTCTTGCTTTATTCAATAGAAATTAGCTACTTTAGAGTGACGTTACGAGTTTATGCAATCAAATTAATGAATTATCCTTATATGAACAATGCACAATAAGGAGTGCGTGCTTCTGTTCTTGCTATATTGAATAGAAATTAGCTATTTTAGAGTGACCTTACGAGTTTATGCAATAAATTAATGAATTATCCTTATATGAACGATGGCAGAATAAGGAGTGTGTGCTTCCTTTCTTTCTACTTTGATTAGAAATTAGCTATTTTAGAGTGACCTTACGAATTTATGCCAATCAAATTAATGAATTATCCTTATATGAACGATGGCAGAATAAGGAGTGTGTGCGTCCGTTCTTGCTATATTGACTAGAATATAACTATTTTAGAATGACGTTACGAGTTTATGCAATCAAATTAATGAATTATCCTTTTATGAACGATGGCACAATAAAGAGTGTGTGCTTCCGTTCTTGATATATTGACTCGAAATTAGCTATTTAGAGTGACGTTACGAGTTTATGCAATCAATTTATGAATTATCCTTATATGAACGATGGCACGATAAGGAGTGTGTGCGTCCGTTCTTGCTATATTGACTAGCACTTAGCTATTTTAGAATGACGTTACGAGTTTATGCAATAAAATTAATGAATTATCCTTATATGATCGATGGCTCAATAAGGAGTGTGTGCTTCCGATCTTGCTATATTGACTAGAAATTAGCTATTTTAGTGTGACGTTACGAGTTTATGCAATCAAATTAATGAATTATCCTTATATGAACGATGGCACAAAAAGGAGTGTGTGCTACCGTTCTTTCTATATTGACTAGAAATTAGCTGTTTTAGAGTGACGTTACGATTTTATGCAATCAAGTTAATGAATTATCCTTATATGAACGATGGCACAATAAAGAGTGTGTGCTTCCGTTCTTGCTATATTGACCAGAAATTAGCAATTTTAGATTGACGTTACGAGTTTATGCAATCAAATTAATGAATTATCGTTATATGAACGATGGCATAATAAGGAATGTGTTCTTCCGTTCTTGCTTTATTCAATAGAAATTAGCTACTTTAGAGTGACGTTACGAGTTTAAGCAATCAAATTAATGAATTTTCCTTATATGAACGATGGCACAATAAGGAGTGTGTGCTCCCTTTCATCAAAGTCATATGTGCATCGTTCATATAAGGATAATTAATGAATTATCCTTATATGAACGATGGCACAATAATGAGTGTGTGCTTCCTTTCTTGCTATATTGACGAGTAATTAGCTATTTCAACTTGACGTTACGAGTTTATGCAATCAAATTAATGAATTATCCTAATATGAACGATGGCACAATAATGAGTGTGTGCTTCCTTTCTTGCTATATTGACGAGTAATTAGCTATTTCAACTTGACGTTACGAGTTTATGCAATCAAATTAATGAATTATCCTAATATGAACGATGGCACAATAAGGAGTGTGTGCTGACGTTCTTGCTATATTGACTAGAAATTAGCAATTTTAGAGTGACGTTACGAGTTTATGCAATCAATTTAATAAATTATCGTTATATGAGCGATGGCACAATAAGGAATCTGTTCTTCCGTTCTTGCTTTATGCAATAGAAATTAGCTATTTTAGAGTGACGTTACGAGTTTATGCAATCAAATTAATGAATTATCCTTATATGAACGATTTCACAATAAGGAGTGTGTGCTTCCCTTCTTGCTATATTGACTAGATATTAGCTATATCAAAGTGACGTTACGAGTTTATGCAATCAAATCAATGAATTATCCTTATATGACCGATGGCACAATAAGGAGTTTGTGCTTCCGCTCTTGCTATATTGACTAGAAATTAGCTATTTTAAAGTGACGTTGCGAGTTTATGCAATCAAATTAATTAATTATCCTTATATGAACGATGGCACAATAAGGAGTGTGTGCTTCCGTTCTTGCTATATTGACTCAAAATTAGCTATTTTAGAGTGACGTTACGAGTTTATGCAATCAAATTAATGAATTATCCTTATATGAACGATGGCATAATAAGGAGTGTGTGCTTCCGTTCTTGCTATATTGACTAGATGATAACTATTTTAGAATGACGTTACGAGTTTATGCAATCAAATTAATGAATTATCCTTATATGAATGAGGGCACAATAAAGAGTGTGTATCTTCCTTTCTTGCTATATTGACTAGAAATTATCTATTTTAGAGTGACGTTACGAGTTTATGCAATCAAATTACTGAATTATCCTTATATGAACGATGGCGCAATAAGGAATGTGTGCTTCCGTTCTTGCTATATCAACTTGAAATTAGCTATATTAGAGTGACTTTACGAGTTTATGCAATCAAATTAATGAATTATCCTTATATGAACGATGGCACAATAATGAGTGTGTGCTTCCTTTCTTGCTATATTGACGAGTAATTAGCTATTTCAACTTCACTTTACGAGTTTATGCAATCAAATTAATGAATTATCCTAATATGAACGATGGCACAATAAGGAGTGTGTGCTGACGTTCTTGCTATATTGACTAGAAATTAACTATTTTAGAGTGACGGTACGAATTTATGCAATCAAATTAATGAATTATCCTTATATGATCGATGGCTCAATAAGGAGTGTGTCCTTCCGTTCTTGCTATATTGACTAGAAATTAGCTATTTTTGTGTGACGTTACGAGTTTATGCAATCAAATTAATGAATTATCCTTATATGAACGATGGCACAAAAAGGAGTGTGTGCTACCGTTCTTGCTATATTGACTAGAAATTAGCAATTTTAGATTGACGTTACGAGTTTATGCAATCAAATGAATTAATTATCGTTATATGAACGATGGCATAATAAGGAATGTGTTCTTCCGTTCTTGCTTTATTCAATAGAAATTAGCTATTTTAGTGTGACGTTACGAGTTTATGCAATCAAATTAATGAATTATCCTTATATGAACGATGGCACAAAAAGGAGTGTGTGCTACCGTTCTTGCTATATTGACTAGAAATTAGCAATTTTAGATTGACGTTACGAGTTTATGCAATCAAATGAATTAATTATCGTTATATGAACGATGGCATAATAAGGAATGTGTTCTTCCGTTCTTGCTTTATTCAATAGAAATTAGCTACTTTAGAATGACGTTACGAGTTTATGCAATCAAATTAATGAATTATCCTTATATGAATGATGGCACAATAAAGAGTGTGTATCTTCCTTTCTTGCTATATTGACTAGAAATTATCTATTTTAGAGTGACGTTACGAGTTTATGCAATCAAATTACTGAATTATCCTTATATGAACGATGGCGCAATAAGGAGTGTGTGCTTCCGTTCTTGCTATATCAACTTGAAATTAGCTATTTTAGAGTGACTTTACGAGTTTATGCAATCAAATTAATGAATTATCCTTATATGAACGATGGCACAATAATGAGTGTGTGCTTCCTTTCTTGCTATATTGACGAGTAATTAGCTATTTCAACTTGACTTTACGAGTTTATGCAATCAAATTAATGAATAATCCTTATATGAACGATGGCACAATAAGGAGTATGTGCTTCTGTTCTTGCTATATTGACTAGAAATTAGCTATTTTAGAGCGACGTTACGAGTTTATGCAATCAAATTAATGAATAATCCTTATATGAACGATGGCACAATAAGGAGTGTGTGCTTCCGTTCTTGCTATATTGACTAAAATTTAGCTGTTTGAGAGTGACGTTACGAGTTTACGCAATCAAATTAATGAATTTCCTTATATGAACGATGGCACAATAAGGGGTGTGTGCTTCCGTTCATGCTATATTGACTAGAATATAACTATTTTAGAATGACGTTACGAATTTATGCAATCCAATTTATGAATTATCCTTATATGAATGATGGCACAATAAGGAGTGTGTGCTTCCGTTCTTGCTATATTGACTAGAAATTAGCTATTTTAGTGTGACGTTACGAGTTTATGCAATCAAATTAATGAATTATCCTTATATGAACGATGGCACAAAAAGGAGTGTGTGCTACCGTTCTTACTATATTGACAAGGAATAAGCTGTTTTAGAGTGACGTTACGATTTTATGCAATCAAATTAATGAATTATCCTTATATGAACGATGGCACAATAAAGAGTGTGTGCTTCCGTTCTTACTATATTGACTCGAAATTAGCTATTTTAGAGTGACTTTACAAGTTTACGCAATCAAATTAATGAATTAACCTTATATGAACGATGGCACAATAATTAGTGTGTGCTTCCTTTCTTGCTATATTGACGAGTAATTAGCTATTTCAACTTGACGTTACGAGTTTATGCAATCAAATTAATGAATTATCCTAATATGAACGATGGCACAATAATGAGTGTGTGCTTCCTTTCTTGCTATATTGACGAGTAATTAGCTATTTCAACTTGACGTTACGAGTTTATGCAATCAAATTAATGAATTATCCTAATATGAACGATGGCACAATAAGGAGTGTGTGCTGACGTTCTTGCTATATTGACTAGAAATTAGCAATTTTAGAGTGACGTTACGAGTTTATGCAATCAATTTAATTAATTATCGTTATATGAGCGATGGCACAATAAGGAATGTGTTCTTCCGTTCTTGCTTTATTCAATAGAAATTAGCTACTTTAGAGTGACTTTACGAGTTTATGCAATCAAATTAATGAATTATCCTTATATGAACGATGGCACAATAAGGAGTGTGTGCTTCCCTTCTTGCTATATTGACTAGAAATTAGCTATTTCAAAGTGACGTTACGAGTTTATGCAATCAAATCAATGAATTATCCTTATATGAACGATGGCACAATAAGGAGTTTGTGCTTCCGCTCTTCCTATATTGACTAGAAATTAGCTATTTTAAAGTGACGTTGCGAGTTTATGCAATCAAATTAATTAATTATCCTTATATGAACGATGGCACAATAAGGAATGTGTGCTTCCTTTCTTGCTATATTGACTAGAAATTAGCTATTTTAGAGTGACGTTACGAGTTTATGCAATCAAATTAATGAATTATCCTTATATGAACGATGGCATAATAAGGAGTGTGTGCTTCCGTTCTTGCTATATTGACTAGAATATAACTATTTTAGAATGACGTTACGAGTTTATACAATCAAATTAATGAATTATCCTTATATGAATGATGGCACAATAAAGAGTGTGTATCTTCCTTTCTAGCTATATTGACTAGAAATTATCTATTTTAGAGTGACATTACGAGTTTATGCAATCAAATTAATGAATTATCTTAATATGAACGATGGCACAATAAGGAGTGTGTGCTGACGTTCTTGCTATATTGACTAGAAATTAACTATTTTAGAGTGACGGTACGAGTTTATGCAATCAAATTAATGAATTATCCTTATATGATCGATGGCTCAATAAGGAGTGTGTGCTTCCGTTCTTGCTATATTGACTAGAAATTAGCTATTTTAGTGTGACGTTACGAGTTTATGCAATCAAATTAATGAATTATCCTTATATGAACGATGGCACAAAAAGGAGTGTGTGCTACCGTTCTTACTATATTGACAAGGAATAAGCTGTTTTAGAGTGACGTTACGATTTTATGCAATCAAATTAATGAATTATCCTTATATGAACGATGGCACAATAAAGAGTGTGTGCTTCCGTTCTTACTATATTGACAAAGAATAAGCTGTTTTAGATTGACGTTACGAGTTTATGCAATCAAATTAATTAATTATCGTTATATGAACGATGGCATAATAAGGAATGTGTTCTTCCGTTCTTGCTTTATTCAATAGAAATTAGCTACTTTAGAGTGACGTTACGAGTTTAAGCAATCAAATTAATGAATTTTCCTTATATGAACGATGGCACAATAAGGAGTGTGTGCTCCCTTTCTTGCTATATTGAATAGAAATTAGCTTTTTTAGAGTGAGATTACAAGTTTATGCAATCAAATTAATGAATTATCTTTATATGAACGATGGCACAATAAGGAGTGTGTGCTTCCGTTCTTGCTATATTGACTTGAGATTAGCTATTTTAGAATGACGTTACGAGTTTATGCAATCAAATTAATGAATAATCCTTATATGAACGATGGCACAATAAGGAATATGTGCTTCTGTTCTTGCTATATTGACTAGAAATTAGCTATTTTAGAGTGACGTTACGAGTTTATGCAATCAATTAATGAATTATCCTTTTATGAACGATGGCACGATAAGGAGTGTATGCGTCCGTTCTTGCTATATTGACTAGCAATTAGCTATTTTAGAGCGACGTTACGAGTTTATGCAATCAAATTAATGAATAATCCTTATATGAACGATGGCACAATAAGGAGTGTGTGCTTCCGTTCTTGCTATATTGACTAAAAATTAGCTGTTTGAGAGTGACGTTACGAGTTTACTCAATCAAATTAATGAATTATCCTTATATGAACGATGGCACAATAAGAAGTGTGTGCTTCCGTTCATGCTATATTGACTAGAATATAACTATTTTAGAATGACGTTACGAATTTATGCAATCCAATTTATGAATTATCCTTATATGAACGATGGCACAATAAAGAGTGTGTGCTTCCGTTCTTGCTATATTGACTCGAAATTAGCTATTTTAGATTGACGTTACGAGTTTATGTAATCAAAATAATGAATTATCCTTATATGAATGATGGCACAATAAGGAGTGTGTGCTTCCGGTCTTGCTATATCAACTTGAAATTAGCTATTTTAGAGTGACTTTACGAGTTTATGCAATCAAATTAATGAATTATCCTTATATGAACGATGGCACAATAATGAGTGTGTGCTTCCTTTCTTGCTATATTGACGAGTAATTAGCTATTTCAACTTGACTTTACGAGTTTATGCAATCAAATTAATGAATAATCCTTATATGAACGATGGCACAATAAGGAGTATGTGCTTCTGTTCTTGCTATATTGACTAGAAATTAGCTATTTTAGAGCGACGTTACGAGTTTATGCAATCAAATTAATGAATAATCCTTATATGAACGATGGCACAATAAGGAGTGTGTGCTTCCGTTCTTGCTATATTGACTAAAATTTAGCTGTTTGAGAGTGACGTTACGAGTTTACGCAATCAAATTAATGAATTTCCTTATATGAACGATGGCACAATAAGGGGTGTGTGCTTCCGTTCATGCTATATTGACTAGAATATAACTATTTTAGAATGACGTTACGAATTTATGCAATCCAATTTATGAATTATCCTTATATGAATGATGGCACAATAAGGAGTGTGTGCTTCCGGTCTTGCTATATTGACTCGAAATTAGCTATTTTAGAGTGACTTTACAAGTTTACGCAATCAAATTAATGAATTAACCTTATATGAACGATGGCACAATAATTAGTGTGTGCTTCCTTTCTTGCTATATTGACGAGTAATTAGCTATTTCAACTTGACGTTACGAGTTTATGCAATCAAATTAATGAATTATCCTTATATGAACGATGGCACAATAAGGTGTGTGTGCTTCCGATCTTGTTATATTGACTAGGAATTAGCTAATTTAGAGTGACTTTACGAGTTTATGCAATTAAATTAATGAATTATCCTTATATGAACGATGGCACAATAAGGAGTGTGTGCTTTCGTTCTTGCTATATTGACTAGAATATAACTATTTTAGAAAGACGTTACGAGTTTATGCAATCAAATTACTGAATTATCCTTATATGAATGATGGCACAATAAGGAGTGTGTGCTTCCGCTCTTGCTATATTGACTAGCATTTAGCTATTTCAGAGTGACGTTACGAGTTTAAGCAATCAAATTAATGAATAATCCTTATATGAACGATGGCACAATAAGGAGTGTGTGCTTCCTTTCTTGCTATACTGACTAGAATATAACTATTTTAGAATGACGATACGATTTTATGCAATCAATTTAATGAATTATCCTTATGAACGATGGCACAATAAAGAGTGTGTGCTTCCGTCCTTGCTATATTTACTAGAAATTAGCTATTTTAGAGTGACGTTACGAGTTATGCAATCACATTAATGAATTATTCTTATATGAATGATGGCACAATAAGGAGTGTGTGCTTCCGTTCATGCTATATTGACTAGAAATTAGCTATTTCAAAATGACGTTACGAGTTTATGCAATTAAATTAATGAATTATCCTTATATGATCGATGGCACAAAAAGGAGTGTGTGCTTCCGTTCTTGCTATATTGACTAGAAATTAGCTATTTTAGTGTGACGTTACGAGTTTATGCAATCAAATTAATGAATTATCCTTATATTAACGATGGCACAATAAGGTGTGTGTGCTTCCGATCTTGCTATATTGACTAGAAATTAGCTATTTTAGAGTGACTTTACGAGTTTGTGCAATCAAATTAATGAATTATCCTTATATGAACGATGGCACAAAAAGAAGTGTGGGCTTACGTTCTTGCTATATTGACTAGAAATTAGCAATTTCAGAGGGACGTTACGAGTTTACGCAATCAAGTTTATGAATTATCGTTATATGAACGATGGCACAATAAGGAAGGTGTACTTCCCTTTTTGCTGTATTGACTAGAAATTAGCTATTTCAAAGTGACGTTACGAGTTTATGCAATAAAATCTATGAATTATCCTTATATGAACGATGGCACAATAAGGAGTTTGTGCTTCCGCTCTTGCTATATTGACTAGCAATTAGCTATTTTAGAGTGACGTTACGAGTTTAAGCAATCAAATTAATGAATAATCCTTATATGAACGATGGCACAATAAGGAGTGTGTGCTTCCGTTCTTGCTATATTGACAAGAAATTAGCTATTTCAAAGTGACGTTACGAGTTTATGCAATCAAATAAATGAATTGTCCTTATATGAACGATGGCACAATAAGGAGTTTGTGCTTCCGCTCTTGCTATATTGACTAGAAAATAGCTAATTTAGAGTAACTTTACGAGTTTATGCCATCAAATTAATGAATTATCCTTATATGAACGATGGCACAATAAGGTGTGTGTGCTTCAGTTTTGGCTATATTGACTAGAAATTAGCTACTTTAGAGTGACTATACGAGTTTATGCAATCAAATTAATGAATTATCCTTATATGAGCGATGGCACAATAAGGAGTGTGTGCTTCCGTTCTTGCTATATTGACTAGAAATTAGCTGTTTGAGAGTGACGTTACGAGTATATGCAATAAAATTAATGAATTATCCTTATATGAACGATGGCACAATAAGGAGTGCGTGCTTCCGTACTTGCTATATTGACTAGAATATAACTATTTTAGAATGACGTTACGAATTTATGCAATCAAATTAATGAATTATCTTTATATGAACGATGGCACAATAAAAAGTGTGTGCTTCCGTTCTTGCTATATTGACTCGAAATTAGCTATTTTAGAGTGACGTTACGAGTTTATGCAATCAATTAATGAATTATCCTTATATGAACAATGGCACGATAAGGAGTGTGTGCGTCCGTTCTTGCTATATTGACTAGCACTTAGCTATTTCAGAGTGACGTTACGAGTTTATGCAATCAAATTAATGAATTATCCTTATATGATCGATGGCACAATTAGGAGTGTGTGCTTCCGTTCTTGCTATATTGACTAGATATTAACTATTTTAGACTGACATTACGAGTATATGCAATCAAATTAATGAATTATCCTTATATGGACGATGGCACAACAAGGAGTGTGTGCTTCCGCTCTTGCTATATTGAATAGAAACTAGCTATTTTAGAGTGACGTTACGAGTTTATGCAATCAAATTAATGAATTATCCTTATATGAACGATAGCACAATAAGGAGTGTGTGCATCCGTTCTTGCTATATTGACTAGAAATTACCTATTTTAGAATGACGTTACGAGTTTATGCAATCAAATTAATGAATTATCCTTATATGAACGATGGCACAATAAGGAGTGTGTGCTTCCGTTCTTGCTATATTGACTAAAATATAACTATTTTAGAATGACGTTACGAATTTATGCAATCAAATTAATGAATTATCCTTATATGAACGATGGCACAATAAAGAGTGTGTGCTTCCGTTCTTGCTATATTGACTCGAAATTAGCTATTTTAGAGTGACGTTACGAGTTTATGCAATCAATTAATGAATTATACTTATATGAACAATGGCAGGATAAGGAGTGTGTGCGTCCGTTCTTGCTTTATTGAATAGAAATTAGCTATTTCAGTGTGACGTTACCAGTTTATGCAATCAAATTAATGAATTATCCTTATATGAACGATGGCACAATAAGGAGTGTGTGCTTCCGTTCTTGCTATATTGACTAGAATATAACTATTTTAGAATGACGTTACGAGTTTATGCAATCAAATTAATGAATTATCCTTATATGAACGATGGCACAATAAGGAGTGTGTGCTTCCGTTCTTGCTATATTGACTAGAAATTAGCTATTTCAAACTGACGTTACGAGTTTATGCAATCAAATAAATGAATTATCCTTATATGAACGATGGCACAATAAGGAGTTTGTGCTTCCGCTCTTGCTATATTGACTAGGAAGTAGTTAATTTAGATTAACGTTACGAGTTTGGGCAATCAAATTAATGAATTATCCTTATATGAACGATGGCACGATAAGGAGTGTGTGCTTCCGTTTTTGCTATATTGACTAGAAATTAGCTACTTTAGAGTGACGTTACGAGTTTATGCAATCAAATTAATGAATTATCCTTTTATGAACGATGGCACAATAAGGAGTGTGTGCTTCCGTTCTTGCTATATTGACTAGAAATTAGCTGTTTGAGAGTGACGTTACGAGTATATGCAATAAAATTAATGAATTATCCTTATATGAACGATGGCACAATAAGGAGTGTGTGCTTCCGTTCTTGCTATATTGACTAGAATATAACTATTTTAGAATGACGTTACGAATTTATGCAATCAAATTAATGAATTATCTTTATATGAACGATGGCACAATAAAAAGTGTGTGCTTCCGTTCTTGCTATATTGACTCGAAATTAGCTATTTTAGAGTGACGTTACGAGTTTATGCAATCAAATTAATGAATTATCCTTATATGAACAATGCACAATAAGGAGTGCGAGCTTCTGTTCTTGCTATATTGAATAGAAATTAACTATGCTAGAGTGACGTTACGAGTTTATGCAATCAAATTAATGAATTATGCTTATATGAACGATGGCAAAATAAGGAGTGTGTGATTCCTTTCTTTCTACTTTGATTATAAATTAGCTATTTTAGAGTGACCTTACGAATTTATGCAATCAAATTAATGAATTATCCTTATATGAACGATGGCACAATAAGGAGTGTGTGCCTCCGATCTTGCTATATTGACTAGAAATTAGATATTTTAGAGTGACCTTACGAGTTTATGCAATAAAATTAATGAATTATCCTTATATGAACGATGGCAGAATAAGGAGTGTGTGCGTCCGTTCTTACTATATTGACTAGAAATTAGCTATTTTATTGTGACGTTTCGAGTTTATGCAATCAAATTAATGAATTATCCTTATATGAACGATGGCACAATAAGGAGTGTGTGCTTCCGTTCTTGCTATATTGAATAGTAATTAGCAGTTTTAGAGTGACGTTACGAGTTTATGCAATCAAATTAATGAATTATCCTTATATGAACGATGGCACAATAAGGAGTGAAAGCCCCAGGCCGTCCGGCTCGTCCAGAGGACTTAGAGCAGCGAGATGGACGACCGGGAAGGAAAGTTAGCGGAAGCCAACCTCCAGGGCCAACGTCCAACGGTCCAGAGCAACGTTTATTAAGAACTTAAAAAATTTTACAATAGGTTACATGTTTGTACTTATACAACGTACAATTGAGAGATGGACAAAGAGCTTCTTGATATAGTATGTACAAATGATGATATTTACAAATAATTCTTGATTTACAAATAATTCTTGATATAGTATGTACAATTGATGATATTAACTTAATGATGATTCTTGATATAGTATGTACAATTGATGATGTTTACAAATAATTCTTGAATGCGAGAGTAGATATAAGTGGGGATCAAAACGTAATTTACAGATGGTTTAAAAATTATGATGTAATAGATATGATACGCAGATTGTAAAAATATTTGTATTATACGCTTAAGTTTTGGTTTGTTTGTCCAGAAGAACAGGAAGATAAACAACACCGGACAACACAAAACAAAACAGCAAGACAGGGAAACGACAGGAAAGCCGGGCAACACCAACACAACCCAGAGAAACGACAAAGTGAATCCAGGGACCAAGAAGACGTTAAGAGCAGAAAAGCAACGCACAGACCGATCAGGTGACCATGTCAGAAATTTGTCTGGCTATGAGAACACAGTTTTTAATACGTTCTATAGAAGAAGAATTTTTACAGACATTCGAGAACCAGGTCGCAGCGAGAGAAGGGGAAGGTTTAGTGAGATGGAATTGTTTAGAGTGAGGGCAGGAGAAAACATAGTGGTCTGCGTCTCCGAAGAGACCGCAGGTACAACTTGAAGTGGATTTAAATTTAAAGTAGTATAAATAATCTAAAAATGGGCCGTGGCCGGTAATGAAATAAATTAAATATTTGTTCTTAATTTGTAATTTAGTATTTACGGAGGGAAGAAAATTTTGAATTCTGGCAGGATCATGAGTGCGAGGGGAAATGTAATTGTTTAAATAATTTTGCCAATTGTTTAGAATATCTAAATAAAAATGTTTTTTAATGAGGGAAACAGGGAAAGGGATAGTAAAGGGAGAGCCAGAAACAGTAGCTAGTTTAGCAGCTTGATCTGCGACCTCGTTGCCCGCAATGCCTGAATGGGCCTTCACCCAGCGGAGATTAAAAAGATGTTTATTAACGTTAGCATTCAGTTTAATTTTTGAAATAAAGTTAGATTTGTTTTTAATGGATTTTAAGGCCGAAATGGAAGAAAGACTATCAGAAAAAATGTTAATTTTTTGATTATAGGAAGAGGCCCAGTTAATAGAAAAATCGATGGCTGCAATTTCTGCTTGGAAAACTGTGTTCCCAGAGCAGAGTTTAAAAGAGAATGTATCTATTAATGTGTCAAGATTGAAGAGGCAAACGGCAAAACCTGTTTGACCGTCAATGGAGGACCCGTCAGTAAAAGCATTAATGTCCGAAAAGGAGGAAGGATCGCTGGGGGAAAGATTAGCAATATGAAGGGAGGGATGGAGGGAGGAAGTAGGTAAATTTTTGTCAAAAAGGGGAGGGGCGGGGAGGGCAGGATTAGAAAAATGATTAATATGGAGTTTCCAAAATGAATATTTTTTAAAATGAGCATTGATGACAAAATGTATAGGGGGGATACCGGTAATAGAATATAGAGAAATGTTCGAAGTAGTCCGAAAGCCATTGGAAATTTTTAAGAGGAAAATCCTTTGAAGTGAAGAAAGTTTCTTAATTTGAGCCCCGGTTAAGTTTTGTCCCCAGATGCCCGCCCCAAAAGTTATGATTTTTTCAATTACAGTTTGATACCAAGTTTTAAGGAAGGATTTATCCACACCCCAGTTACTGCCAGTCACCCGCCCAAAGGTGCTGGCGAACTTAAAACATTTCTCTCTTAAGTTGAAAATATGTGAACTCCATTTTAAATTATCGTCAATTGTTAAGCCCAGAAAGATGAGTTGGCGGGAGGTGGGAATTTTGAAATTTTGGATTTTGAAACAGGGTCGTTGTCTAATTTTATTTCTGTTTTTGTTGAAGATGATAGCCTTGCACTTTTCCGGTGCAACTGTTAGTTTAAGATTTGAGAGGGCAGAAGAAATGGTATCCAAGAGTATATTAGTATTGGTCCGTAAGGACTTGAGGTTTGTAGCATAGGTCACCACCGCCAGATCATCCGCGAAGGCTTGGAGATAAAACAGATCGTTATTTAAAGAAAGTATATTGTTGAAGTAGATGTTCCAGAGGGTCGGAGAAATAACCGAACCCTGAGGGGCACCCATAGAAATGTATTTACGAGTTTATGCAATCAAACGAGTTATTTTACGAGTTTATGCAATCAAATTAATGAATAATCCTTATATGAACGATGGCACAATAAGGAATATGTGCTTCCTTTCTTTCTACTTTGATTAGAAATTAGCTATTTTAGAGTGACCTTACGAATTTATGCAATCAAATTGATGAATTACCCTTATATGAACGATAGCACAATAAGGAGTGTGTGCCTCCGATCTTGCTATATTGACTAGAAATTAGCTATTTTAGAGTGACCTTACGAGTTTGTGCAATAAAATTAATAAATTATCCTTATATGAACGATGGCAGAATAAGGAGTGTGTACTTCCGTTCTTGCTATTTTGAATAGAAATTAGCTATTTTAGAGTCACGTTACGAATTTATGCAATCAAATTAATGAATTCTCCTTATATGAACGATGGCACAATAAGGAGTGTGTGCTTCCGTTCTTGCTATATTGACTAGAATTTAGCTGTTTTAGAATGACGTTACGAGTTTATACAATCAAATTAATGAATTATCCTTATATGAACGATGGCACAATAAGGAGTATGTGCTTCCGTTCTTGCTATATTGACTAGAAATTTGCTATTTTTGAGTGACGTTACGAGTTTATGCAATCAAATTAATGAATTATCCTTATATGAACGATGGCACAATAAGGAGTGTGTGCTTCCGTTCTTGCTATATTGACTAGAATTTAGCTATTTTAGAAAGACGTGACGAGTTTATGCAATCAAATTAATGAATTATCCTTATATGAACAATGCACAATAAGGAGTGCGAGCTTCTGTTCTTGCTATATTGAATAGAAATTAACTATGCTAGAGTGACGTTACGAGTTTATGCAATCAAATTAATGAATTATGCTTATATGAACGATGGCAAAATAAGGAGTGTGTGATTCCTTTCTTTCTACTTTGATTAGAAATTAGCTATTTTAGAGTGACCTTACGAATTTATGCAATCAAATTAATGAATTATCCTTATATGAACGATGGAAAAATAAGGAGTGTGTGCCTCCGATCTTGCTATATTGACTAGAAATTAGATATTTTAGAGTGACCTTACGAGTTTATGCAATAAAATTAATGAATTATCCTTATATGAACGATGGCTGAATAAGGAGTGTGTGCGTCCGTTCTTACTATATTGACTAGAAATTAGCTATTTTATAGTGACGTTTCGAGTTTATGCAATCAAATTAATGAATTATCCTTATATGAACGATGGCACAATAAGGAGTGTGTGCTTCCGTTCTTGCTATATTGAATAGTAATTAGCAGTTTTAGAGTGACGTTACGAGTTCATGCAATCAAATTAATGAATTATCCTTATATGAACGATGGCACAATAAGGAGTTTGCGCTTCCGTTCTTGCTATATTGACAAGAAATTAGCTATTTTTGAGTGACGTTACGAGTTTATGAAATCAAATTAATGAATTATCCTTATATGAACGATGGCACAATAAGGAGTGTGTGCTTCCGTTCTTGCTATATTGACTAGAATATAACTATTTCAGAATGACGTTACGAGTTTTTGCAATCAAATTAATGAAATATCCTTATATGAACGATGGCAAAATAAGGAGTGTGTGCTTCCTTTCTTTCTACTTTGATTAGAAATTAGCTACTTTAGAGTGACCTTACGAATTTATGCAATCAAATTGATGAATTATCCTTATATGAACGATGGCACAATAAGGAGTGTGTGCCTCCGATCTTGCTATATTGACTAGAAATTAGCTATTTTAGAGTGACCTTACGAGTTTGTGCAATAAAATTAATGAATTATCCTTATATGAACGATGGCAAAATAAGGAGTGTGTACTTCCGTTCTTGCTATATTGAATAGAAATTAGCTATTTTAGATTCACGTTACGAATTTATGCAATCAAATTAATGAATTATCCTTATATGAACGATGGCACAATAAGGAGTGTGTGCTTCCGTTCTTGCTATATTGACTAGAATTTAGCTGTTTTAGAATGACGTTACGAGTTTATACAATCAAATTAATGAATTATCCTTATATGAACGATGGCACAATAAGGAGTATGTGCTTCCGTTCTTGCTATATTGACTAGAAATTCGCTATTTTTGAGTGACGTTACGAGTTTATGCAATCAAATTAATGAATTATCCTTATATGAACGATGGCACAATAAGGAGTGTGTGCTTCCGTTCTTGCTATATTGACTAGAATTTAGCTATTTTAGAATGACGTGACGAGTTTATGCAATCAAATTAATGAATTATCCTTATATGAACAATGCACAATAAGGAGTGCGAGCTTCTGTTCTTGCTATATTGAATAGAAATTAACTATGCTAGAGTGACGTTACGAGTTTATGCAATCAAATTAATGAATTATGCTTATATGAACGATGGCAAAATAAGGAGTGTGTGATTCCTTTCTTTCTACTTTGATTAGAAATTAGCTATTTTAGAGTGACCTTACGAATTTATGCAATCAAATTAACGAATTATCCTTATATGAACGATGGCACAATAAGGAGTTTGTGCCTCCGATCTTGCTATATTGACTAGAAATTAGATATTTTAGAGTGACCTTACGAGTTTATGCAATAAAATTAATGAATTATCCTTATATGAACGATGGCAGAATAAGGAGTGTGTGCGTCCGTTCTTACTATATTGACTAGAAATTAGCTATTTTATAGTGACGTTTCGAGTTTATGCAATCAAATTAATGAATTATCCTTATATGAACGATGGCACAATAAGGAGTGTGTGCTTCCGTTCTTGCTATATTGAATAGTAATTAGCAGTTTTAGAGTGACGTTACGAGTTTATGCAATCAAATTAATGAATTATCCTTATATGAACGATGGCACAATAAGGAGTTTGTGCTTCCGTACTTGCTATATTGACAAGAAATTAGCTATTTTTGAGTGACGTTACGAGTTTATGAAATCAAATTAATGAATTATCCTTATATGAACGATGGCACAATAAGGAGTGTGTGCTTCCGTTCTTGCTATATTGACTAGAATATAACTATTTTAGAATGACGTTACGAGTTTTTGCAATCAAATTAATGAAATATCCTTATATGAACGATGGCACAGTAAGGAGCGTGTGCTTCCGTTCTTGCTATATTGACTAGAATATAACTATTTTAGAATGACATTACGAGTGTATGCAATCAAATTAATGAATTATCCTTTTATGAACGATGGCACAATAAAGAGTGTGTGTTTCCGTTCTTGATATATTGACTCGAAATTAGCTATTTAGAGTGACGTTACGAGTTTATGCAATCAATTTATGAATTATCCTTATATGAACGATGACACGATAAGGAGTGTGTGCGTCCGTTCTTGCTATATTGACTAGCACTTAGCTATTTTAGAGTGACGTTACTTGTTTATGCAATCAAATTAATGAATTATCCTTATATGATCGATGGCACAATAAGGAGTGTGTGCTTCCGTTCTTGCTATATTGACTAGAAATTAACTATTTTAGTGTGACGTTACGAGTTTATGCAATCAAATTAATGAATTATCCTTATATGAACGATGGCACAAAAAGGAGTGTGTGCTACCGTTCTTACTATATTGACTAGAAATTAGCTGTTTTAGAGTGACGTTACGATTTTATGCATTCAAATTAATGAATAATCCTTATATGAACGATGGCACAATAAAGAGTGTGTGCTTCCGTTCTTGCTATATTGACTAGAAATTAGCAATTTTAGATTGACGTTACGAGTTTATGCAATCATATTAATGAATTATCGTTATATGAACGATAGCACAATAAGGAATGTGTTCTTCCGTTCTTGCTTTATTCAATAGAAATTAGCTACTTTAGAGTGACGTTACGAGTTTATGCAATCAAATTAATGAATTATCCTTATATGAACAATGCACAATAAGGAGTGCGTGCTTCTGTTCTTGCTATATTGAATAGAAATTAACTATGCTAGAGTGACGTTACGAGTTTATGCAATCAAATTAATGAATTATCCTTATATGAACGATGGCACAATAAGGAGTGTGTGCCTCCGATCTTGCTATATTGACTAGAAATTAGCTATTTTAGAGTGACCTTACGAGTTTATGCAATAAAATTAATGAATTATCCTTATATGAACGATGGCAGAATAAGGAGTGTGTGCTTCCTTTCTTTCTACTTTGATTAGAAATTAGCTATTTTAGAGTGACCTTACGAATTTATGCAATCAAATTAATGAATTATCCTTATATGAACGATGGCAGAATAAGGAGTGTGTGCGTCCGTTCTTGCTATATTGACTAGAATATAACTATTTTAGAATGACGTTACGAGTTTATGCAATCAAATTAATGAATTATCCTTTTATGAACGATGGCACAATAAAGAGTGTGTGCTTCCGTTCTTGATATATTGACTCGAAATTAGCTATTTAGAGTGACGTTACGAGTTTATGCAATCAATTTATGAATTATCCTTATATGAACGATGGCACGATAAGGAGTGTGTGCGTCCGTTCTTGCTATATTGACTAGCACTTAGCTATTTTAGAATGACGTTACGAGTTTATGCAATAAAGTTAATGAATTATCCTTATATGATCGATGGCTCAATAAGGAGTGTGTGCTTCCGATCTTGCTATATTGACTAGAAATTAGCTATTTTAGTGTGACGTTACGAGTTTATGCAATCAAATTAATGAATTATCCTTATATGAACGATGGCACAAAAAGGAGTGTGTGCTACCGTTCTTTCTATATTGACTAGAAATTAGCTGTTTTAGAGTGACGTTACGATTTTATGCAATCAAGTTAATGAATTATCCTTATATGAACGATGGCACAATAAAGAGTGTGTGCTTCCGTTCTTGCTATATTGACCAGAAATTAGCAATTTTAGATTGACGTTACGAGTTTATGCAATCAAATTAATGAATTATCGTTATATGAACGATGGCATAATAAGGAATGTGTTCTTCCGTTCTTGCTTTATTCAATAGAAATTAGCTACTTTAGAGTGACGTTACGAGTTTAAGCAATCAAATTAATGAATTTTCCTTATATGAACGATGGCACAATAAGGAGTGTGTGCTCCCTTTCATCAAAGTCATATGTGCATCGTTCATATAAGGATAATTAATGAATTATCCTTATATGAACGATGGCACAATAATGAGTGTGTGCTTCCTTTCTTGCTATATTGACGAGTAATTAGCTATTTCAACTTGACGTTACGAGTTTATGCAATCAAATTAATGAATTATCCTAATATGAACGATGGCACAATAATGAGTGTGTGCTTCCTTTCTTGCTATATTGACGAGTAATTAGCTATTTCAACTTGACGTTACGAGTTTATGCAATCAAATTAATGAATTATCCTAATATGAACGATGGCACAATAAGGAGTGTGTGCTGACGTTCTTGCTATATTGACTAGAAATTAGCAATTTTAGAGTGACGTTACGAGTTTATGCAATCAATTTAATAAATTATCGTTATATGAGCGATGGCACAATAAGGAATCTGTTCTTCCGTTCTTGCTTTATGCAATAGAAATTAGCTATTTTAGAGTGACGTTACGAGTTTATGCAATCAAATTAATGAATTATCCTTATATGAACGATTTCACAATAAGGAGTGTGTGCTTCCCTTCTTGCTATATTGACTAGATATTAGCTATTTCAAAGTGACGTTACGAGTTTATGCAATCAAATCAATGAATTATCCTTATATGACCGATGGCACAATAAGGAGTTTGTGCTTCCGCTCTTGCTATATTGACTAGAAATTAGCTATTTTAAAGTGACGTTGCGAGTTTATGCAATCAAATTAATTAATTATCCTTATATGAACGATGGCACAATAAGGAGTGTGTGCTTCCGTTCTTGCTATATTGACTCAAAATTAGCTATTTTAGAGTGACGTTACGAGTTTATGCAATCAAATTAATGAATTATCCTTATATGAACGATGGCATAATAAGGAGTGTGTGCTTCCGTTCTTGCTATATTGACTAGATGATAACTATTTTAGAATGACGTTACGAGTTTATGCAATCAAATTAATGAATTATCCTTATATGAATGAGGGCACAATAAAGAGTGTGTATCTTCCTTTCTTGCTATATTGACTAGAAATTATCTATTTTAGAGTGACGTTACGAGTTTATGCAATCAAATTACTGAATTATCCTTATATGAACGATGGCGCAATAAGGAATGTGTGCTTCCGTTCTTGCTATATCAACTTGAAATTAGCTATTTTAGAGTGACTTTACGAGTTTATGCAATCAAATTAATGAATTATCCTTATATGAACGATGGCACAATAATGAGTGTGTGCTTCCTTTCTTGCTATATTGACGAGTAATTAGCTATTTCAACTTCACTTTACGAGTTTATGCAATCAAATTAATGAATTATCCTAATATGAACGATGGCACAATAAGGAGTGTGTGCTGACGTTCTTGCTATATTGACTAGAAATTAACTATTTTAGAGTGACGGTACGAATTTATGCAATCAAATTAATGAATTATCCTTATATGATCGATGGCTCAATAAGGAGTGTGTCCTTCCGTTCTTGCTATATTGACTAGAAATTAGCTATTTTTGTGTGACGTTACGAGTTTATGCAATCAAATTAATGAATTATCCTTATATGAACGATGGCACAAAAAGGAGTGTGTGCTACCGTTCTTGCTATATTGACTAGAAATTAGCAATTTTAGATTGACGTTACGAGTTTATGCAATCAAATGAATTAATTATCGTTATATGAACGATGGCATAATAAGGAATGTGTTCTTCCGTTCTTGCTTTATTCAATAGAAATTAGCTATTTTAGTGTGACGTTACGAGTTTATGCAATCAAATTAATGAATTATCCTTATATGAACGATGGCACAAAAAGGAGTGTGTGCTACCGTTCTTGCTATATTGACTAGAAATTAGCAATTTTAGATTGACGTTACGAGTTTATGCAATCAAATGAATTAATTATCGTTATATGAACGATGGCATAATAAGGAATGTGTTCTTCCGTTCTTGCTTTATTCAATAGAAATTAGCTACTTTAGAATGACGTTACGAGTTTATGCAATCAAATTAATGAATTATCCTTATATGAATGATGGCACAATAAAGAGTGTGTATCTTCCTTTCTTGCTATATTGACTAGAAATTATCTATTTTAGAGTGACGTTACGAGTTTATGCAATCAAATTACTGAATTATCCTTATATGAACGATGGCGCAATAAGGAGTGTGTGCTTCCGTTCTTGCTATATCAACTTGAAATTAGCTATTTTAGAGTGACTTTACGAGTTTATGCAATCAAATTAATGAATTATCCTTATATGAACGATGGCACAATAATGAGTGTGTGCTTCCTTTCTTGCTATATTGACGAGTAATTAGCTATTTCAACTTGACTTTACGAGTTTATGCAATCAAATTAATGAATAATCCTTATATGAACGATGGCACAATAAGGAGTATGTGCTTCTGTTCTTGCTATATTGACTAGAAATTAGCTATTTTAGAGCGACGTTACGAGTTTATGCAATCAAATTAATGAATAATCCTTATATGAACGATGGCACAATAAGGAGTGTGTGCTTCCGTTCTTGCTATATTGACTAAAATTTAGCTGTTTGAGAGTGACGTTACGAGTTTACGCAATCAAATTAATGAATTTCCTTATATGAACGATGGCACAATAAGGGGTGTGTGCTTCCGTTCATGCTATATTGACTAGAATATAACTATTTTAGAATGACGTTACGAATTTATGCAATCCAATTTATGAATTATCCTTATATGAATGATGGCACAATAAGGAGTGTGTGCTTCCGGTCTTGCTATATTGACGAGTAATTAGCTATTTCAACTTGACGTTACGAGTTTATGCAATCAAATTAATGAATTATCCTTATATGAACGATGGCGCAATAAGGAGTGTGTGCTTCCGTTCTTGCTATATCAACTTGAAATTAGCTATTTTAGAGTGACTTTACGAGTTTATGCAATCAAATTAATGAATTATCCTTATATGAACGATGGCACAATAATGAGTGTGTGCTTCCTTTCTTGCTATATTGACGAGTAATTAGCTATTTCAACTTGACGTTACGAGTTTATGCAATCAAATTAAAGAATTATCCTAATATGAACGATGGCACAATAAGGAGTGTGTGCTGACGTTCTTGCTATATTGACTAGAAATTAGCTATTTTAGAGTGACGTTACGAGTTTATGCAATCAATTTAATAAATTATCGTTATATGAGCGATGGCACAATAAGGAATCTGTTCTTCCGTTCTTGCTTTATGCAATAGAAATTAGCTACTTTAGAGTGACGTTACGAGTTTATGCAATCAAATTAATGAATTATCCTTATATGAACGATTTCACAATAAGGAGTGTGTGCTTCCCTTCTTGCTATATTGACTAGATATTAGCTATTTCAAAGTGACGTTACGAGTTTATGCAATCAAATCAATGAATTATCCTTATATGAACGATGGCACAATAAGGAGTTTGTGCTTCCGCTCTTGCTATATTGACTAGAAATTAGCTATTTTAAAGTGACGTTGCGAGTTTATGCAATCAAATTAATTAATTATCCTTATATGAACGATGGCACAATAAGGAGTGTGTGCTTCCGTTCTTGCTATATTGACTCAAAATTAGCTATTTTAGAGTGACGTTACGAGTTTATGCAATCAAATTAATGAATTAACCTTATATGAACGATGGCATAATAAGGAGTGTGTGCTTCCGTTCTTGCTATATTGACTAGATGATAACTATTTTAGAATGATGTTACGAGTTTATGCAATCAAATTAATGAATTATCCTTATATGAATGATGGCACAATAAAGAGTGTGTATCTTCCTTTCTTGCTATATTGACTAGAAATTATCTATTTTAGAGTGACGTTACGAGTTTATGCAATCAAATTACTGAATTATCCTTATATGAACGATGGCGCAATAAGGAATGTGTGCTTCCGTTCTTGCTATATCAACTTGAAATTAGCTATTTTAGAGTGACTTTACGAGTTTATGCAATCAAATTAATGAATTATCCTTATATGAACGATGGCGCAATAATGAGTGTGTGCTTCCTTTCTTGCTATATTGACGAGTAATTAGCTATTTCAACTTCACTTTACGAGTTTATGCAATCAAATTAATGAATTATCCTAATATGAACGATGGCACAATAAGGAGTGTGTGCTGACGTTCTTGCTATATTGACTAGAAATTAACTATTTTAGAGTGACGGTACGAATTTATGCAATTAAATTAATGAATTATCCTTATATGATCGATGGCTCAATAAGGAGTGTGTCCTTCCGTTCTTGCTATATTGACTAGAAATTAGCTATTTTAGTGTGACGTTACGAGTTTATGCAATCAAAATAATGAATTATCCTTATATGAACGATGGCACAAAAAGGAGTGTGTGCTACCGTTCTTGCTATATTGACTAGAAATTAGCAATTTTAGATTGACGTTACGAGTTTATACAATCAAATGAATTAATTATCGTTATATGAACGATGGCATAATAAGGAATGTGTTCTTCCGTTCTTGCTTTATTCAATAGAAATTAGCTATTTTAGTGTGACGTTACGAGTTTATGCAATCAAATTAATGAATTATCCTTATATGAACGATGGCACAAAAAGGAGTGTGTGCTACCGTTCTTGCTATATTGACTAGAAATTAGCAATTTTAGATTGACGTTACGAGTTTATGCAATCAAATGAATTAATTATCGTTATATGAACGATGGCATAATAAGGAATGTGTTCTTCCGTTCTTGCTTTATTCAATAGAAATTAGCTACTTTAGAATGACGTTACGAGTTTATGCAATCAAATTAATGAATTATCCTTATATGAATGATGGCACAATAAAGAGTGTGTATCTTCCTTTCTTGCTATATTGACTAGAAATTATCTATTTTAGAGTGACGTTACGAGTTTATGCAATCAAATTACTGAATTATCCTTATATGAACGATGGCGCAATAAGGAGTGTGTGCTTCCGTTCTTGCTATATCAACTTGAAATTAGCTATTTTAGAGTGACTTTACGAGTTTATGCAATCAAATTAATGAATTATCCTTATATGAACGATGGCACAATAATGAGTGTGTGCTTCCTTTCTTGCTATATTGACGAGTAATTAGCTATTTCAACTTGACTTTACGAGTTTATGCAATCAAATTAATGAATAATCCTTATATGAACGATGGCACAATAAGGAGTATGTGCTTCTGTTCTTGCTATATTGACTAGAAATTAGCTATTTTAGAGTGACGTTACGAGTTTATGCAATCAATTAATGAATTATCCTTTTATGAACGATGGCACGATAAGGAGTGTATGCGTCCGTTCTTGGTATATTGACTAGCAATTAGCTATTTTAGAGCGACGTTACGAGTTTATGCAATCAAATTAATGAATAATCCTTATATGAACGATGGCACAATAAGGAGTGTGTGCTTCCGTTCTTGCTATATTGACTAAAATTTAGCTGTTTGAGAGTGACGTTACGAGTTTACGCAATCAAATTAATGAATTTCCTTATATGAACGATGGCACAATAAGGAGTGTGTGCTTCCGTTCATGCTATATTGACTAGAATATAACTATTTTAGAATGACGTTACGAATTTATGCAATCCAATTTATGAATTATCCTTATATGAACGATGGCACAATAATTAGTGTGTGCTTCCTTTCTTGCTATATTGACGAGTAATTAGCTATTTCAACTTGACGTTACGAGTTTATGCAATCAAATTAATGAATTATCCTAATATGAACGATGGCACAATAATGAGTGTGTGCTTCCTTTCTTGCTATATTGACGAGTAATTAGCTATTTCAACTTGACGTTACGAGTTTATGCAATCAAATTAATGAATTATCCTAATATGAACGATGGCACAATAAGGAGTGTGTGCTGACGTTCTTGCTATATTGACTAGAAATTAGCAATTTTAGAGTGACGTTACGAGTTTATGCAATCAATTTAATTAATTATCGTTATATGAGCGATGGCACAATAAGGAATGTGTTCTTCCGTTCTTGCTTTATTCAATAGAAATTAGCTACTTTAGAGTGACTTTACGAGTTTATGCAATCAAATTAATGAATTATCCTTATATGAACGATGGCACAATAAGGAGTGTGTGCTTCCCTTCTTGCTATATTGACTAGAAATTAGCTATTTCAAAGTGACGTTACGAGTTTATGCAATCAAATCAATGAATTATCCTTATATGAACGATGGCACAATAAGGAATGTGTGCTTCCGTTCTTGCTATATTGACTAGAAATTAGCTATTTTAGAGTGACGTTACGAGTTTATGCAATCAAATTAATGAATTATCCTTATATGAACGATGGCATAATAAGGAGTGTGTGCTTCCGTTCTTGCTATATTGACTAGAATATAACTATTTTAGAATGACGTTACGAGTTTATACAATCAAATTAATGAAATATCCTTATATGAATGATGGCACAATAAAGAGTGTGTATCTTCCTTTCTAGCTATATTGACTAGAAATTATCTATTTTAGAGTGACGTTACGAGTTTATGCAATCAAATTACTGAATTATCCTTATATGAACGATGGCGCTATAAGGAGTGTGTGCTTCCGTTCTTGCTATATCAACTAGAAATTAGCTATTTTAGAGTGACTTTACGAGTTTATGCAATCAAATTAATGAATTATCCTAATATGAACGATGGCACAATAAGGAGTGTGTGCTGACGTTCTTGCTATATTGACTAGAAATTAACTATTTTAGAGTGACGGTACGAGTTTATGCAATCAAATTAATGAATTATCCTTATATGATCGATGGCTCAATAAGGAGTGTGTGCTTCCGTTCTTGCTATATTGACTAGAAATTAGCTATTTTAGTGTGACGTTACGAGTTTATGCAATCAAATTAATGAATTATCCTTATATGAACGATGGCACAAAAAGGAGTGTGTGCTACCGTTCTTACTATATTGACAAGGAATAAGCTGTTTTAGAGTGACGTTACGATTTTATGCAATCAAATTAATTAATTATCCTTATATGAACGATGGCACAATAAAGAGTGTGTGCTTCCGTTCTTGCTATATTGACTGGAAATTAGCAATTTTAGATTAACTTTACGAGTTTATGCAATCAAATTAATGAATTATCCTTATATGAACGATGGCACAAAAAGGAGTGTGTGCTACCGTTCTTACTATATTGACAAGGAATAAGCTGTTTTAGAGTGACGTTACGATTTTATGCAATCAAATTAATGAATTATCCTTATATGATCGATGGCACAATAAAGAGTGTGTGCTTCCGTTCTTGCTATATTGACTAGAAATTAGCAATTTTAGATTGACGTTACGAGTTTATGCAATCAAATTAATTAATTATCGTTATATGAACGATGGCATAATAAGGAATGTGTTCTTCCGTTCTTGCTTTATTCAATAGAAATTAGCTACTTTAGAGTGACGTTACGAGTTTAAGCAATCAAATTAATGAATTTTCCATATATGAACGATGGCACAATAAGGAGTGTGTGCTCCCTTTCTTGCTATATTGAATAGAAATTAGCTTTTTTAGAGTGAGATTACGAGTTTATGCAATCAAATTAATGAATTATCTTTATATGAACGATGGCACAATAAGGAGTGTGTGCTTCCGTTCTTGCTATATTGACTTGAGATTAGCTATTTTAGAATGACGTTACGAGTTTATGCAATCAAATTAATGAATAATCCTTATATGAACGATGGCACAATAAGGAATATGTGCTTCTGTTCTTGCTATATTGACTAAAAATTAGCTGTTTGAGAGTGACGTTACGAGTTTACTCAATCAAATTAATGAATTATCCTTATATGAACGATGGCACAATAAGAAGTGTGTGCTTCCGTTCATGCTATATTGACTAGAATATAACTATTTTAGAATGACGTTACGAATTTATGCAATCCAATTTATGAATTATCCTTATATGAACGATGGCACAATAAAGAGTGTGTGCTTCCGTTCTTGCTATATTGACTCGAAATTAGCTATTTTAGATTGACGTTACGAGTTTATGTAATCAAAATAATGAATTATCCTTATATGAATGATGGCACAATAAGGAGTGTGTGCTTCCGGTCTTGCTATATTGACTCGAAATTAGCTATTTTAGAGTGACTTTACAAGATTATGCAATCAAATTAATGAATTATCCTTATATGAACGATGGCACAATAATTAGTGTGTGCTTCCTTTCTTGCTATATTGACGAGTAATTAGCTATTTCAACTTGACGTTACGAGTTTATGCAATCAAATTAATGAATTATCCTAATATGAACGATGGCACAATAATGAGTGTGTGCTTCCTTTCTTGCTATATTGACGAGTAATTAGCTATTTCAACTTGACGTTACGAGTTTATGCAATCAAATTAATGAATTATCCTAATATGAACGATGGCACAATAAGGAGTGTGTGCTGACGTTCTTGCTATATTGACTAGAAATTAGCAATTTTAGAGTGACGTTACGAGTTTATGCAATCAATTTAATAAATTATCGTTATATGAGCGATGGCACAATAAGGAATGTGTGCTTCCGTTCTAGCTATATTGAATAGAAACAAGCTATTTTAGAGTGTCGTTACGAGTTTATGCAAATTAATGAATTATCCTAATATGAACGATGGCACAATAATGAGTGTGTGCTTCCTTTCTTGCTATATTGACGAGTAATTAGCTATTTCAACTTGACGTTACGAGTTTATGCAATCAAATTAATGAATTATCCTTATATGAATGATGGCACAATAAAGAGTGTGTATCTTCCTTTCTAGCTATATTGACTAGAAATTATCTATTTTAGAGTGACGTTACGAGTTTATGCAATCAAATTACTGAATTATCCTTATATGAACGATTGCGCTATGAGGAGTGTGTGCTTTCGTTCTTGCTATATCAACTAGAAATTAGCTATTTTAGAGTGACTTTACGAGTTTATGCAATCAAATTAATGAATTATCCTTATATGAACGATGGCACAATAATGAGTGTGTGCTTCCTTTCCTGCTATATTGACGAGTAATTAGCTATTTCAACTTGACTTTACGAGTTTATGCAATCAAATTAATGAATTATCCTAATACGAACGATGGCACAATAAGGAGTGTGTGCTGACGTTCTTGCTATATTGACTAGAAATTAACTATTTTAGAGTGACGGTACGAGTTTATGCAATCAAATTAATGAATTATCCTTATATGAACGATGGCACAATAAGGAATGTGTGCTTCCGTTCTAGCTATATTGAATAGAAACAAGCTATTTTAGAGTGTCGTTACGAGTTTATGCAATCAAATTAATGAATTACCCTTATATGAACGATGGCACAATAAGGAGTGTGTGCTTCCGTTCTTGTTATATTGACTAGAAATTAGCTATTTTAGAGTGACGTTACGAGTTTATGCAATCAAATTAATGAATTATCCTTATATGAACGATGGCACAATAAGGAGTGTGTGCTTCCGTTCTTGCTATATCAACTAGAAATTAGTTAATTTAGAGTGAAGTTATGAGGTTATGCAATAAAATTAATGAATTATCCTTATATGAACGATGGCACAGTAAGGAGTGTGTGCCTCCGTTCTTTCTATATTGAATAGAAATTAGCTATTTTAGAGTCACGTTACGAGTTTATGCAATCAAATTAATGAATTATCCTTATATGAACGATGGCACAATAAGGAGTGTGTGCTTCCGTTCTTGCTATATTGACTAGAATTTAGCTATTTTAGAGTCACGTTACGAGTTTATGCAATCAAATTAATGAATTATCCTTATATGAACGATGGCACAATAAGGAGTGTGTGCTTCCGTTCTTGCTATATCAACTAGAAATTAGTTAATTTAGAGTGACGTTACGAGTTTATGCAATCAAATTAATGAATTATCCTTATATGAACGATGGCACAATAAGGAGTGTGTGCTTCCCTTCTTGCTATATTGACTAGAAATTAGCTATTTCAAAGTGACGTTACGAGTTTATGCAATCAAATCAATGAATTATCCTTATATGAACGATGGCACAATAAGGAGTTTGTGCTTCCGCTCTTCCTATATTGACTAGAAATTAGCTATTTTAAAGTGACGTTGCGAGTTTATGCAATCAAATTAATTAATTATCCTTATATGAACGATGGCACAATAAGGAATGTGTGCTTCCGTTCTTGCTATATTGACTAGAAATTAGCTATTTTAGAGTGACGTTACGAGTTTATGCAATCAAATTAATGAATTATCCTTATATGAACGATGGCATAATAAGGAGTGTGTGCTTCCGTTCTTGCTATATTGACTAGAATATAACTATTTTAGAATGACGTTACGAGTTTATACAATCAAATTAATGAATTATCCTTATATGAATTATGGCACAATAAAGAGTGTGTATCTTCCTTTCTAGCTATATTGACTAGAAATTATCTATTTTAGAGTGACGTTACGAGTTTATGCAATCAAATTACTGAATTATCCTTATATGAACGATGGCGCTATAAGGAGTGTGTGCTTCCGTTCTTGCTATATCAACTAGAAATTAGCTATTTTAGAGTGACTTTACGAGTTTATGCAATCAAATTAATGAATTATCCTAATATGAACGATGGCACAATAAGGAGTGTGTGCTGACGTTCTTGCTATATTGACTAGAAATTAACTATTTTAGAGTGACGGTACGAGTTTATGCAATCAAATTAATGAATTATCCTTATATGATCGATGGCTCAATAAGGAGTGTGTGCTTCCGTTCTTGCTATATTGACTAGAAATTAGCTATTTTAGTGTGACGTTACGAGTTTATGCAATCAAATTAATGAATTATCCTTATATGAACGATGGCACAATAAGGAGTGTGTGCTTCCGTTCTTGCTATATTGACTAGAATTTAGCTATTTTAGAATGACGTGACGAGTTTATGCAATCAAATTAATGAATTATCCTTATATGAACAATGCACAATAAGGAGTGCGAGCTTCTGTTCTTGCTATATTGAATAGAAATTAACTATGCTAGAGTGACGTTACGAGTTTATGCAATCAAATTAATGAATTATGCTTATATGAACGATGGCAAAATAAGGAGTGTGTGATTCCTTTCTTTCTACTTTGATTAGAAATTAGCTATTTTAGAGTGACCTTACGAATTTATGCAATCAAATTAATGAATTATCCTTATATGAACGATGGCACAATAAGGAGTTTGTGCCTCCGATCTTGCTATATTGACTAGAAATTAGATATTTTAGAGTGACCTTACGAGTTTATGCAATAAAATTAATGAATTATCCTTATATGAACGATGGCAGAATAAGGAGTGTGTGCGTCCGTTCTTACTATATTGACTAGAAATTAGCTATTTTATAGTGACGTTTCGAGTTTATGCAATCAAATTAATGAATTATCCTTATATGAACGATGGCACAATAAGGAGTGTGTGCTTCCGTTCTTGCTATATTGAATAGTAATTAGCAGTTTTAGAGTGACGTTACGAGTTTATGTAATCAAATTAATGAATTATCCTCATATGAACGATGGCACAATAAGGAGTTTGTTCTTCCGTACTTGCTATATTGACAAGAAATTAGCTATTTTTGAGTGACGTTACGAGTTTATGAAATCAAATTAATGAATTATCCTTATATGAACGATGGCACAATAAGGAGTGTGTGCTTCCGTTCTTGCTATATTGACTAGAATATAACTATTTTAGAATGACGTTACGAGTTTTTGCAATCAAATTAATGAAATATCCTTATATGAACGATGGCACAGTAAGGAGCGTGTGCTTCCGTTCTTGCTATATTGACTAGAATATAACTATTTTAGAATGACATTACGAGTGTATGCAATCAAATTAATGAATTATCCTTTTATGAACGATGGCACAATAAAGAGTGTGTGTTTCCGTTCTTGATATATTGACTCGAAATTAGCTATTTATAGTGACGTTACGAGTTTATGCAATCAATTTATGAATTATTCCTTATATGAACGATGACACGATAAGGAGTGTGTGCGTCCGTTCTTGCTATATTGACTAGCACTTAGCTATTTTAGAGTGACGTTACTTGTTATGCAATCAAATTAATGAATTATCCTTATATGAACGATGGCACAAAAAGGAGTGTGTGCTACCGTTCTTACTATATTGACTAGAAATTAGCTGTTTTAGAGTGACGTTACGATTTTATGCATTCAAATTAATGAATAATCCTTATATGAACGATGGCACAATAAAGAGTGTGTGCTTCCGTTCTTGCTATATTGACTAGAAATTAGCAATTTTAGATTGACGTTACGAGTTTATGCAATCATATTAATGAATTATCGTTATATGAACGATAGCACAATAAGGAATGTGTTCTTCCGTTCTTGCTTTATTCAATAGAAATTAGCTACTTTAGAGTGACGTTACGAGTTTATGCAATCAAATTAATGAATTATCCTTATATGAACAATGCACAATAAGGAGTGCGTGCTTCTGTTCTTGCTATATTGAATAGAAATTAACTATGCTAGAGTGACGTTACGAGTTTATGCAATCAAATTAATGAATTATCCTTACATGAACGATGGCAAAATAAGGAGTGTGTGCTTCCTTTCTTTCTACTTTGATTAGAAATTAGCTATTTTAGAGTGACCTTACGAATTTATGCAATCAAATTAATGAATTATCCTTATATGAACGATGGCACAATAAGGAGTGTGTGCCTCCGATCTTGCTATATTGACTAGAAATTAGCTATTTTAGAGTGACCTTACGAGTTTATGCAATAAAATTAATGAATTATCCTTATATGAACGATGGCAGAATAAGGAGTGTGTGCGTCCGTTCTTGCTATATTGACTAGAATATAACTATTTTAGAATGACGTTACGAGTTTAAGCAATCAAATTAATGAATTATCCTTTTATGAACGATGGCACAATAAAGAGTGTGTGCTTCCGTTCTTGATATATTGACTCGAAATTAGCTATTTAGAGTGACGTTACGAGTTTATGCAATCAATTTATGAATTATCCTTATATGAACGATGGCACGATAAGGAGTGTGTGCGTCCGTTCTTGCTATATTGACTAGCACTTAGCTATTTTAGAATGACGTTACGAGTTTATGCAATCAAATTAATGAATTATCCTTATATGATCGATGGCTCAATAAGGAGTGTGTGCTTCCGTTCTTGCTATATTGACTAGAAATTAGCTATTTTAGTGTGACGTTACGAGTTTATGCAATCAAATTAATGAATTATCCTTATATGAACGATGGCACAAAAAGGAGTGTGTGCTACCGTTCTTTCTATATTGACTAGAAATTAGCTGTTTTAGAGTGACGTTACGATTTTATGCAATCAAGTTAATGAATTATCCTTATATGAACGATGGCACAATAAAGAGTGTGTGCTTCCGTTCTTGCTATATTGACCAAAAATTAGCAATTTTAGATTGACGTTACGAGTTTATGCAATCAAATTAATGAATTATCGTTATATGAACGATGGCATAATAAGGAATGTGTTCTTCCGTTCTTGCTTTATTCAATAGAAATTAGCTACTTTAGAGTGACGTTACGAGTTTAAGCAATCAAATTAATGAATTTTCCTTATATGAACGATGGCACAATAAGGAGTGTGTGCTCCCTTTCATCAAAGTCATATGTGCATCGTTCATATAAGGAAAATTAATGAATTATCCTAATATGAACGATGGCACAATAATGAGTGTGTGCTTCCTTTCTTGCTATATTGACGAGTAATTAGCTATTTCAACTTGACGTTACGAGTTTATGCAATCAAATTAATGAATTATCCTAATATGAACGATGGCACAATAATGAGTGTGTGCTTCCTTTCTTGCTATATTGACGAGTAATTAGCTATTTCAACTTGACGTTACGAGTTTATGCAATCAAATTAATGAATTATCCTAATATGAACGATGGCACAATAAGGAGTGTGTGCTGACGTTCTTGCTATATTGACTAGAAATTAGCAATTTTAGAGTGACGTTACGAGTTTATGCAATCAATTTAATAAATTATCGTTATATGAGCGATGGCACAATAAGGAATCTGTTCTTCCGTTCTTGCTTTATGCAATAGAAATTAGCTACTTTAGAGTGACGTTACGAGTTTATGCAATCAAATTAATGAATTATCCTTATATGAACGATTTCACAATAAGGAGTGTGTGCTTCCCTTCTTGCTATATTGACTAGATATTAGCTATTTCAAAGTGACGTTACGAGTTTATGCAATCAAATCAATGAATTATCCTTATATGAACGATGGCACAATAAGGAGTTTGTGCTTCCGCTCTTGCTATATTGACTAGAAATTAGCTATTTTAAAGTGACGTTGCGAGTTTATGCAATCAAATTAATTAATTATCCTTATATGAACGATGGCACAATAAGGAGTGTGTGCTTCCGTTCTTGCTATATTGACTCAAAATTAGCTATTTTAGAGTGACGTTACGAGTTTATGCAATCAAATTAATGAATTAACCTTATATGAACGATGGCATAATAAGGAGTGTGTGCTTCCGTTCTTGCTATATTGACTAGATGATAACTATTTTAGAATGACGTTACGAGTTTATGCAATCAAATTAATGAAATATCCTTATATGAATGATGGCACAATAAAGAGTGTGTATCTTCCTTTCTTGCTATATTGACTAGAAATTATCTATTTTAAAGTGACGTTACGAGTTTATGCAATCAAATTACTGAATTATCCTTATATGAACGATGGCGCAATAAGGAATGTGTGCTTCCGTTCTTGCTATATCAACTTGAAATTAGCTATTTTAGAGTGACTTTACGAGTTTATGCAATCAAATTAATGAATTATCCTTATATGAACGATGGCACAATAATGAGTGTGTGCTTCCTTTCTTGCTATATTGACGAGTAATTAGCTATTTCAACTTCACTTTACGAGTTTATGCAATCAAATTAATGAATTATCCTAATATGAACGATGGCACAATAAGGAGTGTGTGCTGACGTTCTTGCTATATTGACTAGAAATTAACTATTTTAGAGTGACGGTACGAATTTATGCAATTAAATTAATGAATTATCCTTATATGATCGATGGCTCAATAAGGAGTGTGTCCTTCCGTTCTTGCTATATTGACTAGAAATTAGCTATTTTAGTGTGACGTTACGAGTTTATGCAATCAAAATAATGAATTATCCTTATATGAACGATGGCACAAAAAGGAGTGTGTGCTACCGTTCTTGCTATATTGACTAGAAATTAGCAATTTTAGATTGACGTTACGAGTTTATGCAATCAAATGAATTAATTATCGTTATATGAACGATGGCATAATAAGGAATGTGTTCTTCCGTTCTTGCTTTATTCAATAGAAATTAGCTATTTTAGTGTGACGTTACGAGTTTATGCAATCAAATTAATGAATTATCCTTATATGAACGATGGCACAAAAAGGAGTGTGTGCTACCGTTCTTGCTATATTGACTAGAAATTAGCAATTTTAGATTGACGTTACGAGTTTATGCAATCAAATGAATTAATTATCGTTATATGAACGATGGCATAATAAGGAATGTGTTCTTCCGTTCTTGCTTTATTCAATAGAAATTAGCTACTTTAGAATGACGTTACGAGTTTATGCAATCAAATTAATGAATTATCCTTATATGAATGATGGCACAATAAAGAGTGTGTATCTTCCTTTCTTGCTATATTGACTAGAAATTATCTATTTTAGAGTGACGTTACGAGTTTATGCAATCAAATTACTGAATTATCCTTATATGAACGATGGCGCAATAAGGAGTGTGTGCTTCCGTTCTTGCTATATCAACTTGAAATTAGCTATTTTAGAGTGACTTTACGAGTTTATGCAATCAAATTAATGAATTATCCTTATATGAACGATGGCACAATAATGAGTGTGTGCTTCCTTTCTTGCTATGTTGACGAGTAATTAGCTATTTCAACTTGACTTTACGAGTTTATGCAATCAAATTAATGAATAATCCTTATATGAACGATGGCACAATAAGGAGTATGTGCTTCTGTTCTTGCTATATTGACTAGAAATTAGCTATTTTAGAGTGACGTTACGAGTTTATGCAATCAATTAATGAATTATCCTTTTATGAACGATGGCACGATAAGGAGTGTATGCGTCCGTTCTTGGTATATTGACTAGCAATTAGCTATTTTAGAGCGACGTTACGAGTTTATGCAATCAAATTAATGAATAATCCTTATATGAACGATGGCACAATAAGGAGTGTGTGCTTCCGTTCTTGCTATATTGACTAAAATTTAGCTGTTTGAGAGTGACGTTACGAGTTTACGCAATCAAATTAATGAATTTCCTTATATGAACGATGGCACAATAAGGAGTGTGTGCTTCCGTTCATGCTATATTGACTAGAATATAACTATTTTAGAATGACGTTACGAATTTATGCAATCCAATTTATGAATTATCCTTATATGAACGATGGCACAATAATTAGTGTGTGCTTCCTTTCTTGCTATATTGACGAGTAATTAGCTATTTCAACTTGACGTTACGAGTTTATGCAATCAAATTAATGAATTATCCTAATATGAACGATGGCACAATAATGAGTGTGTGCTTCCTTTCTTGCTATATTGACGAGTAATTAGCTATTTCAACTTGACGTTACGAGTTTATGCAATCAAATTAATGAATTATCCTAATATGAACGATGGCACAATAAGGAGTGTGTGCTGACGTTCTTGCTATATTGACTAGAAATTAGCAATTTTAGAGTGACGTTACGAGTTTATGCAATCAATTTAATTAATTATCGTTATATGAGCGATGGCACAATAAGGAATGTGTTCTTCCGTTCTTGCTTTATTCAATAGAAATTAGCTACTTTAGATTGACTTTACGAGTTTATGCAATCAAATTAATGAATTATCCTTATATGAACGATGGCACAATAAGGAGTGTGTGCTTCCCTTCTTGCTATATTGACTAGAAATTAGCTATTTCAAAGTGACGTTACGAGTTTATGCAATCAAATCAATGAATTATCCTTATATGAACGATGGCACAATAAGGAATGTGTGCTTCCGTTCTTGCTATATTGACTAGAAATTAGCTATTTTAGAGTGACGTTACGAGTTTATGCAATCAAATTAATGAATTATCCTTATATGAACGATGGCATAATAAGGAGTGTGTGCTTCCGTTCTTGCTATATTGACTAGAATATAACTATTTTAGAATGACGTTACGAGTTTATACAATCAAATTAATGAATTATCCTTATATGAATGATGGCACAATAAAGAGTGTGTATCTTCCTTTCTAGCTATATTGACTAGAAATTATCTATTTTAGAGTGACGTTACGAGTTTATGCAATCAAATTACTGAATTATCCTTATATGAACGATGGCGCTATAAGGAGTGTGTGCTTCCGTTCTTGCTATATCAACTAGAAATTAGCTATTTTAGAGTGACTTTACGAGTTTATGCAATCAAATTAATGAATTATCCTAATATGAACGATGGCACAATAAGGAGTGTGTGCTGACGTTCTTGCTATATTGACTAGAAATTAACTATTTTAGAGTGACGGTACGAGTTTATGCAATCAAATTAATGAATTATCCTTATATGATCGATGGCTCAATAAGGAGTGTGTGCTTCCGTTCTTGCTATATTGACTAGAAATTAGCTATTTTAGTGTGACGTTACGAGTTTATGCAATCAAATTAATGAATTATCCTTATATGAACGATGGCACAAAAAGGAGTGTGTGCTACCGTTCTTTCTATATTGACTAGAAATTAGCTGTTTTAGAGTGACGTTACGATTTTATGCAATCAAGTTAATGAATTATCCTTATATGAACGATGGCACAATAAAGAGTGTGTGCTTCCGTTCTTGCTATATTGACCAAAAATTAGCAATTTTAGATTGACGTTACGAGTTTATGCAATCAAATTAATGAATTATCGTTATATGAACGATGGCATAATAAGGAATGTGTTCTTCCGTTCTTGCTTTATTCAATAGAAATTAGCTACTTTAGAGTGACGTTACGAGTTTAAGCAATCAAATTAATGAATTTTCCTTATATGAACGATGGCACAATAAGGAGTGTGTGCTCCCTTTCATCAAAGTCATATGTGCATCGTTCATATAAGGAAAATTAATGAATTATCCTAATATGAACGATGGCACAATAATGAGTGTGTGCTTCCTTTCTTGCTATATTGACGAGTAATTAGCTATTTCAACTTGACGTTACGAGTTTATGCAATCAAATTAATGAATTATCCTAATATGAACGATGGCACAATAATGAGTGTGTGCTTCCTTTCTTGCTATATTGACGAGTAATTAGCTATTTCAACTTGACGTTACGAGTTTATGCAATCAAATTAATGAATTATCCTAATATGAACGATGGCACAATAAGGAGTGTGTGCTGACGTTCTTGCTATATTGACTAGAAATTAGCAATTTTAGAGTGACGTTACGAGTTTATGCAATCAATTTAATAAATTATCGTTATATGAGCGATGGCACAATAAGGAATCTGTTCTTCCGTTCTTGCTTTATGCAATAGAAATTAGCTACTTTAGAGTGACGTTACGAGTTTATGCAATCAAATTAATGAATTATCCTTATATGAACGATTTCACAATAAGGAGTGTGTGCTTCCCTTCTTGCTATATTGACTAGATATTAGCTATTTCAAAGTGACGTTACGAGTTTATGCAATCAAATCAATGAATTATCCTTATATGAACGATGGCACAATAAGGAGTTTGTGCTTCCGCTCTTGCTATATTGACTAGAAATTAGCTATTTTAAAGTGACGTTGCGAGTTTATGCAATCAAATTAATTAATTATCCTTATATGAACGATGGCACAATAAGGAGTGTGTGCTTCCGTTCTTGCTATATTGACTCAAAATTAGCTATTTTAGAGTGACGTTACGAGTTTATGCAATCAAATTAATGAATTAACCTTATATGAACGATGGCATAATAAGGAGTGTGTGCTTCCGTTCTTGCTATATTGACTAGATGATAACTATTTTAGAATGACGTTACGAGTTTATGCAATCAAATTAATGAAATATCCTTATATGAATGATGGCACAATAAAGAGTGTGTATCTTCCTTTCTTGCTATATTGACTAGAAATTATCTATTTTAAAGTGACGTTACGAGTTTATGCAATCAAATTACTGAATTATCCTTATATGAACGATGGCGCTATAAGGAGTGTGTGCTTCCGTTCTTGCTATATCAACTAGAAATTAGCTATTTTAGAGTGACTTTACGAGTTTATGCAATCAAATTAATGAATTATCCTAATATGAACGATGGCACAATAAGGAGTGTGTGCTGACGTTCTTGCTATATTGACTAGAAATTAACTATTTTAGAGTGACGGTACGAGTTTATGCAATCAAATTAATGAATTATCCTTATATGATCGATGGCTCAATAAGGAGTGTGTGCTTCCGTTCTTGCTATATTGACTAGAAATTAGCTATTTTAGTGTGACGTTACGAGTTTATGCAATCAAATTAATGAATTATCCTTATATGAACGATGGCACAAAAAGGAGTGTGTGCTACCGTTCTTACTATATTGACAAGGAATAAGCTGTTTTAGAGTGACGTTACGATTTTATGCAATCAAATTAATTAATTATCCTTATATGAACGATGGCACAATAAAGAGTGTGTGCTTCCGTTCTTGCTATATTGACTGGAAATTAGCAATTTTAGATTAACTTTACGAGTTTATGCAATCAAATTAATGAATTATCCTTATATGAACGATGGCACAAAAAGGAGTGTGTGCTACCGTTCTTACTATATTGACAAGGAATAAGCTGTTTTAGAGTGACGTTACGATTTTATGCAATCAAATTAATGAATTATCCTTATATGATCGATGGCACAATAAAGAGTGTGTGCTTCCGTTCTTGCTATATTGACTAGAAATTAGCAATTTTAGATTGACGTTACGAGTTTATGCAATCAAATTAATTAATTATCGTTATATGAACGATGGCATAATAAGGAATGTGTTCTTCCGTTCTTGCTTTATTCAATAGAAATTAGCTACTTTAGAGTGACGTTACGAGTTTAAGCAATCAAATTAATGAATTTTCCATATATGAACGATGGCACAATAAGGAGTGTGTGCTCCCTTTCTTGCTATATTGAATAGAAATTAGCTTTTTTAGAGTGAGATTACGAGTTTATGCAATCAAATTAATGAATTATCTTTATATGAACGATGGCACAATAAGGAGTGTGTGCTTCCGTTCTTGCTATATTGACTTGAGATTAGCTATTTTAGAATGACGTTACGAGTTTATGCAATCAAATTAATGAATAATCCTTATATGAACGATGGCACAATAAGGAATATGTGCTTCTGTTCTTGCTATATTGACTAAAAATTAGCTGTTTGAGAGTGACGTTACGAGTTTACTCAATCAAATTAATGAATTATCCTTATATGAACGATGGCACAATAAGAAGTGTGTGCTTCCGTTCATGCTATATTGACTAGAATATAACTATTTTAGAATGACGTTACGAATTTATGCAATCCAATTTATGAATTATCCTTATATGAACGATGGCACAATAAAGAGTGTGTGCTTCCGTTCTTGCTATATTGACTCGAAATTAGCTATTTTAGATTGACGTTACGAGTTTATGTAATCAAAATAATGAATTATCCTTATATGAATGATGGCACAATAAGGAGTGTGTGCTTCCGGTCTTGCTATATTGACTCGAAATTAGCTATTTTAGAGTGACTTTACAAGATTATGCAATCAAATTAATGAATTATCCTTATATGAACGATGGCACAATAATTAGTGTGTGCTTCCTTTCTTGCTATATTGACGAGTAATTAGCTATTTCAACTTGACGTTACGAGTTTATGCAATCAAATTAATGAATTATCCTAATATGAACGATGGCACAATAATGAGTGTGTGCTTCCTTTCTTGCTATATTGACGAGTAATTAGCTATTTCAACTTGACGTTACGAGTTTATGCAATCAAATTAATGAATTATCCTAATATGAACGATGGCACAATAAGGAGTGTGTGCTGACGTTCTTGCTATATTGACTAGAAATTAGCAATTTTAGAGTGACGTTACGAGTTTATGCAATCAATTTAATAAATTATCGTTATATGAGCGATGGCACAATAAGGAATGTGTGCTTCCGTTCTAGCTATATTGAATAGAAACAAGCTATTTTAGAGTGTCGTTACGAGTTTATGCAAATTAATGAATTATCCTAATATGAACGATGGCACAATAATGAGTGTGTGCTTCCTTTCTTGCTATATTGACGAGTAATTAGCTATTTCAACTTGACGTTACGAGTTTATGCAATCAAATTAATGAATTATCCTTATATGAATGATGGCACAATAAAGAGTGTGTATCTTCCTTTCTAGCTATATTGACTAGAAATTATCTATTTTAGAGTGACGTTACGAGTTTATGCAATCAAATTACTGAATTATCCTTATATGAACGATTGCGCTATGAGGAGTGTGTGCTTTCGTTCTTGCTATATCAACTAGAAATTAGCTATTTTAGAGTGACTTTACGAGTTTATGCAATCAAATTAATGAATTATCCTTATATGAACGATGGCACAATAATGAGTGTGTGCTTCCTTTCCTGCTATATTGACGAGTAATTAGCTATTTCAACTTGACTTTACGAGTTTATGCAATCAAATTAATGAATTATCCTAATACGAACGATGGCACAATAAGGAGTGTGTGCTGACGTTCTTGCTATATTGACTAGAAATTAACTATTTTAGAGTGACGGTACGAGTTTATGCAATCAAATTAATGAATTATCCTTATATGAACGATGGCACAATAAGGAATGTGTGCTTCCGTTCTAGCTATATTGAATAGAAACAAGCTATTTTAGAGTGTCGTTACGAGTTTATGCAATCAAATTAATGAATTACCCTTATATGAACGATGGCACAATAAGGAGTGTGTGCTTCCGTTCTTGTTATATTGACTAGAAATTAGCTATTTTAGAGTGACGTTACGAGTTTATGCAATCAAATTAATGAATTATCCTTATATGAACGATGGCACAATAAGGAGTGTGTGCTTCCGTTCTTGCTATATCAACTAGAAATTAGTTAATTTAGAGTGAAGTTATGAGGTTATGCAATAAAATTAATGAATTATCCTTATATGAACGATGGCACAGTAAGGAGTGTGTGCCTCCGTTCTTTCTATATTGAATAGAAATTAGCTATTTTAGAGTCACGTTACGAGTTTATGCAATCAAATTAATGAATTATCCTTATATGAACGATGGCACAATAAGGAGTGTGTGCTTCCGTTCTTGCTATATTGACTAGAATTTAGCTATTTTAGAGTCACGTTACGAGTTTATGCAATCAAATTAATGAATTATCCTTATATGAACGATGGCACAATAAGGAGTGTGTGCTTCCGTTCTTGCTATATCAACTAGAAATTAGTTAATTTAGAGTGACGTTACGAGTTTATGCAATCAAATTAATGAATTATCCTTATATGAACGATGGCACAATAAGGAGTGTGTGCTTCCCTTCTTGCTATATTGACTAGAAATTAGCTATTTCAAAGTGACGTTACGAGTTTATGCAATCAAATCAATGAATTATCCTTATATGAACGATGGCACAATAAGGAGTTTGTGCTTCCGCTCTTCCTATATTGACTAGAAATTAGCTATTTTAAAGTGACGTTGCGAGTTTATGCAATCAAATTAATTAATTATCCTTATATGAACGATGGCACAATAAGGAATGTGTGCTTCCGTTCTTGCTATATTGACTAGAAATTAGCTATTTTAGAGTGACGTTACGAGTTTATGCAATCAAATTAATGAATTATCCTTATATGAACGATGGCATAATAAGGAGTGTGTGCTTCCGTTCTTGCTATATTGACTAGAATATAACTATTTTAGAATGACGTTACGAGTTTATACAATCAAATTAATGAATTATCCTTATATGAATTATGGCACAATAAAGAGTGTGTATCTTCCTTTCTAGCTATATTGACTAGAAATTATCTATTTTAGAGTGACGTTACGAGTTTATGCAATCAAATTACTGAATTATCCTTATATGAACGATGGCGCTATAAGGAGTGTGTGCTTCCGTTCTTGCTATATCAACTAGAAATTAGCTATTTTAGAGTGACTTTACGAGTTTATGCAATCAAATTAATGAATTATCCTAATATGAACGATGGCACAATAAGGAGTGTGTGCTGACGTTCTTGCTATATTGACTAGAAATTAACTATTTTAGAGTGACGGTACGAGTTTATGCAATCAAATTAATGAATTATCCTTATATGATCGATGGCTCAATAAGGAGTGTGTGCTTCCGTTCTTGCTATATTGACTAGAAATTAGCTATTTTAGTGTGACGTTACGAGTTTATGCAATCAAATTAATGAATTATCCTTATATGAACGATGGCACAATAAGGAGTGTGTGCTTCCGTTCTTGCTATATTGACTAGAATTTAGCTATTTTAGAATGACGTGACGAGTTTATGCAATCAAATTAATGAATTATCCTTATATGAACAATGCACAATAAGGAGTGCGAGCTTCTGTTCTTGCTATATTGAATAGAAATTAACTATGCTAGAGTGACGTTACGAGTTTATGCAATCAAATTAATGAATTATGCTTATATGAACGATGGCAAAATAAGGAGTGTGTGATTCCTTTCTTTCTACTTTGATTAGAAATTAGCTATTTTAGAGTGACCTTACGAATTTATGCAATCAAATTAATGAATTATCCTTATATGAACGATGGCACAATAAGGAGTTTGTGCCTCCGATCTTGCTATATTGACTAGAAATTAGATATTTTAGAGTGACCTTACGAGTTTATGCAATAAAATTAATGAATTATCCTTATATGAACGATGGCAGAATAAGGAGTGTGTGCGTCCGTTCTTACTATATTGACTAGAAATTAGCTATTTTATAGTGACGTTTCGAGTTTATGCAATCAAATTAATGAATTATCCTTATATGAACGATGGCACAATAAGGAGTGTGTGCTTCCGTTCTTGCTATATTGAATAGTAATTAGCAGTTTTAGAGTGACGTTACGAGTTTATGTAATCAAATTAATGAATTATCCTCATATGAACGATGGCACAATAAGGAGTTTGTTCTTCCGTACTTGCTATATTGACAAGAAATTAGCTATTTTTGAGTGACGTTACGAGTTTATGAAATCAAATTAATGAATTATCCTTATATGAACGATGGCACAATAAGGAGTGTGTGCTTCCGTTCTTGCTATATTGACTAGAATATAACTATTTTAGAATGACGTTACGAGTTTTTGCAATCAAATTAATGAAATATCCTTATATGAACGATGGCACAGTAAGGAGCGTGTGCTTCCGTTCTTGCTATATTGACTAGAATATAACTATTTTAGAATGACATTACGAGTGTATGCAATCAAATTAATGAATTATCCTTTTATGAACGATGGCACAATAAAGAGTGTGTGTTTCCGTTCTTGATATATTGACTCGAAATTAGCTATTTATAGTGACGTTACGAGTTTATGCAATCAATTTATGAATTATCCTTATATGAACGATGACACGATAAGGAGTGTGTGCGTCCGTTCTTGCTATATTGACTAGCACTTAGCTATTTTAGAGTGACGTTACGAGTTTATGCAATCAAATTAATGAATTATCCTTATATGAACGATGGCACAATAAGGAGTGCGTGCTTCTGTTCTTGCTATATTGAATAGAAATTAACTATGCTAGAGTGACGTTACGAGTTTATGCAATCAAATTAATGAATTATCCTTATATGAACGATGGCAAAATAAGGAGTGTGTGCTTCCTTTCTTTCTACTTTGATTAGAAATTAGCTATTTTAGAGTGACCTTACGAATTTATGCAATCAAATTAATGAATTATCCTTATATGAACGATGGCACAATAAGGAGTGTGTGCCTCCGATCTTGCTATATTGACTAGAAATTAGCTATTTTAGAGTGACCTTACGAGTTTATGCAATAAAATTAATGAATTATCCTTATATGAACGATGGCAGAATAAGGAGTGTGTGCGTCCGTTCTTGCTATATTGACTAGAATATAACTATTTTAGAATGACGTTACGAGTTTAAGCAATCAAATTAATGAATTATCCTTTTATGAACGATGGCACAATAAAGAGTGTGTGCTTCCGTTCTTGATATATTGACTCGAAATTAGCTATTTAGAGTGACGTTACGAGTTTATGCAATCAATTTATGAATTATCCTTATATGAACGATGGCACGATAAGGAGTGTGTGCGTCCGTTCTTGCTATATTGACTAGCACTTAGCTATTTTAGAATGACGTTACGAGTTTATGCAATCAAATTAATGAATTATCCTTATATGATCGATGGCTCAATAAGGAGTGTGTGCTTCCGTTCTTGCTATATTGACTAGAAATTAGCTATTTTAGTGTGACGTTACGAGTTTATGCAATCAAATTAATGAATTATCCTTATATGAACGATGGCACAAAAAGGAGTGTGTGCTACCGTTCTTTCTATATTGACTAGAAATTAGCTGTTTTAGAGTGACGTTACGATTTTATGCAATCAAGTTAATGAATTATCCTTATATGAACGATGGCACAATAAAGAGTGTGTGCTTCCGTTCTTGCTATATTGACCAAAAATTAGCAATTTTAGATTGACGTTACGAGTTTATGCAATCAAATTAATGAATTATCGTTATATGAACGATGGCATAATAAGGAATGTGTTCTTCCGTTCTTGCTTTATTCAATAGAAATTAGCTACTTTAGAGTGACGTTACGAGTTTAAGCAATCAAATTAATGAATTTTCCTTATATGAACGATGGCACAATAAGGAGTGTGTGCTCCCTTTCATCAAAGTCATATGTGCATCGTTCATATAAGGAAAATTAATGAATTATCCTAATATGAACGATGGCACAATAATGAGTGTGTGCTTCCTTTCTTGCTATATTGACGAGTAATTAGCTATTTCAACTTGACGTTACGAGTTTATGCAATCAAATTAATGAATTATCCTAATATGAACGATGGCACAATAATGAGTGTGTGCTTCCTTTCTTGCTATATTGACGAGTAATTAGCTATTTCAACTTGACGTTACGAGTTTATGCAATCAAATTAATGAATTATCCTAATATGAACGATGGCACAATAAGGAGTGTGTGCTGACGTTCTTGCTATATTGACTAGAAATTAGCAATTTTAGAGTGACGTTACGAGTTTATGCAATCAATTTAATAAATTATCGTTATATGAGCGATGGCACAATAAGGAATCTGTTCTTCCGTTCTTGCTTTATGCAATAGAAATTAGCTACTTTAGAGTGACGTTACGAGTTTATGCAATCAAATTAATGAATTATCCTTATATGAACGATTTCACAATAAGGAGTGTGTGCTTCCCTTCTTGCTATATTGACTAGATATTAGCTATTTCAAAGTGACGTTACGAGTTTATGCAATCAAATCAATGAATTATCCTTATATGAACGATGGCACAATAAGGAGTTTGTGCTTCCGCTCTTGCTATATTGACTAGAAATTAGCTATTTTAAAGTGACGTTGCGAGTTTATGCAATCAAATTAATTAATTATCCTTATATGAACGATGGCACAATAAGGAGTGTGTGCTTCCGTTCTTGCTATATTGACTCAAAATTAGCTATTTTAGAGTGACGTTACGAGTTTATGCAATCAAATTAATGAATTAACCTTATATGAACGATGGCATAATAAGGAGTGTGTGCTTCCGTTCTTGCTATATTGACTAGATGATAACTATTTTAGAATGACGTTACGAGTTTATGCAATCAAATTAATGAAATATCCTTATATGAATGATGGCACAATAAAGAGTGTGTATCTTCCTTTCTTGCTATATTGACTAGAAATTAACTATTTTAAAGTGACGTTACGAGTTTATGCAATCAAATTACTGAATTATCCTTATATGAACGATGGCGCAATAAGGAATGTGTGCTTCCGTTCTTGCTATATCAACTTGAAATTAGCTATTTTAGAGTGACTTTACGAGTTTATGCAATCAAATTAATGAATTATCCTTATATGAACGATGGCACAATAATGAGTGTGTGCTTCCTTTCTTGCTATATTGACGAGTAATTAGCTATTTCAACTTCACTTTACGAGTTTATGCAATCAAATTAATGAATTATCCTAATATGAACGATGGCACAATAAGGAGTGTGTGCTGACGTTCTTGCTATATTGACTAGAAATTAACTATTTTAGAGTGACGGTACGAATTTATGCAATTAAATTAATGAATTATCCTTATATGATCGATGGCTCAATAAGGAGTGTGTCCTTCCGTTCTTGCTATATTGACTAGAAATTAGCTATTTTAGTGTGACGTTACGAGTTTATGCAATCAAAATAATGAATTATCCTTATATGAACGATGGCACAAAAAGGAGTGTGTGCTACCGTTCTTGCTATATTGACTAGAAATTAGCAATTTTAGATTGACGTTACGAGTTTATGCAATCAAATGAATTAATTATCGTTATATGAACGATGGCATAATAAGGAATGTGTTCTTCCGTTCTTGCTTTATTCAATAGAAATTAGCTATTTTAGTGTGACGTTACGAGTTTATGCAATCAAATTAATGAATTATCCTTATATGAACGATGGCACAAAAAGGAGTGTGTGCTACCGTTCTTGCTATATTGACTAGAAATTAGCAATTTTAGATTGACGTTACGAGTTTATGCAATCAAATGAATTAATTATCGTTATATGAACGATGGCATAATAAGGAATGTGTTCTTCCGTTCTTGCTTTATTCAATAGAAATTAGCTACTTTAGAATGACGTTACGAGTTTATGCAATCAAATTAATGAATTATCCTTATATGAATGATGGCACAATAAAGAGTGTGTATCTTCCTTTCTTGCTATATTGACTAGAAATTATCTATTTTAGAGTGACGTTACGAGTTTATGCAATCAAATTACTGAATTATCCTTATATGAACGATGGCGCAATAAGGAGTGTGTGCTTCCGTTCTTGCTATATCAACTTGAAATTAGCTATTTTAGAGTGACTTTACGAGTTTATGCAATCAAATTAATGAATTATCCTTATATGAACGATGGCACAATAATGAGTGTGTGCTTCCTTTCTTGCTATGTTGACGAGTAATTAGCTATTTCAACTTGACTTTACGAGTTTATGCAATCAAATTAATGAATAATCCTTATATGAACGATGGCACAATAAGGAGTATGTGCTTCTGTTCTTGCTATATTGACTAGAAATTAGCTATTTTAGAGTGACGTTACGAGTTTATGCAATCAATTAATGAATTATCCTTTTATGAACGATGGCACGATAAGGAGTGTATGCGTCCGTTCTTGGTATATTGACTAGCAATTAGCTATTTTAGAGCGACGTTACGAGTTTATGCAATCAAATTAATGAATAATCCTTATATGAACGATGGCACAATAAGGAGTGTGTGCTTCCGTTCTTGCTATATTGACTAAAATTTAGCTGTTTGAGAGTGACGTTACGAGTTTACGCAATCAAATTAATGAATTTCCTTATATGAACGATGGCACAATAAGGAGTGTGTGCTTCCGTTCATGCTATATTGACTAGAATATAACTATTTTAGAATGACGTTACGAATTTATGCAATCCAATTTATGAATTATCCTTATATGAACGATGGCACAATAATTAGTGTGTGCTTCCTTTCTTGCTATATTGACGAGTAATTAGCTATTTCAACTTGACGTTACGAGTTTATGCAATCAAATTAATGAATTATCCTAATATGAACGATGGCACAATAATGAGTGTGTGCTTCCTTTCTTGCTATATTGACGAGTAATTAGCTATTTCAACTTGACGTTACGAGTTTATGCAATCAAATTAATGAATTATCCTAATATGAACGATGGCACAATAAGGAGTGTGTGCTGACGTTCTTGCTATATTGACTAGAAATTAGCAATTTTAGAGTGACGTTACGAGTTTATGCAATCAATTTAATTAATTATCGTTATATGAGCGATGGCACAATAAGGAATGTGTTCTTCCGTTCTTGCTTTATTCAATAGAAATTAGCTACTTTAGATTGACTTTACGAGTTTATGCAATCAAATTAATGAATTATCCTTATATGAACGATGGCACAATAAGGAGTGTGTGCTTCCCTTCTTGCTATATTGACTAGAAATTAGCTATTTCAAAGTGACGTTACGAGTTTATGCAATCAAATCAATGAATTATCCTTATATGAACGATGGCACAATAAGGAATGTGTGCTTCCGTTCTTGCTATATTGACTAGAAATTAGCTATTTTAGAGTGACGTTACGAGTTTATGCAATCAAATTAATGAATTATCCTTATATGAACGATGGCATAATAAGGAGTGTGTGCTTCCGTTCTTGCTATATTGACTAGAATATAACTATTTTAGAATGACGTTACGAGTTTATACAATCAAATTAATGAATTATCCTTATATGAATGATGGCACAATAAAGAGTGTGTATCTTCCTTTCTAGCTATATTGACTAGAAATTATCTATTTTAGAGTGACGTTACGAGTTTATGCAATCAAATTACTGAATTATCCTTATATGAACGATGGCGCTATAAGGAGTGTGTGCTTCCGTTCTTGCTATATCAACTAGAAATTAGCTATTTTAGAGTGACTTTACGAGTTTATGCAATCAAATTAATGAATTATCCTAATATGAACGATGGCACAATAAGGAGTGTGTGCTGACGTTCTTGCTATATTGACTAGAAATTAACTATTTTAGAGTGACGGTACGAGTTTATGCAATCAAATTAATGAATTATCCTTATATGATCGATGGCTCAATAAGGAGTGTGTGCTTCCGTTCTTGCTATATTGACTAGAAATTAGCTATTTTAGTGTGACGTTACGAGTTTATGCAATCAAATTAATGAATTATCCTTATATGAACGATGGCACAAAAAGGAGTGTGTGCTACCGTTCTTTCTATATTGACTAGAAATTAGCTGTTTTAGAGTGACGTTACGATTTTATGCAATCAAGTTAATGAATTATCCTTATATGAACGATGGCACAATAAAGAGTGTGTGCTTCCGTTCTTGCTATATTGACCAAAAATTAGCAATTTTAGATTGACGTTACGAGTTTATGCAATCAAATTAATGAATTATCGTTATATGAACGATGGCATAATAAGGAATGTGTTCTTCCGTTCTTGCTTTATTCAATAGAAATTAGCTACTTTAGAGTGACGTTACGAGTTTAAGCAATCAAATTAATGAATTTTCCTTATATGAACGATGGCACAATAAGGAGTGTGTGCTCCCTTTCATCAAAGTCATATGTGCATCGTTCATATAAGGAAAATTAATGAATTATCCTAATATGAACGATGGCACAATAATGAGTGTGTGCTTCCTTTCTTGCTATATTGACGAGTAATTAGCTATTTCAACTTGACGTTACGAGTTTATGCAATCAAATTAATGAATTATCCTAATATGAACGATGGCACAATAATGAGTGTGTGCTTCCTTTCTTGCTATATTGACGAGTAATTAGCTATTTCAACTTGACGTTACGAGTTTATGCAATCAAATTAATGAATTATCCTAATATGAACGATGGCACAATAAGGAGTGTGTGCTGACGTTCTTGCTATATTGACTAGAAATTAGCAATTTTAGAGTGACGTTACGAGTTTATGCAATCAATTTAATAAATTATCGTTATATGAGCGATGGCACAATAAGGAATCTGTTCTTCCGTTCTTGCTTTATGCAATAGAAATTAGCTACTTTAGAGTGACGTTACGAGTTTATGCAATCAAATTAATGAATTATCCTTATATGAACGATTTCACAATAAGGAGTGTGTGCTTCCCTTCTTGCTATATTGACTAGATATTAGCTATTTCAAAGTGACGTTACGAGTTTATGCAATCAAATCAATGAATTATCCTTATATGAACGATGGCACAATAAGGAGTTTGTGCTTCCGCTCTTGCTATATTGACTAGAAATTAGCTATTTTAAAGTGACGTTGCGAGTTTATGCAATCAAATTAATTAATTATCCTTATATGAACGATGGCACAATAAGGAGTGTGTGCTTCCGTTCTTGCTATATTGACTCAAAATTAGCTATTTTAGAGTGACGTTACGAGTTTATGCAATCAAATTAATGAATTAACCTTATATGAACGATGGCATAATAAGGAGTGTGTGCTTCCGTTCTTGCTATATTGACTAGATGATAACTATTTTAGAATGACGTTACGAGTTTATGCAATCAAATTAATGAAATATCCTTATATGAATGATGGCACAATAAAGAGTGTGTATCTTCCTTTCTTGCTATATTGACTAGAAATTATCTATTTTAAAGTGACGTTACGAGTTTATGCAATCAAATTACTGAATTATCCTTATATGAACGATGGCGCAATAAGGAATGTGTGCTTCCGTTCTTGCTATATCAACTTGAAATTAGCTATTTTAGAGTGACTTTACGAGTTTATGCAATCAAATTAATGAATTATCCTTATATGAACGATGGCACAATAATGAGTGTGTCCTTCCTTTCTTGCTATATTGACGAGTAATTAGCTATTTCAACTTCACTTTACGAGTTTATGCAATCAAATTAATGAATTATCCTAATATGAACGATGGCACAATAAGGAGTGTGTGCTGACGTTCTTGCTATATTGACTAGAAATTAACTATTTTAGAGTGACGGTACGAATTTATGCAATTAAATTAATGAATTATCCTTATATGATCGATGGCTCAATAAGGAGTGTGTCCTTCCGTTCTTGCTATATTGACTAGAAATTAGCTATTTTAGTGTGACGTTACGAGTTTATGCAATCAAAATAATGAATTATCCTTATATGAACGATGGCACAAAAAGGAGTGTGTGCTACCGTTCTTGCTATATTGACTAGAAATTAGCAATTTTAGATTGACGTTACGAGTTTATGCAATCAAATGAATTAATTATCGTTATAAGAACGATGGCATAATAAGGAATGTGTTCTTCCGTTCTTGCTTTATTCAATAGAAATTAGCTATTTTAGTGTGACGTTACGAGTTTATGCAATCAAATTAATGAATTATCCTTATATGAACGATGGCACAAAAAGGAGTGTGTGCTACCGTTCTTGCTATATTGACTAGAAATTAGCAATTTTAGATTGACGTTACGAGTTTATGCAATCAAATGAATTAATTATCGTTATATGAACGATGGCATAATAAGGAATGTGTTCTTCCGTTCTTGCTTTATTCAATAGAAATTAGCTACTTTAGAATGACGTTACGAGTTTATGCAATCAAATTAATGAATTATCCTTATATGAATGATGGCACAATAAAGAGTGTGTATCTTCCTTTCTTGCTATATTGACTAGAAATTATCTATTTTAGAGTGACGTTACGAGTTTATGCAATCAAATTACTGAATTATCCTTATATGAACGATGGCGCAATAAGGAGTGTGTGCTTCCGTTCTTGCTATATCAACTTGAAATTAGCTATTTTAGAGTGACTTTACGAGTTTATGCAATCAAATTAATGAATTATCCTTATATGAACGATGGCACAATAATGAGTGTGTGCTTCCTTTCTTGCTATGTTGACGAGTAATTAGCTATTTCAACTTGACTTTACGAGTTTATGCAATCAAATTAATGAATAATCCTTATATGAACGATGGCACAATAAGGAGTATGTGCTTCTGTTCTTGCTATATTGACTAGAAATTAGCTATTTTAGAGTGACGTTACGAGTTTATGCAATCAATTAATGAATTATCCTTTTATGAACGATGGCACGATAAGGAGTGTATGCGTCCGTTCTTGGTATATTGACTAGCAATTAGCTATTTTAGAGCGACGTTACGAGTTTATGCAATCAAATTAATGAATAATCCTTATATGAACGATGGCACAATAAGGAGTGTGTGCTTCCGTTCTTGCTATATTGACTAAAATTTAGCTGTTTGAGAGTGACGTTACGAGTTTACGCAATCAAATTAATGAATTTCCTTATATGAACGATGGCACAATAAGGAGTGTGTGCTTCCGTTCATGCTATATTGACTAGAATATAACTATTTTAGAATGACGTTACGAATTTATGCAATCCAATTTATGAATTATCCTTATATGAACGATGGCACAATAATTAGTGTGTGCTTCCTTTCTTGCTATATTGACGAGTAATTAGCTATTTCAACTTGACGTTACGAGTTTATGCAATCAAATTAATGAATTATCCTAATATGAACGATGGCACAATAATGAGTGTGTGCTTCCTTTCTTGCTATATTGACGAGTAATTAGCTATTTCAACTTGACGTTACGAGTTTATGCAATCAAATTAATGAATTATCCTAATATGAACGATGGCACAATAAGGAGTGTGTGCTGACGTTCTTGCTATATTGACTAGAAATTAGCAATTTTAGAGTGACGTTACGAGTTTATGCAATCAATTTAATTAATTATCGTTATATGAGCGATGGCACAATAAGGAATGTGTTCTTCCGTTCTTGCTTTATTCAATAGAAATTAGCTACTTTAGAGTGACTTTACGAGTTTATGCAATCAAATTAATGAATTATCCTTATATGAACGATGGCACAATAAGGAGTGTGTGCTTCCCTTCTTGCTATATTGACTAGAAATTAGCTATTTCAAAGTGACGTTACGAGTTTATGCAATCAAATCAATGAATTATCCTTATATGAACGATGGCACAATAAGGAATGTGTGCTTCCGTTCTTGCTATATTGACTAGAAATTAGCTATTTTAGAGTGACGTTACGAGTTTATGCAATCAAATTAATGAATTATCCTTATATGAACGATGGCATAATAAGGAGTGTGTGCTTCCGTTCTTGCTATATTGACTAGAATATAACTATTTTAGAATGACGTTACGAGTTTATACAATCAAATTAATGAATTATCCTTATATGAATGATGGCACAATAAAGAGTGTGTATCTTCCTTTCTAGCTATATTGACTAGAAATTATCTATTTTAGAGTGACGTTACGAGTTTATGCAATCAAATTACTGAATTATCCTTATATGAACGATGGCGCTATAAGGAGTGTGTGCTTCCGTTCTTGCTATATCAACTAGAAATTAGCTATTTTAGAGTGACTTTACGAGTTTATGCAATCAAATTAATGAATTATCCTAATATGAACGATGGCACAATAAGGAGTGTGTGCTGACGTTCTTGCTATATTGACTAGAAATTAACTATTTTAGAGTGACGGTACGAGTTTATGCAATCAAATTAATGAATTATCCTTATATGATCGATGGCTCAATAAGGAGTGTGTGCTTCCGTTCTTGCTATATTGACTAGAAATTAGCTATTTTAGTGTGACGTTACGAGTTTATGCAATCAAATTAATGAATTATCCTTATATGAACGATGGCACAAAAAGGAGTGTGTGCTACCGTTCTTACTATATTGACAAGGAATAAGCTGTTTTAGAGTGACGTTACGATTTTATGCAATCAAATTAATGAATTATCCTTATATGAACGATGGCACAATAAAGAGTGTGTGCTTCCGTTCTTGCTATATTGACTAGAAATTAGCAATTTTAGATTAACTTTACGAGTTTATGCAATCAAATTAATGAATTATCCTTATATGAACGATGGCACAAAAAGGAGTGTGTGCTACCGTTCTTACTATATTGACAAGGAATAAGCTGTTTTAGAGTGACGTTACGATTTTATGCAATCAAATTAATGAATTATCCTTATATGATCGATGGCACAATAAAGAGTGTGTGCTTCCGTTCTTGCTATATTGACTAGAAATTAGCAATTTTAGATTGACGTTACGAGTTTATGCAATCAAATTAATTAATTATCGTTATATGAACGATGGCATAATAAGGAATGTGTTCTTCCGTTCTTGCTTTATTCAATAGAAATTAGCTACTTTAGAGTGACGTTACGAGTTTAAGCAATCAAATTAATGAATTTTCCTTATATGAACGATGGCACAATAAGGAGTGTGTGCTCCCTTTCTTGCTATATTGAATAGAAATTAGCTTTTTTAGAGTGAGATTACGAGTTTATGCAATCAAATTAATGAATTATCTTTATATGAACGATGGCACAATAAGGAGTGTGTGCTTCCGTTCTTGCTATATTGACTTGAGATTAGCTATTTTAGAATGACGTTACGAGTTTATGCAATCAAATTAATGAATAATCCTTATATGAACGATGGCACAATAAGGAATATGTGCTTCTGTTCTTGCTATATTGACTAAAAATTAGCTGTTTGAGAGTGACGTTACGAGTTTACTCAATCAAATTAATGAATTATCCTTATATGAACGATGGCACAATAAGAAGTGTGTGCTTCCGTTCATGCTATATTGACTAGAATATAACTATTTTAGAATGACGTTACGAATTTATGCAATCCAATTTATGAATTATCCTTATATGAACGATGGCACAATAAAGAGTGTGTGCTTCCGTTCTTGCTATATTGACTCGAAATTAGCTATTTTAGATTGACGTTACGAGTTTATGTAATCAAAATAATGAATTATCCTTATATGAATGATGGCACAATAAGGAGTGTGTGCTTCCGGTCTTGCTATATTGACTCGAAATTAGCTATTTTAGAGTGACTTTACAAGATTATGCAATCAAATTAATGAATTATCCTTATATGAACGATGGCACAATAATTAGTGTGTGCTTCCTTTCTTGCTATATTGACGAGTAATTAGCTATTTCAACTTGACGTTACGAGTTTATGCAATCAAATTAATGAATTATCCTAATATGAACGATGGCACAATAATGAGTGTGTGCTTCCTTTCTTGCTATATTGACGAGTAATTAGCTATTTCAACTTGACGTTACGAGTTTATGCAATCAAATTAATGAATTATCCTAATATGAACGATGGCACAATAAGGAGTGTGTGCTGACGTTCTTGCTATATTGACTAGAAATTAGCAATTTTAGAGTGACGTTACGAGTTTATGCAATCAATTTAATAAATTATCGTTATATGAGCGATGGCACAATAAGGAATGTGTGCTTCCGTTCTAGCTATATTGAATAGAAACAAGCTATTTTAGAGTGTCGTTACGAGTTTATGCAAATTAATGAATTATCCTAATATGAATGATGGCACAATAATGAGTGTGTGCTTCCTTTCTTGCTATATTGACGAGTAATTAGCTATTTCAACTTGACGTTACGAGTTTATGCAATCAAATTAATGAATTATCCTTATATGAATGATGGCACAATAAAGAGTGTGTATCTTCCTTTCTAGCTATATTGACTAGAAATTATCTATTTTAGAGTGACGTTACGAGTTTATGCAATCAAATTACTGAATTATCCTTATATGAACGATTGCGCTATGAGGAGTGTGTGCTTTCGTTCTTGCTATATCAACTAGAAATTAGCTATTTTAGAGTGACTTTACGAGTTTATGCAATCAAATTAATGAATTATCCTTATATGAACGATGGCACAATAATGAGTGTGTGCTTCCTTTCCTGCTATATTGACGAGTAATTAGCTATTTCAACTTGACTTTACGAGTTTATGCAATCAAATTAATGAATTATCCTAATACGAACGATGGCACAATAAGGAGTGTGTGCTGACGTTCTTGCTATATTGACTAGAAATTAACTATTTTAGAGTGACGGTACGAGTTTATGCAATCAAATTAATGAATTATCCTTATATGAACGATGGCACAATAAGGAATGTGTGCTTCCGTTCTAGCTATATTGAATAGAAACAAGCTATTTTAGAGTGTCGTTACGAGTTTATGCAATCAAATTAATGAATTACCCTTATATGAACGATGGCACAATAAGGAGTGTGTGCTTCCGTTCTTGTTATATTGACTAGAAATTAGCTATTTTAGAGTGACGTTACGAGTTTATGCAATCAAATTAATGAATTATCCTTATATGAACGATGGCACAATAAGGAGTGTGTGCTTCCGTTCTTGCTATATCAACTAGAAATTAGTTAATTTAGAGTGAAGTTATGAGGTTATGCAATAAAATTAATGAATTATCCTTATATGAGCGATGGCACAGTAAGGAGTGTGTGCCTCCGTTCTTTCTATATTGAATAGAAATTAGCTATTTTAGAGTCACGTTACGAGTTTATGCAATCAAATTAATGAATTATCCTTATATGAACGATGGCACAATAAGGAGTGTGTGCTTCCGTTCTTGCTATATTGACTAGAATTTAGCTATTTTAGAGTCACGTTACGAGTTTATGCAATCAAATTAATGAATTATCCTTATATGAACGATGGCACAATAAGGAGTGTGTGCTTCCGTTCTTGCTATATCAACTAGAAATTAGTTAATTTAGAGTGACGTTACGAGTTTATGCAATCAAATTAATGAATTATCCTTATATGAACGATGGCACAATAAGGAGTGTGTGCTTCCCTTCTTGCTATATTGACTAGAAATTAGCTATTTCAAAGTGACGTTACGAGTTTATGCAATCAAATCAATGAATTATCCTTATATGAACGATGGCACAATAAGGAGTTTGTGCTTCCGCTCTTCCTATATTGACTAGAAATTAGCTATTTTAAAGTGACGTTGCGAGTTTATGCAATCAAATTAATTAATTATCCTTATATGAACGATGGCACAATAAGGAATGTGTGCTTCCGTTCTTGCTATATTGACTAGAAATTAGCTATTTTAGAGTGACGTTACGAGTTTATGCAATCAAATTAATGAATTATCCTTATATGAACGATGGCATAATAAGGAGTGTGTGCTTCCGTTCTTGCTATATTGACTAGAATATAACTATTTTAGAATGACGTTACGAGTTTATACAATCAAATTAATGAATTATCCTTATATGAATTATGGCACAATAAAGAGTGTGTATCTTCCTTTCTAGCTATATTGACTAGAAATTATCTATTTTAGAGTGACGTTACGAGTTTATGCAATCAAATTACTGAATTATCCTTATATGAACGATGGCGCTATAAGGAGTGTGTGCTTCCGTTCTTGCTATATCAACTAGAAATTAGCTATTTTAGAGTGACTTTACGAGTTTATGCAATCAAATTAATGAATTATCCTAATATGAACGATGGCACAATAAGGAGTGTGTGCTGACGTTCTTGCTATATTGACTAGAAATTAACTATTTTAGAGTGACGGTACGAGTTTATGCAATCAAATTAATGAATTATCCTTATATGATCGATGGCTCAATAAGGAGTGTGTGCTTCCGTTCTTGCTATATTGACTAGAAATTAGCTATTTTAGTGTGACGTTACGAGTTTATGCAATCAAATTAATGAATTATCCTTATATGAACGATGGCACAATAAGGAGTGTGTGCTTCCGTTCTTGCTATATTGACTAGAATTTAGCTATTTTAGAATGACGTGACGAGTTTATGCAATCAAATTAATGAATTATCCTTATATGAACAATGCACAATAAGGAGTGCGAGCTTCTGTTCTTGCTATATTGAATAGAAATTAACTATGCTAGAGTGACGTTACGAGTTTATGCAATCAAATTAATGAATTATGCTTATATGAACGATGGCAAAATAAGGAGTGTGTGATTCCTTTCTTTCTACTTTGATTAGAAATTAGCTATTTTAGAGTGACCTTACGAATTTATGCAATCAAATTAATGAATTATCCTTATATGAACGATGGCACAATAAGGAGTTTGTGCCTCCGATCTTGCTATATTGACTAGAAATTAGATATTTTAGAGTGACCTTACGAGTTTATGCAATAAAATTAATGAATTATCCTTATATGAACGATGGCAGAATAAGGAGTGTGTGCGTCCGTTCTTACTATATTGACTAGAAATTAGCTATTTTATAGTGACGTTTCGAGTTTATGCAATCAAATTAATGAATTATCCTTATATGAACGATGGCACAATAAGGAGTGTGTGCTTCCGTTCTTGCTATATTGAATAGTAATTAGCAGTTTTAGAGTGACGTTACGAGTTTATGTAATCAAATTAATGAATTATCCTCATATGAACGATGGCACAATAAGGAGTTTGTTCTTCCGTACTTGCTATATTGACAAGAAATTAGCTATTTTTGAGTGACGTTACGAGTTTATGAAATCAAATTAATGAATTATCCTTATATGAACGATGGCACAATAAGGAGTGTGTGCTTCCGTTCTTGCTATATTGACTAGAATATAACTATTTTAGAATGACGTTACGAGTTTTTGCAATCAAATTAATGAAATATCCTTATATGAACGATGGCACAGTAAGGAGCGTGTGCTTCCGTTCTTGCTATATTGACTAGAATATAACTATTTTAGAATGACATTACGAGTGTATGCAATCAAATTAATGAATTATCCTTTTATGAACGATGGCACAATAAAGAGTGTGTGTTTCCGTTCTTGATATATTGACTCGAAATTAGCTATTTATAGTGACGTTACGAGTTTATGCAATCAATTTATGAATTATCCTTATATGAACGATGACACGATAAGGAGTGTGTGCGTCCGTTCTTGCTATATTGACTAGCACTTAGCTATTTTAGAGTGACGTTACTTGTTTATGCAATCAAATTAATGAATTATCCTTATATGAACGATGGCACAAAAAGGAGTGTGTGCTACCGTTCTTACTATATTGACTAGAAATTAGCTGTTTTAGAGTGACGTTACGATTTTATGCATTCAAATTAATGAATAATCCTTATATGAACGATGGCACAATAAAGAGTGTGTGCTTCCGTTCTTGCTATATTGACTAGAAATTAGCAATTTTAGATTGACGTTACGAGTTTATGCAATCATATTAATGAATTATCGTTATATGAACGATAGCACAATAAGGAATGTGTTCTTCCGTTCTTGCTTTATTCAATAGAAATTAGCTACTTTAGAGTGACGTTACGAGTTTATGCAATCAAATTAATGAATTATCCTTATATGAACAATGCACAATAAGGAGTGCGTGCTTCTGTTCTTGCTATATTGAATAGAAATTAACTATGCTAGAGTGACGTTACGAGTTTATGCAATCAAATTAATGAATTATCCTTATATGAACGATGGCAAAATAAGGAGTGTGTGCTTCCTTTCTTTCTACTTTGATTAGAAATTAGCTATTTTAGAGTGACCTTACGAATTTATGCAATCAAATTAATGAATTATCCTTATATGAACGATGGCACAATAAGGAGTGTGTGCCTCCGATCTTGCTATATTGACTAGAAATTAGCTATTTTAGAGTGACCTTACGAGTTTATGCAATAAAATTAATGAATTATCCTTATATGAACGATGGCAGAATAAGGAGTGTGTGCGTCCGTTCTTGCTATATTGACTAGAATATAACTATTTTAGAATGACGTTACGAGTTTAAGCAATCAAATTAATGAATTATCCTTTTATGAACGATGGCACAATAAAGAGTGTGTGCTTCCGTTCTTGATATATTGACTCGAAATTAGCTATTTAGAGTGACGTTACGAGTTTATGCAATCAATTTATGAATTATCCTTATATGAACGATGGCACGATAAGGAGTGTGTGCGTCCGTTCTTGCTATATTGACTAGCACTTAGCTATTTTAGAATGACGTTACGAGTTTATGCAATCAAATTAATGAATTATCCTTATATGATCGATGGCTCAATAAGGAGTGTGTGCTTCCGTTCTTGCTATATTGACTAGAAATTAGCTATTTTAGTGTGACGTTACGAGTTTATGCAATCAAATTAATGAATTATCCTTATATGAACGATGGCACAAAAAGGAGTGTGTGCTACCGTTCTTTCTATATTGACTAGAAATTAGCTGTTTTAGAGTGACGTTACGATTTTATGCAATCAAGTTAATGAATTATCCTTATATGAACGATGGCACAATAAAAAGTGTGTGCTTCCGTTCTTGCTATATTGACTCGAAATTAGCTATTTTAGAGTGACGTTACGAGTTTATGCAATCAAATTAATGAATTATCCTTATATGAACAATGCACAATAAGGAGTGCGAGCTTCTGTTCTTGCTATATTGAATAGAAATTAACTATGCTAGAGTGACGTTACGAGTTTATGCAATCAAATTAATGAATTATGCTTATATGAACGATGGCAAAATAAGGAGTGTGTGATTCCTTTCTTTCTACTTTGATTATAAATTAGCTATTTTAGAGTGACCTTACGAATTTATGCAATCAAATTAATGAATTATCCTTATATGAACGATGGCACAATAAGGAGTGTGTGCCTCCGATCTTGCTATATTGACTAGAAATTAGATATTTTAGAGTGACCTTACGAGTTTATGCAATAAAATTAATGAATTATCCTTATATGAACGATGGCAGAATAAGGAGTGTGTGCGTCCGTTCTTACTATATTGACTAGAAATTAGCTATTTTATTGTGACGTTTCGAGTTTATGCAATCAAATTAATGAATTATCCTTATATGAACGATGGCACAATAAGGAGTGTGTGCTTCCGTTCTTGCTATATTGAATAGTAATTAGCAGTTTTAGAGTGACGTTACGAGTTTATGCAATCAAATTAATGAATTATCCTTATATGAACGATGGCACAATAAGGAGTGAAAGCCCCAGGCCGTCCGGCTCGTCCAGAGGACTTAGAGCAGCGAGATGGACGACCGGGAAGGAAAGTTAGCGGAAGCCAACCTCCAGGGCCAACGTCCAACGGTCCAGAGCAACGTTTATTAAGAACTTAAAAAATTTTACAATAGGTTACATGTTTGTACTTATACAACGTACAATTGAGAGATGGACAAAGAGCTTCTTGATATAGTATGTACAAATGATGATATTTACAAATAATTCTTGATTTACAAATAATTCTTGATATAGTATGTACAATTGATGATATTAACTTAATGATGATTCTTGATATAGTATGTACAATTGATGATGTTTACAAATAATTCTTGAATGCGAGAGTAGATATAAGTGGGGATCAAAACGTAATTTACAGATGGTTTAAAAATTATGATGTAATAGATATGATACGCAGATTGTAAAAATATTTGTATTATACGCTTAAGTTTTGGTTTGTTTGTCCAGAAGAACAGGAAGATAAACAACACCGGACAACACAAAACAAAACAGCAAGACAGGGAAACGACAGGAAAGCCGGGCAACACCAACACAACCCAGAGAAACGACAAAGTGAATCCAGGGACCAAGAAGACGTTAAGAGCAGAAAAGCAACGCACAGACCGATCAGGTGACCATGTCAGAAATTTGTCTGGCTATGAGAACACAGTTTTTAATACGTTCTATAGAAGAAGAATTTTTACAGACATTCGAGAACCAGGTCGCAGCGAGAGAAGGGGAAGGTTTAGTGAGATGGAATTGTTTAGAGTGAGGGCAGGAGAAAACATAGTGGTCTGCGTCTCCGAAGAGACCGCAGGTACAACTTGAAGTGGATTTAAATTTAAAGTAGTATAAATAATCTAAAAATGGGCCGTGGCCGGTAATGAAATAAATTAAATATTTGTTCTTAATTTGTAATTTAGTATTTACGGAGGGAAGAAAATTTTGAATTCTGGCAGGATCATGAGTGCGAGGGGAAATGTAATTGTTTAAATAATTTTGCCAATTGTTTAGAATATCTAAATAAAAATGTTTTTTAATGAGGGAAACAGGGAAAGGGATAGTAAAGGGAGAGCCAGAAACAGTAGCTAGTTTAGCAGCTTGATCTGCGACCTCGTTGCCCGCAATGCCTGAATGGGCCTTCACCCAGCGGAGATTAAAAAGATGTTTATTAACGTTAGCATTCAGTTTAATTTTTGAAATAAAGTTAGATTTGTTTTTAATGGATTTTAAGGCCGAAATGGAAGAAAGACTATCAGAAAAAATGTTAATTTTTTGATTATAGGAAGAGGCCCAGTTAATAGAAAAATCGATGGCTGCAATTTCTGCTTGGAAAACTGTGTTCCCAGAGCAGAGTTTAAAAGAGAATGTATCTATTAATGTGTCAAGATTGAAGAGGCAAACGGCAAAACCTGTTTGACCGTCAATGGAGGACCCGTCAGTAAAAGCATTAATGTCCGAAAAGGAGGAAGGATCGCTGGGGGAAAGATTAGCAATATGAAGGGAGGGATGGAGGGAGGAAGTAGGTAAATTTTTGTCAAAAAGGGGAGGGGCGGGGAGGGCAGGATTAGAAAAATGATTAATATGGAGTTTCCAAAATGAATATTTTTTAAAATGAGCATTGATGACAAAATGTATAGGGGGGATACCGGTAATAGAATATAGAGAAATGTTCGAAGTAGTCCGAAAGCCATTGGAAATTTTTAAGAGGAAAATCCTTTGAAGTGAAGAAAGTTTCTTAATTTGAGCCCCGGTTAAGTTTTGTCCCCAGATGCCCGCCCCAAAAGTTATGATTTTTTCAATTACAGTTTGATACCAAGTTTTAAGGAAGGATTTATCCACACCCCAGTTACTGCCAGTCACCCGCCCAAAGGTGCTGGCGAACTTAAAACATTTCTCTCTTAAGTTGAAAATATGTGAACTCCATTTTAAATTATCGTCAATTGTTAAGCCCAGAAAGATGAGTTGGCGGGAGGTGGGAATTTTGAAATTTTGGATTTTGAAACAGGGTCGTTGTCTAATTTTATTTCTGTTTTTGTTGAAGATGATAGCCTTGCACTTTTCCGGTGCAACTGTTAGTTTAAGATTTGAGAGGGCAGAAGAAATGGTATCCAAGAGTATATTAGTATTGGTCCGTAAGGACTTGAGGTTTGTAGCATAGGTCACCACCGCCAGATCATCCGCGAAGGCTTGGAGATAAAACAGATCGTTATTTAAAGAAAGTATATTGTTGAAGTAGATGTTCCAGAGGGTCGGAGAAATAACCGAACCCTGAGGGGCACCCATAGAAATGTATTTACGAGTTTATGCAATCAAACGAGTTATTTTACGAGTTTATGCAATCAAATTAATGAATAATCCTTATATGAACGATGGCACAATAAGGAATATGTGCTTCCTTTCTTTCTACTTTGATTAGAAATTAGCTATTTTAGAGTGACCTTACGAATTTATGCAATCAAATTGATGAATTACCCTTATATGAACGATAGCACAATAAGGAGTGTGTGCCTCCGATCTTGCTATATTGACTAGAAATTAGCTATTTTAGAGTGACCTTACGAGTTTGTGCAATAAAATTAATAAATTATCCTTATATGAACGATGGCAGAATAAGGAGTGTGTACTTCCGTTCTTGCTATTTTGAATAGAAATTAGCTATTTTAGAGTCACGTTACGAATTTATGCAATCAAATTAATGAATTCTCCTTATATGAACGATGGCACAATAAGGAGTGTGTGCTTCCGTTCTTGCTATATTGACTAGAATTTAGCTGTTTTAGAATGACGTTACGAGTTTATACAATCAAATTAATGAATTATCCTTATATGAACGATGGCACAATAAGGAGTATGTGCTTCCGTTCTTGCTATATTGACTAGAAATTTGCTATTTTTGAGTGACGTTACGAGTTTATGCAATCAAATTAATGAATTATCCTTATATGAACGATGGCACAATAAGGAGTGTGTGCTTCCGTTCTTGCTATATTGACTAGAATTTAGCTATTTTAGAAAGACGTGACGAGTTTATGCAATCAAATTAATGAATTATCCTTATATGAACAATGCACAATAAGGAGTGCGAGCTTCTGTTCTTGCTATATTGAATAGAAATTAACTATGCTAGAGTGACGTTACGAGTTTATGCAATCAAATTAATGAATTATGCTTATATGAACGATGGCAAAATAAGGAGTGTGTGATTCCTTTCTTTCTACTTTGATTAGAAATTAGCTATTTTAGAGTGACCTTACGAATTTATGCAATCAAATTAATGAATTATCCTTATATGAACGATGGAAAAATAAGGAGTGTGTGCCTCCGATCTTGCTATATTGACTAGAAATTAGATATTTTAGAGTGACCTTACGAGTTTATGCAATAAAATTAATGAATTATCCTTATATGAACGATGGCTGAATAAGGAGTGTGTGCGTCCGTTCTTACTATATTGACTAGAAATTAGCTATTTTATAGTGACGTTTCGAGTTTATGCAATCAAATTAATGAATTATCCTTATATGAACGATGGCACAATAAGGAGTGTGTGCTTCCGTTCTTGCTATATTGAATAGTAATTAGCAGTTTTAGAGTGACGTTACGAGTTCATGCAATCAAATTAATGAATTATCCTTATATGAACGATGGCACAATAAGGAGTTTGCGCTTCCGTTCTTGCTATATTGACAAGAAATTAGCTATTTTTGAGTGACGTTACGAGTTTATGAAATCAAATTAATGAATTATCCTTATATGAACGATGGCACAATAAGGAGTGTGTGCTTCCGTTCTTGCTATATTGACTAGAATATAACTATTTCAGAATGACGTTACGAGTTTTTGCAATCAAATTAATGAAATATCCTTATATGAACGATGGCAAAATAAGGAGTGTGTGCTTCCTTTCTTTCTACTTTGATTAGAAATTAGCTACTTTAGAGTGACCTTACGAATTTATGCAATCAAATTGATGAATTATCCTTATATGAACGATGGCACAATAAGGAGTGTGTGCCTCCGATCTTGCTATATTGACTAGAAATTAGCTATTTTAGAGTGACCTTACGAGTTTGTGCAATAAAATTAATGAATTATCCTTATATGAACGATGGCAAAATAAGGAGTGTGTACTTCCGTTCTTGCTATATTGAATAGAAATTAGCTATTTTAGATTCACGTTACGAATTTATGCAATCAAATTAATGAATTATCCTTATATGAACGATGGCACAATAAGGAGTGTGTGCTTCCGTTCTTGCTATATTGACTAGAATTTAGCTGTTTTAGAATGACGTTACGAGTTTATACAATCAAATTAATGAATTATCCTTATATGAACGATGGCACAATAAGGAGTATGTGCTTCCGTTCTTGCTATATTGACTAGAAATTTGCTATTTTTGAGTGACGTTACGAGTTTATGCAATCAAATTAATGAATTATCCTTATATGAACGATGGCACAATAAGGAGTGTGTGCTTCCGTTCTTGCTATATTGACTAGAATTTAGCTATTTTAGAATGACGTGACGAGTTTATGCAATCAAATTAATGAATTATCCTTATATGAACAATGCACAATAAGGAGTGCGAGCTTCTGTTCTTGCTATATTGAATAGAAATTAACTATGCTAGAGTGACGTTACGAGTTTATGCAATCAAATTAATGAATTATGCTTATATGAACGATGGCAAAATAAGGAGTGTGTGATTCCTTTCTTTCTACTTTGATTAGAAATTAGCTATTTTAGAGTGACCTTACGAATTTATGCAATCAAATTAACGAATTATCCTTATATGAACGATGGCACAATAAGGAGTTTGTGCCTCCGATCTTGCTATATTGACTAGAAATTAGATATTTTAGAGTGACCTTACGAGTTTATGCAATAAAATTAATGAATTATCCTTATATGAACGATGGCAGAATAAGGAGTGTGTGCGTCCGTTCTTACTATATTGACTAGAAATTAGCTATTTTATAGTGACGTTTCGAGTTTATGCAATCAAATTAATGAATTATCCTTATATGAACGATGGCACAATAAGGAGTGTGTGCTTCCGTTCTTGCTATATTGAATAGTAATTAGCAGTTTTAGAGTGACGTTACGAGTTTATGCAATCAAATTAATGAATTATCCTTATATGAACGATGGCACAATAAGGAGTTTGTGCTTCCGTACTTGCTATATTGACAAGAAATTAGCTATTTTTGAGTGACGTTACGAGTTTATGAAATCAAATTAATGAATTATCCTTATATGAACGATGGCACAATAAGGAGTGTGTGCTTCCGTTCTTGCTATATTGACTAGAATATAACTATTTTAGAATGACGTTACGAGTTTTTGCAATCAAATTAATGAAATATCCTTATATGAACGATGGCACAGTAAGGAGCGTGTGCTTCCGTTCTTGCTATATTGACTAGAATATAACTATTTTAGAATGACATTACGAGTGTATGCAATCAAATTAATGAATTATCCTTTTATGAACGATGGCACAATAAAGAGTGTGTGTTTCCGTTCTTGATATATTGACTCGAAATTAGCTATTTAGAGTGACGTTACGAGTTTATGCAATCAATTTATGAATTATCCTTATATGAACGATGACACGATAAGGAGTGTGTGCGTCCGTTCTTGCTATATTGACTAGCACTTAGCTATTTTAGAGTGACGTTACTTGTTTATGCAATCAAATTAATGAATTATCCTTATATGATCGATGGCACAATAAGGAGTGTGTGCTTCCGTTCTTGCTATATTGACTAGAAATTAACTATTTTAGTGTGACGTTACGAGTTTATGCAATCAAATTAATGAATTATCCTTATATGAACGATGGCACAAAAAGGAGTGTGTGCTACCGTTCTTACTATATTGACTAGAAATTAGCTGTTTTAGAGTGACGTTACGATTTTATGCATTCAAATTAATGAATAATCCTTATATGAACGATGGCACAATAAAGAGTGTGTGCTTCCGTTCTTGCTATATTGACTAGAAATTAGCAATTTTAGATTGACGTTACGAGTTTATGCAATCATATTAATGAATTATCGTTATATGAACGATAGCACAATAAGGAATGTGTTCTTCCGTTCTTGCTTTATTCAATAGAAATTAGCTACTTTAGAGTGACGTTACGAGTTTATGCAATCAAATTAATGAATTATCCTTATATGAACAATGCACAATAAGGAGTGCGTGCTTCTGTTCTTGCTATATTGAATAGAAATTAACTATGCTAGAGTGACGTTACGAGTTTATGCAATCAAATTAATGAATTATCCTTATATGAACGATGGCACAATAAGGAGTGTGTGCCTCCGATCTTGCTATATTGACTAGAAATTAGCTATTTTAGAGTGACCTTACGAGTTTATGCAATAAAATTAATGAATTATCCTTATATGAACGATGGCAGAATAAGGAGTGTGTGCTTCCTTTCTTTCTACTTTGATTAGAAATTAGCTATTTTAGAGTGACCTTACGAATTTATGCAATCAAATTAATGAATTATCCTTATATGAACGATGGCAGAATAAGGAGTGTGTGCGTCCGTTCTTGCTATATTGACTAGAATATAACTATTTTAGAATGACGTTACGAGTTTATGCAATCAAATTAATGAATTATCCTTTTATGAACGATGGCACAATAAAGAGTGTGTGCTTCCGTTCTTGATATATTGACTCGAAATTAGCTATTTAGAGTGACGTTACGAGTTTATGCAATCAATTTATGAATTATCCTTATATGAACGATGGCACGATAAGGAGTGTGTGCGTCCGTTCTTGCTATATTGACTAGCACTTAGCTATTTTAGAATGACGTTACGAGTTTATGCAATAAAGTTAATGAATTATCCTTATATGATCGATGGCTCAATAAGGAGTGTGTGCTTCCGATCTTGCTATATTGACTAGAAATTAGCTATTTTAGTGTGACGTTACGAGTTTATGCAATCAAATTAATGAATTATCCTTATATGAACGATGGCACAAAAAGGAGTGTGTGCTACCGTTCTTTCTATATTGACTAGAAATTAGCTGTTTTAGAGTGACGTTACGATTTTATGCAATCAAGTTAATGAATTATCCTTATATGAACGATGGCACAATAAAGAGTGTGTGCTTCCGTTCTTGCTATATTGACCAGAAATTAGCAATTTTAGATTGACGTTACGAGTTTATGCAATCAAATTAATGAATTATCGTTATATGAACGATGGCATAATAAGGAATGTGTTCTTCCGTTCTTGCTTTATTCAATAGAAATTAGCTACTTTAGAGTGACGTTACGAGTTTAAGCAATCAAATTAATGAATTTTCCTTATATGAACGATGGCACAATAAGGAGTGTGTGCTCCCTTTCATCAAAGTCATATGTGCATCGTTCATATAAGGATAATTAATGAATTATCCTTATATGAACGATGGCACAATAATGAGTGTGTGCTTCCTTTCTTGCTATATTGACGAGTAATTAGCTATTTCAACTTGACGTTACGAGTTTATGCAATCAAATTAATGAATTATCCTAATATGAACGATGGCACAATAATGAGTGTGTGCTTCCTTTCTTGCTATATTGACGAGTAATTAGCTATTTCAACTTGACGTTACGAGTTTATGCAATCAAATTAATGAATTATCCTAATATGAACGATGGCACAATAAGGAGTGTGTGCTGACGTTCTTGCTATATTGACTAGAAATTAGCAATTTTAGAGTGACGTTACGAGTTTATGCAATCAATTTAATAAATTATCGTTATATGAGCGATGGCACAATAAGGAATCTGTTCTTCCGTTCTTGCTTTATGCAATAGAAATTAGCTATTTTAGAGTGACGTTACGAGTTTATGCAATCAAATTAATGAATTATCCTTATATGAACGATTTCACAATAAGGAGTGTGTGCTTCCCTTCTTGCTATATTGACTAGATATTAGCTATTTCAAAGTGACGTTACGAGTTTATGCAATCAAATCAATGAATTATCCTTATATGACCGATGGCACAATAAGGAGTTTGTGCTTCCGCTCTTGCTATATTGACTAGAAATTAGCTATTTTAAAGTGACGTTGCGAGTTTATGCAATCAAATTAATTAATTATCCTTATATGAACGATGGCACAATAAGGAGTGTGTGCTTCCGTTCTTGCTATATTGACTCAAAATTAGCTATTTTAGAGTGACGTTACGAGTTTATGCAATCAAATTAATGAATTATCCTTATATGAACGATGGCATAATAAGGAGTGTGTGCTTCCGTTCTTGCTATATTGACTAGATGATAACTATTTTAGAATGACGTTACGAGTTTATGCAATCAAATTAATGAATTATCCTTATATGAATGAGGGCACAATAAAGAGTGTGTATCTTCCTTTCTTGCTATATTGACTAGAAATTATCTATTTTAGAGTGACGTTACGAGTTTATGCAATCAAATTACTGAATTATCCTTATATGAACGATGGCGCAATAAGGAATGTGTGCTTCCGTTCTTGCTATATCAACTTGAAATTAGCTATTTTAGAGTGACTTTACGAGTTTATGCAATCAAATTAATGAATTATCCTTATATGAACGATGGCACAATAATGAGTGTGTGCTTCCTTTCTTGCTATATTGACGAGTAATTAGCTATTTCAACTTCACTTTACGAGTTTATGCAATCAAATTAATGAATTATCCTAATATGAACGATGGCACAATAAGGAGTGTGTGCTGACGTTCTTGCTATATTGACTAGAAATTAACTATTTTAGAGTGACGGTACGAATTTATGCAATCAAATTAATGAATTATCCTTATATGATCGATGGCTCAATAAGGAGTGTGTCCTTCCGTTCTTGCTATATTGACTAGAAATTAGCTATTTTTGTGTGACGTTACGAGTTTATGCAATCAAATTAATGAATTATCCTTATATGAACGATGGCACAAAAAGGAGTGTGTGCTACCGTTCTTGCTATATTGACTAGAAATTAGCAATTTTAGATTGACGTTACGAGTTTATGCAATCAAATGAATTAATTATCGTTATATGAACGATGGCATAATAAGGAATGTGTTCTTCCGTTCTTGCTTTATTCAATAGAAATTAGCTATTTTAGTGTGACGTTACGAGTTTATGCAATCAAATTAATGAATTATCCTTATATGAACGATGGCACAAAAAGGAGTGTGTGCTACCGTTCTTGCTATATTGACTAGAAATTAGCAATTTTAGATTGACGTTACGAGTTTATGCAATCAAATGAATTAATTATCGTTATATGAACGATGGCATAATAAGGAATGTGTTCTTCCGTTCTTGCTTTATTCAATAGAAATTAGCTACTTTAGAATGACGTTACGAGTTTATGCAATCAAATTAATGAATTATCCTTATATGAATGATGGCACAATAAAGAGTGTGTATCTTCCTTTCTTGCTATATTGACTAGAAATTATCTATTTTAGAGTGACGTTACGAGTTTATGCAATCAAATTGCTGAATTATCCTTATATGAACGATGGCGCAATAAGGAGTGTGTGCTTCCGTTCTTGCTATATCAACTTGAAATTAGCTATTTTAGAGTGACTTTACGAGTTTATGCAATCAAATTAATGAATTATCCTTATATGAACGATGGCACAATAATGAGTGTGTGCTTCCTTTCTTGCTATATTGACGAGTAATTAGCTATTTCAACTTGACTTTACGAGTTTATGCAATCAAATTAATGAATAATCCTTATATGAACGATGGCACAATAAGGAGTATGTGCTTCTGTTCTTGCTATATTGACTAGAAATTAGCTATTTAGAGCGACGTTACGAGTTTATGCAATCAAATTAATGAATAATCCTTATATGAACGATGGCACAATAAGGAGTGTGTGCTTCCGTTCTTGCTATATTGACTAAAATTTAGCTGTTTGAGAGTGACGTTACGAGTTTACGCAATCAAATTAATGAATTTCCTTATATGAACGATGGCACAATAAGGGGTGTGTGCTTCCGTTCATGCTATATTGACTAGAATATAACTATTTTAGAATGACGTTTACGAATTTATGCAATCCAATTTATGAATTATCCTTATATGAATGATGGCACAATAAGGAGTGTGTGCTTCCGGTCTTGCTATATTGACGAGTAATTAGCTATTTCAACTTGACGTTACGAGTTTATGCAATCAAATTAATGAATTATCCTTATATGAACGATGGCGCAATAAGGAGTGTGTGCTTCCGTTCTTGCTATATCAACTTGAAATTAGCTATTTTAGAGTGACTTTACGAGTTTATGCAATCAAATTAATGAATTATCCTTATATGAACGATGGCACAATAATGAGTGTGTGCTTCCTTTCTTGCTATATTGACGAGTAATTAGCTATTTCAACTTGACGTTACGAGTTTATGCAATCAAATTAAAGAATTATCCTAATATGAACGATGGCACAATAAGGAGTGTGTGCTGACGTTCTTGCTATATTGACTAGAAATTAGCTATTTTAGAGTGACGTTACGAGTTTATGCAATCAATTTAATAAATTATCGTTATATGAGCGATGGCACAATAAGGAATCTGTTCTTCCGTTCTTGCTTTATGCAATAGAAATTAGCTACTTTAGAGTGACGTTACGAGTTTATGCAATCAAATTAATGAATTATCCTTATATGAACGATTTCACAATAAGGAGTGTGTGCTTCCCTTCTTGCTATATTGACTAGATATTAGCTATTTCAAAGTGACGTTACGAGTTTATGCAATCAAATCAATGAATTATCCTTATATGAACGATGGCACAATAAGGAGTTTGTGCTTCCGCTCTTGCTATATTGACTAGAAATTAGCTATTTTAAAGTGACGTTGCGAGTTTATGCAATCAAATTAATTAATTATCCTTATATGAACGATGGCACAATAAGGAGTGTGTGCTTCCGTTCTTGCTATATTGACTCAAAATTAGCTATTTTAGAGTGACGTTACGAGTTTATGCAATCAAATTAATGAATTAACCTTATATGAACGATGGCATAATAAGGAGTGTGTGCTTCCGTTCTTGCTATATTGACTAGATGATAACTATTTTAGAATGATGTTACGAGTTTATGCAATCAAATTAATGAATTATCCTTATATGAATGATGGCACAATAAAGAGTGTGTATCTTCCTTTCTTGCTATATTGACTAGAAATTATCTATTTTAGAGTGACGTTACGAGTTTATGCAATCAAATTACTGAATTATCCTTATATGAACGATGGCGCAATAAGGAATGTGTGCTTCCGTTCTTGCTATATCAACTTGAAATTAGCTATTTTAGAGTGACTTTACGAGTTTATGCAATCAAATTAATGAATTATCCTTATATGAACGATGGCGCAATAATGAGTGTGTGCTTCCTTTCTTGCTATATTGACGAGTAATTAGCTATTTCAACTTCACTTTACGAGTTTATGCAATCAAATTAATGAATTATCCTAATATGAACGATGGCACAATAAGGAGTGTGTGCTGACGTTCTTGCTATATTGACTAGAAATTAACTATTTTAGAGTGACGGTACGAATTTATGCAATTAAATTAATGAATTATCCTTATATGATCGATGGCTCAATAAGGAGTGTGTCCTTCCGTTCTTGCTATATTGACTAGAAATTAGCTATTTTAGTGTGACGTTACGAGTTTATGCAATCAAAATAATGAATTATCCTTATATGAACGATGGCACAAAAAGGAGTGTGTGCTACCGTTCTTGCTATATTGACTAGAAATTAGCAATTTTAGATTGACGTTACGAGTTTATACAATCAAATGAATTAATTATCGTTATATGAACGATGGCATAATAAGGAATGTGTTCTTCCGTTCTTGCTTTATTCAATAGAAATTAGCTATTTTAGTGTGACGTTACGAGTTTATGCAATCAAATTAATGAATTATCCTTATATGAACGATGGCACAAAAAGGAGTGTGTGCTACCGTTCTTGCTATATTGACTAGAAATTAGCAATTTTAGATTGACGTTACGAGTTTATGCAATCAAATGAATTAATTATCGTTATATGAACGATGGCATAATAAGGAATGTGTTCTTCCGTTCTTGCTTTATTCAATAGAAATTAGCTACTTTAGAATGACGTTACGAGTTTATGCAATCAAATTAATGAATTATCCTTATATGAATGATGGCACAATAAAGAGTGTGTATCTTCCTTTCTTGCTATATTGACTAGAAATTATCTATTTTAGAGTGACGTTACGAGTTTATGCAATCAAATTACTGAATTATCCTTATATGAACGATGGCGCAATAAGGAGTGTGTGCTTCCGTTCTTGCTATATCAACTTGAAATTAGCTATTTTAGAGTGACTTTACGAGTTTATGCAATCAAATTAATGAATTATCCTTATATGAACGATGGCACAATAATGAGTGTGTGCTTCCTTTCTTGCTATATTGACGAGTAATTAGCTATTTCAACTTGACTTTACGAGTTTATGCAATCAAATTAATGAATAATCCTTATATGAACGATGGCACAATAAGGAGTATGTGCTTCTGTTCTTGCTATATTGACTAGAAATTAGCTATTTTAGAGTGACGTTACGAGTTTATGCAATCAATTAATGAATTATCCTTTTATGAACGATGGCACGATAAGGAGTGTATGCGTCCGTTCTTGGTATATTGACTAGCAATTAGCTATTTTAGAGCGACGTTACGAGTTTATGCAATCAAATTAATGAATAATCCTTATATGAACGATGGCACAATAAGGAGTGTGTGCTTCCGTTCTTGCTATATTGACTAAAATTTAGCTGTTTGAGAGTGACGTTACGAGTTTACGCAATCAAATTAATGAATTTCCTTATATGAACGATGGCACAATAAGGAGTGTGTGCTTCCGTTCATGCTATATTGACTAGAATATAACTATTTTAGAATGACGTTACGAATTTATGCAATCCAATTTATGAATTATCCTTATATGAACGATGGCACAATAATTAGTGTGTGCTTCCTTTCTTGCTATATTGACGAGTAATTAGCTATTTCAACTTGACGTTACGAGTTTATGCAATCAAATTAATGAATTATCCTAATATGAACGATGGCACAATAATGAGTGTGTGCTTCCTTTCTTGCTATATTGACGAGTAATTAGCTATTTCAACTTGACGTTACGAGTTTATGCAATCAAATTAATGAATTATCCTAATATGAACGATGGCACAATAAGGAGTGTGTGCTGACGTTCTTGCTATATTGACTAGAAATTAGCAATTTTAGAGTGACGTTACGAGTTTATGCAATCAATTTAATTAATTATCGTTATATGAGCGATGGCACAATAAGGAATGTGTTCTTCCGTTCTTGCTTTATTCAATAGAAATTAGCTACTTTAGAGTGACTTTACGAGTTTATGCAATCAAATTAATGAATTATCCTTATATGAACGATGGCACAATAAGGAGTGTGTGCTTCCCTTCTTGCTATATTGACTAGAAATTAGCTATTTCAAAGTGACGTTACGAGTTTATGCAATCAAATCAATGAATTATCCTTATATGAACGATGGCACAATAAGGAATGTGTGCTTCCGTTCTTGCTATATTGACTAGAAATTAGCTATTTTAGAGTGACGTTACGAGTTTATGCAATCAAATTAATGAATTATCCTTATATGAACGATGGCATAATAAGGAGTGTGTGCTTCCGTTCTTGCTATATTGACTAGAATATAACTATTTTAGAATGACGTTACGAGTTTATACAATCAAATTAATGAAATATCCTTATATGAATGATGGCACAATAAAGAGTGTGTATCTTCCTTTCTAGCTATATTGACTAGAAATTATCTATTTTAGAGTGACGTTACGAGTTTATGCAATCAAATTACTGAATTATCCTTATATGAACGATGGCGCTATAAGGAGTGTGTGCTTCCGTTCTTGCTATATCAACTAGAAATTAGCTATTTTAGAGTGACTTTACGAGTTTATGCAATCAAATTAATGAATTATCCTAATATGAACGATGGCACAATAAGGAGTGTGTGCTGACGTTCTTGCTATATTGACTAGAAATTAACTATTTTAGAGTGACGGTACGAGTTTATGCAATCAAATTAATGAATTATCCTTATATGATCGATGGCTCAATAAGGAGTGTGTGCTTCCGTTCTTGCTATATTGACTAGAAATTAGCTATTTTAGTGTGACGTTACGAGTTTATGCAATCAAATTAATGAATTATCCTTATATGAACGATGGCACAAAAAGGAGTGTGTGCTACCGTTCTTACTATATTGACAAGGACTAAGCTGTTTTAGAGTGACGTTACGATTTTATGCAATCAAATTAATTAATTATCCTTATATGAACGATGGCACAATAAAGAGTGTGTGCTTCCGTTCTTGCTATATTGACTGGAAATTAGCAATTTTAGATTAACTTTACGAGTTTATGCAATCAAATTAATGAATTATCCTTATATGAACGATGGCACAAAAAGGAGTGTGTGCTACCGTTCTTACTATATTGACAAGGAATAAGCTGTTTTAGAGTGACGTTACGATTTTATGCAATCAAATTAATGAATTATCCTTATATGATCGATGGCACAATAAAGAGTGTGTGCTTCCGTTCTTGCTATATTGACTAGAAATTAGCAATTTTAGATTGACGTTACGAGTTTATGCAATCAAATTAATTAATTATCGTTATATGAACGATGGCATAATAAGGAATGTGTTCTTCCGTTCTTGCTTTATTCAATAGAAATTAGCTACTTTAGAGTGACGTTACGAGTTTAAGCAATCAAATTAATGAATTTTCCATATATGAACGATGGCACAATAAGGAGTGTGTGCTCCCTTTCTTGCTATATTGAATAGAAATTAGCTTTTTTAGAGTGAGATTACGAGTTTATGCAATCAAATTAATGAATTATCTTTATATTGAACGATGGCACAATAAGGAGTGTGTGCTTCCGTTCTTGCTATATTGACTTGAGATTAGCTATTTTAGAATGACGTTACGAGTTTATGCAATCAAATTAATGAATAATCCTTATATGAACGATGGCACAATAAGGAATATGTGCTTCTGTTCTTGCTATATTGACTAAAAATTAGCTGTTTGAGAGTGACGTTACGAGTTTACTCAATCAAATTAATGAATTATCCTTATATGAACGATGGCACAATAAGAAGTGTGTGCTTCCGTTCATGCTATATTGACTAGAATATAACTATTTTAGAATGACGTTACGAATTTATGCAATCCAATTTATGAATTATCCTTATATGAACGATGGCACAATAAAGAGTGTGTGCTTCCGTTCTTGCTATATTGACTCGAAATTAGCTATTTTAGATTGACGTTACGAGTTTATGTAATCAAAATAATGAATTATCCTTATATGAATGATGGCACAATAAGGAGTGTGTGCTTCCGGTCTTGCTATATTGACTCGAAATTAGCTATTTTAGAGTGACTTTACAAGATTATGCAATCAAATTAATGAATTATCCTTATATGAACGATGGCACAATAATTAGTGTGTGCTTCCTTTCTTGCTATATTGACGAGTAATTAGCTATTTCAACTTGACGTTACGAGTTTATGCAATCAAATTAATGAATTATCCTAATATGAACGATGGCACAATAATGAGTGTGTGCTTCCTTTCTTGCTATATTGACGAGTAATTAGCTATTTCAACTTGACGTTACGAGTTTATGCAATCAAATTAATGAATTATCCTAATATGAACGATGGCACAATAAGGAGTGTGTGCTGACGTTCTTGCTATATTGACTAGAAATTAGCAATTTTAGAGTGACGTTACGAGTTTATGCAATCAATTTAATAAATTATCGTTATATGAGCGATGGCACAATAAGGAATGTGTGCTTCCGTTCTAGCTATATTGAATAGAAACAAGCTATTTTAGAGTGTCGTTACGAGTTTATGCAAATTAATGAATTATCCTAATATGAACGATGGCACAATAATGAGTGTGTGCTTCCTTTCTTGCTATATTGACGAGTAATTAGCTATTTCAACTTGACGTTACGAGTTTATGCAATCAAATTAATGAATTATCCTTATATGAATGATGGCACAATAAAGAGTGTGTATCTTCCTTTCTAGCTATATTGACTAGAAATTATCTATTTTAGAGTGACGTTACGAGTTTATGCAATCAAATTACTGAATTATCTTATATGAACGATTGCGCTATGAGGAGTGTGTGCTTTCGTTCTTGCTATATCAACTAGAAATTAGCTATTTTAGAGTGACTTTACGAGTTTATGCAATCAAATTAATGAATTATCCTTATATGAACGATGGCACATAATGAGTGTGTGCTTCCTTTCCTGCTATATTGACGAGTAATTAGCTATTTCAACTTGACTTTACGAGTTTATGCAATCAAATTAATGAATTATCCTAATACGAACGATGGCACAATAAGGAGTGTGTGCTGACGTTCTTGCTATATTGACTAGAAATTAACTATTTTAGAGTGACGGTACGAGTTTATGCAATCAAATTAATGAATTATCCTTATATGAACGATGGCACAATAAGGAATGTGTGCTTCCGTTCTAGCTATATTGAATAGAAACAAGCTATTTTAGAGTGTCGTTACGAGTTTATGCAATCAAATTAATGAATTACCCTTATATGAACGATGGCACAATAAGGAGTGTGTGCTTCCGTTCTTGTTATATTGACTAGAAATTAGCTATTTTAGAGTGACGTTACGAGTTTATGCAATCAAATTAATGAATTATCCTTATATGAACGATGGCACAATAAGGAGTGTGTGCCTTCCGTTCTTGCTATATCAACTAGAAATTAGTTAATTTAGAGTGAAGTTATGAGGTTATGCAATAAAATTAATGAATTATCCTTATATGAACGATGGCACAGTAAGGAGTGTGTGCCTCCGTTCTTTCTATATTGAATAGAAATTAGCTATTTTAGAGTCACGTTACGAGTTTATGCAATCAAATTAATGAATTATCCTTATATGAACGATGGCACAATAAGGAGTGTGTGCTTCCGTTCTTGCTATATTGACTAGAATTTAGCTATTTTAGAGTCACGTTACGAGTTTATGCAATCAAATTAATGAATTATCCTTATATGAACGATGGCACAATAAGGAGTGTGTGCTTCCGTTCTTGCTATATCAACTAGAAATTAGTTAATTTAGAGTGACGTTACGAGTTTATGCAATCAAATTAATGAATTATCCTTATATGAACGATGGCACAATAAGGAGTGTGTGCTTCCCTTCTTGCTATATTGACTAGAAATTAGCTATTTCAAAGTGACGTTACGAGTTTATGCAATCAAATTAATGAATTATCCTTATATGAACGATGGCATAATAAGGAGTGTGTGCTTCCGTTCTTGCTATATTGACTAGAATATAACTATTTTAGAATGACGTTACGAGTTTATACAATCAAATTAATGAATTATCCTTATATGAATTATGGCACAATAAAGAGTGTGTATCTTCCTTTCTAGCTATATTGACTAGAAATTATCTATTTTAGAGTGACGTTACGAGTTTATGCAATCAAATTACTGAATTATCCTTATATGAACGATGGCGCTATAAGGAGTGTGTGCTTCCGTTCTTGCTATATCAACTAGAAATTAGCTATTTTAGAGTGACTTTACGAGTTTATGCAATCAAATTAATGAATTATCCTAATATGAACGATGGCACAATAAGGAGTGTGTGCTGACGTTCTTGCTATATTGACTAGAAATTAACTATTTTAGAGTGACGGTACGAGTTTATGCAATCAAATTAATGAATTATCCTTATATGATCGATGGCTCAATAAGGAGTGTGTGCTTCCGTTCTTGCTATATTGACTAGAAATTAGCTATTTTAGTGTGACGTTACGAGTTTATGCAATCAAATTAATGAATTATCCTTATATGAACGATGGCACAATAAGGAGTGTGTGCTTCCGTTCTTGCTATATTGACTAGAATTTAGCTATTTTAGAATGACGTGACGAGTTTATGCAATCAAATTAATGAATTATCCTTATATGAACAATGCACAATAAGGAGTGCGAGCTTCTGTTCTTGCTATATTGAATAGAAATTAACTATGCTAGAGTGACGTTACGAGTTTATGCAATCAAATTAATGAATTATGCTTATATGAACGATGGCAAAATAAGGAGTGTGTGATTCCTTTCTTTCTACTTTGATTAGAAATTAGCTATTTTAGAGTGACCTTACGAATTTATGCAATCAAATTAATGAATTATCCTTATATGAACGATGGCACAATAAGGAGTTTGTGCCTCCGATCTTGCTATATTGACTAGAAATTAGATATTTTAGAGTGACCTTACGAGTTTATGCAATAAAATTAATGAATTATCCTTATATGAACGATGGCAGAATAAGGAGTGTGTGCGTCCGTTCTTACTATATTGACTAGAAATTAGCTATTTTATAGTGACGTTTCGAGTTTATGCAATCAAATTAATGAATTATCCTTATATGAACGATGGCACAATAAGGAGTGTGTGCTTCCGTTCTTGCTATATTGAATAGTAATTAGCAGTTTTAGAGTGACGTTACGAGTTTATGTAATCAAATTAATGAATTATCCTCATATGAACGATGGCACAATAAGGAGTTTGTTCTTCCGTACTTGCTATATTGACAAGAAATTAGCTATTTTTGAGTGACGTTACGAGTTTATGAAATCAAATTAATGAATTATCCTTATATGAACGATGGCACAATAAGGAGTGTGTGCTTCCGTTCTTGCTATATTGACTAGAATATAACTATTTTAGAATGACGTTACGAGTTTTTGCAATCAAATTAATGAAATATCCTTATATGAACGATGGCACAGTAAGGAGCGTGTGCTTCCGTTCTTGCTATATTGACTAGAATATAACTATTTTAGAATGACATTACGAGTGTATGCAATCAAATTAATGAATTATCCTTTTATGAACGATGGCACAATAAAGAGTGTGTGTTTCCGTTCTTGATATATTGACTCGAAATTAGCTATTTATAGTGACGTTACGAGTTTATGCAATCAATTTATGAATTATCCTTATATGAACGATGACACGATAAGGAGTGTGTGCGTCCGTTCTTGCTATATTGACTAGCACTTAGCTATTTTAGAGTGACGTTACTTGTTTATGCAATCAAATTAATGAATTATCCTTATATGAACGATGGCACAAAAAGGAGTGTGTGCTACCGTTCTTACTATATTGACTAGAAATTAGCTGTTTTAGAGTGACGTTACGATTTTATGCATTCAAATTAATGAATAATCCTTATATGAACGATGGCAAAATAAAGAGTGTGTGCTTCCGTTCTTGCTATATTGACTAGAAATTAGCAATTTTAGATTGACGTTACGAGTTTATGCAATCATATTAATGAATTATCGTTATATGAACGATAGCACAATAAGGAATGTGTTCTTCCGTTCTTGCTTTATTCAATAGAAATTAGCTACTTTAGAGTGACGTTACGAGTTTATGCAATCAAATTAATGAATTATCCTTATATGAACAATGCACAATAAGGAGTGCGTGCTTCTGTTCTTGCTATATTGAATAGAAATTAACTATGCTAGAGTGACGTTACGAGTTTATGCAATCAAATTAATGAATTATCCTTATATGAACGATGGCAAAATAAGGAGTGTGTGCTTCCTTTCTTTCTACTTTGATTAGAAATTAGCTATTTTAGAGTGACCTTACGAATTTATGCAATCAAATTAATGAATTATCCTTATATGAACGATGGCACAATAAGGAGTGTGTGCCTCCGATCTTGCTATATTGACTAGAAATTAGCTATTTTAGAGTGACCTTACGAGTTTATGCAATAAAATTAATGAATTATCCTTATATGAACGATGGCAGAATAAGGAGTGTGTGCGTCCGTTCTTGCTATATTGACTAGAATATAACTATTTTAGAATGACGTTACGAGTTTAAGCAATCAAATTAATGAATTATCCTTTTATGAACGATGGCACAATAAAGAGTGTGTGCTTCCGTTCTTGATATATTGACTCGAAATTAGCTATTTAGAGTGACGTTACGAGTTTATGCAATCAATTTATGAATTATCCTTATATGAACGATGGCACGATAAGGAGTGTGTGCGTCCGTTCTTGCTATATTGACTAGCACTTAGCTATTTTAGAATGACGTTACGAGTTTATGCAATCAAATTAATGAATTATCCTTATATGATCGATGGCTCAATAAGGAGTGTGTGCTTCCGTTCTTGCTATATTGACTAGAAATTAGCTATTTTAGTGTGACGTTACGAGTTTATGCAATCAAATTAATGAATTATCCTTATATGAACGATGGCACAAAAAGGAGTGTGTGCTACCGTTCTTTCTATATTGACTAGAAATTAGCTGTTTTAGAGTGACGTTACGATTTTATGCAATCAAGTTAATGAATTATCCTTATATGAACGATGGCACAATAAAGAGTGTGTGCTTCCGTTCTTGCTATATTGACCAAAAATTAGCAATTTTAGATTGACGTTACGAGTTTATGCAATCAAATTAATGAATTATCGTTATATGAACGATGGCATAATAAGGAATGTGTTCTTCCGTTCTTGCTTTATTCAATAGAAATTAGCTACTTTAGAGTGACGTTACGAGTTTAAGCAATCAAATTAATGAATTTTCCTTATATGAACGATGGCACAATAAGGAGTGTGTGCTCCCTTTCATCAAAGTCATATGTGCATCGTTCATATAAGGAAAATTAATGAATTATCCTAATATGAACGATGGCACAATAATGAGTGTGTGCTTCCTTTCTTGCTATATTGACGAGTAATTAGCTATTTCAACTTGACGTTACGAGTTTATGCAATCAAATTAATGAATTATCCTAATATGAACGATGGCACAATAATGAGTGTGTGCTTCCTTTCTTGCTATATTGACGAGTAATTAGCTATTTCAACTTGACGTTACGAGTTTATGCAATCAAATTAATGAATTATCCTAATATGAACGATGGCACAATAAGGAGTGTGTGCTGACGTTCTTGCTATATTGACTAGAAATTAGCAATTTTAGAGTGACGTTACGAGTTTATGCAATCAATTTAATAAATTATCGTTATATGAGCGATGGCACAATAAGGAATCTGTTCTTCCGTTCTTGCTTTATGCAATAGAAATTAGCTACTTTAGAGTGACGTTACGAGTTTATGCAATCAAATTAATGAATTATCCTTATATGAACGATTTCACAATAAGGAGTGTGTGCTTCCCTTCTTGCTATATTGACTAGATATTAGCTATTTCAAAGTGACGTTACGAGTTTATGCAATCAAATCAATGAATTATCCTTATATGAACGATGGCACAATAAGGAGTTTGTGCTTCCGCTCTTGCTATATTGACTAGAAATTAGCTATTTTAAAGTGACGTTGCGAGTTTATGCAATCAAATTAATTAATTATCCTTATATGAACGATGGCACAATAAGGAGTGTGTGCTTCCGTTCTTGCTATATTGACTCAAAATTAGCTATTTTAGAGTGACGTTACGAGTTTATGCAATCAAATTAATGAATTAACCTTATATGAACGATGGCATAATAAGGAGTGTGTGCTTCCGTTCTTGCTATATTGACTAGATGATAACTATTTTAGAATGACGTTACGAGTTTATGCAATCAAATTAATGAAATATCCTTATATGAATGATGGCACAATAAAGAGTGTGTATCTTCCTTTCTTGCTATATTGACTAGAAATTATCTATTTTAAAGTGACGTTACGAGTTTATGCAATCAAATTACTGAATTATCCTTATATGAACGATGGCGCAATAAGGAATGTGTGCTTCCGTTCTTGCTATATCAACTTGAAATTAGCTATTTTAGAGTGACTTTACGAGTTTATGCAATCAAATTAATGAATTATCCTTATATGAACGATGGCACAATAATGAGTGTGTGCTTCCTTTCTTGCTATATTGACGAGTAATTAGCTATTTCAACTTCACTTTACGAGTTTATGCAATCAAATTAATGAATTATCCTAATATGAACGATGGCACAATAAGGAGTGTGTGCTGACGTTCTTGCTATATTGACTAGAAATTAACTATTTTAGAATGACGGTACGAATTTATGCAATTAAATTAATGAATTATCCTTATATGATCGATGGCTCAATAAGGAGTGTGTCCTTCCGTTCTTGCTATATTGACTAGAAATTAGCTATTTTAGTGTGACGTTACGAGTTTATGCAATCAAAATAATGAATTATCCTTATATGAACGATGGCACAAAAAGGAGTGTGTGCTACCGTTCTTGCTATATTGACTAGAAATTAGCAATTTTAGATTGACGTTACGAGTTTATGCAATCAAATGAATTAATTATCGTTATATGAACGATGGCATAATAAGGAATGTGTTCTTCCGTTCTTGCTTTATTCAATAGAAATTAGCTATTTTAGTGTGACGTTACGAGTTTATGCAATCAAATTAATGAATTATCCTTATATGAACGATGGCACAAAAAGGAGTGTGTGCTACCGTTCTTGCTATATTGACTAGAAATTAGCAATTTTAGATTGACGTTACGAGTTTATGCAATCAAATGAATTAATTATCGTTATATGAACGATGGCATAATAAGGAATGTGTTCTTCCGTTCTTGCTTTATTCAATAGAAATTAGCTACTTTAGAATGACGTTACGAGTTTATGCAATCAAATTAATGAATTATCCTTATATGAATGATGGCACAATAAAGAGTGTGTATCTTCCTTTCTTGCTATATTGACTAGAAATTATCTATTTTAGAGTGACGTTACGAGTTTATGCAATCAAATTACTGAATTATCCTTATATGAACGATGGCGCAATAAGGAGTGTGTGCTTCCGTTCTTGCTATATCAACTTGAAATTAGCTATTTTAGAGTGACTTTACGAGTTTATGCAATCAAATTAATGAATTATCCTTATATGAACGATGGCACAATAATGAGTGTGTGCTTCCTTTCGTGCTATGTTGACGAGTAATTAGCTATTTCAACTTGACTTTACGAGTTTATGCAATCAAATTAATGAATAATCCTTATATGAACGATGGCACAATAAGGAGTATGTGCTTCTGTTCTTGCTATATTGACTAGAAATTAGCTATTTTAGAGTGACGTTACGAGTTTATGCAATCAATTAATGAATTATCCTTTTATGAACGATGGCACGATAAGGAGTGTATGCGTCCGTTCTTGGTATATTGACTAGCAATTAGCTATTTTAGAGCGACGTTACGAGTTTATGCAATCAAATTAATGAATAATCCTTATATGAACGATGGCACAATAAGGAGTGTGTGCTTCCGTTCTTGCTATATTGACTAAAATTTAGCTGTTTGAGAGTGACGTTACGAGTTTACGCAATCAAATTAATGAATTTCCTTATATGAACGATGGCACAATAAGGAGTTTGTGCCTCCGATCTTGCTATATTGACTAGAAATTAGATATTTTAGAGTGACCTTACGAGTTTATGCAATAAAATTAATGAATTATCCTTATATGAACGATGGCAGAATAAGGAGTGTGTGCGTCCGTTCTTACTATATTGACTAGAAATTAGCTATTTTATAGTGACGTTTCGAGTTTATGCAATCAAATTAATGAATTATCCTTATATGAACGATGGCACAATAAGGAGTGTGTGCTTCCGTTCTTGCTATATTGAATAGTAATTAGCAGTTTTAGAGTGACGTTACGAGTTTATGTAATCAAATTAATGAATTATCCTTATATGAACGATGGCACAATAAGGAGTTTGTTCTTCCGTACTTGCTATATTGACAAGAAATTAGCTATTTTTGAGTGACGTTACGAGTTTATGAAATCAAATTAATGAATTATCCTTATATGAACGATGGCACAATAAGGAGTGTGTGCTTCCGTTCTTGCTATATTGACTAGAATATAACTATTTTAGAATGACGTTACGAGTTTTTGCAATCAAATTAATGAAATATCCTTATATGAACGATGGCACAGTAAGGAGCGTGTGCTTCCGTTCTTGCTATATTGACTAGAATATAACTATTTTAGAATGACATTACGAGTGTATGCAATCAAATTAATGAATTATCCTTTTATGAACGATGGCACAATAAAGAGTGTGTGTTTCCGTTCTTGATATATTGACTCGAAATTAGCTATTTATAGTGACGTTACGAGTTTATGCAATCAATTTATGAATTATCCTTATATGAACGATGACACGATAAGGAGTGTGTGCGTCCGTTCTTGCTATATTGACTAGCACTTAGCTATTTTAGAGTGACGTTACTTGTTTATGCAATCAAATTAATGAATTATCCTTATATGAACGATGGCACAAAAAGGAGTGTGTGCTACCGTTCTTACTATATTGACTAGAAATTAGCTGTTTTAGAGTGACGTTACGATTTTATGCATTCAAATTAATGAATAATCCTTATATGAACGATGGCACAATAAAGAGTGTGTGCTTCCGTTCTTGCTATATTGACTAGAAATTAGCAATTTTAGATTGACGTTACGAGTTTATGCAATCATATTAATGAATTATCGTTATATGAACGATAGCACAATAAGGAATGTGTTCTTCCGTTCTTGCTTTATTCAATAGAAATTAGCTACTTTAGAGTGACGTTACGAGTTTATGCAATCAAATTAATGAATTATCCTTATATGAACAATGCACAATAAGGAGTGCGTGCTTCTGTTCTTTCTACTTTGATTAGAAATTAGCTATTTTAGAGTGACCTTACGAATTTATGCAATCAAATTAATGAATTATCCTTATATGAACGATGGCACAATAAGGAGTGTGTGCCTCCGATCTTGCTATATTGACTAGAAATTAGCTATTTTAGAGTGACCTTACGAGTTTATGCAATAAAATTAATGAATTATCCTTATATGAACGATGGCAGAATAAGGAGTGTGTGCGTCCGTTCTTGCTATATTGACTAGAATATAACTATTTTAGAATGACGTTACGAGTTTAAGCAATCAAATTAATGAATTATCCTTTTATGAACGATGGCACAATAAAGAGTGTGTGCTTCCGTTCTTGATATATTGACTCGAAATTAGCTATTTAGAGTGACGTTACGAGTTTATGCAATCAATTTATGAATTATCCTTATATGAACGATGGCACGATAAGGAGTGTGTGCGTCCGTTCTTGCTATATTGACTAGCACTTAGCTATTTTAGAATGACGTTACGAGTTTATGCAATCAAATTAATGAATTATCCTTATATGATCGATGGCTCAATAAGGAGTGTGTGCTTCCGTTCTTGCTATATTGACTAGAAATTAGCTATTTTAGTGTGACGTTACGAGTTTATGCAATCAAATTAATGAATTATCCTTATATGAACGATGGCACAAAAAGGAGTGTGTGCTACCGTTCTTTCTATATTGACTAGAAATTAGCTGTTTTAGAGTGACGTTACGATTTTATGCAATCAAGTTAATGAATTATCCTTATATGAACGATGGCACAATAAAGAGTGTGTGCTTCCGTTCTTGCTATATTGACCAAAAATTAGCAATTTTAGATTGACGTTACGAGTTTATGCAATCAAATTAATGAATTATCGTTATATGAACGATGGCATAATAAGGAATGTGTTCTTCCGTTCTTGCTTTATTCAATAGAAATTAGCTACTTTAGAGTGACGTTACGAGTTTAAGCAATCAAATTAATGAATTTTCCTTATATGAACGATGGCACAATAAGGAGTGTGTGCTCCCTTTCATCAAAGTCATATGTGCATCGTTCATATAAGGAAAATTAATGAATTATCCTTATATGAACGATGGCACAATAATGAGTGTGTGCTTCCTTTCTTGCTATATTGACGAGTAATTAGCTATTTCAACTTGACGTTACGAGTTTATGCAATCAAATTAATGAATTATCCTAATATGAACGATGGCACAATAATGAGTGTGTGCTTCCTTTCTTGCTATATTGACGAGTAATTAGCTATTTCAACTTGACGTTACGAGTTTATGCAATCAAATTAATGAATTATCCTAATATGAACGATGGCACAATAAGGAGTGTGTGCTGACGTTCTTGCTATATTGACTAGAAATTAGCAATTTTAGAGTGACGTTACGAGTTTATGCAATCAATTTAATAAATTATCGTTATATGAGCGATGGCACAATAAGGAATCTGTTCTTCCGTTCTTGCTTTATGCAATAGAAATTAGCTACTTTAGAGTGACGTTACGAGTTTATGCAATCAAATTAATGAATTATCCTTATATGAACGATTTCACAATAAGGAGTGTGTGCTTCCCTTCTTGCTATATTGACTAGATATTAGCTATTTCAAAGTGACGTTACGAGTTTATGCAATCAAATCAATGAATTATCCTTATATGAACGATGGCACAATAAGGAGTTTGTGCTTCCGCTCTTGCTATATTGACTAGAAATTAGCTATTTTAAAGTGACGTTGCGAGTTTATGCAATCAAATTAATTAATTATCCTTATATGAACGATGGCACAATAAGGAGTGTGTGCTTCCGTTCTTGCTATATTGACTCAAAATTAGCTATTTTAGAGTGACGTTACGAGTTTATGCAATCAAATTAATGAATTAACCTTATATGAACGATGGCATAATAAGGAGTGTGTGCTTCCGTTCTTGCTATATTGACTAGATGATAACTATTTTAGAATGACGTTACGAGTTTATGCAATCAAATTAATGAATTATCCTTATATGAATGATATCACAATAAAGAGTGTGTATCTTCCTTTCTTGCTATATTGACTAGAAATTATCTATTTTAGAGTGACGTTACGAGTTTATGCAATCAAATTACTGAATTATCCTTATATGAACGATGGCGCAATAAGGAATGTGTGCTTCCGTTCTTGCTATATCAACTTGAAATTAGCTATTTTAGAGTGACTTTACGAGTTTATGCAATCAAATTAATGAATTGTCCTTATATGAACGATGGCACAATAATGAGTGTGTGCTTCCTTTCTTGCTATATTGACGAGTAATTAGCTATTTCAACTTCACTTTACGAGTTTATGCAATCAAATTAATGAATTATCCTAATATGAACGATGGCACAATAAGGAGTGTGTGCTGACGTTCTTGCTATATTGACTAGAAATTAACTATTTTAGAGTGACGGTACGAATTTATGCAATTAAATTAATGAATTATCCTTATATGATCGATGGCTCAATAAGGAGTGTGTCCTTCCGTTCTTGCTATATTGACTAGAAATTAGCTATTTTAGTGTGACGTTACGAGTTTATGCAATCAAAATAATGAATTATCCTTATATGAACGATGGCACAAAAAGGAGTGTGTGCTACCGTTCTTGCTATATTGACTAGAAATTAGCAATTTTAGATTGACGTTACGAGTTTATGCAATCAAATGAATTAATTATCGTTATATGAACGATGGCATAATAAGGAATGTGTTCTTCCGTTCTTGCTTTATTCAATAGAAATTAGCTATTTTAGTGTGACGTTACGAGTTTATGCAATCAAATTAATGAATTATCCTTATATGAACGATGGCACAAAAAGGAGTGTGTGCTACCGTTCTTGCTATATTGACTAGAAATTAGCAATTTTAGATTGACGTTACGAGTTTATGCAATCAAATGAATTAATTATCGTTATATGAACGATGGCATAATAAGGAATGTGTTCTTCCGTTCTTGCTTTATTCAATAGAAATTAGCTACTTTAGAATGACGTTACGAGTTTATGCAATCAAATTAATGAATTATCCTTATATGAATGATGGCACAATAAAGAGTGTGTATCTTCCTTTCTTGCTATATTGACTAGAAATTATCTATTTTAGAGTGACGTTACGAGTTTATGCAATCAAATTACTGAATTATCCTTATATGAACGATGGCGCAATAAGGAGTGTGTGCTTCCGTTCTTGCTATATCAACTTGAAATTAGCTATTTTAGAGTGACTTTACGAGTTTATGCAATCAAATTAATGAATTATCCTTATATGAACGATGGCACAATAATGAGTGTGTGCTTCCTTTCTTGCTATGTTGACGAGTAATTAGCTATTTCAACTTGACTTTACGAGTTTATGCAATCAAATTAATGAATAATCCTTATATGAACGATGGCACAATAAGGAGTATGTGCTTCTGTTCTTGCTATATTGACTAGAAATTAGCTATTTTAGAGTGACGTTACGAGTTTATGCAATCAATTAATGAATTATCCTTTTATGAACGATGGCACGATAAGGAGTGTATGCGTCCGTTCTTGGTATATTGACTAGCAATTAGCTATTTTAGAGCGACGTTACGAGTTTATGCAATCAAATTAATGAATAATCCTTATATGAACGATGGCACAATAAGGAGTGTGTGCTTCCGTTCTTGCTATATTGACTAAAATTTAGCTGTTTGAGAGTGACGTTACGAGTTTACGCAATCAAATTAATGAATTTCCTTATATGAACGATGGCACAATAAGGAGTGTGTGCTTCCGTTCATGCTATATTGACTAGAATATAACTATTTTAGAATGACGTTACGAATTTATGCAATCCAATTTATGAATTATCCTTATATGAACGATGGCACAATAATTAGTGTGTGCTTCCTTTCTTGCTATATTGACGAGTAATTAGCTATTTCAACTTGACGTTACGAGTTTATGCAATCAAATTAATGAATTATCCTAATATGAACGATGGCACAATAATGAGTGTGTGCTTCCGTTCTTGCTATATTGACTAGAATATAACTATTTTAGAATGACGTTACGAGTTTATACAATCAAATTAATGAATTATCCTTATATGAATGATGGCACAATAAAGAGTGTGTATCTTCCTTTCTAGCTATATTGACTAGAAATTATCTATTTTAGAGTGACGTTACGAGTTTATGCAATCAAATTACTGAATTATCCTTATATGAACGATGGCGCTATAAGGAGTGTGTGCTTCCGTTCTTGCTATATCAACTAGAAATTAGCTATTTTAGAGTGACTTTACGAGTTTATGCAATCAAATTAATGAATTATCCTAATATGAACGATGGCACAATAAGGAGTGTGTGCTGACGTTCTTGCTATATTGACTAGAAATTAACTATTTTAGAGTGACGGTACGAGTTTATGCAATCAAATTAATGAATTATCCTTATATGATCGATGGCTCAATAAGGAGTGTGTGCTTCCGTTCTTGCTATATTGACTAGAAATTAGCTATTTTAGTGTGACGTTACGAGTTTATGCAATCAAATTAATGAATTATCCTTATATGAACGATGGCACAAAAAGGAGTGTGTGCTACCGTTCTTACTATATTGACAAGGAATAAGCTGTTTTAGAGTGACGTTACGATTTTATGCAATCAAATTAATGAATTATCCTTATATGAACGATGGCACAATAATTAGTGTGTGCTTCCTTTCTTGCTATATTGACGAGTAATTAGTTATTTCAACTTGACGTTACGAGTTTATGCAATCAAATTAATGAATTATCCTAATATGAACGATGGCACAATAATGAGTGTGTGCTTCCTTTCTTGCTATATTGACGAGTAATTAGCTATTTCAACTTGACGTTACGAGTTTATGCAATCAAATTAATGAATTATCCTAATATGAACGATGGCACAATAAGGAGTGTGTGCTGACGTTCTTGCTATATTGACTAGAAATTAGCAATTTTAGAGTGACGTTACGAGTTTATGCAATCAATTTAATAAATTATCGTTATATGAGCGATGGCACAATAAGGAATGTGTGCTTCCGTTCTAGCTATATTGAATAGAAACAAGCTATTTTAGAGTGTCGTTACGAGTTTATGCAAATTAATGAATTATCCTGATATGAACGATGGCACAATAATGAGTGTGTGCTTCCTTTCTTGCTATATTGACGAGTAATTAGCTATTTCAACTTGACGTTACGAGTTTATGCAATCAAATTAATGAATTATCCTTATATGAATGATGGCACAATAAAGAGTGTGTATCTTCCTTTCTAGCTATATTGACTAGAAATTATCTATTTTAGAGTGACGTTACGAGTTTATGCAATCAAATTACTGAATTATCCTTATATGAACGATTGCACAATAATGAGTGTGTGCTTCCTTTCCTGCTATATTGACGAGTAATTAGCTATTTCAACTTGACTTTACGAGTTTATGCAATCAAATTAATGAATTATCCTAATACGAACGATGGCACAATAAGGAGTGTGTGCTGACGTTCTTGCTATATTGACTAGAAATTAACTATTTTAGAGTGACGGTACGAGTTTATGCAATCAAATTAATGAATTATCCTTATATGAACGATGGCACAATAAGGAATGTGTGCTTCCGTTCTAGCTATATTGAATAGAAACAAGCTATTTTAGAGTGTCGTTACGAGTTTATGCAATCAAATTAATGAATTACCCTTATATGAACGATGGCACAATAAGGAGTGTGTGCTTCCGTTCTTGCTATATCAACTAGAAATTAGTTAATTTAGAGTGAAGTTATGAGGTTATGCAATAAAATTAATGAATTATCCTTATATGAACGATGGCACAGTAAGGAGTGTGTGCCTCCGTTCTTTCTATATTGAATAGAAATTAGCTATTTTAGAGTCACGTTACGAGTTTATGCAATCAAATTAATGAATTATCCTTATATGAACGATGGCACAATAAGGAGTGTGTGCTTCCGTTCTTGCTATATTGACTAGAATTTAGCTATTTTAGAGTCACGTTACGAGTTTATGCAATCAAATTAATGAATTATCCTTATATGAACGATGGCACAATAAGGAGTGTGTGCTTCCGTTCTTGCTATATCAACTAGAAATTAGTTAATTTAGAGTGACGTTACGAGTTTATGCAATCAAATTAATGAATTATCCTTATATGAACGATGGCACAATAAGGAGTGTGTGCTTCCGTTCTTGCTATATTGACTAGAATTTAGCTATTTTAGAGTCACGTTACGAGTTTATGCAATCAAATTAATGAATTATCCTTATATGAACGATGGCACAATAAGGAGTGTGTGCTTCCGTTCTTGCTATATCAACTAGAAATTAGTTAATTTAGAGTGACGTTACGAGTTTATGCAATCAAATTAATGAATTATCCTTATATGAACGATGGCACAATAAGGAGTGTGTGCTTCCCTTCTTGCTATATTGACTAGAAATTAGCTATTTCAAAGTGACGTTACGAGTTTATGCAATCAAATCAATGAATTATCCTTATATGAACGATGGCACAATAAGGAGTTTGTGCTTCCGCTCTTCCTATATTGACTAGAAATTAGCTATTTTAAAGTGACGTTGCGAGTTTATGCAATCAAATTAATTAATTATCCTTATATGAACGATGGCACAATAAGGAATGTGTGCTTCCGTTCTTGCTATATTGACTAGAAATTAGCTATTTTAGAGTGACGTTACGAGTTTATGCAATCAAATTAATGAATTATCCTTATATGAACGATGGCATAATAAGGAGTGTGTGCTTCCTTTCTAGCTATATTGACTAGAAATTATCTATTTTAGAGTGACGTTACGAGTTTATGCAATCAAATTACTGAATTATCCTTATATGAACGATGGCGCTATAAGGAGTGTGTGCTTCCGTTCTTGCTATATCAACTAGAAATTAGCTATTTTAGAGTGACTTTACGAGTTTATGCAATCAAATTAATGAATTATCCTAATATGAACGATGGCACAATAAGGAGTGTGTGCTGACGTTCTTGCTATATTGACTAGAAATTAACTATTTTAGAGTGACGGTACGAGTTTATGCAATCAAATTAATGAATTATCCTTATATGATCGATGGCTCAATAAGGAGTGTGTGCTTCCGTTCTTGCTATATTGACTAGAAATTAGCTATTTTAGTGTGACGTTACGAGTTTATGCAATCAAATTAATGAATTATCCTTATATGAACGATGGCACAAAAAGGAGTGTGTGCTACCGTTCTTACTATATTGACAAGGAATAAGCTGTTTTAGAGTGACGTTACGATTTTATGCAATCAAATTAATGAATTATCCTTATATGAACGATGGCACAATAAAGAGTGTGTGCTTCCGTTCTTGCTATATTGACTAGAAATTAGCAATTTTAGATTAACGTTACGAGTTTATGCAATCAAATTAATGAATTATCCTTATATGAACGATGGCACAAAAAGGAGTGTGTGCTACCGTTCTTACTATATTGACAAGGAATAAGCTGTTTTAGAGTGACGTTACGATTTTATGCAATCAAATTAATGAATTATCCTTATATGATCGATGGCACAATAAAGAGTGTGTGCTTCCGTTCTTGCTATATTGACTAGAAATTAGCAATTTTAGATTGACGTTACGAGTTTATGCAATCAAATTAATTAATTATCGTTATATGAACGATGGCATAATAAGGAATGTGTTCTTCCGTTCTTGCTTTATTCAAAAGAAATTAGCTACTTTAGAGTGACGTTACGAGTTTAAGCAATCAAATTAATGAATTTTCCTTATATGAACGATGGCACAATAAGGAGTGTGTGCTCCCTTTCTTGCTATATTGAATAGAAATTAGCTTTTTTAGAGTGAGATTACGAGTTTATGCAATCAAATTAATGAATTATCTTTATATGAACGATGGCACAATAAGGAGTGTGTGCTTCCGTTCTTGCTATATTGACTTGAGATTAGCTATTTTAGAATGACGTTACGAGTTTATGCAATCAAATTAATGAATAATCCTTATATGAACGATGGCACAATAAGGAATATGTGCTTCTGTTCTTGCTATAGTGACTAGCAATTAGCTATTTTAGAGCGACGTTACGAGTTTATGCAATCAAATTATGAATAATCCTTATATGAACGATGGCACAATAAGGAGTGTGTGCTTCCGTTCTTGCTATATTGACTAAAAATTAGCTGTTTGAGAGTGACGTTACGAGTTTACTCAATCAAATTAATGAATTATCCTTATATGAACGATGGCACAATAAGAAGTGTGTGCTTCCGTTCATGCTATATTGACTAGAATATAACTATTTTAGAATGACGTTACGAATTTATGCAATCCAATTTATGAATTATCCTTATATGAACGATGGCACAATAAAGAGTGTGTGCTTCCGTTCTTGCTATATTGACTCGAAATTAGCTATTTTAGATTGACGTTACGAGTTTATGTAATCAAAATAATGAATTATCCTTATATGAATGATGGCACAATAAGTAGTGTGTGCTTCCGGTCTTGCTATATTGACTCGAAATTAGCTATTTTAGAGTGACTTTACAAGATTATGCAATCAAATTAATGAATTATCCTTATATGAACGATGGCACAATAATTAGTGTGTGCTTCCTTTCTTGCTATATTGACGAGTAATTAGCTATTTCAACTTGACGTTACGAGTTTATGCAATCAAATTAATGAATTATCCTAATATGAACGATGGCACAATAATGAGTGTGTGCTTCCTTTCTTGCTATATTGACGAGTAATTAGCTATTTCAACTTGACGTTACGAGTTTATGCAATCAAATTAATGAATTATCCTAATATGAACGATGGCACAATAAGGAGTGTGTGCTGACGTTCTTGCTATATTGACTAGAAATTAGCAATTTTAGAGTGACGTTACGAGTTTATGCAATCAATTTAATAAATTATCGTTATATGAGCGATGGCACAATAAGGAATGTGTGCTTCCGTTCTAGCTATATTGAATAGAAACAAGCTATTTTAGAGTGTCGTTACGAGTTTATGCAAATTAATGAATTATCCTAATATGAACGATGGCACAATAATGAGTGTGTGCTTCCTTTCTTGCTATATTGACGAGTAATTAGCTATTTCAACTTGACGTTACGAGTTTATGCAATCAAATTAATGAATTATCCTTATATGAATGATGGCACAATAAAGAGTGTGTATCTTCCTTTCTAGCTATATTGACTAGAAATTATCTATTTTAGAGTGACGTTACGAGTTTATGCAATCAAATTACTGAATTATCCTTATATGAACGATTGCGCTATGAGGAGTGTGTGCTTTCGTTCTTGCTATATCAACTAGAAATTAGCTATTTTAGAGTGACTTTACGAGTTTATGCAATCAAATTAATGAATTATCCTTATATGAACGATGGCACAATAATGATTGTGTGCTTCCTTTCCTGCTATATTGACGAGTAATTAGCTATTTCAACTTGACTTTACGAGTTTATGCAATCAAATTAATGAATTATCCTAATACGAACGATGGCACAATAAGGAGTGTGTGCTGACGTTCTTGCTATATTGGCTAGAAATTAACTATTTTAGAGTGACGGTACGAGTTTATGCAATCAAATTAATGAATTATCCTTATATGAACGATGGCACAAAAAGGAGTGTGTGCTACCGTTCTTACTATATTGACAAGGAATAAGCTGTTTTAGAGTGACGTTACGATTTTATGCAATCAAATTAATGAATTATCCTTATATGAACGATGGCACAATAAAGAGTGTGTGCTTCCGTTCTTGCTATATTGACTAGAAATTAGCAATTTTAGATTAACGTTACGAGTTTATGCAATCAAATTAATGAATTATCCTTATATGAACGATGGCACAAAAAGGAGTGTGTGCTACCGTTCTTACTATATTGACAAGGAATAAGCTGTTTTAGAGTGACGTTACGATTTTATGCAATCAAATTAATGAATTATCCTTATATGATCGATGGCACAATAAAGAGTGTGTGCTTCCGTTCTTGCTATATTGACTAGAAATTAGCAATTTTAGATTGACGTTACGAGTTTATGCAATCAAATTAATTAATTATCGTTATATGAACGATGGCATAATAAGGAATGTGTTCTTCCGTTCTTGCTTTATTCAAAAGAAATTAGCTACTTTAGAGTGACGTTACGAGTTTAAGCAATCAAATTAATGAATTTTCCTTATATGAACGATGGCACAATAAGGAGTGTGTGCTCCCTTTCTTGCTATATTGAATAGAAATTAGCTTTTTTAGAGTGAGATTACGAGTTTATGCAATCAAATTAATGAATTATCTTTATATGAACGATGGCACAATAAGGAGTGTGTGCTTCCGTTCTTGCTATATTGACTTGAGATTAGCTATTTTAGAATGACGTTACGAGTTTATGCAATCAAATTAATGAATAATCCTTATATGAACGATGGCACAATAAGGAATATGTGCTTCTGTTCTTGCTATAGTGACTAGCAATTAGCTATTTTAGAGCGACGTTACGAGTTTATGCAATCAAATTATGAATAATCCTTATATGAACGATGGCACAATAAGGAGTGTGTGCTTCCGTTCTTGCTATATTGACTAAAAATTAGCTGTTTGAGAGTGACGTTACGAGTTTACTCAATCAAATTAATGAATTATCCTTATATGAACGATGGCACAATAAGAAGTGTGTGCTTCCGTTCATGCTATATTGACTAGAATATAACTATTTTAGAATGACGTTACGAATTTATGCAATCCAATTTATGAATTATCCTTATATGAACGATGGCACAATAAAGAGTGTGTGCTTCCGTTCTTGCTATATTGACTCGAAATTAGCTATTTTAGATTGACGTTACGAGTTTATGTAATCAAAATAATGAATTATCCTTATATGAATGATGGCACAATAAGGAGTGTGTGCTTCCGGTCTTGCTATATTGACTCGAAATTAGCTATTTTAGAGTGACTTTACAAGATTATGCAATCAAATTAATGAATTATCCTTATATGAACGATGGCACAATAATTAGTGTGTGCTTCCTTTCTTGCTATATTGACGAGTAATTAGCTATTTCAACTTGACGTTACGAGTTTATGCAATCAAATTAATGAATTATCCTAATATGAACGATGGCACAATAATGAGTGTGTGCTTCCTTTCTTGCTATATTGACGAGTAATTAGCTATTTCAACTTGACGTTACGAGTTTATGCAATCAAATTAATGAATTATCCTAATATGAACGATGGCACAATAAGGAGTGTGTGCTGACGTTCTTGCTATATTGACTAGAAATTAGCAATTTTAGAGTGACGTTACGAGTTTATGCAATCAATTTAATAAATTATCGTTATATGAGCGATGGCACAATAAGGAATGTGTGCTTCCGTTCTAGCTATATTGAATAGAAACAAGCTATTTTAGAGTGTCGTTACGAGTTTATGCAAATTAATGAATTATCCTAATATGAACGATGGCACAATAATGAGTGTGTGCTTCCTTTCTTGCTATATTGACGAGTAATTAGCTATTTCAACTTGACGTTACGAGTTTATGCAATCAAATTAATGAATTATCCTTATATGAATGATGGCACAATAAAGAGTGTGTATCTTCCTTTCTAGCTATATTGACTAGAAATTATCTATTTTAGAGTGACGTTACGAGTTTATGCAATCAAATTACTGAATTATCCTTATATGAACGATTGCGCTATGAGGAGTGTGTGCTTTCGTTCTTGCTATATCAACTAGAAATTAGCTATTTTAGAGTGACTTTACGAGTTTATGCAATCAAATTAATGAATTATCCTTATATGAACGATGGCACAATAATGATTGTGTGCTTCCTTTCCTGCTATATTGACGAGTAATTAGCTATTTCAACTTGACTTTACGAGTTTATGCAATCAAATTAATGAATTATCCTAATACGAACGATGGCACAATAAGGAGTGTGTGCTGACGTTCTTGCTATATTGACTAGAAATTAACTATTTTAGAGTGACGGTACGAGTTTATGCAATCAAATTAATGAATTATCCTTATATGAACGATGGCACAAAAAGGAGTGTGTGCTACCGTTCTTACTATATTGACAAGGAATAAGCTGTTTTAGAGTGACGTTACGATTTTATGCAATCAAATTAATGAATTATCCTTATATGAACGATGGCACAATAAAGAGTGTGTGCTTCCGTTCTTGCTATATTGACTAGAAATTAGCAATTTTAGATTAACGTTACGAGTTTATGCAATCAAATTAATGAATTATCCTTATATGAACGATGGCACAAAAAGGAGTGTGTGCTACCGTTCTTACTATATTGACAAGGAATAAGCTGTTTTAGAGTGACGTTACGATTTTATGCAATCAAATTAATGAATTATCCTTATATGATCGATGGCACAATAAAGAGTGTGTGCTTCCGTTCTTGCTATATTGACTAGAAATTAGCAATTTTAGATTGACGTTACGAGTTTATGCAATCAAATTAATTAATTATCGTTATATGAACGATGGCATAATAAGGAATGTGTTCTTCCGTTCTTGCTTTATTCAAAAGAAATTAGCTACTTTAGAGTGACGTTACGAGTTTAAGCAATCAAATTAATGAATTTTCCTTATATGAACGATGGCACAATAAGGAGTGTGTGCTCCCTTTCTTGCTATATTGAATAGAAATTAGCTTTTTTAGAGTGAGATTACGAGTTTATGCAATCAAATTAATGAATTATCTTTATATGAACGATGGCACAATAAGGAGTGTGTGCTTCCGTTCTTGCTATATTGACTTGAGATTAGCTATTTTAGAATGACGTTACGAGTTTATGCAATCAAATTAATGAATAATCCTTATATGAACGATGGCACAATAAGGAATATGTGCTTCTGTTCTTGCTATAGTTACTAGCAATTAGCTATTTTAGAGCGACGTTACGAGTTTATGCAATCAAATTATGAATAATCCTTATATGAACGATGGCACAATAAGGAGTGTGTGCTTCCGTTCTTGCTATATTGACTAAAAATTAGCTGTTTGAGAGTGACGTTACGAGTTTACTCAATCAAATTAATGAATTATCCTTATATGAACGATGGCACAATAAGAAGTGTGTGCTTCCGTTCATGCTATATTGACTAGAATATAACTATTTTAGAATGACGTTACGAATTTATGCAATCCAATTTATGAATTATCCTTATATGAACGATGGCACAATAAAGAGTGTGTGCTTCCGTTCTTGCTATATTGACTCGAAATTAGCTATTTTAGATTGACGTTACGAGTTTATGTAATCAAAATAATGAATTATCCTTATATGAATGATGGCACAATAAGGAGTGTGTGCTTCCGGTCTTGCTATATTGACTCGAAATTAGCTATTTTAGAGTGACTTTACAAGATTATGCAATCAAATTAATGAATTATCCTTATATGAACGATGGCACAATAATTAGTGTGTGCTTCCTTTCTTGCTATATTGACGAGTAATTAGCTATTTCAACTTGACGTTACGAGTTTATGCAATCAAATTAATGAATTATCCTAATATGAACGATGGCACAATAATGAGTGTGTGCTTCCTTTCTTGCTATATTGACGAGTAATTAGCTATTTCAACTTGACGTTACGAGTTTATGCAATCAAATTAATGAATTATCCTAATATGAACGATGGCACAATAAGGAGTGTGTGCTGACGTTCTTGCTATATTGACTAGAAATTAGCAATTTTAGAGTGACGTTACGAGTTTATGCAATCAATTTAATAAATTATCGTTATATGAGCGATGGCACAATAAGGAATGTGTGCTTCCGTTCTAGCTATATTGAATAGAAACAAGCTATTTTAGAGTGTCGTTACGAGTTTATGCAAATTAATGAATTATCCTAATATGAACGATGGCACAATAATGAGTGTGTGCTTCCTTTCTTGCTATATTGACGAGTAATTAGCTATTTCAACTTGACGTTACGAGTTTATGCAATCAAATTAATGAATTATCCTTATATGAATGATGGCACAATAAAGAGTGTGTATCTTCCTTTCTAGCTATATTGACTAGAAATTATCTATTTTAGAGTGACGTTACGAGTTTATGCAATCAAATTACTGAATTATCCTTATATGAACGATTGCGCTATGAGGAGTGTGTGCTTTCGTTCTTGCTATATCAACTAGAAATTAGCTATTTTAGAGTGACTTTACGAGTTTATGCAATCAAATTAATGAATTATCCTTATATGAACGATGGCACAATAATGATTGTGTGCTTCCTTTCCTGCTATATTGACGAGTAATTAGCTATTTCAACTTGACTTTACGAGTTTATGCAATCAAATTAATGAATTATCCTAATACGAACGATGGCACAATAAGGAGTGTGTGCTGACGTTCTTGCTATATTGACTAGAAATTAACTATTTTAGAGTGACGGTACGAGTTTATGCAATCAAATTAATGAATTATCCTTATATGAACGATGGCACAATAAGGAATGTGTGCTTCCGTTCTAGCTATATTGAATAGAAACAAGCTATTTTAGAGTGTCGTTACGAGTTTATGCAATCAAATTAATGAATTACCCTTATATGAACGATGGCACAATAAGGAGTGTGTGCTTCCGTTCTTGTTATATTGACTAGAAATTAGCTATTTTAGAGTGACGTTACGAGTTTATGCAATCAAATTAATGAATTATCCTTATATGAACGATGGCACAATAAGGAGTGTGTGCTTCCGTTCTTGCTATATCAACTAGAAATTAGTTAATTTAGAGTGAAGTTATGAGGTTATGCAATAAAATTAATGAATTATCCTTATATGAACGATGGCACAGTAAGGAGTGTGTGCCTCCGTTCTTTCTATATTGAATAGAAATTAGCTATTTTAGAGTCACGTTACGAGTTTATGCAATCAAATTAATGAATTATCCTTATATGAACGATGGCACAATAAGGAGTGTTCTTCCGTTCTTGCTATATTGACTAGAATTTAGCTATTTTAGAGTCACGTTACGAGTTTATGCAATCAAATTAATGAATTATCCTTATATGAACGATGGCACAATAAGGAGTGTGTGCTTCCGTTCTTGCTATATCAACTAGAAATTAGTTAATTTAGAGTGACGTTACGAGTTTATGCAATCAAATTAATGAATTATCCTTATATGAACGATGGCACAATAAGGAGTGTGTGCTTCCCTTCTTGCTATATTGACTAGAAATTAGCTATTTCAAAGTGACGTTACGAGTTTATGCAATCAAATCAATGAATTATCCTTATATGAACGATGGCACAATAAGGAGTTTGTGCTTCCGCTCTTCCTATATTGACTAGAAATTAGCTATTTTAAAGTGACGTTGCGAGTTTATGCAATCAAATTAATTAATTATCCTTATATGAACGATGGCACAATAAGGAATGTGTGCTTCCGTTCTTGCTATATTGACTAGAAATTAGCTATTTTAGAGTGACGTTACGAGTTTATGCAATCAAATTAATGAATTATCCTTATATGAACGATGGCATAATAAGGAGTGTGTGCTTCCGTTCTTGCTATATTGACTAGAATATAACTATTTTAGAATGACGTTACGAGTTTATACAATCAAATTAATGAATTATCCTTATATGAATTATGGCACAATAAAGAGTGTGTATCTTCCTTTCTAGCTATATTGACTAGAAATTATCTATTTTAGAGTGACGTTACGAGTTTATGCAATCAAATTACTGAATTATCCTTATATGAACGATGGCGCTATAAGGAGTGTGTGCTTCCGTTCTTGCTATATCAACTAGAAATTAGCTATTTTAGAGTGACTTTACGAGTTTATGCAATCAAATTAATGAATTATCCTAATATGAACGATGGCACAATAAGGAGTGTGTGCTGACGTTCTTGCTATATTGACTAGAAATTAACTATTTTAGAGTGACGGTACGAGTTTATGCAATCAAATTAATGAATTATCCTTATATGATCGATGGCTCAATAAGGAGTGTGTGCTTCCGTTCTTGCTATATTGACTAGAAATTAGCTATTTTAGTGTGACGTTACGAGTTTATGCAATCAAATTAATGAATTATCCTTATATGAACGATGGCACAATAAGGAGTGTGTGCTTCCGTTCTTGCTATATTGACTAGAATTTAGCTATTTTAGAATGACGTGACGAGTTTATGCAATCAAATTAATGAATTATCCTTATATGAACAATGCACAATAAGGAGTGCGAGCTTCTGTTCTTGCTATATTGAATAGAAATTAACTATGCTAGAGTGACGTTACGAGTTTATGCAATCAAATTAATGAATTATGCTTATATGAACGATGGCAAAATAAGGAGTGTGTGATTCCTTTCTTTCTACTTTGATTAGAAATTAGCTATTTTAGAGTGACCTTACGAATTTATGCAATCAAATTAATGAATTATCCTTATATGAACGATGGCACAATAAGGAGTTTGTGCCTCCGATCTTGCTATATTGACTAGAAATTAGATATTTTAGAGTGACCTTACGAGTTTATGCAATAAAATTAATGAATTATCCTTATATGAACGATGGCAGAATAAGGAGTGTGTGCGTCCGTTCTTACTATATTGACTAGAAATTAGCTATTTTATAGTGACGTTTCGAGTTTATGCAATCAAATTAATGAATTATCCTTATATGAACGATGGCACAATAAGGAGTGTGTGCTTCCGTTCTTGCTATATTGAATAGTAATTAGCAGTTTTAGAGTGACGTTACGAGTTTATGTAATCAAATTAATGAATTATCCTTATATGAACGATGGCACAATAAGGAGTTTGTTCTTCCGTACTTGCTATATTGACAAGAAATTAGCTATTTTTGAGTGACGTTACGAGTTTATGAAATCAAATTAATGAATTATCCTTATATGAACGATGGCACAATAAGGAGTGTGTGCTTCCGTTCTTGCTATATTGACTAGAATATAACTATTTTAGAATGACGTTACGAGTTTTTGCAATCAAATTAATGAAATATCCTTATATGAACGATGGCACAGTAAGGAGCGTGTGCTTCCGTTCTTGCTATATTGACTAGAATATAACTATTTTAGAATGACATTACGAGTGTATGCAATCAAATTAATGAATTATCCTTTTATGAACGATGGCACAATAAAGAGTGTGTGTTTCCGTTCTTGATATATTGACTCGAAATTAGCTATTTATAGTGAGGTTACGAGTTTATGCAATCAATTTATGAATTATCCTTATATGAACGATGACACGATAAGGAGTGTGTGCGTCCGTTCTTGCTATATTGACTAGCACTTAGCTATTTTAGAGTGACGTTACTTGTTTATGCAATCAAATTAATGAATTATCCTTATATGAACGATGGCACAAAAAGGAGTGTGTGCTACCGTTCTTACTATATTGACTAGAAATTAGCTGTTTTAGAGTGACGTTACGATTTTATGCATTCAAATTAATGAATAATCCTTATATGAACGATGGCACAATAAAGAGTGTGTGCTTCCGTTCTTGCTATATTGACTGGAAATTAGCAATTTTAGATTGACGTTACGAGTTTATGCAATCATATTAATGAATTATCGTTATATGAACGATAGCACAATAAGGAATGTGTTCTTCCGTTCTTGCTTTATTAAATAGAAATTAGCTACTTTAGAGTGACGTTACGAGTTTATGCAATCAAATTAATGAATTATCCTTATATGAACAATGCACAATAAGGAGTGCGTGCTTCTGTTCTTGCTATATTGAATAGAAATTAACTATGCTAGAGTGACGTTACGAGTTTATGCAATCAAATTAATGAATTATCCTTATATGAACGATGGCAAAATAAGGAGTGTGTGCTTCCTTTCTTTCTACTTTGATTAGAAATTAGCTATTTTAGAGTGACCTTACGAATTTATGCAATCAAATTAATGAATTATCCTTATATGAACGATGGCACAATAAGGAGTGTGTGCCTCCGATCTTGCTATATTGACTAGAAATTAGCTATTTTAGAGTGACCTTACGAGTTTATGCAATAAAATTAATGAATTATCCTTATATGAACGATGGCAGAATAAGGAGTGTGTGCGTCCGTTCTTGCTATATTGACTAGAATATAACTATTTTAGAATGACGTTACGAGTTTAAGCAATCAAATTAATGAATTATCCTTTTATGAACGATGGCACAATAAAGAGTGTGTGCTTCCGTTCTTGATATATTGACTCGAAATTAGCTATTTAGAGTGACGTTACGAGTTTATGCAATCAATTTATGAATTATCCTTATATGAACGATGGCACGATAAGGAGTGTGTGCGTCCGTTCTTGCTATATTGACTAGCACTTAGCTATTTTAGAATGACGTTACGAGTTTATGCAATCAAATTAATGAATTATCCTTATATGATCGATGGCTCAATAAGGAGTGTGTGCTTCCGTTCTTGCTATATTGACTAGAAATTAGCTATTTTAGTGTGACGTTACGAGTTTATGCAATCAAATTAATGAATTATCCTTATATGAACGATGGCACAAAAAGGAGTGTGTGCTACCGTTCTTTCTATATTGACTAGAAATTAGCTGTTTTAGAGTGACGTTACGATTTTATGCAATCAAGTTAATGAATTATCCTTATATGAACGATGGCACAATAAAGAGTGTGTGCTTCCGTTCTTGCTATATTGACCAAAAATTAGCAATTTTAGATTGACGTTACGAGTTTATGCAATCAAATTAATGAATTATCGTTATATGAACGATGGCATAATAAGGAATGTGTTCTTCCGTTCTTGCTTTATTCAATAGAAATTAGCTACTTTAGAGTGACGTTACGAGTTTAAGCAATCAAATTAATGAATTTTCCTTATATGAACGATGGCACAATAAGGAGTGTGTGCTCCCTTTCATCAAAGTCATATGTGCATCGTTCATATAAGGAAAATTAATGAATTATCCTTATATGAACGATGGCACAATAATGAGTGTGTGCTTCCTTTCTTGCTATATTGACGAGTAATTAGCTATTTCAACTTGACGTTACGAGTTTATGCAATCAAATTAATGAATTATCCTAATATGAACGATGGCACAATAATGAGTGTGTGCTTCCTTTCTTGCTATATTGACGAGTAATTAGCTATTTCAACTTGACGTTACGAGTTTATGCAATCAAATTAATGAATTATCCTAATATGAACGATGGCACAATGAGGAGTGTGTGCTGACGTTCTTGCTATATTGACTAGAAATTAGCAATTTTAGAGTGACGTTACGAGTTTATGCAATCAATTTAATAAATTATCGTTATATGAGCGATGGCACAATAAGGAATCTGTTCTTCCGTTCTTGCTTTATGCAATAGAAATTAGCTACTTTAGAGTGACGTTACGAGTTTATGCAATCAAATTAATGAATTATCCTTATATGAACGATTTCACAATAAGGAGTGTGTGCTTCCCTTCTTGCTATATTGACTAGATATTAGCTATTTCAAAGTGACGTTACGAGTTTATGCAATCAAATCAATGAATTATCCTTATATGAACGATGGCACAATAAGGAGTTTGTGCTTCCGCTCTTGCTATATTGACTAGAAATTAGCTATTTTAAAGTGACGTTGCGAGTTTATGCAATCAAATTAATTAATTATCCTTATATGAACGATGGCACAATAAGGAGTGTGTGCTTCCGTTCTTGCTATATTGACTCAAAATTAGCTATTTTAGAGTGACGTTACGAGTTTATGCAATCAAATTAATGAATTAACCTTATATGAACGATGGCATAATAAGGAGTGTGTGCTTCCGTTCTTGCTATATTGACTAGATGATAACTATTTTAGAATGACGTTACGAGTTTATGCAATCAAATTAATGAATTATCCTTATATGAATGATGGCACAATAAAGAGTGTGTATCTTCCTTTCTTGCTATATTGACTAGAAATTATCTATTTTAGAGTGACGTTACGAGTTTATGCAATCAAATTACTGAATTATCCTTATATGAACGATGGCGCAATAAGGAATGTGTGCTTCCGTTCTTGCTATATCAACTTGAAATTAGCTATTTTAGAGTGACTTTACGAGTTTATGCAATCAAATTAATGAATTATCCTTATATGAACGATGGCACAATAATGAGTGTGTGCTTCCTTTCTTGCTATATTGACGAGTAATTAGCTATTTCAACTTCACTTTACGAGTTTATGCAATCAAATTAATGAATTATCCTAATATGAACGATGGCACAATAAGGAGTGTGTGCTGACGTTCTTGCTATATTGACTAGAAATTAACTATTTTAGAGTGACGGTACGAATTTATGCAATTAAATTAATGAATTATCCTTATATGATCGATGGCTCAATAAGGAGTGTGTCCTTCCGTTCTTGCTATATTGACTAGAAATTAGCTATTTTAGTGTGACGTTACGAGTTTATGCAATCAAAATAATGAATTATCCTTATATGAACGATGGCACAAAAAGGAGTGTGTGCTACCGTTCTTGCTATATTGACTAGAAATTAGCAATTTTAGATTGACGTTACGAGTTTATGCAATCAAATGAATTAATTATCGTTATATGAACGATGGCATAATAAGGAATGTGTTCTTCCGTTCTTGCTTTATTCAATAGAAATTAGCTATTTTAGTGTGACGTTACGAGTTTATGCAATCAAATTAATGAATTATCCTTATATGAACGATGGCACAAAAAGGAGTGTGTGCTACCGTTCTTGCTATATTGACTAGAAATTAGCAATTTTAGATTGACGTTACGAGTTTATGCAATCAAATGAATTAATTATCGTTATATGAACGATGGCATAATAAGGAATGTGTTCTTCCGTTCTTGCTTTATTCAATAGAAATTAGCTACTTTAGAATGACGTTACGAGTTTATGCAATCAAATTAATGAATTATCCTTATATGAATGATGGCACAATAAAGAGTGTGTATCTTCCTTTCTTGCTATATTGACTAGAAATTATCTATTTTAGAGTGACGTTACGAGTTTATGCAATCAAATTACTGAATTATCCTTATATGAACGATGGCGCAATAAGGAGTGTGTGCTTCCGTTCTTGCTATATCAACTTGAAATTAGCTATTTTAGAGTGACTTTACGAGTTTATGCAATCAAATTAATGAATTATCCTTATATGAACGATGGCACAATAATGAGTGTGTGCTTCCTTTCTTGCTATGTTGACGAGTAATTAGCTATTTCAACTTGACTTTACGAGTTTATGCAATCAAATTAATGAATAATCCTTATATGAACGATGGCACAATAAGGAGTATGTGCTTCTGTTCTTGCTATATTGACTAGAAATTAGCTATTTTAGAGTGACGTTACGAGTTTATGCAATCAATTAATGAATTATCCTTTTATGAACGATGGCACGATAAGGAGTGTATGCGTCCGTTCTTGGTATATTGACTAGCAATTAGCTATTTTAGAGCGACGTTACGAGTTTATGCAATCAAATTAATGAATAATCCTTATATGAACGATGGCACAATAAGGAGTGTGTGCTTCCGTTCTTGCTATATTGACTAAAATTTAGCTGTTTGAGAGTGACGTTACGAGTTTACGCAATCAAATTAATGAATTTCCTTATATGAACGATGGCACAATAAGGAGTTTGTGCCTCCGATCTTGCTATATTGACTAGAAATTAGATATTTTAGAGTGACCTTACGAGTTTATGCAATAAAATTAATGAATTATCCTTATATGAACGATGGCAGAATAAGGAGTGTGTGCGTCCGTTCTTACTATATTGACTAGAAATTAGCTATTTTATAGTGACGTTTCGAGTTTATGCAATCAAATTAATGAATTATCCTTATATGAACGATGGCACAATAAGGAGTGTGTGCTTCCGTTCTTGCTATATTGAATAGTAATTAGCAGTTTTAGAGTGACGTTACGAGTTTATGTAATCAAATTAATGAATTATCCTTATATGAACGATGGCACAATAAGGAGTTTGTTCTTCCGTACTTGCTATATTGACAAGAAATTAGCTATTTTTGAGTGACGTTACGAGTTTATGAAATCAAATTAATGAATTATCCTTATATGAACGATGGCACAATAAGGAGTGTGTGCTTCCGTTCTTGCTATATTGACTAGAATATAACTATTTTAGAATGACGTTACGAGTTTTTGCAATCAAATTAATGAAATATCCTTATATGAACGATGGCACAGTAAGGAGCGTGTGCTTCCGTTCTTGCTATATTGACTAGAATATAACTATTTTAGAATGACATTACGAGTGTATGCAATCAAATTAATGAATTATCCTTTTATGAACGATGGCACAATAAAGAGTGTGTGTTTCCGTTCTTGATATATTGACTCGAAATTAGCTATTTATAGTGACGTTACTTGTTTATGCAATCAAATTAATGAATTATCCTTATATGAACGATGGCACAAAAAGGAGTGTGTGCTACCGTTCTTACTATATTGACTAGAAATTAGCTGTTTTAGAGTGACGTTACGATTTTATGCATTCAAATTAATGAATAATCCTTATATGAACGATGGCACAATAAAGAGTGTGTGCTTCCGTTCTTGCTATATTGACTAGAAATTAGCAATTTTAGATTGACGTTACGAGTTTATGCAATCATATTAATGAATTATCGTTATATGAACGATAGCACAATAAGGAATGTGTTCTTCCGTTCTTGCTTTATTCAATAGAAATTAGCTACTTTAGAGTGACGTTACGAGTTTATGCAATCAAATTAATGAATTATCCTTATATGAACAATGCACAATAAGGAGTGCGTGCTTCTGTTCTTGCTATATTGAATAGAAATTAACTATGCTAGAGTGACGTTACGAGTTTATGCAATCAAATTAATGAATTATCCTTATATGAACGATGGCAAAATAAGGAGTGTGTGCTTCCTTTCTTTCTACTTTGATTAGAAATTAGCTATTTTAGAGTGACCTTACGAATTTATGCAATCAAATTAATGAATTATCCTTATATGAACGATGGCACAATAAGGAGTGTGTGCCTCCGATCTTGCTATATTGACTAGAAATTAGCTATTTTAGAGTGACCTTACGAGTTTATGCAATAAAATTAATGAATTATCCTTATATGAACGATGGCAGAATAAGGAGTGTGTGCGTCCGTTCTTGCTATATTGACTAGAATATAACTATTTTAGAATGACGTTACGAGTTTAAGCAATCAAATTAATGAATTATCCTTTTATGAACGATGGCACAATAAAGAGTGTGTGCTTCCGTTCTTGATATATTGACTCGAAATTAGCTATTTAGAGTGACGTTACGAGTTTATGCAATCAATTTATGAATTATCCTTATATGAACGATGGCACGATAAGGAGTGTGTGCGTCCGTTCTTGCTATATTGACTAGCACTTAGCTATTTTAGAATGACGTTACGAGTTTATGCAATCAAATTAATGAATTATCCTTATATGATCGATGGCTCAATAAGGAGTGTGTGCTTCCGTTCTTGCTATATTGACTAGAAATTAGCTATTTTAGTGTGACGTTACGAGTTTATGCAATCAAATTAATGAATTATCCTTATATGAACGATGGCACAAAAAGGAGTGTGTGCTACCGTTCTTTCTATATTGACTAGAAATTAGCTGTTTTAGAGTGACGTTACGATTTTATGCAATCAAGTTAATGAATTATCCTTATATGAACGATGGCACAATAAAGAGTGTGTGCTTCCGTTCTTGCTATATTGACCAAAAATTAGCAATTTTAGATTGACGTTACGAGTTTATGCAATCAAATTAATGAATTATCGTTATATGAACGATGGCATAATAAGGAATGTGTTCTTCCGTTCTTGCTTTATTCAATAGAAATTAGCTACTTTAGAGTGACGTTACGAGTTTAAGCAATCAAATTAATGAATTTTCCTTATATGAACGATGGCACAATAAGGAGTGTGTGCTCCCTTTCATCAAAGTCATATGTGCATCGTTCATATAAGGAAAATTAATGAATTATCCTTATATGAACGATGGCACAATAATGAGTGTGTGCTTCCTTTCTTGCTATATTGACGAGTAATTAGCTATTTCAACTTGACGTTACGAGTTTATGCAATCAAATTAATGAATTATCCTAATATGAACGATGGCACAATAATGAGTGTGTGCTTCCTTTCTTGCTATATTGACGAGTAATTAGCTATTTCAACTTGACGTTACGAGTTTATGCAATCAAATTAATGAATTATCCTAATATGAACGATGGCACAATGAGGAGTGTGTGCTGACGTTCTTGCTATATTGACTAGAAATTAGCAATTTTAGAGTGACGTTACGAGTTTATGCAATCAATTTAATAAATTATCGTTATATGAGCGATGGCACAATAAGGAATCTGTTCTTCCGTTCTTGCTTTATGCAATAGAAATTAGCTACTTTAGAGTGACGTTACGAGTTTATGCAATCAAATTAATGAATTATCCTTATATGAACGATTTCACAATAAGGAGTGTGTGCTTCCCTTCTTGCTATATTGACTAGATATTAGCTATTTCAAAGTGACGTTACGAGTTTATGCAATCAAATCAATGAATTATCCTTATATGAACGATGGCACAATAAGGAGTTTGTGCTTCCGCTCTTGCTATATTGACTAGAAATTAGCTATTTTAAAGTGACGTTGCGAGTTTATGCAATCAAATTAATTAATTATCCTTATATGAACGATGGCACAATAAGGAGTGTGTGCTTCCGTTCTTGCTATATTGACTCAAAATTAGCTATTTTAGAGTGACGTTACGAGTTTATGCAATCAAATTAATGAATTAACCTTATATGAACGATGGCATAATAAGGAGTGTGTGCTTCCGTTCTTGCTATATTGACTAGATGATAACTATTTTAGAATGACGTTACGAGTTTATGCAATCAAATTAATGAATTATCCTTATATGAATGATGGCACAATAAAGAGTGTGTATCTTCCTTTCTTGCTATATTGACTAGAAATTATCTATTTTAGAGTGACGTTACGAGTTTATGCAATCAAATTACTGAATTATCCTTATATGAACGATGGCGCAATAAGGAATGTGTGCTTCCGTTCTTGCTATATCAACTTGAAATTAGCTATTTTAGAGTGACTTTACGAGTTTATGCAATCAAATTAATGAATTATCCTTATATGAACGATGGCACAATAATGAGTGTGTGCTTCCTTTCTTGCTATATTGACGAGTAATTAGCTATTTCAACTTCACTTTACGAGTTTATGCAATCAAATTAATGAATTATCCTAATATGAACGATGGCACAATAAGGAGTGTGTGCTGACGTTCTTGCTATATTGACTAGAAATTAACTATTTTAGAATGACGGTACGAATTTATGCAATTAAATTAATGAATTATCCTTATATGATCGATGGCTCAATAAGGAGTGTGTCCTTCCGTTCTTGCTATATTGACTAGAAATTAGCTATTTTAGTGTGACGTTACGAGTTTATGCAATCAAAATAATGAATTATCCTTATATGAACGATGGCACAAAAAGGAGTGTGTGCTACCGTTCTTGCTATATTGACTAGAAATTAGCAATTTTAGATTGACGTTACGAGTTTATGCAATCAAATGAATTAATTATCGTTATATGAACGATGGCATAATAAGGAATGTGTTCTTCCGTTCTTGCTTTATTCAATAGAAATTAGCTATTTTAGTGTGACGTTACGAGTTTATGCAATCAAATTAATGAATTATCCTTATATGAACGATGGCACAAAAAGGAGTGTGTGCTACCGTTCTTGCTATATTGACTAGAAATTAGCAATTTTAGATTGACGTTACGAGTTTATGCAATCAAATGAATTAATTATCGTTATATGAACGATGGCATAATAAGGAATGTGTTCTTCCGTTCTTGCTTTATTCAATAGAAATTAGCTACTTTAGAATGACGTTACGAGTTTATGCAATCAAATTAATGAATTATCCTTATATGAATGATGGCACAATAAAGAGTGTGTATCTTCCTTTCTTGCTATATTGACTATAAATTATCTATTTTAGAGTGACGTTACGAGTTTATGCAATCAAATTACTGAATTATCCTTATATGAACGATGGCGCAATAAGGAGTGTGTGCTTCCGTTCTTGCTATATCAACTTGAAATTAGCTATTTTAGAGTGACTTTACGAGTTTATGCAATCAAATTAATGAATTATCCTTATATGAACGATGGCACAATAATGAGTGTGTGCTTCCTTTCGTGCTATGTTGACGAGTAATTAGCTATTTCAACTTGACTTTACGAGTTTATGCAATCAAATTAATGAATAATCCTTATATGAACGATGGCACAATAAGGAGTATGTGCTTCTGTTCTTGCTATATTGACTAGAAATTAGCTATTTTAGAGTGACGTTACGAGTTTATGCAATCAATTAATGAATTATCCTTTTATGAACGATGGCACGATAAGGAGTGTATGCGTCCGTTCTTGGTATATTGACTAGCAATTAGCTATTTTAGAGCGACGTTACGAGTTTATGCAATCAAATTAATGAATAATCCTTATATGAACGATGGCACAATAAGGAGTGTGTGCTTCCGTTCTTGCTATATTGACTAAAATTTAGCTGTTTGAGAGTGACGTTACGAGTTTACGCAATCAAATTAATGAATTTCCTTATATGAACGATGGCACAATAAGGAGTTTGTGCCTCCGATCTTGCTATATTGACTAGAAATTAGATATTTTAGAGTGACCTTACGAGTTTATGCAATAAAATTAATGAATTATCCTTATATGAACGATGGCAGAATAAGGAGTGTGTGCGTCCGTTCTTACTATATTGACTAGAAATTAGCTATTTTATAGTGACGTTTCGAGTTTATGCAATCAAATTAATGAATTATCCTTATATGAACGATGGCACAATAAGGAGTGTGTGCTTCCGTTCTTGCTATATTGAATAGTAATTAGCAGTTTTAGAGTGACGTTACGAGTTTATGTAATCAAATTAATGAATTATCCTTATATGAACGATGGCACAATAAGGAGTTTGTTCTTCCGTACTTGCTATATTGACAAGAAATTAGCTATTTTTGAGTGACGTTACGAGTTTATGAAATCAAATTAATGAATTATCCTTATATGAACGATGGCACAATAAGGAGTGTGTGCTTCCGTTCTTGCTATATTGACTAGAATATAACTATTTTAGAATGACGTTACGAGTTTTTGCAATCAAATTAATGAAATATCCTTATATGAACGATGGCACAGTAAGGAGCGTGTGCTTCCGTTCTTGCTATATTGACTAGAATATAACTATTTTAGAATGACATTACGAGTGTATGCAATCAAATTAATGAATTATCCTTTTATGAACGATGGCACAATAAAGAGTGTGTGTTTCCGTTCTTGATATATTGACTCGAAATTAGCTATTTATAGTGACGTTACGAGTTTATGCAATCAATTTATGAATTATCCTTATATGAACGATGACACGATAAGGAGTGTGTGCGTCCGTTCTTGCTATATTGACTAGCACTTAGCTATTTTAGAGTGACGTTACTTGTTTATGCAATCAAATTAATGAATTATCCTTATATGAACGATGGCACAAAAAGGAGTGTGTGCTACCGTTCTTACTATATTGACTAGAAATTAGCTGTTTTAGAGTGACGTTACGATTTTATGCATTCAAATTAATGAATAATCCTTATATGAACGATGGCACAATAAAGAGTGTGTGCTTCCGTTCTTGCTATATTGACTAGAAATTAGCAATTTTAGATTGACGTTACGAGTTTATGCAATCATATTAATGAATTATCGTTATATGAACGATAGCACAATAAGGAATGTGTTCTTCCGTTCTTGCTTTATTCAATAGAAATTAGCTACTTTAGAGTGACGTTACGAGTTTATGCAATCAAATTAATGAATTATCCTTATATGAACAATGCACAATAAGGAGTGCGTGCTTCTGTTCTTGCTATATTGAATAGAAATTAACTATGCTAGAGTGACGTTACGAGTTTATGCAATCAAATTAATGAATTATCCTTATATGAACGATGGCAAAATAAGGAGTGTGTGCTTCCTTTCTTTCTACTTTGATTAGAAATTAGCTATTTTAGAGTGACCTTACGAATTTATGCAATCAAATTAATGAATTATCCTTATATGAACGATGGCACAATAAGGAGTGTGTGCCTCCGATCTTGCTATATTGACTAGAAATTAGCTATTTTAGAGTGACCTTACGAGTTTATGCAATAAAATTAATGAATTATCCTTATATGAACGATGGCAGAATAAGGAGTGTGTGCGTCCGTTCTTGCTATATTGACTAGAATATAACTATTTTAGAATGACGTTACGAGTTTAAGCAATCAAATTAATGAATTATCCTTTTATGAACGATGGCACAATAAAGAGTGTGTGCTTCCGTTCTTGATATATTGACTCGAAATTAGCTATTTAGAGTGACGTTACGAGTTTATGCAATCAATTTATGAATTATCCTTATATGAACGATGGCACGATAAGGAGTGTGTGCGTCCGTTCTTGCTATATTGACTAGCACTTAGCTATTTTAGAATGACGTTACGAGTTTATGCAATCAAATTAATGAATTATCCTTATATGATCGATGGCTCAATAAGGAGTGTGTGCTTCCGTTCTTGCTATATTGACTAGAAATTAGCTATTTTAGTGTGACGTTACGAGTTTATGCAATCAAATTAATGAATTATCCTTATATGAACGATGGCACAAAAAGGAGTGTGTGCTACCGTTCTTTCTATATTGACTAGAAATTAGCTGTTTTAGAGTGACGTTACGATTTTATGCAATCAAGTTAATGAATTATCCTTATATGAACGATGGCACAATAAAGAGTGTGTGCTTCCGTTCTTGCTATATTGACCAAAAATTAGCAATTTTAGATTGACGTTACGAGTTTATGCAATCAAATTAATGAATTATCGTTATATGAACGATGGCATAATAAGGAATGTGTTCTTCCGTTCTTGCTTTATTCAATAGAAATTAGCTACTTTAGAGTGACGTTACGAGTTTAAGCAATCAAATTAATGAATTTTCCTTATATGAACGATGGCACAATAAGGAGTGTGTGCTCCCTTTCATCAAAGTCATATGTGCATCGTTCATATAAGGAAAATTAATGAATTATCCTTATATGAACGATGGCACAATAATGAGTGTGTGCTTCCTTTCTTGCTATATTGACGAGTAATTAGCTATTTCAACTTGACGTTACGAGTTTATGCAATCAAATTAATGAATTATCCTAATATGAACGATGGCACAATAAGGAGTGTGTGCTGACGTTCTTGCTATATTGACTAGAAATTAGCAATTTTAGAGTGACGTTACGAGTTTATGCAATCAATTTAATAAATTATCGTTATATGAGCGATGGCACAATAAGGAATCTGTTCTTCCGTTCTTGCTTTATGCAATAGAAATTAGCTACTTTAGAGTGACGTTACGAGTTTATGCAATCAAATTAATGAATTATCCTTATATGAACGATTTCACAATAAGGAGTGTGTGCTTCCCTTCTTGCTATATTGACTAGATATTAGCTATTTCAAAGTGACGTTACGAGTTTATGCAATCAAATCAATGAATTATCCTTATATGAACGATGGCACAATAAGGAGTTTGTGCTTCCGCTCTTGCTATATTGACTAGAAATTAGCTATTTTAAAGTGACGTTGCGAGTTTATGCAATCAAATTAATTAATTATCCTTATATGAACGATGGCACAATAAGGAGTGTGTGCTTCCGTTCTTGCTATATTGACTCAAAATTAGCTATTTTAGAGTGACGTTACGAGTTTATGCAATCAAATTAATGAATTAACCTTATATGAACGATGGCATAATAAGGAGTGTGTGCTTCCGTTCTTGCTATATTGACTAGATGATAACTATTTTAGAATGACGTTACGAGTTTATGCAATCAAATTAATGAATTATCCTTATATGAATGATGGCACAATAAACAGTGTGTATCTTCCTTTCTTGCTATATTGACTAGAAATTATCTATTTTAGAGTGACGTTACGAGTTTATGCAATCAAATTACTGAATTATCCTTATATGAACGATGGCGCAATAAGGAATGTGTGCTTCCGTTCTTGCTATATCAACTTGAAATTAGCTATTTTAGAGTGACTTTACGAGTTTATGCAATCAAATTAATGAATTGTCCTTATATGAACGATGGCACAATAATGAGTGTGTGCTTCCTTTCTTGCTATATTGACGAGTAATTAGCTATTTCAACTTCACTTTACGAGTTTATGCAATCAAATTAATGAATTATCCTAATATGAACGATGGCACAATAAGGAGTGTGTGCTGACGTTCTTGCTATATTGACTAGAAATTAACTATTTTAGAGTGACGGTACGAATTTATGCAATTAAATTAATGAATTATCCTTATATGATCGATGGCTCAATAAGGAGTGTGTCCTTCCGTTCTTGCTATATTGACTAGAAATTAGCTATTTTAGTGTGACGTTACGAGTTTATGCAATCAAAATAATGAATTATCCTTATATGAACGATGGCACAAAAAGGAGTGTGTGCTACCGTTCTTGCTATATTGACTAGAAATTAGCAATTTTAGATTGACGTTACGAGTTTATGCAATCAAATGAATTAATTATCGTTATATGAACGATGGCATAATAAGGAATGTGTTCTTCCGTTCTTGCTTTATTCAATAGAAATTAGCTATTTTAGTGTGACGTTACGAGTTTATGCAATCAAATTAATGAATTATCCTTATATGAACGATGGCACAAAAAGGAGTGTGTGCTACCGTTCTTGCTATATTGACTAGAAATTAGCAATTTTAGATTGACGTTACGAGTTTATGCAATCAAATGAATTAATTATCGTTATATGAACGATGGCATAATAAGGAATGTGTTCTTCCGTTCTTGCTTTATTCAATAGAAATTAGCTACTTTAGAATGACGTTACGAGTTTATGCAATCAAATTAATGAATTATCCTTATATGAATGATGGCACAATAAAGAGTGTGTATCTTCCTTTCTTGCTATATTGACTAGAAATTATCTATTTTAGAGTGACGTTACGAGTTTATGCAATCAAATTACTGAATTATCCTTATATGAACGATGGCGCAATAAGGAGTGTGTGCTTCCGTTCTTGCTATATCAACTTGAAATTAGCTATTTTAGAGTGACTTTACGAGTTTATGCAATCAAATTAATGAATTATCCTTATATGAACGATGGCACAATAATGAGTGTGTGCTTCCTTTCTTGCTATGTTGACGAGTAATTAGCTATTTCAACTTGACTTTACGAGTTTATGCAATCAAATTAATGAATAATCCTTATATGAACGATGGCACAATAAGGAGTATGTGCTTCTGTTCTTGCTATATTGACTAGAAATTAGCTATTTTAGAGTGACGTTACGAGTTTATGCAATCAATTAATGAATTATCCTTTTATGAACGATGGCACGATAAGGAGTGTATGCGTCCGTTCTTGGTATATTGACTAGCAATTAGCTATTTTAGAGCGACGTTACGAGTTTATGCAATCAAATTAATGAATAATCCTTATATGAACGATGGCACAATAAGGAGTGTGTGCTTCCGTTCTTGCTATATTGACTAAAATTTAGCTGTTTGAGAGTGACGTTACGAGTTTACGCAATCAAATTAATGAATTTCCTTATATGAACGATGGCACAATAAGGAGTGTGTGCTTCCGTTCATGCTATATTGACTAGAATATAACTATTTTAGAATGACGTTACGAATTTATGCAATCCAATTTATGAATTATCCTTATATGAACGATGGCACAATAATTAGTGTGTGCTTCCTTTCTTGCTATATTGACGAGTAATTAGCTATTTCAACTTGACGTTACGAGTTTATGCAATCAAATTAATGAATTATCCTAATATGAACGATGGCACAATAATGAGTGTGTGCTTCCTTTCTTGCTATATTGACGAGTAATTAGCTATTTCAACTTGACGTTACGAGTTTATGCAATCAAATTAATGAATTATCCTAATATGAACGATGGCACAATAAGGAGTGTGTGCTGACGTTCTTGCTATATTGACTAGAAATTAGCAATTTTAGAGTGACGTTACGAGTTTATGCAATCAATTTAATTAATTATCGTTATATGAGCGATGGCACAATAAGGAATGTGTTCTTCCGTTCTTGCTTTATTCAATAGAAATTAGCTACTTTAGAGTGACTTTACGAGTTTATGCAATCAAATTAATGAATTATCCTTATATGAACGATGGCACAATAAGGAGTGTGTGCTTCCCTTCTTGCTATATTGACTAGAAATTAGCTATTTCAAAGTGACGTTACGAGTTTATGCAATCAAATTAATGAATTATCCTTATATGAACGATGGCATAATAAGGAGTGTGTGCTTCCGTTCTTGCTATATTGACTAGAATATAACTATTTTAGAATGACGTTACGAGTTTATACAATCAAATTAATGAATTATCCTTATATGAATGATGGCACAATAAAGAGTGTGTATCTTCATTTCTAGCTATATTGACTAGAAATTATCTATTTTAGAGTGACGTTACGAGTTTATGCAATCAAATTACTGAATTATCCTTATATGAACGATGGCCCTATAAGGAGTGTGTGCTTCCGTTCTTGCTATATCAACTAGAAATTAGCTATTTTAGAGTGACTTTACGAGTTTATGCAATCAAATTAATGAATTATCCTAATATGAACGATGGCACAATAAGGAGTGTGTGCTGACGTTCTTGCTATATTGACTAGAAATTAACTATTTTAGAGTGACGGTACGAGTTTATGCAATCAAATTAATGAATTATCCTTATATGATCGATGGCTCAATAAGGAGTGTGTGCTTCCGTTCTTGCTATATTGACTAGAAATTAGCTATTTTAGTGTGACGTTACGAGTTTATGCAATCAAATTAATGAATTATCCTTATATGAACGATGGCACAAAAAGGAGTGTGTGCTACCGTTCTTACTATATTGACAAGGAATAAGCTGTTTTAGAGTGACGTTACGATTTTATGCAATCAAATTAATGAATTATTCTTATATGAACGATGGCACAATAATTAGTGTGTGCTTCCTTTCTTGCTATATTGACGAGTAATTAGCTATTTCAACTTGACGTTACGAGTTTATGCAATCAAATTAATGAATTATCCTAATATGAACGATGGCACAATAATGAGTGTGTGCTTCCTTTCTTGCTATATTGACGAGTAATTAGCTATTTCAACTTGACGTTACGAGTTTATGCAATCAAATTAATGAATTATCCTAATATGAACGATGGCACAATAAGGAGTGTGTGCTGACGTTCTTGCTATATTGACTAGAAATTAGCAATTTTAGAGTGACGTTACGAGTTTATGCAATCAATTTAATAAATTATCGTTATATGAGCGATGGCACAATAAGGAATGTGTGCTTCCGTTCTAGCTATATTGAATAGAAACAAGCTATTTTAGAGTGTCGTTACGAGTTTATGCAAATTAATGAATTATCCTAATATGAACGATGGCACAATAATGAGTGTGTGCTTCCTTTCTTGCTATATTGACGAGTAATTAGCTATTTCAACTTGACGTTACGAGTTTATGCAATCAAATTAATGAATTATCCTTATATGAATGATGGCACAATAAAGAGTGTGTATCTTCCTTTCTAGCTATATTGACTAGAAATTATCTATTTTAGAGTGACGTTACGAGTTTATGCAATCAAATTACTGAATTATCCTTATATGAACGATTGCGCTATGAGGAGTGTGTGCTTTCGTTCTTGCTATATCAACTAGAAATTAGCTATTTTAGAGTGACTTTACGAGTTTATGCAATCAAATTAATGAATTATCCTTATATGAACGATGGCACAATAATGAGTGTGTGCTTCCTTTCCTGCTATATTGACGAGTAATTAGCTATTTCAACTTGACTTTACGAGTTTATGCAATCAAATTAATGAATTATCCTAATACGAACGATGGCACAATAAGGAGTGTGTGCTGACATTCTTGCTATATTGACTAGAAATTAACTATTTTAGAGTGACGGTACGAGTTTATGCAATCAAATTAATGAATTATCCTTATATGAACGATGGCACAATAAGGAATGTGTGCTTCCGTTCTAGCTATATTGAATAGAAACAAGCTATTTTAGAGTGTCGTTACGAGTTTATGCAATCAAATTAATGAATTACCCTTATATGAACGATGGCACAATAAGGAGTGTGTGCTTCCGTTCTTGTTATATTGACTAGAAATTAGCTATTTTAGAGTGACGTTACGAGTTTATGCAATCAAATTAATGAATTATCCTTATATGAACGATGGCACAATAAGGAGTGTGTGCTTCCGTTCTTGCTATATCAACTAGAAATTAGTTAATTTAGAGTGAAGTTATGAGGTTATGCAATAAAATTAATGAATTATCCTTATATGAACGATGGCACAGTAAGGAGTGTGTGCCTCCGTTCTTTCTATATTGAATAGAAATTAGCTATTTTAGAGTCACGTTACGAGTTTATGCAATCAAATTAATGAATTATCCTTATATGAACGATGGCACAATAAGGAGTGTGTGCTTCCGTTCTTGCTATATTGACTAGAATTTAGCTATTTTAGAGTCACGTTACGAGTTTATGCAATCAAATTAATGAATTATCCTTATATGAACGATGGCACAATAAGGAGTGTGTGCTTCCGTTCTTGCTATATCAACTAGAAATTAGTTAATTTAGAGTGACGTTACGAGTTTATGCAATCAAATTAATGAATTATCCTTATATGAACGATGGCACAATAAGGAGTGTGTGCTTCCCTTCTTGCTATATTGACTAGAAATTAGCTATTTCAAAGTGACGTTACGAGTTTATGCAATCAAATCAATGAATTATCCTTATATGAACGATGGCACAATAAGGAGTTTGTGCTTCCGCTCTTCCTATATTGACTAGAAATTAGCTATTTTAAAGTGACGTTGCGAGTTTATGCAATCAAATTAATTAATTATCCTTATATGAACGATGGCACAATAAGGAATGTGTGCTTCCGTTCTTGCTATATTGACTAGAAATTAGCTATTTTAGAGTGACGTTACGAGTTTATGCAATCAAATTAATGAATTATCCTTATATGAACGATGGCGCTATAAGGAGTGTGTGCTTCCGTTCTTGCTATATCAACTAGAAATTAGCTATTTTAGAGTGACTTTACGAGTTTATGCAATCAAATTAATGAATTATCCTAATATGAACGATGGCACAATAAGGAGTGTGTGCTGACGTTCTTGCTATATTGACTAGAAATTAACTATTTTAGAGTGACGGTACGAGTTTATGCAATCAAATTAATGAATTATCCTTATATGATCGATGGCTCAATAAGGAGTGTGTGCTTCCGTTCTTGCTATATTGACTAGAAATTAGCTATTTTAGTGTGACGTTACGAGTTTATGCAATCAAATTAATGAATTATCCTTATATGAACGATGGCACAAAAAGGAGTGTGTGCTACCGTTCTTACTATATTGACAAGGAATAAGCTGTTTTAGAGTGACGTTACGATTTTATGCAATCAAATTAATGAATTATCCTTATATGAACGATGGCACAATAAAGAGTGTGTGCTTCCGTTCTTGCTATATTGACTAGAAATTAGCAATTTTAGATTAACGTTACGAGTTTATGCAATCAAATTAATGAATTATCCTTATATGAACGATGGCACAAAAAGGAGTGTGTGCTACCGTTCTTACTATATTGACAAGGAATAAGCTGTTTTAGAGTGACGTTACGATTTTATGCAATCAAATTAATGAATTACCCTTATATGAACGATGGCACAATAAGGAGTGTGTGCTTCCGTTCTTGTTATATTGACTAGAAATTAGCTATTTTAGAGTGACGTTACGAGTTTATGCAATCAAATTAATGAATTATCCTTATATGAACGATGGCACAATAAGGAGTGTGTGCTTCCGTTCTTGCTATATCAACTAGAAATTAGTTAATTTAGAGTGAAGTTATGAGGTTATGCAATAAAATTAATGAATTATCCTTATATGAACGATGGCACAGTAAGGAGTGTGTGCCTCCGTTCTTTCTATATTGAATAGAAATTAGCTATTTTAGAGTCACGTTACGAGTTTATGCAATCAAATTAATGAATTATCCTTATATGAACGATGGCACAATAAGGAGTGTGTGCTTCCGTTCTTGCTATATTGACTAGAATTTAGCTATTTTAGAGTCACGTTACGAGTTTATGCAATCAAATTAATGAATTATCCTTATATGAACGATGGCACAATAAGGAGTGTGTGCTTCCGTTCTTGCTATATCAACTAGAAATTAGTTAATTTAGAGTGACGTTACGAGTTTATGCAATCAAATTAATGAATTATCCTTATATGAACGATGGCACAATAAGGAGTGTGTGCTTCCCTTCTTGCTATATTGACTAGAAATTAGCTATTTCAAAGTGACGTTACGAGTTTATGCAATCAAATCAATGAATTATCCTTATATGAACGATGGCACAATAAGGAGTTTGTGCTTCCGCTCTTCCTATATTGACTAGAAATTAGCTATTTTAAAGTGACGTTGCGAGTTTATGCAATCAAATTAATTAATTATCCTTATATGAACGATGGCACAATAAGGAATGTGTGCTTCCGTTCTTGCTATATTGACTAGAAATTAGCTATTTTGGAGTGACATTACGAGTTTATGCAATCAAATTAATGAATTATCCTTATATGAACGATGGCATAATAAGGAGTGTGTGCTTCCTTTCTAGCTATATTGACTAGAAATTATCTATTTTAGAGTGACGTTACGAGTTTATGCAATCAAATTACTGAATTATCCTTATATGAACGATGGCGCTATAAGGAGTGTGTGCTTCCGTTCTTGCTATATCAACTAGAAATTAGCTATTTTAGAGTGACTTTACGAGTTTATGCAATCAAATTAATGAATTATCCTAATATGAACGATGGCACAATAAGGAGTGTGTGCTGACGTTCTTGCTATATTGACTAGAAATTAACTATTTTAGAGTGACGGTACGAGTTTATGCAATCAAATTAATGAATTATCCTTATATGATCGATGGCTCAATAAGGAGTGTGTGCTTCCGTTCTTGCTATATTGACTAGAAATTAGTTATTTTAGTGTGACGTTACGAGTTTATGCAATCAAATTAATGAATTATCCTTATATGAACGATGGCACAAAAAGGAGTGTGTGCTACCGTTCTTACTATATTGACAAGGAATAAGCTGTTTTAGAGTGACGTTACGATTTTATGCAATCAAATTAATGAATTATCCTTATATGAACGATGGCACAATAAAGAGTGTGTGCTTCCGTTCTTGCTATATTGACTAGAAATTAGCAATTTTAGATTAACGTTACGAGTTTATGCAATCAAATTAATGAATTATCCTTATATGAACGATGGCACAAAAAGGAGTGTGTGCTACCGTTCTTACTATATTGACAAGGAATAAGCTGTTTTAGAGTGACGTTACGATTTTATGCAATCAAATTAATGAATTATCCTTATATGATCGATGGCACAATAAAGAGTGTGTGCTTCCGTTCTTGCTATATTGACTAGAAATTAGCAATTTTAGATTGACGTTACGAGTTTATGCAATCAAATTAATTAATTATCGTTATATGAACGATGGCATAATAAGGAATGTGTTCTTCCGTTCTTGCTTTATTCAATAGAAATTAGCTACTTTAGAGTGACGTTACGAGTTTAAGCAATCAAATTAATGAATTTTCCTTATATGAACGATGGCACAATAAGGAGTGTGTGCTCCCTTTCTTGCTATATTGAATAGAAATTAGCTTTTTTAGAGTGAGATTACGAGTTTATGCAATCAAATTAATGAATTATCTTTATATGAACGATGGCACAATAAGGAGTGTGTGCTTCCGTTCTTGCTATATTGACTTGAGATTAGCTATTTTAGAATGACGTTACGAGTTTATGCAATCAAATTAATGAATAATCCTTATATGAACGATGGCACAATAAGGAATATGTGCTTCTGTTCTTGCTATAGTGACTAGCAATTAGCTATTTTAGAGCGACGTTACGAGTTTATGCAATCAAATTATGAATAATCCTTATATGAACGATGGCACAATAAGGAGTGTGTGCTTCCGTTCTTGCTGTATTGACTAAAAATTAGCTGTTTGAGAGTGACGTTACGAGTTTACTCAATCAAATTAATGAATTATCCTTATATGAACGATGGCACAATAAGAAGTGTGTGCTTCCGTTCATGCTATATTGACTAGAATATAACTATTTTAGAATGACGTTACGAATTTATGCAATCCAATTTATGAATTATCCTTATATGAACGATGGCACAATAAAGAGTGTGTGCTTCCATTCTTGCTATATTGACTCGAAATTAGCTATTTTAGATTGACGTTACGAGTTTATGTAATCAAATTAATGAATTATCCTTATATGAACGATGGCACAATAATTAGTGTGTGCTTCCTTTCTTGCTATATTGACGAGTAATTAGCTATTTCAACTTGACGTTACGAGTTTATGCAATCAAATTACTGAATTATCCTTATATGAACGATGGCGCTATAAGGAGTGTGTGCTTCCGTTCTTGCTATATCAACTAGAAATTAGCTATTTTAGAGTGACTTTACGAGTTTATGCAATCAAATAATGAATTATCCTAATATGAACGATGGCACAATAAGGAGTGTGTGCTGACGTTCTTGCTATATTGACTAGAAATTAACTATTTTAGAGTGACGGTACGAGTTTATGCAATCAAATTAATGAATTATCCTTATATGATCGATGGCTCAATAAGGAGTGTGTGCTTCCGTTCTTGCTATATTGACTAGAAATTAGCTATTTTAGTGTGACGTTACGAGTTTATGCAATCAAATTAATGAATTATCCTTATATGAACGATGGCACAAAAAGGAGTGTGTGCTACCGTTCTTACTATATTGACAAGGAATAAGCTGTTTTAGAGTGACGTTACGATTTTATGCAATCAAATTAATGAATTATTCTTATATGAACGATGGCACAATAATTAGTGTGTGCTTCCTTTCTTGCTATATTGACGAGTAATTAGCTATTTCAACTTGACGTTACGAGTTTATGCAATCAAATTAATGAATTATCCTAATATGAACGATGGCACAATAATGAGTGTGTGCTTCCTTTCTTGCTATATTGACGAGTAATTAGCTATTTCAACTTGACGTTACGAGTTTATGCAATCAAATTAATGAATTATCCTAATATGAACGATGGCACAATAAGGAGTGTGTGCTGACGTTCTTGCTATATTGACTAGAAATTAGCAATTTTAGAGTGACGTTACGAGTTTATGCAATCAATTTAATAAATTATCGTTATATGAGCGATGGCACAATAAGGAATGTGTGCTTCCGTTCTAGCTATATTGAATAGAAACAAGCTATTTTAGAGTGTCGTTACGAGTTTATGCAAATTAATGAATTATCCTAATATGAACGATGGCACAATAATGAGTGTGTGCTTCCTTTCTTGCTATATTGACGAGTAATTAGCTATTTCAACTTGACGTTACGAGTTTATGCAATCAAATTAATGAATTATCCTTATATGAATGATGGCACAATAAAGAGTGTGTATCTTCCTTTCTAGCTATATTGACTAGAAATTATCTATTTTAGAGTGACGTTACGAGTTTATGCAATCAAATTACTGAATTATCCTTATATGAACGATTGCGCTATGAGGAGTGTGTGCTTTCGTTCTTGCTATATCAACTAGAAATTAGCTATTTTAGAGTGACTTTACGAGTTTATGCAATCAAATTAATGAATTATCCTTATATGAACGATGGCACAATAATGAGTGTGTGCTTCCTTTCCTGCTATATTGACGAGTAATTAGCTATTTCAACTTGACTTTACGAGTTTATGCAATCAAATTAATGAATTATCCTAATACGAACGATGGCACAATAAGGAGTGTGTGCTGACGTTCTTGCTATATTGACTAGAAATTAACTATTTTAGAGTGACGGTACGAGTTTATGCAATCAAATTAATGAATTATCCTTATATGAACGATGGCACAATAAGGAATGTGTGCTTCCGTTCTAGCTATATTGAATAGAAACAAGCTATTTTAGAGTGTCGTTACGAGTTTATGCAATCAAATTAATGAATTACCCTTATATGAACGATGGCACAATAAGGAGTGTGTGCTTCCGTTCTTGTTATATTGACTAGAAATTAGCTATTTTAGAGTGACGTTACGAGTTTATGCAATCAAATTAATGAATTATCCTTATATGAACGATGGCACAATAAGGAGTGTGTGCTTCCGTTCTTGCTATATCAACTAGAAATTAGTTAATTTAGAGTGAAGTTATGAGGTTATGCAATAAAATTAATGAATTATCCTTATATGAACGATGGCACAGTAAGGAGTGTGTGCCTCCGTTCTTTCTATATTGAATAGAAATTAGCTATTTTAGAGTCACGTTACGAGTTTATGCAATCAAATTAATGAATTATCCTTATATGAACGATGGCACAATAAGGAGTGTGTGCTTCCGTTCTTGCTATATTGACTAGAATTTAGCTATTTTAGAGTCACGTTACGAGTTTATGCAATCAAATTAATGAATTATCCTTATATGAACGATGGCACAATAAGGAGTGTGTGCTTCCGTTCTTGCTATATCAACTAGAAATTAGTTAATTTAGAGTGACGTTACGAGTTTATGCAATCAAATTAATGAATTATCCTTATATGAACGATGGCACAATAAGGAGTGTGTGCTTCCCTTCTTGCTATATTGACTAGAAATTAGCTATTTCAAAGTGACGTTACGAGTTTATGCAATCAAATCAATGAATTATCCTTATATGAACGATGGCACAATAAGGAGTTTGTGCTTCCGCTCTTCCTATATTGACTAGAAATTAGCTATTTTAAAGTGACGTTGCGAGTTTATGCAATCAAATTAATTAATTATCCTTATATGAACGATGGCACAATAAGGAATGTGTGCTTCCGTTCTTGCTATATTGACTAGAAATTAGCTATTTTAGAGTGACGTTACGAGTTTATGCAATCAAATTAATGAATTATCCTTATATGAACGATGGCGCTATAAGGAGTGTGTGCTTCCGTTCTTGCTATATCAACTAGAAATTAGCTATTTTAGAGTGACTTTACGAGTTTATGCAATCAAATTAATGAATTATCCTAATATGAACGATGGCACAATAAGGAGTGTGTGCTGACGTTCTTGCTATATTGACTAGAAATTAACTATTTTAGAGTGACGGTACGAGTTTATGCAATCAAATTAATGAATTATCCTTATATGATCGATGGCTCAATAAGGAGTGTGTGCTTCCGTTCTTGCTATATTGACTAGAAATTAGCTATTTTAGTGTGACGTTACGAGTTTATGCAATCAAATTAATGAATTATCCTTATATGAACGATGGCACAAAAAGGAGTGTGTGCTACCGTTCTTACTATATTGACAAGGAATAAGCTGTTTTAGAGTGACGTTACGATTTTATGCAATCAAATTAATGAATTATCCTTATATGAACGATGGCACAATAAAGAGTGTGTGCTTCCGTTCTTGCTATATTGACTAGAAATTAGCAATTTTAGATTAACGTTACGAGTTTATGCAATCAAATTAATGAATTATCCTTATATGAACGATGGCACAAAAAGGAGTGTGTGCTACCGTTCTTACTATATTGACAAGGAATAAGCTGTTTTAGAGTGACGTTACGATTTTATGCAATCAAATTAATGAATTACCCTTATATGAACGATGGCACAATAAGGAGTGTGTGCTTCCGTTCTTGTTATATTGACTAGAAATTAGCTATTTTAGAGTGACGTTACGAGTTTATGCAATCAAATTAATGAATTATCCTTATATGAACGATGGCACAATAAGGAGTGTGTGCTTCCGTTCTTGCTATATCAACTAGAAATTAGTTAATTTAGAGTGAAGTTATGAGGTTATGCAATAAAATTAATGAATTATCCTTATATGAACGATGGCACAGTAAGGAGTGTGTGCCTCCGTTCTTTCTATATTGAATAGAAATTAGCTATTTTAGAGTCACGTTACGAGTTTATGCAATCAAATTAATGAATTATCCTTATATGAACGATGGCACAATAAGGAGTGTGTGCTTCCGTTCTTGCTATATTGACTAGAATTTAGCTATTTTAGAGTCACGTTACGAGTTTATGCAATCAAATTAATGAATTATCCTTATATGAACGATGGCACAATAAGGAGTGTGTGCTTCCGTTCTTGCTATATCAACTAGAAATTAGTTAATTTAGAGTGACGTTACGAGTTTATGCAATCAAATTAATGAATTATCCTTATATGAACGATGGCACAATAAGGAGTGTGTGCTTCCCTTCTTGCTATATTGACTAGAAATTAGCTATTTCAAAGTGACGTTACGAGTTTATGCAATCAAATCAATGAATTATCCTTATATGAACGATGGCACAATAAGGAGTTTGTGCTTCCGCTCTTCCTATATTGACTAGAAATTAGCTATTTTAAAGTGACGTTGCGAGTTTATGCAATCAAATTAATTAATTATCCTTATATGAACGATGGCACAATAAGGAATGTGTGCTTCCGTTCTTGCTATATTGACTAGAAATTAGCTATTTTGGAGTGACATTACGAGTTTATGCAATCAAATTAATGAATTATCCTTATATGAACGATGGCATAATAAGGAGTGTGTGCTTCCTTTCTAGCTATATTGACTAGAAATTATCTATTTTAGAGTGACGTTACGAGTTTATGCAATCAAATTACTGAATTATCCTTATATGAACGATGGCGCTATAAGGAGTGTGTGCTTCCGTTCTTGCTATATCAACTAGAAATTAGCTATTTTAGAGTGACTTTACGAGTTTATGCAATCAAATTAATGAATTATCCTAATATGAACGATGGCACAATAAGGAGTGTGTGCTGACGTTCTTGCTATATTGACTAGAAATTAACTATTTTAGAGTGACGGTACGAGTTTATGCAATCAAATTAATGAATTATCCTTATATGATCGATGGCTCAATAAGGAGTGTGTGCTTCCGTTCTTGCTATATTGACTAGAAATTAGTTATTTTAGTGTGACGTTACGAGTTTATGCAATCAAATTAATGAATTATCCTTATATGAACGATGGCACAAAAAGGAGTGTGTGCTACCGTTCTTACTATATTGACAAGGAATAAGCTGTTTTAGAGTGACGTTACGATTTTATGCAATCAAATTAATGAATTATCCTTATATGAACGATGGCACAATAAAGAGTGTGTGCTTCCGTTCTTGCTATATTGACTAGAAATTAGCAATTTTAGATTAACGTTACGAGTTTATGCAATCAAATTAATGAATTATCCTTATATGAACGATGGCACAAAAAGGAGTGTGTGCTACCGTTCTTACTATATTGACAAGGAATAAGCTGTTTTAGAGTGACGTTACGATTTTATGCAATCAAATTAATGAATTATCCTTATATGATCGATGGCACAATAAAGAGTGTGTGCTTCCGTTCTTGCTATATTGACTAGAAATTAGCAATTTTAGATTGACGTTACGAGTTTATGCAATCAAATTAATTAATTATCGTTATATGAACGATGGCATAATAAGGAATGTGTTCTTCCGTTCTTGCTTTATTCAATAGAAATTAGCTACTTTAGAGTGACGTTACGAGTTTAAGCAATCAAATTAATGAATTTTCCTTATATGAACGATGGCACAATAAGGAGTGTGTGCTCCCTTTCTTGCTATATTGAATAGAAATTAGCTTTTTTAGAGTGAGATTACGAGTTTATGCAATCAAATTAATGAATTATCTTTATATGAACGATGGCACAATAAGGAGTGTGTGCTTCCGTTCTTGCTATATTGACTTGAGATTAGCTATTTTAGAATGACGTTACGAGTTTATGCAATCAAATTAATGAATAATCCTTATATGAACGATGGCACAATAAGGAATATGTGCTTCTGTTCTTGCTATAGTGACTAGCAATTAGCTATTTTAGAGCGACGTTACGAGTTTATGCAATCAAATTATGAATAATCCTTATATGAACGATGGCACAATAAGGAGTGTGTGCTTCCGTTCTTGCTGTATTGACTAAAAATTAGCTGTTTGAGAGTGACGTTACGAGTTTACTCAATCAAATTAATGAATTATCCTTATATGAACGATGGCACAATAAGAAGTGTGTGCTTCCGTTCATGCTATATTGACTAGAATATAACTATTTTAGAATGACGTTACGAATTTATGCAATCCAATTTATGAATTATCCTTATATGAACGATGGCACAATAAAGAGTGTGTGCTTCCATTCTTGCTATATTGACTCGAAATTAGCTATTTTAGATTGACGTTACGAGTTTATGTAATCAAAATAATGAATTATCCTTATATGAATGATGGCACAATAAGGAGTGTGTGCTTCCGGTCTTGCTATATTGACTCGAAATTAGCTATTTTAGAGTGACTTTACAAGATTATGCAATCAAATTAATGAATTATCCTTATATGAACGATGGCACAATAATTAGTGTGTGCTTCCTTTCTTGCTATATTGACGAGTAATTAGCTATTTCAACTTGACGTTACGAGTTTATGCAATCAAATTAATGAATTATCCTAATATGAACGATAGCACCATAATGAGTGTGTGCTTCCTTTCTTGCTATATTGACGAGTAATTAGCTATTTCAACTTGACGTTACGAGTTTATGCAATCAAATTAATGAATTATCCTAATATGAACGATGGCACAATAAGGAGTGTGTGCTGACGTTCTTGCTATATTGACTAGAAATTAGCAATTTTATAGTGACGTTACGAGTTTATGCAATCAATTTAATAAATTATCGTTATATGAGCGATGGCACAATAAGGAATGTGTTCTTCCGTTCTTGCTTTATTCAATAGAAATTAGCTACTTTAGAGTGACGTTACGAGTTTATGCAATCAAATTAATGAATTATCCTTATATGAACGATGGCACAATAAGGAGTGTGTGCTTCCCTTCTTGCTATATTGACTAGAAATTAGCTATTTCAAAGTGACGTTACGAGTTTATGCAATCAAATCAATGAATTATCCTTATATGAACGATAGCACAATAAGGAGTTTGTGCTTCCGCTCTTGCTATATTGACTAGAAATTAGCTATTTTAAAGTGACGTGTCGAGTTTATGCAATCAAATTAATGAATTATCCTTATATGAATGATGGCACAATAAAGAGTGTGTATCTTCCTTTCTAGCTATATTGACTAGAAATTATCTATTTTAGAGTGACGTTACGAGTTTATGCAATCAAATTACTGAATTATCCTTATATGAACGATTGCGCTATGAGGAGTGTGTGCTTTCGTTCTTGCTATATCAACTAGAAATTAGCTATTTTAGAGTGACTTTACGAGTTTATGCAATCAAATTAATGAATTATCCTTATATGAACGATGGCACAATAATGAGTGTGTGCTTCCTTTCCTGCTATATTGACGAGTAATTAGCTATTTCAACTTGACTTTACGAGTTTATGCAATCAAATTAATGAATTACCCTTATATGAACGATGGCACAATAAGGAGTGTGTGCTTCCGTTCTTGTTATATTGACTAGAAATTAGCTATTTTAGAGTGACGTTACGAGTTTATGCAATCAAATTAATGAATTATCCTTATATGAACGATGGCACAATAAGGAGTGTGTGCTTCCGTTCTTGCTATATCAACTAGAAATTAGTTAATTTAGAGTGAAGTTACGAGGTTATGCAATAAAATTAATGAATTATCCTTATATGAACGATGGCACAGTAAGGAGTGTGTGCCTCCGTTCTTTCTATATTGAATAGAAATTAGCTATTTTAGAGTCACGTTACGAGTTTATGCAATCAAATTAATGAATTATCCTTATATGAACGATGGCACAATAAGGAGTGTTTGCTTCCGTTCTTGCTATATTGACTAGAATTTAGCTATTTTAGAGTCACGTTACGAGTTTATGCAATCAAATTAATGAATTATCCTTATATGAACGATGGCACAATAAGGAGTGTGTGCTTCCGTTCTTGCTATATCAACTAGAAATTAGTTAATTTAGAGTGACGTTACGAGTTTATGCAATAAAATTAATGAATTATCCTTATATGAACGATGGCACAATAAGGAGTGTGTGCTTCCGTTCTTTCTATATTGAATAGAAATTAGCTATTTTTGAGTGACCTTACGAGTTTATGCAATCAATTAATGAATTTCCTTATATGAACGATGGCACGATAAGGAGTGTTTGCGTCCGTTCTTGCTATATTAACTAGAAATTAGCTAGTTTAGAGTGACGTTACGAGTTTATGCAATCAAATTAATGAATTAATGATCCAAATTAATGATCCAAAATTGGCTGTATAATTCCAGCTAAAGGAATGCTAAAGAAACAAGAAACAAACTAAATTAGTAATACTTATGCGTTTATATTTTTGATTTAAATTATAGATGCGATGCCTGTAGGTTATTTTATTAAAATTATTTTGAAACGATAGTTTTACAAAATGTAATCAATAGAATAATTATTTAATAATTTATTTTTCTATAAAACTTAAATAAGATTGTGTTTTTTATTTTTATTTTTTAATTAACTATTTGCAGGAGCACTAATAATATATTTATTTCCATCTGCTCCTAACTAAACAGTATGTATTCATTTCGCTCTTGGAAGAAAAGCAGAAAATTATTTTTTTTCTGACAGATAGAACCAAATACTTAACTTAATAGATTAATAATTTTTCCATTCTATTTATTTTGACGCATAGCTAATCCAATTTGAAATATCTCACTTTATGGCGATTTGAATGAAGAATGTCTTTACATTTGAATGAAGAATGTCGTTACAGTCTCCACTTAAAGTCAACTAACAAAAAGTAATTATTTGTAGAGGACTCTATTAATAAGCAGAATATCTTTATAAAATGAAATATCGTTCATATTTTTCAAAGCTCATTTGTCTTTTCATAACTAATTGTTTTCTAAGGAATGATTTTAAAAATATATAATGGCTTTATTTGATTTTTATAGTTTTTTTTATCATATAATTATTATTGTTTCTTCTACACTCCGGAAAATGTATTTTACAAAATAATTTAACTCTTCATTTTCGCCATAACTTAAATAACTTAGAGTTCCATGATATCTTTTGCATATTTAGAAGGAGCAAATATAAAATATCGGTCCAATTGGCATGGTTATTTTTAATTTTTCGAGTTTCTGTTAAGATATTAATAAAAAACTTTCCATAAGATTAACAGAAAGCAGACTGAAAATGTATTTGAGGAAAATTAGTAGCATTTTCCATGTTAGGATCACTCTACCCTTGCATCTATGGATGAGTTTATATCACTCTGGTTTGCAATGGAAGTAAAGTAGGCGATTTTAATTTAATTTCTAAATAATAGAAACTTTAATACATATAATTAATTTATAAACATGATATGAGTCTTTTATCAGTTACTATTAGTGGCAAAAAATGATTGATATTTTCACTTTCTTAATTCATTCGCCAATTCAGAGATTTTCAAATTTCGAAAATTTTTTGAAATTGCATTCTTTTCTAGCTTTGACTCTAAAGATGATTTTCATCCAACTTTTTACAATGAAATGAAACAAAATATTTTAAAGAAGAATATGCTTTGTAAGCAAGTCCCGATCGATAATATATGTCAACTCTTAAGAGAAAACGTCCCATAGGACAATAGAGTAAGGAAATCCCAACACAATAGAGCAAGAAAATGAGTGCTACTGTTTCGAATAAGGGGGGTCGATGATCGAATTGGAGGAACCTATATAGAGACAATTAAGGGATTTTTATATTTCGATTTATGGCTCTGTAAAAGGTTGTTGTGGTGAGATGATTAAATAATCATTGGAGATTCCTAGAAAGAGTAGATTTAAGAAAGTGGGCGGGAGGGAGGTATTGCTTCGTTTCTCTAGAGAAATGTGTAATGCATTGTGACTCACCTATTTGAGAGGCGGCGGTATATAGGCAGAGCACATGTACACACCAAGAGAAGTCAGAGTTCCGAAATAAATTTCGAACACCCGCCATTAACGGCAACAACTCATTGAGATTTCTGAACGCACCATCTAATAAATATATAGGTAGAGGTCGATTTAAAGTAATTGGAGACTTGAGTATTGGAAAAAATGGAGCTAAAAATTGGAAGGAGCTTTAAGTCATGATTCTACACGTTGCACAAAAGTTTATAGGGCCGCAAGCACACAAACATTACATCCAGAAAAGCACGGTGCCAACTCTCTCTCTCTCTCAGTGTGCGGATAATGAAAGAATCAACCAGAACCAGCGACGCCAGATTGGAACTATTCTCACTTCTGCATTGTGAGGGGGGCGCCATCTGGTGAGAACTTTCGATGTGTTTGATTTCGAATGTCAAAAGCCGAGATAAGCAAACTTTCATTTCTGGTTTCTATTTCTTCACGTAAACATTAAATGACGCAAACATTTCCATTTCGAGATGTTATTAAAGCAGCTTTTGTTGTCGCCTGCACAAGCATAGGACATGTATTATTTTAATTAGAACCCTATCTTAAAAGTTTTTGCAATATTTTAATAAATTGAGAAGCACATTTTCATAAAACAATTCATTTATTAATTATTAAATAAAAATAAAAATACTTCCATTATTAAATAAAATTTCTTATCTAAAATGTATGAGCACTGAGAAGAAGACAGTAAAGGGGTGGGGTTATAAACAGAAGGAAAGTCTCCAAATTTTCAAATGGAACATATTTAATTAGGAAATCTTTTATTATTGGAATAGACACAATGCCCAAGATGTGTTCAAGTTATTTTTGATTTATGTAAATGAATAACCAATTTCTATTTAAATTAAGGAAATTGGCGTATGAATCTTGTAACGTGACCTCAAGTAATCGGCTGAATGGTTTATTATTATTATTATTTGGCGAATTTTTCGATAAAATTTGAGAAGACTTGTGCCAGTAGTGTGATGTTTGTTGTCGAAGAAGACAGTAATATTAAATTACCCAAATTATAACAAGTCTCTTTCGAAAACTAAGAATCTTATCCGAAATACGAATCTACATCCTTGTAGGACTTTCAAAGGGCTACAAATTTATTCTTATAGTTCATACCGAGTTCTTTATAGTTTTCAAAATATAAGCATTACAAACTTCAATCTTTTTCAACTTGACAAACCGATGCCTCGAAAACAATAAGAAATTTGTAAAAACAGATAATTGATATAGAAACTAGATTTCCTATTGAAGAATTTTGTCACTTATTGTTTACATTTATCTTTTATAGATTAAAACATATTTCCTGTTAATGTAAGCAAAATGAGGCAAAAGCGTTTCTGTTTTTCTATTTCTGTTTTCTAAAAGAAAGTTCAAAATATTAAACTATCCAAATTATTTTATATATTCCTAAATAGAAGTAAGGAAATAAAAATTGTTCTATTGAGTTCGGAGATATAAGTGTCCAACGAGTTTTAATTTTACCAATGAAAAAGGTGAAAAAGGTGCTATTTTTTCTCATCCCTATTTTAGAAAACTTCATTCTTTTTATCCCACTATATTTTTATCTCCTCGTCCGTAAATTTTCACCCTGTTTTTGGTGGGTTAATGCGTCTGTAAAAATTGTTTCAAGTGTTTGTATATTATTTTTCTTGCAGCTAAAAAAATCAAAATTTCCACCACCCCTTACCCCATTGACTGAAAAAAATAAAAATGTAGTATATTCCTGCTCGTCTCTATGAGCCCAATTTTTTTATACACCACTTCAAAGTTTTTATTGTTTTTAATTCTAACATCTCCTCCCCCTAGCTTTTATTATCCCTTTCAATCTGAAATCTCCGAGTTTTTCCCTCTTCTATTGGGGCTGCGTTGATGAATCGCTGAAAAATGTATCAGAATATTTCGTTCTTTTTTAATTTTTTTACAATTAAAGGGGAAATAAAAATTGGTATTTTAACCGCTCCCTCCCCCAATAACTGCAAAAATTAAAAATTTATTATTTTTAGTTTCATCTTAAATGCACCTGTATTTATTATTTCAAATTTAGTCAGTCTTTATCAGTTTGTTTGAATTTTCACGTTTTCTTCCTCAAATTTTATTGGGCCTGTTTTTCCTGACCAACTTGAATGCTTAATATTCATCTTACTTGGATTGAGTTGATGTATCTCTGAAAATCGTTTCAGATTTTTTCGAACATTAAATTAAAAAAAAAAACGAAGAACGAAAAAGTGAGTCGTTTTTAGCGCTCCCTGCCAGCAGTGATTAGAAAAATGAAAAAAAATGTATATTATAATTAAAATCTATATAAATAAAATTCGAAACCAGTCTGTTTTTATTGTCTCCCCATCAATGTTTCTTTCAGGCATACATCCTGGTTGGGGGCATTTTATGTTAAGCTAGTTTCAATATATGTGGCATCATTTCGATATATTTATAGAAAACTTGCCCCCCTAAATTTCCTCACAAAAAGTCCTGAAAATACGGGTCATCATCACGGTAAAACGGATTTATGTATAGGATATAGATATAACCGAATTTCCTGAAATTTTGTGGGTAGCCGTGAAATAGCCCCATGTAAAATTGAGTCCACGTTTCGAGTTTCTAAGACCAGTTGTTGTTGAAATTTTAATAGACAAAAGGGATCAATTATGCATAAAGCATTGATTATGAAACACTTTCAACTGAAATGCAATTTTCTTTAAACATCTCCAAAATGCGATATATTTTAAATAATCACAGTACGACAATAAATTATTATATTTGAAATCTTAAAACTTCATTGAAAAACTGAACTTTATTCAAATGACGTCATCGAAATATAAATCGTCTGGCTCTCTATGTAAAAGCAATGAATATTTCATTCATATCACTTTTACTCCAGAGCTAAATAATTTTGCCTGAAAAAGAATTCAACAATTTTTGTACAACTTATCTTATAGCTGGATTTGTTTACATCCTTCATAGGTTAAAATTAGGCTTCTTTGTAGAAATAATCAAAGTTTGATAATCATTTAAACTAAAAAAAATATTATAATTGCTATGGCGCAGAATATAGATACATAGAAACTAGGCAAAAATAAAGCGGTTTTAGGACGGATGCAAGACCCGCCGTATGCAAGATCTTAATCTTCGAATTTCCTTAATAAAAAAAAAACGACAATGTATGTGGACTCGTTAGACTCTGGACTATAGATAGCCCTCTGCTGACCCCCCACCCCCTATAGATTGTACCCTTTAGCATTGCCCTTTTCTTGTTGGCTCATTTGTTCTTAAATGGAATTTCACGAGAAAGAAACCATTGCCCCCCGTTCATAAATGATTTGCAAATGCATGTGCGTCAAGGATTGTTTTACTAAAAAGAATTGTTATTTCCTAGTGGACATTTATAGAAATTTAAAAGAAAAAAATATTTTTAAAGTGGAATTTATAATGAACCAAACCCACTCGAATTTGGAATTCTTTTCGAGTGATTATCCCCTTTTCCAAGTGTTTTGAGGGACGTGAGTTTGAGGACAATCTTGGCTGGGGGTGTGTGGAGGAAATTTTCCCGACTAGTATTGAAATATTTCGACTGTACAAACAAGTGAGTTAACTTTTGCATTGCGGTTTTAGTGACCATTGTGCCAAAGTCTACACTGCAATTATTTTTTTTTAATTTTCGAGTGTTTTGCGTCTATGTCCAAATCATACCCCCCAATTAAAAAGAAAACCTAGTTTGTTGCTTAAGAGTTAGCGTTTTGTCGTACATGCAAATCACACAACAGTCTCAAAACAAAATTTTTGGTTTCGAGACTGTTTTGGAGGGTTTTCTTTTTATAAATATTTGTACAATTTTTAATTATCGGATGTGTTGTGCAAATGCAAAGATCTTTAGCTGCCATTTAAAACAAGGCAAGTTTCTAGGATAAGAATTGGCAGAATTTTAAATGTATTTAAAAAAATATTAAATTTCGCACGTTTCAGGAAAAAAATTTTCAAACGCATTTAACACATTCCCAGATGATTGCCTAACTCATAAAAACCCTCGAGTTTCTATCCTGAGATTTGACTGTGTAAATTGCGGGACATGCATCTTTCTTTTACAAAATTGGGGGGGGGGGGTTATTGGGTTTTTGCAAATAATTAAAAACTTTATTAATTTTTTCTAATTTTCGAATGCACTTTCCACATTTCCAAATAATTTCCTTACTTTAGGAAAAAATAAAAAACGAGCGTTTCCAGGCCAAGAATGGACAATTCCGATTTTTTTTTTAAGGATCTTAAAACCAATTGATATTTATAGAGAATTTTTTTCTCATTTCAAATATCCAAGCGAAAATTTCTTAAAATAATTATTTATTTAAATATCAAGATATGAAAAAGCGCAAAATCTACTCGAACACAAAGCGGCCCGTGATTGGCTGTCACGTCACACGGCTTGTGATACAACATTCTACTATGTGCTGTTTCTACTGAGATATTTGCAAGTAGTTGGCGTTTAATTTTGTTTAAAATTTGTTTTTAATTGTTTTACCCATTTGTTCTTGGTCTGCTTGAGTTTAAATTATGCGTTCCTTATTTTATTTTATTGTAAACATGGATTCTGGTTTTGTTAAAGGGCAATCAGACAAGTTGCCTAACATCGATTTTACTGTGATGGAGGCTCTTTCAGAAATAAAAAATATTTTGAATCTCGAGATGTCAACATGATACCCTTTCCTTAAAGGTTTATAATAATAATAATAATTATTATTATTATTATTATTATTATTATTATGTGAATTGCATTTACGTTTAAGGTATCTGTGGAAATCGGAGCATTACGAAAAATGCAAACACTTTGGACGCAAATTTTTCCGAACGTGATAGATAAAAATGTACATATTTTTTGTTGTTTCGTTGGTCCAGATTATGAATAGATGAAATAATTTTAATACTTTGGAACTTTTTTAGAAAACACTTAAAGCGTCTATTCGAGCAAGTGGTTTCTTAATTTTTCTTACTTTCACTCAAACTTCAAGAGATAGATATAAATAGTAAGCGACAAAGATAGGTATTAGTAAATTTCGTTTCTGAATCTATTTTTTGAGAAAGAAAAAGTTAGTTTTCGTCACTTAGTTTTCGAGTAATCGTCCTGACAAGTCGAAGAAAATTGAAAATTTTTCATTTTACAAGTTTGTAATGCTTATATCTCAAAAACTAAAAGTGCTAGCCATGAACAATAAGCAGGAATTTGTAGCTCTTTTAAAGTCTTGCAAGTATATATAATTGGGTTTTGGATCGAGTGGTTCTCATTTCGATACCTTAGTTTTTTACCTGGATTTTCCCATAGCTGGGAAAGTTGCAATATTTAAAATATCACGATTGCTGCAGCTCAGTGTTTTTACTCACTCCTTGGTGAAATATGGATGCACAAGGACGAGATATTTTATTTTGTTTAAAAAAATTATAAAGTTAAATATACTTGGGGATTCTTAAGATGTTTAATGATTGGTGAGGTATGAGCATAATACATGGAAATATACATAATGCAGTAAGGAATTATGTGTATAAATTCATTGGAATGTAAAATCTCGTCATATATATTGTTAAACTTAATATGGATGCACAAGGACGAGATATTATATTTTGTTTAAAAAAATTATATGGTTAAATATACTTGGGGATTCGTAAGATGTTTAATGATTGGTGAGGTATGAGCATAATGCATGGAAATATACATAATGCAGTAAGGAATTATGTGTATAAATTCATTGGAATGTAAAATCTCGTCAGATATATTGTTAAACTTAATATGGATGCACAAGGACGAGATATTTTATTTTGTTTAAAAAAATTATAAGATATTTTATTTTGTTTAAAAAAATTATAAGGTTAAATATACTTGGGGATTCTTAAGATGTTTAATGATTGGTGAGGTATGAGCAAAATACATGGAAATATACATAATGCAGTAAGGAATTATGTGTATAAATTCATTAGAATGTAAAATCTCGTCAGATATATTGTTAAACTTAATATGGATGCACAAGGACGAGATATTTTATTTTGTTTAACAAAAATTATATGGTTAAATATACTTGGGGATTCTTAAGATGTTTAATGATTGGTGAGGTATAATACATGGAAATATACATAATGCAGTAAGGAATTATGTGTATAAATTCATTGGAATGTAAAATCTCGTCAGATATATTGGCAAACTTAATATGGATGCACAAGGACAGGATATTTTATTTTGTTTAAAAAAATTGTAAGGTTAAATATACTTGGGGATTCGTAAGGTGTTTAATGATTGGTGAGGTATGAGCATAATAGTAGTTATAAAATGGGGGTTGAGCGCCACTTGGCGGAGGCGGACCAGTGCAGAGCAGGAGGAAGCTTCCTCTTTGGGGAGGGAATTTCCCTCTTTTGGGAGGATCCTCTCGGAGGGTTCCTCTTTTGAGAGGATCCTCTCAGAGGGTCTTTAGACCCCCAGGAGGGAGGATGCCTCTCGGAGGCCCCCTCTTTTGGGAGGAAGTTTGTTGAGGCGGAGCAGCACCAGATGCCTCGGCCAAGAGGCCAATTGCGAAAGAGGCCTGATGACTCATACCCTCGGAGTGAATTGTCTTGAGAGGGGAGGACCTTCGAAAGTGGTTTCAAGGGATGTCGCAATCAGCGATTGCACAATCTGGAAATGACGTGTCGCAATCACCGATTGCGTCCTCCCTCAACGCTGTCCTCCCTCGACTCTGGTCAATGACAAAGTGATCGTTCTTATCAGCGTGACGTAGTTAAACCGCCCTCTGGCGACATTTGATGAAGTGGTGCCATCTATCGGCATTTTTTTTTCCAAAAGAATTTAATTTCTCACTTGTCAGGAGCTGGAATCGAATTCGTAACCATTCGATTACAATGCCTGCGTCTTATCCACTTGACCACAAGGTCTTGCTCCGTAGATTATTTTCGTCAAAGAGTACCTTGTCAGAGGAAGCAGAAGATAGAATATTTTCGAGGTTGCGCTCAGAACAGATTGAATAGGGATGTATTTTATAAAGGGATTTCGGTGCGTTTCAAAACAGAATGTTAAGTTACGAATTGAATATAAAATTGTGTTGTGAACACTATGATTTTTAAAACAAATTGAATACGAATTTCCAATGAACAAAAAATTGTATTAAGTGGATTCCACCGCTACGATTTTTTTTTTTTTTTTTTTTTTTTTTTTTTTTTTTTTTTTTTTTTTTTTTTTTTTTTTTAACGAATAGTATAAACTCAAGTATAGTTACACATTTTCAAAATTGTGTTAAGTGAATAGGATTCAACCCTTTTGTGTGTTATGCACTTAAAATTTAAACGCATTATACTTAGATAAAATTAAGCGAACAACCCTTTTAAGTGTGTACTTAAAAACAAATTTATACACGCACACAATATATTTGGCAAGCTTTAAAATAGCGCATTATACTTAGCTAAAATTAAGTGAACAGGATTCGACCATTCTAAGTGTGTGTGTGTGTGTTTGATATATACCAATGTGATTTTTATAAGAATAACGAAATGATTTCGAATGTTTTAAAACAAAAATATAATAGATAGTACACTATTTTACAAATTTCCAGTGAACACAAAAATTGTGTTAAGTGAATAGGATTCAACCGTTTTAAGTGTTGTGTATTTAAAAACAAATTTAAACGCATTATACTTAGCTAAAATTATGTTACGTGAATAGGATTTGACTCTTTTAAGTGTTGTCTATTTAAAAATTAATTTAATACAAAGTTGCACTTAGGCATTTTCAAAAATGGTGCGACAAGCTAGTCACTCCGCTCCATCTGAAAAGAATCATCTAAGAGGAAAGTTTCCATTAGAAAATACATGTTATTAAGAACTGTTACATATTATATAAAAAGAAGTGTTAGAAAAGAGTGTGAAATGTTAGTAGAAGAAGAGAGAGTTTGTGTGATTCCGACAGCCCCATGAGGTGGCACACTCTGTCACTACGCTTCCCCACCAGTCTCAAATAGTTTTATTCATTTAAATAAATCTCAATTTTATATTCAGATAGTTGTAATTTTATTTTACAAGTTTCAACTTCATTGTTTTTAAAACAAACAATTTAAAATAAGTATAGCTAAATTTGAAATTGGATACTTGTAATTTTACAAGATAAAATTTTATAAAGAATTTTAATCTTTATTGTTTTTTAAAAACATTTTAAAATAAGTAAAGTTAAAGTTTTAAATTCAGATACTTGAAATTTTACAAGACAAAGTTTTATAAAGAATTTTTAAAAATAAATCTGAATTTTCTGATTCAGATACTTGTAATTTTACAAGATGAAGTTTTATAAAGAATTTAAAAAAATAAATCTGAATTTTCTAATTCAGATACTTGTAATGTTACAAGATAAAGTTTTAAAAAATAAATCTGAATTTTTAAATTCAGAAATTTATATTTTCTACTTTACAAGATAAAGTTTCATAAAGAATTTAAACTTAACTGTTTTTAAACAGTGAAAAATTAATTTTGAATGTAAAGTAGTATACTTTCAAACTGGCAGGCCTATTTCCCAAACATTAAAATGAATACATTATGTTTTAGCATAAAATGTTTTAACATAAAAATGCTTTAACATAAAAATGTTATAACAGTGGAAAAAAATCTTTCCACAATACATAGATTTTATTTTTTCTTCTTTCCATATTTTTTTTCCAATGCAGTTGGATTTTTTTTCCATATTTTTCCCCCCATATATATATTTTTTTTTTCAATTTTTACTTTTTTTTTCAATTTTTACTTTTTTTTTTTCAATTTTTACTTTTTCCTTCAATTTTTTTTTATATATCTCTATATCTTTCTTTCTTTGGTCTTCATCTTTCTTTCTTTGGTCTTCACTTTTAATTCTGTGGTGGCCGTAAGCATAAGTATGCACGCCATCGTCCATTATGTAACGTTTATCATCGTATGGAGAGAGTGACACCTTACACTGTTTTAGAGTGTATAATTTATGACACTCACTCCCGATGCGATACTGAACGTGACGTGCAACTTTTTTATCAGTAAGACAACTTTTATACATTTAATGCCTCAGCTGCTTACTGATAACTGATCGGAAAACCCCCCTTGCTGTCTTTTTTGTACCACTAACTGCCAGTAGTGAGTACATTTTAGACCTGAGCCCCACAAACTCAAGTCCCGGCTGCGCGTTCAGTTCATCCTAGAAACAACCAATCTTCTTTTTATTAACACCACTGAATGCCGGATGGTTCACGGGGAAATCAGAGGTGTCAAAGAGATGGCTGTTTTGAATGGCTGTCCTGATAAAAATCACGACACTGAACCTCATAGGTTAAAGAATCAGTGTCAGTGAACAGCAACACAGCCTTTGCTCCATAGTACTTTTTCATGTAGCCATAATGAAATGTGTACATATGGAGTTTGCTCAGCTCCAGAATGGTGAATCCAACGTAAATCGGTCTGTTAAAGACGATACAGTTCTTCACCCCTTCAACCCCAACCAAGTCTTCATCAAAAATTTTGAAGCGCTTGAATGTAGGCGCCGCCACGAGCTTTTCACCCCGCCGCGTGTCGGTGACCAAATCTACATTAACTCTGTTACGCAGATTTTCCCTTGATTTTTCGTATACTGCGTTGTTCATGAGCTTGAAGAAGTCCTTTTCAAACCCAGATTGAGATCTCTTCCGCTGTTCAGTGTTGAAATCGATGTACGATCTCAACCAGGGCCGTTGATGGAAGCGAAGGACTTTGTGCACAGATGTTACGTGCAGCCCCAGTTCCAGGTACATTTTTAAACATCTGTAATGTACCACATAATTTTTTTTGTTGTACAGGTTTGGAACAAGTTTCTCTTGTTCTTGGAACTGGGGAACTCCAAGCTCCTCCATGATCTTTACCGTATACGGCGAGACATCCTTCTCTCGAATCAGCATTCTTTCTGGCGCAACAGGGTAATCATTATGGAGATCGTGAAGTTCTGGCGGGTACTCCAAGTCGACCTCCAAAATGTAGCCAATCGATGCATGGTCGGGGCAAGACAGGATCCAAGCCTCTGTAGCAATCGTGGGTGACACCCACTCAAACTTTTCATATGGAAGGGGCTGAGACATAGCCCACCCGTACAAGTTGTTGGCCTCCAAATACATGATATACTGGGTGGGCTGTGCAGGGTCATACTCCGCCCTGTAAGGATTATTTGCACGTGCCAAACGCTTCGTAATGACAGACACGCCACCCCTGATACCACGCTCAATGAAGAGATGTTGATCAATCTCTGTCATTAGATCGAGGGGCTGCTTGCACATCTTGAGAGCAGCCTGCCATACCAAGCCGGGTGCTGTCATCAGGTGGACACAATCCAACCTATAGTACTCCCTGCACAGGTGTCGAAACTGCTGAAATACGTCGGCCAACAGAAGAACATCACTTTTAACGTAGAGGTCGTGGTACTCCCCTAATGTTTTCAAGTTGAATGTTCTCCATACATTCTGAGCATGAGCATAATCATCAGCGGTGGGGGTCTCGTCCGTCAGAGTGCTATAAAAAGCCGAGAGTGGAGGTAATACCTGCTCATCGAATTTCGCCAACGAATTCATGTACTCGTAAGGGTACACTCCCTTGCGAAGTAGCAGTTCAAAATTGATGGGAATGTTTGCCTTCAAGATCTTAAACTCATCAGCTGGCAACTTGGCCACTAACTTCTCCAAGGAAGCATTCATGAATTGGAGGCTATCGATGAATTGCAGTCTCACACTCTCCTTTCCCTCATACAGGGAGATGGAGTTATATCTCTCCATATTTTGTGAAATGACCTCTAAGCTGTGGTCTTTCAGCTTTCCAAGCCCCGACATTAAGAGGTGCGAATCATAGTTCTTCAAGTTGTGAAACACTACAGGGACACTCTTGCGTAACTTGTATCTAAGATTACAATTCGAGTGTGCTGCACCCCTATAGTTTCCAACAATGTGACAATGATCGCGAACCTTCATAATGTACCGGTCACCGTCCTTTGCAAAGGCCCTCTTACACAGATAGCAGTGGGATGCACTGTTGAAGGTCAGTGCTTCACTCCTGGTAAGTCGCATAGGTGCTATGCTATTAAAACGAATGGCCAGTTCGTCTCTTTCCAAGAGCATCCTCTGCAGAAAATGGGTTACGGCGTCAGGGCCCCGATAGCAATACACGGGCTTGTGTGATTCGCCTTGGGGTCCCACGACGACGTATGCGTAGCCCCAAGCCTCATGATGGGCTACCTTTTCTACAAAGGACCGACTATCGCTAGGCTGTGCGCTGGGCACTTCCTCCAAAAGCGACTCAAAGTCGGCATATATCACGAACGGGACCGGGTGTTGATACTCCAAATTGGAGAACTTTAAACAACTTTTCTCGAGGCTTGGCATCTCAACACGTTGCGGTGTGTGCTCTTTGCAGTAGGGAGTGTGTGCCATGAGTAAATCTTATCGGATGAAGCGGTGGAAGCACCGATAGCATACGTGAGAAGCAGCGCGATGTAGAGTCAAATCCCCCAGAAGTCTCGACATACTGGCAGTGATGTTGTTGTGTATCTTGACTTATGAGGAGAAGGTTAATGCAGTCTGCATCGTCTCTTGCAGATACGTGCAGAGGAAACACTTCTTCATCCTCATGGCCGAAAACATTAATCCGGCAGTTGTTCAGCTTCTCTAGGGTACCAACCTTACTCACGGGTACCGGGCACTCCACATTCCCCAGGTTTATCTCATGCTCCCTAGGCAAATAATGAGCCACGCGCCAGGGTTTGTCCACCCACTGCAAATTGAGTCTGTGGGCGAGAAGGCACCACACAAAACACTTTTGATCAGTGTTTTCAATGTTAATAAGTGCTTTTTTGGCCGCAAGTTTGGGGGGGGGGGCAGATAACTTGCTAGGCGAAGAGGCCTGTATTTGCCCACGCAAACACCATCTTCATCACTTGATCCAATGACCACCCCGACCCCAACTGTTGGTAGACCTCGAAAGCACTCTGAATCTTCCGGTACCCCTCACTCACATGTTGCTCAATCGTGTGAGAAATCAGGTCAATTCCAAACCTACTATGAAAGTAGGCCGTCGTGCTCTCTTCCTCCCCCTCAGAATTCAGTCGGACCATCTTTGCGTAGAGGACCAGGTACCATTTTATCTGATTAGAGTTCTTCACTCAACAAGGCAACTAGTGGTACACGCATCTCCTCTAACGCCAGTGTTAGATCCTGTCGATTCTCCTCGGTGGGCTCCCAAGTGTGGGTCGTGAAAACGCCCAAAGCTCGCTGTGAGCGACGAAGAGCTCTCATCGCCTGGGTGCTTCGCCTCTTTGCTATTCTCTCAACATCGGCCGTCTTGCGTTTCACGCCCTTGGAGGAAGGGTGAGGGTGAGCACGGCGAATATGCACGTCACGTCACGTCACGCACGTCACGTCACGTATGTGTAACAGCACGTCACGTCGTGTGAATGCTTCATCACACAGTTCGCACTTGTGCTGTACAGCATTGTGGTGTCGCCTCGTGTGGCGAAGGAGATCCATTCGGGACAAAAACTCTTCATCACACACACCACATTTTAAACTTGCTTCATGCATTTTAGCATGTCGTGTCATATCGCTTTTTCGAACGAAAGCCATCTGGCAGTCTTCACATACAAAGGGTTTGAGCCCTATGTGGGTCTTCATATGTCGTGTCAAATTTCGCTTCTGCGTAAAAGACTTGTGGCAGGTGGGACATATCTATAAAATAGATAAAATGTCCATATTAGTTTTTCTAGAAAAATTCCTAAAAACATGCTATAAAATCGCGAGTCAGCTGTTTTTTCTTAAAATTATTGATTGCAATTCCTCTAAGAGAAATAACAGTTTCTGTAATAGAATACGATACAATCCTACACTCCCAGAAACAGCCGATTTTCCCTATCTACCTCTTCCAAAAGATGAAATAAAATAACTTACGTGAATACCACTAGGTCCGGCCTCTCCCACCACGGCCGGTGTTGCAGCAGCTTTCACAACTGGTGTTGCAGCAGGCAATACACCAGCTTTCACAAGTGGTGTAACATCAGCTTTCACAGGGGCAGCTGGTACAGTCATATCCTTAATATTAAAAACACAGAACATGTAAAAGAGTGAAATGTGTATGAAGCTAATTTTTGTGTTGTAAATTTTAAAAGTTCTTGTGTTATGAATTTTTTAAAAACGATAAAATCTTTATTTTTAATTCGAAAACATCTTGAACTCACTTTTGAAACAATCATATTCATCATTGTGGAAAATTCGTTTGTCGATATTTTAATAAAGAGGAGCAAATTAAAATGACGTCTTTTCTAGCGCAAGTCTCGAGTCAAAGTGAGCTCCACGTAGCATGTATTGTGGGCGGAAACCTTATCTAACTTGTCACGTGATTCCATACGTGGAACCTTGTGATTCGCTAACAAGATGTCACGTGACATGTCATACGATAAGGAATGTCATGTGACACGTGATACGATAAGAAATATCATGTGATACATCACATGATTTATAGATAAGAAATATCATGTGATGTGTTATGTGATACCATACGTAACAGATCACATGATTTACAGATAAGAAATATCACACATGGCAGTCTGTGATTCACTAAGAAATATCATGTCATACATCACATGATTTACAGATAAGAAATATCATGTGATGTGTCACGTGATACGATAAGAAATATCACGTGACATGTCACATGATTTACAGATAAGGGACATTATTTAGATAAGAGCTCACTCCTTCAACGTTTGTTCTCCTAGAAGGTTGTTGCTGCTTATTTTTAAAAATGTCAATCTTTTTTAAACGCGAGAAGTTGAATGTAGAATATGTTCACGAATTTTATTCGGTAAATGTAGACGATTTAATTTTTCACGAGTTAAAAAGTCTGCCCTTTCAAAAATCACAAGTGGTGGTACATGGCCGCACATATCAACCGGCCCAAAAAGTATATGCATTTGGAGACGCTGGAAACAGTTCTGAGGAATGGACACCTCTCTTATCGGAGATAAAATCACGTGTGGAAGAACATATGGGATACAGCTACAATTTTGTGTTAGTAAACCACTATGCGGATGGACATGCTAAAATAGGGCAACACAAGGACAATGAATCCTCCCTATGCTCTAAAACACCTATAGCGACTCTCAGTTTCGGTGCTACGAGATCCATAATTTTCGAAAGAAAAGGACAATCTCCTCTAAGTATTCCACTTCAACACGGTTCGCTTTATGCGATGCATGCGCCAACCATCAAATTCTATTCTCATGGAATTGCTAGTGAACCCGAAGTCTCAGAAGCTAGAATAAGTCTAACATTTAGAAAAATTCTACCTAAAATGCCTGTACAGAAACGCAAGTGCGAGTTTCCAATGTATGTCCCGCCTGCAGCGCTTTCACCTATATCTGAAATCGATTGGAGTCATATGCATACACTATCTATAACTACTACAGATTCGCAAAGTGATTTGGTATCGTCGGCCCTGAACTATGCTACTTCTCAAAGTGGTTCGGTTTCGATAGAATTATCCTCATCTGAAAAGTTCCGTTACCATTTGGGATGTAACATTTACATTACCGTGCAACATTTTCGAGGAAATGTTAAAGTACACTTTCGTGTCTACAAGATGAATGCTTCTGATGTTATCGTGCCTACCCCTCATGGTGTAACACTCACGCCTAATACGTGGAGTGTATTTTTAAAACGCATTTCAAATACGAATAGTGAAAATTCATCTTTCACAATTAATGAACTCTTAGTGTGTATATGTGAAAGCAGTATATATTTACAACAATTACCACCTTGCAATGGACAACTCAAAAAAAAAGTAATCTTATTAAATCAGGACAATTTTCATACCCTTCAGTATATAAGTCAAGATGTTACTAAATGTGTTTGGGATCAGTTACTGACAAATATCCTGCCCAATTGTATTGTGAAGTATCAAAAACCTGTTGAAGCACTATCGACTTTGCCACCCTATGAATTAAAACGTATTTTAATGCAGTGTGTACATCAAAATTTATATGCAGAGTTGTATAAATCATATCAACGCGAAACATGCAAAAGTCACAGGTGTACCGATTTGAAACACAAGTGCTGTACACTATCCACTCATATGCAATTTGTAGATTATGAACTAGTCGATCACGAACTTTTAATGATAAACACTCAAGAAATTGCTCGAGAGTTTTGTGAAACAAATGAAAACAATGTTTCACTACCTGAATTTTTTAAAGTCTCACTGTAAAGGACTATTATACGGCGAAGATTGAACTGTTCCATATGTGAAATACAAGTTAGTAGAATATTACTTTTATAAAAATCAATGTATTATTTAGATTTTATTAAAAATGTTTTTTCTTTAAACGCTGCTCCATTCTTAGTTTTATTTTAAGTTATATGTTAAACTTATTATTTATTTGAATTTAAAAGAGTTATTAAAAACACATACTAAAATATTGATATAAAAAATTATATATACACAATAGTTGTAAGATATAATTTTGGGAAGCCCATACAAATCTATCACTAAAAAATAAAAATCGGCAATGATTCCATTCTGATGGGAATAACGTTATATTTTTCAAAGTACAATTAAACTGAATGGCTCAATATGTGAAACATTAAAAATTTTATGTGTGTCCTATTAAATGCTTTAATAAAGTCAGCGGTGGCTTCGCTCAGATGGAGCATGAAATAAGTTTATATTTTTCAAAGTTCAATTAAATTGTTGTGTTTAATTTCTTAATGCGTTAAGCAGTATTTTTTTATCCCTATTTTCACGAATGGATAAAAATTAAAACAAATATATTTTTCAATTAAAAAAAATTATTAAAATAACTCACCTGATTTTTATCGTCTTTGGTCGTGGGAATGGGATCGTTACCGCATAGGATGGTCATCTCCTCAGCGGAAATGCCGAAGTCACACTGAAAATCCATAAAAATTAATTAATGTAAAATTTAAGTGCGAGGACTCATATACAATAAATTGTCAAATAATGAAATTCAAAAATATACTTACTTCAAAAGCACGGGAAGAAGACATCGTAAATGTTGATGAACGTATTTAAATCGAAAAGCAAAGCACTGGCTGAAAAAAATAGCAGTTGACCATTGTTCGATAAGGACCGCATTTTATACCCTTTTCAGAGGCGACCTTTGGCTTTGTGCTAAACAAACACTGTCCTCCGAAAAGTCAGAAGCACATGATTTCCGATAAACTGGAACATTCGATGACCTGCTAGAAATGGCTAGAATTTGAATAGTTTTATTTTACAAACATTTTAAAATTCATATCTGCTTCTGTGATGCATTTTATTCAAATATATTCTCAAACTAGTCTTCAGTGCAATTTTAACTAATTATGCGTGTTATTTAATGCAATTAAACTCAATTTAATTAAATATTAGTGAAATAAAGTGGAATCACACAAACTTTCTCTTCTTCTACTAACATTTCCACTTTTTTCTAACACTTCTTTTTATAAAATTTATAATATGTAACAGTTCTGAATAACATGTATTTTCTACTGGAAACTTTTCTCTTAGATGATTCTTTTCAGTTGGAGCGGAGTGACTAGCTTGTTGCACCATTTTTGAAAATGCCTAAGTACAACTTAGTATTAAATTAATTTTTAAATAGACAACACTTAAAAGGATTGAATCCTATTCACTTAACACAATTTTTGTGTTCACTGGAAATTTGTAAAATAGTGTACTATCTATTATATTTTTGTTTTTAAACATTCAAAATCATATTCATATATGCTGTTAGATTTATTTTTAAAAAATCACATGGAATATATCAAACACACACACACACACACTTAGAACGGTCGAATCCTATTCACTTAATTTTAGCTAAGTATTACATTCATGTTTTTAAGTACACACTTAAAAGGGTTGAATCTTGTTCACTTAACACAATTTTTGTGTTCACTGGAAATTTGTAAAATAGTGTATTATCTATTATATTTTTGTTTTTAAACATTCGAAATCATTTCGTTATTATTATAAAAATCGCATTGGTATATATCAAACACACACACACACACTTAGAATGGTCGAATCCTGTTCACTTAATTTCAACTAAGTATAATGCGCTATTTTAAAGCTTGCCAAATATATTGTGTACGTGTATAAATTTGTTTTTAAGTACACACTTAAAAGGGTTGTTCGCTTAATTTTAGCTAAGTATAATGCGTTTAAATTTTAAGTGCATAACACACAAAAGGGTTGAATCCTATTCACTTAACACAATTTTGAAAATGTGTAACTATACTTGAGTTTAAACTTGAGTTTATACTATTCGTTTAAAAATAAAAATCGTAGTGTTAGAATCCACTTAATACAATTTTTGTGTTCATTGGAAATCCGTATTCAATTTGTTTTAAAAATCATAGTGTTCACAACACAATTTTATATTCAATTTGTAACTTAACATTCTGTTTTGAAGCGCACCGAAATCTCTTTATAAAATACATCACTATTCAATCTGTTCTGAGCGCAACCTCGAAAATATTCTATCTTTTGCTTCCTCTGATAAGGTACTCTTTGACGAAAATAATCTGCGGAGCAAGTCCTTGTGGTCAAGTGGATAAGACGCAGGCATTGTAATCGAATGGTTGCGAGTTCGAGTCCCGCTCATTCGGAGCCCAGACTCCGAGCTGTACGGACGTGCCTTAGTGACGCTCCAGATTTTTACCTTGTGGTGATTTTTCCTGCTCTCGCTTGTGCGTGTTATACCTGGTAACGGTAGAGAACGTCGGGCTAAGCAATTTGCAGCCGACTTTTGTGTTTTTCGTATTTGGTGACGTACTTTGTACTCGCCATTTCTTTTTGTGCTTTTCGAACTTGGTTCGCCACGTGTTTTTTCCCCACGTGGTTGTGCTTTTTCGGACTTTTGAATTGATTTCACCCTCTCTCGACTATGGATTTGGACAGTGCTCAATTAGAATACACGCGGACTATTGCTGGTGAGTTGGATGGGGAAGATGCTCGGCCTCTTAAGGATGCCATGACTACCTATTGCGACTCCCTGCCACAGGATGGATCGATATTCACGTAGACTCAGGATGTGAAGCAAGCGATGAACTTCTGCGGACTCGTGATTTACGTGTTGACTCTGCACATCGAGAAGATGCTCAGGAATGGATTGATTGGACAGGACAAGGACCAAGTCTCCCGGATAATAGGTTCGTTTTCTTTTGTAAACTCTTTTTTGTTGACCCATGATATTGAGAAATTTGAGAATAGTGATATTTATGTAATTTATAAATGTGAGGATAATATGTTAGGTAGTAAATTAATTGAAACTAAACTGCTAGAAATAGGACTTATAAAGGAAATTAAAATTGAAGATGAAAGTGAACCGGTTTTAAATCCAAGTAAAAAGGCTAGGATAGAGGAAAATTCCACTACGGAAGGTCCTACCAAAAACCAGTTTGAACTGTTAAACTTAAAATCTAGTGACCATGATAACATGGACTGTAGCATTGCAACTGATAACCCTAATGATGTAAATGTAAATGATCATTCTAGTAAAGTAAAAGATCCTAACCAAAAAACTTATGCTGAAATTGTAAGCCAAAATGTTGAATATAAAATGGTGAAAAAATCGAAAACGGCTGAAAATAGACTTAGGGAAAAAAGTAATGATGTTGAGAAAAAAGACCCAAAAGCGGAATGCTTCTTCATAAAGTTTAATGAAAACTACCAGGTGCTCCTCAAAAAACTAAATGAGATTACGGAAAATAAAGTATCTGGCAAACTTACTGGAGAGATGTTAAAGTTGATACCAAAGGACGCTGATGCCTATAGGGCTGTTCAGAGCCACTTAACCAGCGAGAAAATCCCCTTTCACAGCTTAAATCTTAAAACGGAAAGGCCAAAAAAGGTAGTATTGAAGGGGCTACCAACCAGTTATGACATTGAGACTCTAAAAGTTACTCTAACAACCAAGGGGTTAGATGTAGTCCGGGTTTCTCAATTGAGAAACACTAAAACTAGATTGCCGCTGCCGATCTTCCTACTCAGCCTTAGACCCACGGATAACTGGCAGAGGGTATACTCAATAACAAGATTAGGTTACATGGCTGTGAAAGTAGAGGCCTTTAGAGCACGGGGCTTTAAGATCTGCTACCGGTGCCATCAGTTCAACCACTCCTCTGACAACTGTTCGATGCCACCTAAGTGTCTTAAATGTGCAGAGAACCACTTGACAAGAGACTGCCAGAGACCTAGGTCAGAGAAGGTAACCTGTGCAAACTGCAAAGGTGACCACCCGGCAAACTTCCGGCTCTGCCCGAAGAACCCTTGGAATACAGGAAAGGCACCGGCGCTTGTCCCCCCCCCCTTCCTCCCAAAATGAGATACCCCCTTGGAGGCAAAAGGCCCTCGGTCTAAACACCCAGGCACCCTGTCAGGACTCATCGCACATTGTGCCACAGATAACCTGAATTCAACCTTCAGCACCTACCAGATCGGTGCAAGAGCAGGTCCCCAAACCATCGACTTCCAGAGAATTGACTCCGGAAGAAATGAAGCGGAAAAAGCCAGACAGGCAAAATTAGCTCAGGAATCTAAAGAAGTAAATCCAAAAACTAAATCAACTAAAGAAATCAAAACACGGGAAGAGAAAACCAAACGCGTCAAGGAAGAAGAGCTCGCGCAAACCCAGCTGTTAGAAAAAACGTTTGAAAAAAGACAAAAGATTTCCGAGATCCAAAAGGATACTTAAAACCAAGTTCAAACCGTGGTTGAGGCTGAGGATATGGAAGCTGAGACTGAACCGACTGTTAAATCCGATGATAAAAAGATGGATGAAATCCTGAACCTCATCAGAGAATTTATCAGTATGTTCAATTTAGACGACTTAAAACATCTGCTGATGCAGTTCGCAGAGTTAATACAAAAAAAGAGCGATCCAATGTCAATGGTTTTTGAGGCCTTCAAAATAATCGCGGATTTTAAAAATAACAGTGAGAATCAAACCCGCCATGGATAGGTCCCAAAAAGAATCCTTTAAAATAATATTTTGGAATGCGAATGGCATATCTCCAAGAATAAATGAACTTAGGAACTATGTAAACGAAAATGACGTAGACGCCTTGTTAATTCAGGAAACTGAAGTTAGAGAAAATAAAAAACTAAATATAGCCAACTATAATAGCTATCATAACTTTAGCCCAAATACAACTGCTAGACGGCCGCATGGAGGAATAGCAATATACATTAAAAGAAATATTCCCCACGAGGAAGTAAATACCATAAATCTTCAAGGAGTAGAAAATACCAGTATAAAAATAAAAATAAATAATACAAACCCTTTTATCCTAACTTCGATATATCTCAAACATACGAGTGGAATAAATGTAGCTGCGCAACTGGAACTGCTTTTCTCGCGATACCCGAACACCATACTTGCGGGTGACTTCAACGCGCACCACCGTAGGTGGGGCTGTAGAAGAGCCAACACACGCGGTACACACATAAACAGACTGCTGAGCACAACAAACACCAAAATTATTGCACCATAGAGTCCAACCTGCTTCACCCGCGGCAATGGTTCTTTCATAGATTTTGTCCTTACAAGAAACATAGACTACTCTCACACTATTAATACCCTAGATGAATTCGACTCGGATCATCTACCGGTACTAGTGACATTTGATCTGAACACACCTCTTCCAGCCTCTCTAGGACAAGAGAGGGTGAACTGGAACGTATTCAAAAGAGCACTATTCGAGCCGCACTTAGCAGTACCTGACATAATGAGTGCTGGCACGTAACCTGCTGGCTACGTGGTGGTATGTCTGCTGATAGAAGAAGAACTATAGAAGACGATACTCTCATGCATATAACCTGTCAGGATGTACAGGATAAACCTTCTGGTTATAAAAAAATTTTTGATGTGAGGTACGAATTCTAGATGAACAAATTCGCTGTAAAATAAGCAGAATTCGTGGTGATAACAACGTCAAATGGTAGTTGTAAAAATACAACTAACTGTAGAGGTGTTGGGAAGAACAGTTCCATTTTGGTTCAAATCACTTTTATTAAGAAGCGAATCCATTGCATTTGTTTACAATATATTTGTGGCAATGTAAAACAAATCAAAGCATACTATATACAAAAACTTGAGCTCTCTAGCTCATTCGTAAGGTTTCAGAAAAAGATTCCAAACTTGGACACATTCTTGGTTTAAGCAGTCATTGCACGAGTAAGTAGAATAAAAACTTTTCAAACTTACGTAACAACGTGCATTTCCCAATGCCGCATATAGCTGGTCATACGCTACGGCAAAACTTTGAACTTCACGGATTAACACTGCATAAAGTCCACAACACGGAACAACATGGTCTCCTAAACTGAGAACCACTAAAACTTTAAGATTTACTTAATTTAAACATCCGCGTCAACAGATAAACTTTATCTTAACATTCAGCTACATCGAATAAGACTCTATGTAGATCCGTCCGAGATCAGCGATCTCCATCTTATCCAAGATATGTCCACTGCATCGATCCCTTTACCGATCGATCTACCTTAAACCAAAAATGTGTCCAGCTTTTATATCCGATGATGGGTTCCGGAACACAACCGTTGCCGGCAACGCCCTCTGGATATGCAAAACAGGATGCGTGAGCGGCGAGAAGGTGATTTGCATGATAAGCCCAGTTTTGTCCACATCGCGATTCGTTCACGAGAACGGAAAAACATTTTGAATAATGACGTCATGCTCCCGCGAAACGAGAATCGCGATGTAAACAAAAACCAAGTTTCCAACAATGAGCACGGCGGAGATTGACTCTGCCACGCACACACTCACAACAGAAATCAAGAGAGCAATTGCCTCTGCTACAACACATCCTAAAACACCCACACTTTCTCAACATGTCAGACAATTAGTAAGACAGAGGAACAGAATTAGAAAGACATGGCAGTCTAATAGAGACCCTACCCTTAAAAGGGAGATTAACAGACTCACGTGTAAAGTCAGGGAAAAAATCGTCGCGGAAAAGCAGCAACAGTAGAAAGAGTTAATCGAATCGCTTAACCCAGAAGACGTGTCACTCTGGGAATTCGCCAAAAAACTTAGGAAACCGTAAAATAAACTCCATTATTAGATGGTAATAATATCGCGTACTCGGATGAAGAAAAAGCCGAGGCGCTCGCAAAGCATTACGAAAAGCAATTCGAACCAAACCACTATTTAATGTGTCAGGACACCCTAAAAACGGTCAAGCAAACACTAAATAACTTTAGAAACTCCCCGGTCACGGTTGAGATTGACCCAGCCACACCGCAAGAGATAGTCGAAATCATCAAAAACTTAAAGAACCGTAAGAGCCCAGGACACGACAAAATCAGAAACGTAGCGGTTAAAAACCTACCTTTAAATATAATTTTTTTCATGACCATTTTAATAAATAAAATACTAAAATTAAACTATTTCCCTAAAGAATGGAAGAACGCGATAATTATACCGATCTATAAGGCAGGAGAGGATGCCACAATTCCAGCCAACTACGGACCAATTAGCCTACTGCCAACACTTAGTAAAATTACTGAGAAAATAATTCTTAAGAGACTGAACCCGCACCTTAGCGAGAATGACATTATTATTCCGGAGCAGTTTGGATTTCGGCCAAAACACTCTACCACACATCAACTGCTGAGAGTGGTAGAGTACATATCTTCTGGACTAAATACCAAGACACCCACAGCTGCAATTTTCCTGGATATACAAAAAGCCTTTGATAAAGTGTGGCACTGTTGTTTAGCATACAAATTGATCGACCTAAGAGTCTCTGACGCACTAGTCAAACTTTTAATTTCATGCTTAAATAACAGACACTTTCAAGTCAGAGTTAAAGATAGCTTATCTATACCCAAGCTCATAAAAAGTAGTGTACCGCAAGGATCCATCCTGGGCCCAACACTTTTTAACATATACCTGAATGACATCCCCAGGACTCCAAAAACCGAGCTGGCACTCTATGCAGACGACAGTGCGATACTTGCAAAACACACTTATCCCACAGTAATGCACAAACAGCTACAACAACACTTAGACATACTCCAAACATGGCTGGAAAAATGGCGAATAAAATTAAACCCCAATAAATGTAATTGATTTACTTCTCTAGGAAGCATAAACCTCCGCCGGCTCTGTATATAAACAACCAAGCACTACGCGCGGAAAAATCAACTAAATACCTGGATGAAACGATAGACTCCCACCTAACTTGGAAATTGCACGTAACAAACGTAATCAAAAAAGCGTATAATGCCACAGGAGCTTTATACCCAATGATAGGAAACTGAAATCTTAATTATCAAAACAAACTTCTAATATACAAATCGGTCATCCGCCCGGGAATGCTGTATGCAGCACCCGTATGGGGATATGCCTGTAAAACTACCATAGACTTCTTAGAAACAAGACAAAATAAAATCCTAAGGTGTATCAGGAAAGCCCCTAGATATTTAAGGAACTCGGTGATTAGAAAAGCCTTTAAAATAAAAACCGTGAGAGTCCAAATTAAAAAGTTAGCGCTAAAATTCTAAGACAACCTGCTTTCAGTCCCAAATGAACTTCTATTCAGTCTACCTGACTATGATCATCGCAAGGCCAAATCTCGTAAGAGACCCCGTGCAGTACTTAACCTTGAATAACCGGATTTAGATAAACCCCTTGACTAGCAACTGAAATTAATTAAATATCGCGATCAATATTTTTCAAATTTAAAAAATATTCTTAATCCTTAAACTGCCAAATTGCTAGGTAACCCTCAGATCTGCATCAACCCCCCAAACTGACTAATTCCAAATGTGTAATAAACTGCCACACTAGAAGCCAAGTCAAAAATAAAATAGTAAATAAAAAAAAATTCGATCCTCCATACCATGGGTCAATGAAATAATGTCACAGCATGAAGATACGAACCATATATTGAGATTGGAGATTAAAGGCGCTCCGCGCCTGGTGCTTTGTCCTGTACGAAACTTCTTTCGAGTCCCGCTCCTGACAAGTGAGAAATTAAATTCTTTTGGGGAAAAAAATGCCGATAGATGGCACCACTTCATCAAAATTCGCCAGAGGGCGCTTTAACTACGTCACGCTGATAAGAACGATCACTTTGTCATTGACCAGCGTCGAGGGAGGACGTGTGCTAAGAGCTCCTGTCAAAGGTCATCTCCAAGGTTATCAATCGGTGATTGCGACACGTCATTTCCAGATAGTGCAATCGCTGATTGCGACATCCCTTGAAAACACATTCGAAGGTCCTCCCCTCTCAAGACAATTCACTCCGGGGGTATATGAGTCATCAGGCCTCTTTCGCAATGGGCCTCTTGCCCGAGGCCTCTTTCGAAAGAGGCATCTGGTGCTGCTCTGCATCACCAAACTTCCTCCCAAAAGAGGGGGCCTCCGAGAGGCATCCTCCCTCCTGGGGTCTAAAGAACCTCTGAGAGGATCCTCCCCAAAGAGGAAGCTTCCTCCTGCTCCGCACTGTTCCACCTCCGCCAGGTGGCCCTCAACCCCCATTTTATAACTACTATTATGCTCATACCTCACCAATCATTAAACATCTTACGAATCCCCAAGTATATTTAACCTTATAATTTTTTTAAACAAAATAAAATACCCTGTCCTTGTGCATCCATATTAAGTTTAACAATATATCTGACGAGATATATTGTTAAACTTAATATGGATGCACAAGGACCAAAGAGGAAGCTTCCTACTGCTCCGCCTCCGCGAAGTGGCCCTCAACCCCCATTTTATAACTACTCATAATACATGGAAATATACATAATGCAGTAAGGAATTATGTGTGTAAATTCATTGGAATGTAAAATCTCGTCAGATATATTGTTAAACTTAATATGGATGCACAAGGACGAGATATTTTATTTTGTTTAAAAAAAATTATAAGATATTTTATTTTGTTTAAAAAAATTATAAGATTAAATATACTTGGGGATTCTTAAGATGTTTAATGATTGGTGAGGTATGAGCATAATACATGGAAATATACATAATCCAGTAAGGAATTATGTGTATAAATTCATTGGAATGTAAAATCTCGTCAGATATATTGTTAAACTTAATATGGATGCACAAGGACGAGATATTTTATTTTGTTCAAAAACATTATAAGGTTAAATATACTTGGGGATTCGTAAGATGTTTAATGATTGGTGAGGTATGAGCATAATACATGGAAATATACATAATGCAGTAAGGAATTATGTGTATAAATTCATTGGAATGTAAAATCTCGTCAGATATATTGTTAAACTTATTATGGATGCACAAGGACGAGATATTTTATTTTGTTAAAAAAATATAAGGTTAAATATACTTGGGGATTCGTAAGATGTTTAATGATTGGTGAGGTATGAGCATAATACATGGAAATATACATAATTCAGTAAGGAATTAAGTGTATAAATTCATTGGAATGTAAAATCTCGTCAGATATATTGTTAAACTTAATATGGATGCACAAGGACGAGATATTTTATTTTGTTTAAAAAAATTATAAGATATTTTATTTTGTTAAAAAAAATTATAAGGTTAAATATACTTGGGGATTCTTAAGATGTTTAATGATTGGTGAGGTATGAGCATAATACATGGAAATATACATAATCCAGTAAGGAATTATGTGTATAAATTCATTGGAATGTAAAATCTCGTCAGATATATTCTTAAACTTAATATGGATGCACAAGGACGAGATATTTTATTTTGTTTAAAAAAATTATAAGATATTTTATTTTGTTTAAAAAAAATTATAAGATATTTTATTTTGTTTAAAAAAATTTTAAGATTAAATATACTTGGAGATTCTTAAGATGTTTAATGATTGGTGAGATATGAGCATAATACATGGAAATATACATAATGCATTAAGGAATTATGTGTATAAATTCATTGGAATGTAAAGTCTCGTCGGATATACTGTTACACTTAATATGGATGCAAAAGGACGAGATATTTTATTTTGTTTAAAAATATTATAAGATTAAATATACTTGGGGATTCGTAAGATGTTTAATGATTGGTGAGGTATGAGCATAATACATGGAAATATACATAATGCAGTAAGGAATTATGTGTATAAATTCATTGGAATGTAAAATCTCGTCAGATATAGTGTTAAACTTATTATGGATGCACAAGGACGAGATATTTTATTTTGTTAAAAAAATATAAGGTTAAATATACTTGGGGATTAGTAAGATGTTTAATGATTGGTGAGGTATGAGCATAATACATGGAAATATACATAATGCAGTAAGGAATTATGTGTATAAATTCATTGGAATGTAAAATCTCGTCAGATATATTGTTAAACTTAATATGGATGCACAAGGACGAGATATTTTATTTTGTTTAAAAACATTATAAGGTTAAATATACTTGGGGATTCGTAAGATGTTTAATGATTGGTGAGGTATGAGCATAATACATGGAAATATACATAATGCAGTAAGGAATTATGTGTATAAATTCATTGGAATGTAAAATCTCGTCAGATATATTGTTAAACTTATTATGGATGCACAAGGACGAGATATTTTATTTTGTTAAAAAAAATATAAGGTTAATTATACTTGGGGATTCGTAAGATGTTTAATGATTGGTGAGGTATGAGCATAATACATGGAAATATACATAATTCAGTAAGGAATTAAGTGTATAAATTCATTGGAATGTAAAATCTCGTCAGATATATTGTTAAACTTAATATGGATGCACAAGGACGAGATATTTTATTTTGTTTAAAAAAATTATAAGATATTTTATTTTGTTAAAAAAAATTATAAGGTTAAATATACTTGGGGATTCTTAAGATGTTTAATGATTGGTGAGGTATGAGCATAATACATGGAAATATACATAATCCAGTAAGGAATTATGTTAAAGGCCCAGACCATACAGCCAACCCAGGGGTTTGCGGCAATTGAGCGTATGGCCGGGAGTAAGGAATTATGTGTATAAATTCATTGGGATGTAAAATCTCGTCAGATATATTCTTAAACTTAATATGGATGCACAAGGACGAGATATTTTATTTTGTTTAAAAAAAATTTCAGATATTTTATTTTGTTTAAAAAAAATTATAAGATATTTTATTTTGTTAAAAAAAATTATAAGGTTAAATATACTTGGGGATTCTTAAGATGTTTAATGATTGGTGAGGTATGAGCATAATACATGGAAATATACATAATCCAGTAAGGAATTATGTGTATAAATTCATTGGAATGTAAAATCTCGTCAGATATATTGTTAAACTTAATATGGATGCACAAGGACGAGATATTTTATTTTGTTCAAAAACATTATAAGGTTAAATATACTTGGGGATTCGTAAGATGTTTAATGATTGGTGAGGTATGAGCATAATACATGGAAATATACATAATGCAGTAAGGAATTATGTGTATAAATTCATTGGAATGTAAAATCTCGTCAGACATATTGTTAAACTTATTATGGATGCACAAGGACGAGATATTTTATTTTGTTAAAAAAATATAAGGTTAAATATACTTGGGGATTCGTAAGATGTTTAATGATTGGTGAGGTATGAGCATAATACATGGAAATATACATAATTCAGTAAGGAATTAAGTGTATAAATTCATTGGAATGTAAAATCTCGTCAGATATATTGTTAAACTTAATATGGATGCACAAGGACGAGATATTTTATTTTGTTTAAAAAAATTATAAGATATTTTATTTTGTTAAAAAAAATTATAAGGTTAAATATACTTGGGGATTCTTAAGATGTTTAATGATTGGTGAGGTATGAGCATAATACATGGAAATATACATAATCCAGTAAGGAATTATGTGTATAAATTCATTGGAATGTAAAATCTCGTCAGATATATTCTTAAACTTAATATGGATGCACAAGGACGAGATATTTTATTTTGTTTAAAAAAATTATAAGATATTTTATTTTGTTTAAAAAAAATTATAAGATATTTTATTTTGTTTAAAAAAATTTTAAGATTAAATATACTTGGAGATTCTTAAGATGTTTAATGATTGGTGAGATATGAGCATAATACATGGAAATATACATAATGCATTAAGGAATTATGTGTATAAATTCATTGGAATGTAAAGTCTCGTCGGATATACTGTTACACTTAATATGGATGCAAAAGGACGAGATATTTTATTTTGTTTAAAAATATTATAAGATTAAATATACTTGGGGATTCGTAAGATGTTTAATGATTGGTGAGGTATGAGCATAATACATGGAAATATACATAATGCAGTAAGGAATTATGTGTATAAATTCATTGGAATGTAAAATCTTGTCAGATATAGTGTTAAACTTATTATGGATGCACAAGGACGAGATATTTTATTTTGTTAAAAAAATATAAGGTTAAATATACTTGGGGATTAGTAAGATGTTTAATGATTGGTGAGGTATGAGCATAATACATGGAAATATACATAATGCAGTAAGGAATTATGTGTATAAATTCATTGGAATGTAAAATCTCGTCAGATATATTGTTAAACTTAATATGGATGCACAAGGACGAGATATTTTATTTTGTTTAAAAACATTATAAGGTTAAATATACTTGGGGATTCGTAAGATGTTTAATGATTGGTGAGGTATGAGCATAATACATGGAAATATACATAATGCAGTAAGGAATTATGTGTATAAATTCATTGGAATGTAAAATCTCGTCAGATATATTGTTAAACTTATTATGGATGCACAAGGACGAGATATTTTATTTTGTTAAAAAAAATATAAGGTTAATTATACTTGGGGATTCGTAAGATGTTTAATGATTGGTGAGGTATGAGCATAATACATGGAAATATACATAATTCAGTAAGGAATTAAGTGTATAAATTCATTGGAATGTAAAATCTCGTCAGATATATTGTTAAACTTAATATGGATGCACAAGGACGAGATATTTTATTTTGTTTAAAAAAATTATAAGATATTTTATTTTGTTAAAAAAAATTATAAGGTTAAATATACTTGGGGATTCTTAAGATGTTTAATGATTGGTGAGGTATGAGCATAATACATGGAAATATGCATAATCCAGTAAGGAATTATGTTAAAGGCCCAGACCATACAGCCAACCCAGGGGTTTGCGGCAATTGAGCGTATGGCCGGGAGTAAGGAATTATGTGTATAAATTCATTGGGATGTAAAATCTCGTCAGATATATTCTTAAACTTAATATGGATGCACAAGGACGAGATATTTTATTTTGTTTAAAAAAAATTTCAGATATTTTATTTTGTTTAAAAAAAATTATAAGATATTTTATTTTGTTAAAAAAAATTATAAGGTTAAATATACTTGGGGATTCTTAAGATGTTTAATGATTGGTGAGGTATGAGCATAATACATGGAAATATACATAATCCAGTAAGGAATTATGTGTATAAATTCATTGGAATGTAAAATCTCGTCAGATATATTGTTAAACTTAATATGGATGCACAAGGACGAGATATTTTATTTTGTTCAAAAACATTATAAGGTTAAATATACTTGGGGATTCGTAAGATGTTTAATGATTGGTGAGGTATGAGCATAATACATGGAAATATACATAATGCAGTAAGGAATTATGTGTATAAATTCATTGGAATGTAAAATCTCGTCAGATATATTGTTAAACTTATTATGGATGCACAAGGACGAGATATTTTATTTTGTTAAAAAAATATAAGGTTAAATATACTTGGGGATTCGTAAGATGTTTAATGATTGGTGAGGTATGAGCATAATACATGGAAATATACATAATTCAGTAAGGAATTAAGTGTATAAATTCATTGGAATGTAAAATCTCGTCAGATATATTGTTAAACTTAATATGGATGCACAAGGACGAGATATTTTATTTTGTTTAAAAAAATTATAAGATATTTTATTTTGTTAAAAAAAATTATAAGGTTAAATATACTTGGGGATTCTTAAGATGTTTAATGATTGGTGAGGTATGAGCATAATACATGGAAATATACATAATCCAGTAAGGAATTATGTGTATAAATTCATTGGAATGTAAAATCTCGTCAGATATATTCTTAAACTTAATATGGATGCACAAGGACGAGATATTTTATTTTGTTTAAAAAAATTATAAGATATTTTATTTTGTTTAAAAAAAATTATAAGATATTTTATTTTGTTTAAAAAAATTTTAAGATTAAATATACTTGGAGATTCTTAAGATGTTTAATGATTGGTGAGATATGAGCATAATACATGGAAATATACATAATGCATTAAGGAATTATGTGTATAAATTCATTGGAATGTAAAGTCTCGTCGGATATACTGTTACACTTAATATGGATGCAAAAGGACGAGATATTTTATTTTGTTTAAAAATATTATAAGATTAAATATACTTGGGGATTCGTAAGATGTTTAATGATTGGTGAGGTATGAGCATAATACATGGAAATATACATAATGCAGTAAGGAATTATGTGTATAAATTCATTGGAATGTAAAATCTCGTCAGATATATTGTTAAACTTATTATGGATGCACAAGGACGAGATATTTTATTTTGTTAAAAAAAATATAAGGTTAATTATACTTGGGGATTCGTAAGATGTTTAATGATTGGTGAGGTATGAGCATAATACATGGAAATATACATAATTCAGTAAGGAATTAAGTGTATAAATTCATTGGAATGTAAAATCTCGTCAGATATATTGTTAAACTTAATATGGATGCACAAGGACGAGATATTTTATTTTGTTTAAAAAAATTATAAGATATTTTATTTTGTTAAAAAAAATTATAAGGTTAAATATACTTGGGGATTCTTAAGATGTTTAATGATTGGTGAGGTATGAGCATAATACATGGAAATATACATAATCCAGTAAGGAATTATGTTAAAGGCCCAGACCATACAGCCAACCCAGGGGTTTGCGGCAATTGAGCGTATGTCCGGGAGTAAGGAATTATGTGTATAAATTCATTGGGATGTAAAATCTCGTCAGATATATTCTTAAACTTAATATGGATGCACAAGGACGAGATATTTTATTTTGTTTAAAAAAAATTTCAGATATTTTATTTTGTTTAAAAAAAATTATAAGATATTTTATTTTGTTTAAAAAAATTATAAGATTAAATATACTTGGGGATTCTTAAGATGTTTAATGATTGGTGAGATATGAGCATAATACATGGAAATATACATAATGCATTAAGGAATTATGTGTATAAATTCATTGGAATGTAAAGTCTCGTCGGATATACTGTTACACTTAATATGGATGCACAAGGACGAGATATTTTATTTTGTTTAAAAATATTATAAGATTAAATATACTTGGGGATTCTTAAGATGTTTAATGATTGGTGAGGTATGAGCATAATACATGGAAATATACATAATGCAGTAAGGAATTATGTGTATAAATTCATTGGAATGTAAAATCTCGTCAGATATATTGTGTGGTGTCGAAATTCTAATAGTTTGGAATTTTCTTTTTTTAATGCTTTTATTTCATTTGTAGAGATATAACTTCAATGTTTAAAGTTTTAAAAATAACTTTATTTGCTTATAATTAAAGAGTTACAACTATTTAAAAGTAAAGTTGTGATGCAAAGAGACATCATAAACACTTAATGTAAAAAATACTATACTGGGAACTACACGAGTTTAACTTAACTTATTTTAAACTTTATGAAAAGAAGATTAAACTGTATTTTCAAGTTTTAAATCATAAACATTTAGGGTTAAAATATAATTTCAGAAGCTTTAATTGTTACATTTTTAGAAGCTAATTGGTTCTTAAGTTAAGGAGTAACTAGAAAGAGGGAGTTGGTAAGAATGATAAATGAGGAAGATTAAGCAAGGATTTAATAATTAAGAGAGTAATTTTTACAGTGTAAGTAAGGAACCCTGAATGGTGCAAACTAACGGAATACGTGCGTAATTGCCGTACTACTGTATGAAGAAACAATTATTTTGTTAACAAGAATTTATTTTTGTAAATCATAATTTGGTAATTTGTCAACTAATATATTAAAGTGTTGAACCTAGCCTTTGTAAGTGACCACTGTTGCCCTGGGAATATTAATTGGTTAAATTGAAATATTTTTGATGGTATAATGTTTTTTTTGTGTACTTGAAAAATAATTTAATTTGGAATCTTTTTTTTTGTGGATTAAAAACCCTCTTTGAATGCAAGATATCCTACCAGGCCAAAATGGCGTCGATTTTGCGATTTCCTAGGTGTTATCTAAGCGTCATGACGCCAGGACCACTAATCCCCTTTAATCCAGGAAGACAGTTATGTTTTCTTAGAACTGGGGGATGTGATTTGCGAGATTGGCATCCAGGGATACTGGAATCTCTGAAGACATCGTTTTTACGGCAACCCTCCTGTTAGGGTCTCATGCACAAAAATATTATGTAGTGGCGAGCGTAATGCACGCCAATTTTGTTTATATATTTCACCCCCGCATCGAAACTACACATTTTTTTGCTCGACAATTTTTCGTTACACCCTTTTGGAGACATGCTCTCGTCATCCTTTCGACGAGATCTTCATCACCCATCTCTGCTGAGAGGCATCATCGGAGGCCGCTGTTGACGGCTCGCGCGCCGCGCTTCTCCTAGGACATCTCCGGGACCACCCCGCTGGGGTCGCTGACCTGAAGCCTCCAGCCCGTTGCGGCGCCGCTCTCTCTCGACGGACGGAGCAGTAGATGACGGCGAAGAATCACCATCACCCTCGGCCGGCTTTCACCTGTGGCCCCGTCGTCCTAATGCACTAGGTGCACCCGGACCGGACAGTCCTCACCATCTTCCTGGGTTCCCCATCAAAGTCACCGATCCAAGGACGCCCATGTCGCCGCCTGTGCTCACGACCGGGCCGACGCCGCCTCTCCGAGATGCGGAGCCCCGACTCCTCCGGCGCCTGAAATAATGAGGTGAGGCCTTTTGCGGCCGAAGATTGGTGAGTTTTTATTTAAAGAAACTCTTTCACGGACTTTGACCATTCTCTCAACATGTCAGGACGGCACCGTACCAGAGATTTCTGTCTTTTGGGGAATTCCCCAGTCATCATTTTATAATGCCTTTTTTTTAGAGGTAGAGCTCAAAGGATCCTTTTAATTAGTTTTTTTTTTAATTTGTGTAAATTCCCTGGGTAAGCTTTGGTCACACAGACATCTAATGTTAAATTTAATTCCCTTTTTTCTGCCATGAGGCAAGGATTTATATTTAGGCTTGAATTGCCCGATTATGTAACTGTCAACTGCACTTAAAGAATTCAATAAAGTTCCTAGTTTTGTTTCCCCCTAATACTGTTGTGTTTATTTTAGTCCCCTTCATTCCAACTTTTCCTTCCAGAAATTTCTTTAGTTTGGTTCTCAGAAGACAGGACCAGGTAACTTAAACATTTAATTTTAAGTTTTTTTGACTATACGATCACTTTCAAATTTAGATGGGAAAATTTAATTTAAAAATCTATGCGTGACAAGAGGGCACGACATAGAAACTGGTGCCAATGACCAGTCCTTTTCATGAGCTCTACCCTAATTTTAAGGTTTTGTTTTTGCTTATTTACTTTGATAATTTATTGTTTTTGATCGTATGTTTATTTTATGTTTTTTGGGGGAACTTATTTAATGCATTGTCATTGTCTTGTGAGGTTTGCACCAGACCAGGGGGCCCTTTTGAATTTTAAATCAGAATTTTTATTTTTTTTGATATGACACCACTGATTTTTCCCAAGGGTTTGAAGTTTTCCCAGGATGGGTGGTAACAAGAAGAAAAAGGGTAGAACTCTGATAAATTTGCCTAAAACACGTAGCTCTAGTGCAAGAAACCAAATTTTAAACCCACCTTGTCAGGTTTGTGCAGAGTCAGGCTCAGATAGTGAAAGAGAAGTTGACCCTCCCATTTTGGAGCTGCAAACAGAGATAAGTCCTTTGCTGAATATACAGGACAGCAGGTTAGAAACAAACATGGAAAGTACCCAGGTCAGATTTTCTGCTCCTGCAGCACCTTTGGGGGGTATGTTAGATAGTGTTCCTTTCTTTTCCGGAACTGACCAAGAACTTGCTCTGGTCGATTTTTTGGAACGCATTGAACTTATAGCAGCTTATTCAAACTGGACAGATGCTGACAGACTCATCACTATCAAACTCAAATTAGTGGGTGAGGCAGCAAGATTAGTTAGAGATAACCCAAACTTGAGGAGTTCTTCAGATTATTCAGAAATTGTAAAAGCTTTAAAAGAGAGATTTGAGTCGCCAGAGTATGCACACAAAAATCTTGTGTCACTTATGCATACATATCAGCGTCCACATGAGACTGTCCGGCAGTATGCTGCCCGCTTGGAAGCACTGTCTTTTAAAACAGTACCCCAGGGTCTTCTGAAAAACAAAGAATCAGATGACTACAGACAAAGCATTTTGCTTTCAGTTTTTCTTGAGGGTCTGAAGTCAAATGTGAGGAGATTAGTTCTCCCACATAACCATAAAACATTTTCCTCAGCCAGGAAACATGCGGTATCGGAAGAGGAGATATTTGAAAGGCAAAATTCTCAAAATTTACCTACAGAAGATGTAAAAGTAGTCTCAGAGGCACCAAACCAGGATTTGGTTAACCTAATTAGTGAGCAACAAAAAGCTATTGCTTCACTCACAGACTCTATTTCCGCATTGAAAGTGCAGGTAAAAGAAGTGTCCACGCCAAAATTTAACAATGTCAGGGGACAAATGCAAGGAAACCAGGCCAGGAGAGAACCACTTCGGTGCTTCTCATGTAACAAAATTGGTCACATGGCCAAGGACTGCCTGTCACGTTACAAACGACAGGGTAGATATCAAAACAGAGGACAAAATTTTTCGCAGGGATACCCTAGGCAATTTCAACAGTATCCTGTGCCATACCAACAATTTCAGGGAACTTACCAACAGTATCCCATAGCTTACCAGCAACCGATACAGGTCTTAGACACAAACCAGCCAGCCATTCAGGCAAATAGTGCATCCGTCCAGGAAAACTAGGCTTGGGCGATGGGAGTAAGCACCTTTGCTCTCCATCTGATGCCCTTTTGGAGGTGTCTTTTCTAGGGATGGCGGTTTCATCTGGTCGAACTCAAGTCCCTGTTGTGCTAGGAAATATACAAAATTCTGACTTTTCCTTTTTAATTGATTCAGGAGCCTCAATTAATTTCATTTATAGAGAAGCCCTAGATAGTTTAAATATTGATCCTGATATGCTAGAAAGGTGTAATTTTTTTAAGAGGGATTTCGGATCAAAAATTTCAAATTAAAGACAAAATTAAACTACCTGTTCTTTTTGGCAAACAAACATTACATATTGAGTTTTGCATTTTACCTATTGCTACTAAACTTGCTGCATATTCAGCTATTTTAGGTACACAGTTTTTATCTAAACACAAATTTATTTTAAATTTTAATGAAAGCATTTTAGAAAATGACCAGGTTATTATACCCTTTGCATTATCACAAACCACTCCACTCCCCAATCTTCAGAAAAAGTCTGGTAATTTAAAAACTTTTAGTCAAGCTGATAAGGCTGAGGAGTCAGTTATATCAAATGCTGAGGTCTCAAATAATTCTGCTCAGGAGACACAATGTAAGCCAGTTAATTGTTATGCTTATAATAAATATATTCTTAAACCCCATTCGGAATGTTTCATAAAAATTACATGTAAACCTCATAATCTGCAAACTAATCTTATTTTAATTGAGCCAGTATCCCTTAACAATAACATCTCAGTCGCACGTTCTGTGAATACTTATTCAAAAAACAATGTGTACACTGTCAAAATTGCTAATTTTTCTTCTACTAATGTACACTTAAACAAAAATACCAAAGTTGCTATTTTGTCAAAAATTATTTCGGTCCCATCTTACCCTGTTAATGTTGTCGAAAATGCAAATTCCCAAGATGGAGATAATTTTGAAGCGTGGGGTGGTAAATTCGATTTTTCTCATTTACATGATACACATAAAATCCCATTACAAGAAATGCTTATTGAATATAAGAATATTTTTGCCAACTCTGTGACTGACTTGGAAGGTTGTGACACTGTTTACCACAATGTTAATTTAAATGATCCTACCCCTGTTAGACTTAGACCTTATCGTGTACCCTTCCACCTAAGAGATGAACTTAATAAACAAATAAATGAATTATTGGAGTCTGATATTATACAGGAATCTGACTCACCTTATCAAAGTCCAGTCCTTTTTGTTAAGAAGGCTGATGGATCCTTTAGGCTCGTTTGTGATTTCCGGCATCTAAATGACATTACTATTGCCGAAAGTTTTCCGATTCCAAATATCCAAGACATGATTGATAATTTAAGTGGAGCAAATTTTTTTTCTACCCTTGATCTAACCTCTGGCTTCTACCAGATGAAGCTACACCCTGATGACACCTATAAGACAGGGTTTTCAACACCTTTGGGTCACTATGAGTGGAAACGAGTCCCTTTTGGTCTCAAAAATGCTCCATCCTCCTTTCAGAGATTAATGTCCATTGTTCTGTCAGATCTTTCCCCCTTGCAAATTGGGATTTATATTGATGACATTGTCATTGCCTCCAAAACTTTTGAAGAGCACTTACAGAAATTGAAATTTGTTTTTGATCGCTTAAAAGCTCATAATCTTAAACTTAAACCAAGCAAGTGCGTATTTTTCAAGCCTTCTATTTCTTATTTAGGTTTTAATGTTTCGCAGGGAATAGTGCAACCTGATGCCAAGAATCTGGCAGTAGTTCAAAATTTTAAGATACCAACTTGCAGAAAACATGTCAGGCAGTTTTTAGGTCTAACCGGGTTTTATCATCGTTTCATTCAAAATTATGCACAAAAATCTATTCCATTAACAGAACTTACCAAAAACTCATCTAATTTTCTTTGGACAACTGAAGCACAAAATTCTTTTGACACTTTGAAAGATGAACTTTTACAGAAACCAGTTTTACAGTTACCTGACTTTTCGAAACCTTTTGCCCTATGCACTGATGCCTCGAAACACTCTTTAGGCGCAGTTCTATGTCAGGAAGATTCAAATAAATTTTTACATCCTGTTGCTTATGCGAGCAGAAAATTAAAAGATGCAGAAGTTAATTACAGTACAGTAGAGAGGGAAACTTTAGGGGTAGTTTGGGCCACTTCATATTTTAAGCACTATTTATTAGGCAAACATTTTATTGTTTATTGTGATCAAGCTTCCTTGTCGCATGTTCTCAAACTTAAGGATCCTACTTCAAGAATTGCTAGATGGATTATGAGCTTAACTCAATTTGATCTTAAGATTGTACACAAACCTGGAAAATTAAATGTAACTGCTGATTTCTTAAGTAGATGTGTAAACACTATTGAAGTACAAGATGCTAAACCACAACAGTTAACTATTGATCCTACCCTTTATGCCCGCATTGCTAATTCTCAGCAGTCTGATGCTAAATGTTTAAAATTTAAAAATTTGTTAGCTCAGAACAAGCCTATTTTTCCAAGTACTCTTTTATTTTTTATTAAAGATGATGCCTTGTTTGTTGTTAAGAGAAAACCAAAGCATAGATCTCAAGCATCAGATAGAATTTTTGTCCCTTTAAATTTAATTCCTGAAGTTTTAAGCTTGTGCCATGATTCTCCTACTGCTGCCCATGGAGGTTTTAAAAGAACTCTTTCCCGGCTACAAAAGCACTTTTACTGGCCCAGAATGTATGCTCATGTTCTAAATTACATTAAATCATGTCACACTTGTCTGCAGAGACGTGGGTACAAGTCCAAGCAAAAGGCACCAATTCAACGCATGCCTGTGACTTCATATCCCATGGAAAGAATAGCAACTGACATTGTTGGCCCTTTACCTCAAACAATTAATGGCAATAAGTATATTTTAGTTGTAACTGACTATTTTACAAGGTGGCCAGAGGCATATCCCATTAGTAATACAAAATCAGAAACCATTTTGGCTTGTTTAGAAAGTTGGGTTTCCACTCACGGTGTTCCCAAGCACCTAGTAACGGATCGAGGCTCGAATTTCATTTCAAAGGTTGCAAGAAATTTTTATAAAAAGCTGGGCATTATGAAACACAATACTACGAGTTATCACCCAGAATCAGATGGGGTTACAGAGCGTCTTAACGCAACAATTATAAAGTCTCTCAGCACCCTGGTGTCTAAAACACAGGACGACTGGGACAGACACCTGAACTTTGCATTGTTGGCACATAGAGTTTCGAAACATAGTGCCACTGGGGAGTCTCCTGCTTTTCTACTGTTTGGTCGTGACATTACATTACCTGAAGATCTACTGTGTAAGTCTAGTAATCTAAATTATGTTTCTGTTCAGGACTATTCGGATGACTTAACCATCCGGCTAAAAAATACCTTCCAAATTACTAACCAAAATTTAACTAAAGCAGCTGAACGACAGGAGACTTACCAGCATAAGCATGCAGTCACTAAGGACATTAAGGTGGGTGATATGGTCTTTTTATACACACCTGTGCTACGAAAAGGACAATCTAAAAAGTTTACAAACTTTAATAAGGGACCTTACAAGGTGATTTCACAGAAAACAAAAGTAAATTTCGTGATCACAAATACTATGGCTCCCTTCGATACACAAATTGTCCATGTGAACAGGCTTACTCGAATCACTGACAGGAATCAGGCACTCATACAGCCACATTCCACGAGTCAAGTTAGTCAAGACTTGCCAGGTACAAATGCAAATGATTCTGCTAGCAGATTACCTAGCGGCTCAGGTTACCCTGAGCAGGGATACAATTTGAGGTCTAGAAATATTTTATTTTGATTTTTATGTACATTTTCATTTTGATTTATATACACATTTTTCTTTCGTATTGAGTATACTTACATTGTTTGATCTTAATTTATACATTCGTGATTTTTGAAGGCATGTAGCTTCTAATTTTTTTATTGTTTTCATTTTTCACTGATATCATTTTTATTCAATGGATTTATTTTTATCACGATGGTTTTGTCATGATAAGATTGGGAAAATCTTTAAGGTTTTTTCATAGGTAATGATGTGTACTAGTTTGTCGTGCATTTCATTTTTACGCAGCGCATTTACACACATTTGTTTTATTTTGGTTTGTTGTTCCCCTGCAGGGGACATTATTGTTTGATGCTTGTTAATTTTGCCTTTAATAACAAGGTAAAAATTTGATTTTTAAAGATATGTTTATTTTTATTTATTCGAAAGTTGATTATACTGCATGTCAGTGAGACATTTAGATAATTTTGGAGCAGTGCAGAGAACTGAGAATTATTATTATTACCTTTTGGAATTCACTACTGACAACTAAGATGTTGGGTTATTTACAGATACTGCAGATAATGGAAGTTTATTGAGATTTATGATTATTTACACATATTGCAGAAGTGAGATTATGTTATGAAGTTTATTTTTTTTTGATATATTGAGAATTAGGTATACTGAAGATAGTTAGATTGAGTATTTTAAGTTTGCAGAAATTATTATTCTGTGGTAGCAGTTTTTTATAGTTAAGTAATGCGAGAGAGACAGGGCGGAGGTACACTGAAATCCAATGTGATACGCTGACATTCTTGATGCACATTTGTATTGAACTTTTCTTCCACTATCGTTTACTTTTTCCAGTGGCCAAAATTTTTATTTTCGAGACCTTTAATAGTTTCATGTGGGGAGGTGTACTGCAACAGCACTACAATAGTTCTATTAGGATTTCGCTGGCTCGAATCCTTCAGCCTTTAAAAGTTAATTTTCCTCATTTATTTGCTTGTTGGGTACCTCACCTTATTTGTTCTATTTGCTAAATTTTGAACTCTTTTACGTTTATTTCGGAACTGCGCATTCCAGCCTGTTTGGATTTAAAGCGCAATGGTGGTCCATGTGTTCTTTAACATAAATTCTTGTGCATTCGACCAGGTATACAAGGCGATTCAAGTGCAGTACCATATAGTTGTGGTAAGAAATTTTTCTCCTCTCTTTCTTGATTGAAAAGTTGTTTGGTTTTTGAGATTTAAAAGATAGTTTGACCAGTTGTTTGGCTTTGAGATTTAAAAGATGGTTTGAACAAGTTGTTTGGTTTTGAGATTTTAAGAAGATTATCATCGGCAGTCAGTACCCATGGTAGTTAGTAGTGAAATCAGTAAAAAAAAAAAAAGTGTTCTTTTATGTGCTTACTTTTGATAGGTTATATACACAACCTACATATTTATACACCTACCACTGATTTTGATAGAGACTTACATTTTATATATATAATTTTTTTTTGTTTTGTGTTGTCAAGTAGAAACACCCTGTCTGAGAGTAGACTCTTCATTACCTCTGCCTGATCCTCAGATGCACATTCTTGATAAGGTTGGGAGCCTCTTTTGAAAAATTGTCTTCTTCGAAGAAAATTTTTCTTTTTGGAACGGTGGGGTAATTATGTGGTGTCGAAATTCTAATAGTTTGGAATTTTCTTTTTTTAATGCTTTTATTTCATTTGTAGAGATATAACTTCAATGTTTAAAGTTTTAAAAATAACTTTATTTGCTTATAATTAAAGAGTTACAACTATTTAAAAGTAAAGTTGTGATGCAAAGAGACATCATAAACACTTAATGTAAAAAATACTATACTGGGAACTACACGAGTTTAACTTAACTTATTTTAAACTTTATGAAAAGAAGATTAAACTGTATTTTCAAGTTTTAAATCATAAACATTTAGGGTTAAAATATAATTTCAGAAGCTTTAATTGTTACATTTTTAGAAGCTAATTGGTTCTTAAGTTAAGGAGTAACTAGAAAGAGGGAGTTGGTAAGAATGATAAATGAGGAAGATTAAGCAAGGATTTAATAATTAAGAGAGTAATTTTTACAGTGTAAGTAAGGAACCCTGAATGGTGCAAACTAACGGAATACGTGCGTAATTGCCGTACTACTGTATGAAGAAACAATTATTTTGTTAACAAGAATTTATTTTTGTAAATCATAATTTGGTAATTTGTCAACTAATATATTAAAGTGTTGAACCTAGCCTTTGTAAGTGACCACTGTTGCCCTGGGAATATTAATTGGTTAAATTGAAATATTTTTGATGGTATAATGTTTTTTTTTGTGTACTTGAAAAATAATTTAATTTGGAATCTTTTTTTTTGTGGATTAAAAACCCTCTTTGAATGCAAGATATCCTACCAGGCCAAAATGGCGTCGATTTTGCGATTTCCTAGGTGTTATCTAAGCGTCATGACGCCAGGACCACTAATCCCCTTTAATCCAGGAAGACAGTTATGTTTTCTTAGAACTGGGGGATGTGATTTGCGAGATTGGCATCCAGGGATACTGGAATCTCTGAAGACATCGTTTTTACGGCAACCCTCCTGTTAGGGTCTCATGCACAAAAATATTATGTAGTGGCGAGCGTAATGCACGCCAATTTTGTTTATATATTTCACCCCCGCATCGAAACTACACATTTTTTTGCTCGACAATTTTTCGTTACACCCTTTTGGAGACATGCTCTCGTCATCCTTTCGACGAGATCTTCATCACCCATCTCTGCTGAGAGGCATCATCGGAGGCCGCTGTTGACGGCTCGCGCGCCGCGCTTCTCCTAGGACATCTCCGGGACCACCCCGCTGGGGTCGCTGACCTGAAGCCTCCAGCCCGTTGCGGCGCCGCTCTCTCTCGACGGACGGAGCAGTAGATGACGGCGAAGAATCACCATCACCCTCGGCCGGCTTTCACCTGTGGCCCCGTCGTCCTAATGCACTAGGTGCACCCGGACCGGACAGTCCTCACCATCTTCCTGGGTTCCCCATCAAAGTCACCGATCCAAGGACGCCCATGTCGCCGCCTGTGCTCACGACCGGGCCGACGCCGCCTCTCCGAGATGCGGAGCCCCGACTCCTCCGGCGCCTGAAATAATGAGGTGAGGCCTTTTGCGGCCGAAGATTGGTGAGTTTTTATTTAAAGAAACTCTTTCACGGACTTTGACCATTCTCTCAACATGTCAGGACGGCACCGTACCAGAGATTTCTGTCTTTTGGGGAATTCCCCAGTCATCATTTTATAATGCCTTTTTTTTAGAGGTAGAGCTCAAAGGATCCTTTTAATTAGTTTTTTTTTTAATTTGTGTAAATTCCCTGGGTAAGCTTTGGTCACACAGACATCTAATGTTAAATTTAATTCCCTTTTTTCTGCCATGAGGCAAGGATTTATATTTAGGCTTGAATTGCCCGATTATGTAACTGTCAACTGCACTTAAAGAATTCAATAAAGTTCCTAGTTTTGTTTCCCCCTAATACTGTTGTGTTTATTTTAGTCCCCTTCATTCCAACTTTTCCTTCCAGAAATTTCTTTAGTTTGGTTCTCAGAAGACAGGACCAGGTAACTTAAACATTTAATTTTAAGTTTTTTTGACTATACGATCACTTTCAAATTTAGATGGGAAAATTTAATTTAAAAATCTATGCGTGACAAGAGGGCACGACATAGAAACTGGTGCCAATGACCAGTCCTTTTCATGAGCTCTACCCTAATTTTAAGGTTTTGTTTTTGCTTATTTACTTTGATAATTTATTGTTTTTGATCGTATGTTTATTTTATGTTTTTTGGGGGAACTTATTTAATGCATTGTCATTGTCTTGTGAGGTTTGCACCAGACCAGGGGGCCCTTTTGAATTTTAAATCAGAATTTTTATTTTTTTTGATATGACACCACTGATTTTTCCCAAGGGTTTGAAGTTTTCCCAGGATGGGTGGTAACAAGAAGAAAAAGGGTAGAACTCTGATAAATTTGCCTAAAACACGTAGCTCTAGTGCAAGAAACCAAATTTTAAACCCACCTTGTCAGGTTTGTGCAGAGTCAGGCTCAGATAGTGAAAGAGAAGTTGACCCTCCCATTTTGGAGCTGCAAACAGAGATAAGTCCTTTGCTGAATATACAGGACAGCAGGTTAGAAACAAACATGGAAAGTACCCAGGTCAGATTTTCTGCTCCTGCAGCACCTTTGGGGGGTATGTTAGATAGTGTTCCTTTCTTTTCCGGAACTGACCAAGAACTTGCTCTGGTCGATTTTTTGGAACGCATTGAACTTATAGCAGCTTATTCAAACTGGACAGATGCTGACAGACTCATCACTATCAAACTCAAATTAGTGGGTGAGGCAGCAAGATTAGTTAGAGATAACCCAAACTTGAGGAGTTCTTCAGATTATTCAGAAATTGTAAAAGCTTTAAAAGAGAGATTTGAGTCGCCAGAGTATGCACACAAAAATCTTGTGTCACTTATGCATACATATCAGCGTCCACATGAGACTGTCCGGCAGTATGCTGCCCGCTTGGAAGCACTGTCTTTTAAAACAGTACCCCAGGGTCTTCTGAAAAACAAAGAATCAGATGACTACAGACAAAGCATTTTGCTTTCAGTTTTTCTTGAGGGTCTGAAGTCAAATGTGAGGAGATTAGTTCTCCCACATAACCATAAAACATTTTCCTCAGCCAGGAAACATGCGGTATCGGAAGAGGAGATATTTGAAAGGCAAAATTCTCAAAATTTACCTACAGAAGATGTAAAAGTAGTCTCAGAGGCACCAAACCAGGATTTGGTTAACCTAATTAGTGAGCAACAAAAAGCTATTGCTTCACTCACAGACTCTATTTCCGCATTGAAAGTGCAGGTAAAAGAAGTGTCCACGCCAAAATTTAACAATGTCAGGGGACAAATGCAAGGAAACCAGGCCAGGAGAGAACCACTTCGGTGCTTCTCATGTAACAAAATTGGTCACATGGCCAAGGACTGCCTGTCACGTTACAAACGACAGGGTAGATATCAAAACAGAGGACAAAATTTTTCGCAGGGATACCCTAGGCAATTTCAACAGTATCCTGTGCCATACCAACAATTTCAGGGAACTTACCAACAGTATCCCATAGCTTACCAGCAACCGATACAGGTCTTAGACACAAACCAGCCAGCCATTCAGGCAAATAGTGCATCCGTCCAGGAAAACTAGGCTTGGGCGATGGGAGTAAGCACCTTTGCTCTCCATCTGATGCCCTTTTGGAGGTGTCTTTTCTAGGGATGGCGGTTTCATCTGGTCGAACTCAAGTCCCTGTTGTGCTAGGAAATATACAAAATTCTGACTTTTCCTTTTTAATTGATTCAGGAGCCTCAATTAATTTCATTTATAGAGAAGCCCTAGATAGTTTAAATATTGATCCTGATATGCTAGAAAGGTGTAATTTTTTTTAAGAGGGATTTCGGATCAAAAATTTCAAATTAAAGACAAAATTAAACTACCTGTTCTTTTTGGCAAACAAACATTACATATTGAGTTTTGCATTTTACCTATTGCTACTAAACTTGCTGCATATTCAGCTATTTTAGGTACACAGTTTTTATCTAAACACAAATTTATTTTAAATTTTAATGAAAGCATTTTAGAAAATGACCAGGTTATTATACCCTTTGCATTATCACAAACCACTCCACTCCCCAATCTTCAGAAAAAGTCTGGTAATTTAAAAACTTTTAGTCAAGCTGATAAGGCTGAGGAGTCAGTTATATCAAATGCTGAGGTCTCAAATAATTCTGCTCAGGAGACACAATGTAAGCCAGTTAATTGTTATGCTTATAATAAATATATTCTTAAACCCCATTCGGAATGTTTCATAAAAATTACATGTAAACCTCATAATCTGCAAACTAATCTTATTTTAATTGAGCCAGTATCCCTTAACAATAACATCTCAGTCGCACGTTCTGTGAATACTTATTCAAAAAACAATGTGTACACTGTCAAAATTGCTAATTTTTCTTCTACTAATGTACACTTAAACAAAAATACCAAAGTTGCTATTTTGTCAAAAATTATTTCGGTCCCATCTTACCCTGTTAATGTTGTCGAAAATGCAAATTCCCAAGATGGAGATAATTTTGAAGCGTGGGGTGGTAAATTCGATTTTTCTCATTTACATGATACACATAAAATCCCATTACAAGAAATGCTTATTGAATATAAGAATATTTTTGCCAACTCTGTGACTGACTTGGAAGGTTGTGACACTGTTTACCACAATGTTAATTTAAATGATCCTACCCCTGTTAGACTTAGACCTTATCGTGTACCCTTCCACCTAAGAGATGAACTTAATAAACAAATAAATGAATTATTGGAGTCTGATATTATACAGGAATCTGACTCACCTTATCAAAGTCCAGTCCTTTTTGTTAAGAAGGCTGATGGATCCTTTAGGCTCGTTTGTGATTTCCGGCATCTAAATGACATTACTATTGCCGAAAGTTTTCCGATTCCAAATATCCAAGACATGATTGATAATTTAAGTGGAGCAAATTTTTTTTCTACCCTTGATCTAACCTCTGGCTTCTACCAGATGAAGCTACACCCTGATGACACCTATAAGACAGGGTTTTCAACACCTTTGGGTCACTATGAGTGGAAACGAGTCCCTTTTGGTCTCAAAAATGCTCCATCCTCCTTTCAGAGATTAATGTCCATTGTTCTGTCAGATCTTTCCCCCTTGCAAATTGGGATTTATATTGATGACATTGTCATTGCCTCCAAAACTTTTGAAGAGCACTTACAGAAATTGAAATTTGTTTTTGATCGCTTAAAAGCTCATAATCTTAAACTTAAACCAAGCAAGTGCGTATTTTTCAAGCCTTCTATTTCTTATTTAGGTTTTAATGTTTCGCAGGGAATAGTGCAACCTGATGCCAAGAATCTGGCAGTAGATCAAAATTTTAAGATACCAACTTGCAGAAAACATGTCAGGCAGTTTTTAGGTCTAACCGGGTTTTATCATCGTTTCATTCAAAATTATGCACAAAAATCTATTCCATTAACAGAACTTACCAAAAACTCATCTAATTTTCTTTGGACAACTGAAGCACAAAATTCTTTTGACACTTTGAAAGATGAACTTTTACAGAAACCAGTTTTACAGTTACCTGACTTTTCGAAACCTTTTGCCCTATGCACTGATGCCTCGAAACACTCTTTAGGCGCAGTTCTATGTCAGGAAGATTCAAATAAATTTTTACATCCTGTTGCTTATGCGAGCAGAAAATTAAAAGATGCAGAAGTTAATTACAGTACAGTAGAGAGGGAAACTTTAGGGGTAGTTTGGGCCACTTCATATTTTAAGCACTATTTATTAGGCAAACATTTTATTGCTTATTGTGATCAAGCTTCCTTGTCGCATGTTCTCAAACTTAAGGATCCTACTTCAAGAATTGCTAGATGGATTATGAGCTTAACTCAATTTGATCTTAAGATTGTACACAAACCTGGAAAATTAAATGTAACTGCTGATTTCTTAAGTAGATGTGTAAACACTATTGAAGTACAAGATGCTAAACCACAACAGTTAACTATTGATCCTACCCTTTATGCCCGCATTGCTAATTCTCAGCAGTCTGATGCTAAATGTTTAAAATTTAAAAATTTGTTAGCTCAGAACAAGCCTATTTTTCCAAGTACTCTTTTATTTTTTATTAAAGATGATGCCTTGTTTGTTGTTAAGAGAAAACCAAAGCATAGATCTCAAGCATCAGATAGAATTTTTGTCCCTTTAAATTTAATTCCTGAAGTTTTAAGCTTGTGCCATGATTCTCCTACTGCTGCCCATGGAGGTTTTAAAAGAACTCTTTCCCGGCTACAAAAGCACTTTTACTGGCCCAGAATGTATGCTCATGTTCTAAATTACATTAAATCATGTCACACTTGTCTGCAGAGACGTGGGTACAAGTCCAAGCAAAAGGCACCAATTCAACGCATGCCTGTGACTTCATATCCCATGGAAAGAATAGCAACTGACATTGTTGGCCCTTTACCTCAAACAATTAATGGCAATAAGTATATTTTAGTTGTAACTGACTATTTTACAAGGTGGCCAGAGGCATATCCCATTAGTAATACAAAATCAGAAACCATTTTGGCTTGTTTAGAAAGTTGGGTTTCCACTCACGGTGTTCCCAAGCACCTAGTAACGGATCGAGGCTCGAATTTCATTTCAAAGGTTGCAAGAAATTTTTATAAAAAGCTGGGCATTATGAAACACAATACTACGAGTTATCACCCAGAATCAGATGGGGTTACAGAGCGTCTTAACGCAACAATTATAAAGTCTCTCAGCACCCTGGTGTCTAAAACACAGGACGACTGGGACAGACACCTGAACTTTGCATTGTTGGCACATAGAGTTTCGAAACATAGTGCCACTGGGGAGTCTCCTGCTTTTCTACTGTTTGGTCGTGACATTACATTACCTGAAGATCTACTGTGTAAGTCTAGTAATCTAAATTATGTTTCTGTTCAGGACTATTCGGATGACTTAACCATCCGGCTAAAAAATACCTTCCAAATTACTAACCAAAATTTAACTAAAGCAGCTGAACGACAGGAGACTTACCAGCATAAGCATGCAGTCACTAAGGACATTAAGGTGGGTGATATGGTCTTTTTATACACACCTGTGCTACGAAAAGGACAATCTAAAAAGTTTACAAACTTTAATAAGGGACCTTACAAGGTGATTTCACAGAAAACAAAAGTAAATTTCGTGATCACAAATACTATGGCTCCCTTCGATACACAAATTGTCCATGTGAACAGGCTTACTCGAATCACTGACAGGAATCAGGCACTCATACAGCCACATTCCACGAGTCAAGTTAGTCAAGACTTGCCAGGTACAAATGCAAATGATTCTGCTAGCAGATTACCTAGCGGCTCAGGTTACCCTGAGCAGGGATACAATTTGAGGTCTAGAAATATTTTATTTTGATTTTTATGTACATTTTCATTTTGATTTATATACACATTTTTCTTTCGTATTGAGTATACTTACATTGTTTGATCTTAATTTATACATTCGTGATTTTTGAAGGCATGTAGCTTCTAATTTTTTTATTGTTTTCATTTTTCACTGATATCATTTTTATTCAATGGATTTATTTTTATCACGATGGTTTTGTCATGATAAGATTGGGAAAATCTTTAAGGTTTTTTCATAGGTAATGATGTGTACTAGTTTGTCGTGCATTTCATTTTTACGCAGCGCATTTACACACATTTGTTTTATTTTGGTTTGTTGTTCCCCTGCAGGGGACATTATTGTTTGATGCTTGTTAATTTTGCCTTTAATAACAAGGTAAAAATTTGATTTTTAAAGATATGTTTATTTTTATTTATTCGAAAGTTGATTATACTGCATGTCAGTGAGACATTTAGATAATTTTGGAGCAGTGCAGAGAACTGAGAATTATTATTATTACCTTTTGGAATTCACTACTGACAACTAAGATGTTGGGTTATTTACAGATACTGCAGATAATGGAAGTTTATTGAGATTTATGATTATTTACACATATTGCAGAAGTGAGATTATGTTATGAAGTTTATTTTTTTTTTGATATATTGAGAATTAGGTATACTGAAGATAGTTAGATTGAGTATTTTAAGTTTGCAGAAATTATTATTCTGTGGTAGCAGTTTTTTATAGTTAAGTAATGCGAGAGAGACAGGGCGGAGGTACACTGAAATCCAATGTGATACGCTGACATTCTTGATGCACATTTGTATTGAACTTTTCTTCCACTATCGTTTACTTTTTCCAGTGGCCAAAATTTTTATTTTCGAGACCTTTAATAGTTTCATGTGGGGAGGTGTACTGCAACAGCACTACAATAGTTCTATTAGGATTTCGCTGGCTCGAATCCTTCAGCCTTTAAAAGTTAATTTTCCTCATTTATTTGCTTGTTGGGTACCTCACCTTATTTGTTCTATTTGCTAAATTTTGAACTCTTTTACGTTTATTTCGGAACTGCGCATTCCAGCCTGTTTGGATTTAAAGCGCAATGGTGGTCCATGTGTTCTTTAACATAAATTCTTGTGCATTCGACCAGGTATACAATGCGATTCAAGTGCAGTACCATATAGTTGTGGTAAGAAATTTTTCTCCTCTCTTTCTTGATTGAAAAGTTGTTTGGTTTTTGAGATTTAAAAGATAGTTTGACCAGTTGTTTGGCTTTGAGATTTAAAAGATGGTTTGAACAAGTTGTTTGGTTTTGAGATTTTAAGAAGATTATCATCGGCAGTCAGTACCCATGGTAGTTAGTAGTGAAATCAGTAAAAAAAAAAAAAGTGTTCTTTTATGTGCTTACTTTTGATAGGTTATATACACAACCTACATATTTATACACCTACCACTGATTTTGATAGAGACTTACATTTTATATATATAATTTTTTTTTGTTTTGTGTTGTCAAGTAGAAACACCCTGTCTGAGAGTAGACTCTTCATTACCTCTGCCTGATCCTCAGATGCACATTCTTGATAAGGTTGGGAGCCTCTTTTGAAAAATTGTCTTCTTCGAAGAAAATTTTTCTTTTTGGAACGGTGGGGTAATTATGTGGTGTCGAAATTCTAATAGTTTGGAATTTTCTTTTTTTAATGCTTTTATTTCATTTGTAGAGATATAACTTCAATGTTTAAAGTTTTAAAAATAACTTTATTTGCTTATAATTAAAGAGTTACAACTATTTAAAAGTAAAGTTGTGATGCAAAGAGACATCATAAACACTTAATGTAAAAAATACTATACTGGGAACTACACGAGTTTAACTTAACTTATTTTAAACTTTATGAAAAGAAGATTAAACTGTATTTTCAAGTTTTAAATCATAAACATTTAGGGTTAAAATATAATTTCAGAAGCTTTAATTGTTACATTTTTAGAAGCTAATTGGTTCTTAAGTTAAGGAGTAACTAGAAAGAGGGAGTTGGTAAGAATGATAAATGAGGAAGATTAAGCAAGGATTTAATAATTAAGAGAGTAATTTTTACAGTGTAAGTAAGGAACCCTGAATGGTGCAAACTAACGGAATACGTGCGTAATTGCCGTACTACTGTATGAAGAAACAATTATTTTGTTAACAAGAATTTATTTTTGTAAATCATAATTTGGTAATTTGTCAACTAATATATTAAAGTGTTGAACCTAGCCTTTGTAAGTGACCACTGTTGCCCTGGGAATATTAATTGGTTAAATTGAAATATTTTTGATGGTATAATGTTTTTTTTTGTGTACTTGAAAAATAATTTAATTTGGAATCTTTTTTTTTGTGGATTAAAAACCCTCTTTGAATGCAAGATATCCTACCAGGCCAAAATGGCGTCGATTTTGCGATTTCCTAGGTGTTATCTAAGCGTCATGACGCCAGGACCACTAATCCCCTTTAATCCAGGAAGACAGTTATGTTTTCTTAGAACTGGGGGATGTGATTTGCGAGATTGGCATCCAGGGATACTGGAATCTCTGAAGACATCGTTTTTACGGCAACCCTCCTGTTAGGGTCTCATGCACAAAAATATTATGTAGTGGCGAGCGTAATGCACGCCAATTTTGTTTATATATTTCACCCCCGCATCGAAACTACACATTTTTTTGCTCGACAATTTTTCGTTACACCCTTTTGGAGACATGCTCTCGTCATCCTTTCGACGAGATCTTCATCACCCATCTCTGCTGAGAGGCATCATCGGAGGCCGCTGTTGACGGCTCGCGCGCCGCGCTTCTCCTAGGACATCTCCGGGACCACCCCGCTGGGGTCGCTGACCTGAAGCCTCCAGCCCGTTGCGGCGCCGCTCTCTCTCGACGGACGGAGCAGTAGATGACGGCGAAGAATCACCATCACCCTCGGCCGGCTTTCACCTGTGGCCCCGTCGTCCTAATGCACTAGGTGCACCCGGACCGGACAGTCCTCACCATCTTCCTGGGTTCCCCATCAAAGTCACCGATCCAAGGACGCCCATGTCGCCGCCTGTGCTCACGACCGGGCCGACGCCGCCTCTCCGAGATGCGGAGCCCCGACTCCTCCGGCGCCTGAAATAATGAGGTGAGGCCTTTTGCGGCCGAAGATTGGTGAGTTTTTATTTAAAGAAACTCTTTCACGGACTTTGACCATTCTCTCAACATGTCAGGACGGCACCGTACCAGAGATTTCTGTCTTTTGGGGAATTCCCCAGTCATCATTTTATAATGCCTTTTTTTTAGAGGTAGAGCTCAAAGGATCCTTTTAATTAGTTTTTTTTTAATTTGTGTAAATTCCCTGGGTAAGCTTTGGTCACACAGACATCTAATGTTAAATTTAATTCCCTTTTTTCTGCCATGAGGCAAGGATTTATATTTAGGCTTGAATTGCCCGATTATGTAACTGTCAACTGCACTTAAAGAATTCAATAAAGTTCCTAGTTTTGTTTCCCCCTAATACTGTTGTGTTTATTTTAGTCCCCTTCATTCCAACTTTTCCTTCCAGAAATTTCTTTAGTTTGGTTCTCAGAAGACAGGACCAGGTAACTTAAACATTTAATTTTAAGTTTTTTTGACTATACGATCACTTTCAAATTTAGATGGGAAAATTTAATTTAAAAATCTATGCGTGACAAGAGGGCACGACATAGAAACTGGTGCCAATGACCAGTCCTTTTCATGAGCTCTACCCTAATTTTAAGGTTTTGTTTTTGCTTATTTACTTTGATAATTTATTGTTTTTGATCGTATGTTTATTTTATGTTTTTTGGGGGAACTTATTTAATGCATTGTCATTGTCTTGTGAGGTTTGCACCAGACCAGGGGGCCCTTTTGAATTTTAAATCAGAATTTTTATTTTTTTTGATATGACACCACTGATTTTTCCCAAGGGTTTGAAGTTTTCCCAGGATGGGTGGTAACAAGAAGAAAAAGGGTAGAACTCTGATAAATTTGCCTAAAACACGTAGCTCTAGTGCATGAAACCAAATTTTAAACCCACCTTGTCAGGTTTGTGCAGAGTCAGGCTCAGATAGTGAAAGAGAAGTTGACCCTCCCATTTTGGAGCTGCAAACAGAGATAAGTCCTTTGCTGAATATACAGGACAGCAGGTTAGAAACAAACATGGAAAGTACCCAGGTCAGATTTTCTGCTCCTGCAGCACCTTTGGGGGGTATGTTAGATAGTGTTCCTTTCTTTTCCGGAACTGACCAAGAACTTGCTCTGGTCGATTTTTTGGAACGCATTGAACTTATAGCAGCTTATTCAAACTGGACAGATGCTGACAGACTCATCACTATCAAACTCAAATTAGTGGGTGAGGCAGCAAGATTAGTTAGAGATAACCCAAACTTGAGGAGTTCTTCAGATTATTCAGAAATTGTAAAAGCTTTAAAAGAGAGATTTGAGTCGCCAGAGTATGCACACAAAAATCTTGTGTCACTTATGCATACATATCAGCGTCCACATGAGACTGTCCGGCAGTATGCTGCCCGCTTGGAAGCACTGTCTTTTAAAACAGTACCCCAGGGTCTTCTGAAAAACAAAGAATCAGATGACTACAGACAAAGCATTTTGCTTTCAGTTTTTCTTGAGGGTCTGAAGTCAAATGTGAGGAGATTAGTTCTCCCACATAACCATAAAACATTTTCCTCAGCCAGGAAACATGCGGTATCGGAAGAGGAGATATTTGAAAGGCAAAATTCTCAAAATTTACCTACAGAAGATGTAAAAGTAGTCTCAGAGGCACCAAACCAGGATTTGGTTAACCTAATTAGTGAGCAACAAAAAGCTATTGCTTCACTCACAGACTCTATTTCCGCATTGAAAGTGCAGGTAAAAGAAGTGTCCACGCCAAAATTTAACAATGTCAGGGGACAAATGCAAGGAAACCAGGCCAGGAGAGAACCACTTCGGTGCTTCTCATGTAACAAAATTGGTCACATGGCCAAGGACTGCCTGTCACGTTACAAACGACAGGGTAGATATCAAAACAGAGGACAAAATTTTTCGCAGGGATACCCTAGGCAATTTCAACAGTATCCTGTGCCATACCAACAATTTCAGGGAACTTACCAACAGTATCCCATAGCTTACCAGCAACCGATACAGGTCTTAGACACAAACCAGCCAGCCATTCAGGCAAATAGTGCATCCGTCCAGGAAAACTAGGCTTGGGCGATGGGAGTAAGCACCTTTGCTCTCCATCTGATGCCCTTTTGGAGGTGTCTTTTCTAGGGATGGCGGTTTCATCTGGTCGAACTCAAGTCCCTGTTGTGCTAGGAAATATACAAAATTCTGACTTTTCCTTTTTAATTGATTCAGGAGCCTCAATTAATGTCATTTATAGAGAAGCCCTAGATAGTTTAAATATTGATCCTGATATGCTAGAAAGGTGTAATTTTTTTTTAAGAGGGATTTCGGATCAAAAATTTCAAATTAAAGACAAAATTAAACTACCTGTTCTTTTTGGCAAACAAACATTACATATTGAGTTTTGCATTTTACCTATTGCTACTAAACTTGCTGCATATTCAGCTATTTTAGGTACACAGTTTTTATCTAAACACAAATTTATTTTAAATTTTAATGAAAGCATTTTAGAAAATGACCAGGTTATTATACCCTTTGCATTATCACAAACCACTCCACTCCCCAATCTTCAGAAAAAGTCTGGTAATTTAAAAACTTTTAGTCAAGCTGATAAGGCTGAGGAGTCAGTTATATCAAATGCTGAGGTCTCAAATAATTCTGCTCAGGAGACACAATGTAAGCCAGTTAATTGTTATGCTTATAATAAATATATTCTTAAACCCCATTCGGAATGTTTCATAAAAATTACATGTAAACCTCATAATCTGCAAACTAATCTTATTTTAATTGAGCCAGTATCCCTTAACAATAACATCTCAGTCGCACGTTCTGTGAATACTTATTCAAAAAACAATGTGTACACTGTCAAAATTGCTAATTTTTCTTCTACTAATGTACACTTAAACAAAAATACCAAAGTTGCTATTTTGTCAAAAATTATTTCGGTCCCATCTTACCCTGTTAATGTTGTCGAAAATGCAAATTCCCAAGATGGAGATAATTTTGAAGCGTGGGGTGGTAAATTCGATTTTTCTCATTTACATGATACACATAAAATCCCATTACAAGAAATGCTTATTGAATATAAGAATATTTTTGCCAACTCTGTGACTGACTTGGAAGGTTGTGACACTGTTTACCACAATGTTAATTTAAATGATCCTACCCCTGTTAGACTTAGACCTTATCGTGTACCCTTCCACCTAAGAGATGAACTTAATAAACAAATAAATGAATTATTGGAGTCTGATATTATACAGGAATCTGACTCACCTTATCAAAGTCCAGTCCTTTTTGTTAAGAAGGCTGATGGATCCTTTAGGCTCGTTTGTGATTTCCGGCATCTAAATGACATTACTATTGCCGAAAGTTTTCCGATTCCAAATATCCAAGACATGATTGATAATTTAAGTGGAGCAAATTTTTTTTCTACCCTTGATCTAACCTCTGGCTTCTACCAGATGAAGCTACACCCTGATGACACCTATAAGACAGGGTTTTCAACACCTTTGGGTCACTATGAGTGGAAACGAGTCCCTTTTGGTCTCAAAAATGCTCCATCCTCCTTTCAGAGATTAATGTCCATTGTTCTGTCAGATCTTTCCCCCTTGCAAATTGGGATTTATATTGATGACATTGTCATTGCCTCCAAAACTTTTGAAGAGCACTTACAGAAATTGAAATTTGTTTTTGATCGCTTAAAAGCTCATAATCTTAAACTTAAACCAAGCAAGTGCGTATTTTTCAAGCCTTCTATCTCTTATTTAGGTTTTAATGTTTCGCAGGGAATAGTGCAACCTGATGCCAAGAATCTGGCAGTAGTTCAAAATTTTAAGATACCAACTTGCAGAAAACATGTCAGGCAGTTTTTAGGTCTAACCGGGTTTTATCATCGTTTCATTCAAAATTATGCACAAAAATCTATTCCATTAACAGAACTTACCAAAAACTCATCTAATTTTCTTTGGACAACTGAAGCACAAAATTCTTTTGACACTTTGAAAGATGAACTTTTACAGAAACCAGTTTTACAGTTACCTGACTTTTCGAAACCTTTTGCCCTATGCACTGATGCCTCGAAACACTCTTTAGGCGCAGTTCTATGTCAGGAAGATTCAAATAAATTTTTACATCCTGTTGCTTATGCGAGCAGAAAATTAAAAGATGCAGAAGTTAATTACAGTACAGTAGAGAGGGAAACTTTAGGGGTAGTTTGGGCCACTTCATATTTTAAGCACTATTTATTAGGCAAACATTTTATTGTTTATTGTGATCAAGCTTCCTTGTCGCATGTTCTCAAACTTAAGGATCCTACTTCAAGAATTGCTAGATGGATTATGAGCTTAACTCAATTTGATCTTAAGATTGTACACAAACCTGGAAAATTAAATGTAACTGCTGATTTCTTAAGTAGATGTGTAAACACTATTGAAGTACAAGATGCTAAACCACAACAGTTAACTATTGATCCTACCCTTTATGCCCGCATTGCTAATTCTCAGCAGTCTGATGCTAAATGTTTAAAATTTAAAAATTTGTTAGCTCAGAACAAGCCTATTTTTCCAAGTACTCTTTTATTTTTTATTAAAGATGATGCCTTGTTTGTTGTTAAGAGAAAACCAAAGCATAGATCTCAAGCATCAGATAGAATTTTTGTCCCTTTAAATTTAATTCCTGAAGTTTTAAGCTTGTGCCATGATTCTCCTACTGCTGCCCATGGAGGTTTTAAAAGAACTCTTTCCCGGCTACAAAAGCACTTTTACTGGCCCAGAATGTATGCTCATGTTCTAAATTACATTAAATCATGTCACACTTGTCTGCAGAGACGTGGGTACAAGTCCAAGCAAAAGGCACCAATTCAACGCATGCCTGTGACTTCATATCCCATGGAAAGAATAGCAACTGACATTGTTGGCCCTTTACCTCAAACAATTAATGGCAATAAGTATATTTTAGTTGTAACTGACTATTTTACAAGGTGGCCAGAGGCATATCCCATTAGTAATACAAAATCAGAAACCATTTTGGCTTGTTTAGTTTTTTTGGCACGACAATTGTTAAACTTAATATGGATGCACAAGGACGAGATATTTTATTTTGTTTAAAAAAATTATAAGATATTTTGCGTTGTTAAAAAATTTATAAGGTTAAATATACTTGGGGATTCTTAGGATGTTTAATGATTGGTGAGGTATGAGCATAATACATGGAAATATACATAATGAAGTAAGGAATTATTTGTATAAATTCATTGGAATGTAACATCTCGTCAGATATTTTCTTAAACTTAATATGGATGCACAAGGACGAGATATTTTATTTTGTTCAAAAACATTATAAGGTTAAATATACTTGGGGATTCGTAAGATGTTTAATGTTTGGTGAGGTGTGAGCATAATACATGGAAATATACATAATGCAGTAAGGAATTATGTGTATAAATTCATTGGAATGTAGAATTTTGTCAGATATATTGTTAAACTTATTATGGATGCACAAGGACGAGATATTTTATTTTGTTAAAAACAATATAAGGTTAAATATACTTGGGGATTCGTAAGATGTTTAATGATTGGTGAGGTATGAGCATAATACATGGAAATATACATAACTCAGTAAGGAATGAAGTGTATAAATTCATTGGAATGTAAAATCTCGTCATATATATTGTTAAACTTAATATTGATGCACATGGACGAGATATTTTATTTTGTTTAAAAAAATTATAAGATATTTTATTTTGTTAAAAAAAATTATAAGGTAAATATACTTGGGGATTCTTAAGATGTTTAATGATTGGTGAGGTATGAGCATAATACATGGAAATATACATAATCCAGTAAGGAATTATGTGTATAAATTCATTGGAATGTAAAATCTCGTCAGATATATTCTTAAACTTAATATGGATGCACAAGGACGAGATATTTTATTTTGTTTAAAAAAATTATAAGATATTTTATTTTGTTTACAAAAAATTATAAGATATTTTATTTTGTTTAAAAAAATTATAAGATTTAATATACTTGGGGATTCTTAAGATGTTTAATGATTGGTGAGATATGAGCATAATACATGGAAATATACATAATGCATTAAGGAATTATGTGTATAAATTCATTGGAATGTAAAATCTCGTTAGATATATTGATAAACTTAATATGGATGCACAAGGACGAGATATTTTATTTTGTTTAAAAATATTATAAGATTAAATATACTTGGGGATTCGTAAGATGTTTAATGATTGGTGAGGTATGAGCATAATACATGGAAATATACATAATGCAGTAAGGAATTATGTGTATAAATTCATTGGAATGTAAAATCTCGTCAGATATATTGTTAAACTTATTATGGATGCACAAGGACGAGATATTTTATTTTGTTAAAAAAAATATAAGGTTAAATATACTTGGGGATTCGTAAGATAATTAATGATTGGTGAGGTATGAGCATAATACATGGAAATATACATAATTCAGTAAGGAATTAAGTGTATAAATTCATTGGAATGTAAAATCTCGTCAGATATATTGTTAAACTTAATATGGATGCACATGGACGAGATATTTTATTTTGTTTAAAAAATTATAAGATATTTTATTTTGTTAAAAAAAATTATAAGGTTAAATATACTTGGGGATTCTTAAGATGTTTAATGATTGGTGAGGTATGACCATAATACATGGAAATATACATAATCCAGTAAGGAATTATGTGTATAAATTCATTGGAATGTAAAATCTCGTCAGATATATTCTTAAACTTAATATGGATGCACAAGGACGAGATATTTTATTTTGTTTAAAAAAATGATAAGATATTTTATTTTGTTTACAAAAAATTATAAGATATTTTATTTTGTTTAAAAAAATTATAAGATTTAACATACTTGGGGATTCTTAAGATGTTTAATGATTGGTGAGATATGAGCATAATACATGGAAATATACATAATGCATTAAGGAATTATGTGTATAAATTCATTGGAATGTAAAATCTCGTTAGATATATTGATAAACTTAATATGGATGCACAAGGACGAGATATTTTATTTTGTTTAAAAATATTATAAGATTAAATATACTTGGGGATTCGTAAGATGTTTAATGATTGGTGAGGTATGAGCATAATACATGGAAATATACATAATGCAGTAAGGAATTATGTGTATAAATTCATTGGAATGTAAAATCTCGTCAGATATATTGTTAAACTTATTATGGATGCAGAAGCACGAGATATTTTATTTTGTTAAAAAAAATATAAGGTTAAATATACTTGGGGATTCGTAAGATGTTTAATGATTGGTGAGGTATGAGCATAATACATGGAAATATACATAATTAAGTAAAGAATTAAGTGTATAAATTCATTGGAATGTAAAATCTCGTCAGATATATTGTTAAACTTAATATGGATGCACAAGGACGAGATATTTTATTTTGTTTAAAAAAAATTATAAGATATTTTATTTTGTTTAAAAAAATTATAAGATTAAATATACTTGGAGATTCTTAAGATGTTTAATGATTGGTGAGATATGAGCATAATACATGGAAATATACATAATGCATTAAGGAATTATGTGTATAAATTCATTGGAATGTAAAGTCTCGTCGGATATACTGTTACACTTAATATGGATGCACAAGGACGAGATATTTTATTTTGTTTAAAAATATTATAAGATTAAATACACTTGGGGATTCGTAAGATGTTTAATGATTGGTGAGGTATGAGCATAATACATGGAAATATACATAATGCAGTAAGGAATTATGTGTATAAATTCATTAGAATGTAAAATCTCGTCAGATATAGTGTTAAACTTATGATGGATGCACAAGGACGAGATATTTTATTTTGTTAAAAAAATATAAGGTTAAATATACTTGGGGATTAGTAAGATGTTTAATGATTGGTGAGGTATGAGCATAATACATGGAAATATACATAATGCAGTAAGGAATTATGTGTATAAATTCATTGGAATGTAAAATCTCGTCAGATATATTGTTAAACTTATCATGGATGCACAAGGACGAGATATTGTTTTTTGTTAAAAAAAATATACGGTTAAATATACTTGGGGATTCGTAAGATGTTTAATGATTGGTGAGGTATGAGCATAATACATGGAAATATACATAATTCAGTAAGGAATTAAGTGTATAAATTCATTGGAATGTAAAATCTCGTCAGATATATTGTTAAACTTAATATGGATGCACAAGGACGAGATATTTTATTTTGTTTAAAAAAATTATAAGATATTTTATTTTGTTAAAAAAAATTATAAGGTTAAATATACTTGGGGATTCTTAAGATGTTTAATGATTGGTGAGGTATCAGCATAATACATGGAAATATACATAATCCAGTAAAGAATTATGTGTATAAATTCATTGGAATGTAAAATCTCGTCAGATATATTCTTAAACTTAATATGGATGCACAAGGACGAGATATTTTATTTTGTTTAAAAAAATTATAAGATATTTTATTTTGTTAAAAAAAATTATAAGGTTAAGTATATACTTGGGGATTCTTAAGATGTTTAATGATTGGTGAGGTATGAGCATAATACATGGAAATATACATAATCCAGTAAGGAATTATGTGTATAAATTCATTGGAATGTAAAATCTCGTCAGATATATTCTTAAACTTAATATGGATACACAAGGACGAGATATTTTATTTTGTTTAAAAAAATTATAAGATATTTTATTTTGTTTAAAAAAAATTATAAGATATTTTATTTTGTTTAAAAAAATTATAAGATTAAATATACTTGGAGATTCTTAAGATGTTTAATGATTGGTGAGATATGAGCATAATACATGGAAATATACATAATGCATTAAGGAATTATGTGTATAAATTCATTGGAATGTAAAGTCTCGTCGGATATACTGTTACACTTAATATGGATGCACAAGGACGAGATATTTTATTTTGTTTAAAAATATTATAAGATTAAATATACTTGGGGATTCGTAAGATGTTTAATGATTGGTGAGGTATGAGCATAATACATGGAAATATACATAATGCAGTAAGGAATTATGTGTATAAATTCATTAGAATGTAAAATCTCGTCAGATATAGTGTTAAACTTATGATGGATGCACAAGGACGAGATATTTTATTTTGTTAAAAAAATATAAGGTTAAATATACTTGGGGATTAGTAAGATGTTTAATGATTGGTGAGGTATGAGCATAATACATGGAAATATACATAATGCAGTAAGGAATTATGTGTATAAATTCATTGGAATGTAAAATCTCGTCAGATATATTGTTAAACTTATTATGGATGCACAAGGACGAGATATTGTTTTTTGTTAAAAAAAATATAAGGTTAAATATACTTGGGGATTCGTAAGATGTTTAATGATTGGTGAGGTATGAGCATAATACATGGAAATATACATAATTCAGTAAGGAATTAAGTGTATAAATTCATTGGAATGTAAAATCTCGTCAGATATATTGTTAAACTTAATATGGATGCACAAGGACGAGATATTTTATTTTGTTTAAAAAAATTATAAGATATTTTATTTTGTTAAAAAAAATTATAAGGTTAAATATACTTGGGGATTCTTAAGATGTTTAATGATTGGTGAGGTATCAGCATAATACATGGAAATATACATAATCCAGTAAAGAATTATGTGTATAAATTCATTGGAATGTAAAATCTCGTCAGATATATTCTTAAACTTAATATGGATGCACAAGGACGAGATATTTTATTTTGTTTAAAAAAATTATAAGATATTTTATTTTGTTTAAAAAAAATTATAAGATATTTTATTTTGTTTAAAAAAATTATAAGATTAAATATACTTGGAGATTCTTAAGATGTTTAATGATTGGTGAGATATGAGCATAATACATGGAAATATACATAATGCATTAAGGAATTATGTGTATAAATTCATTGGAATGTAAAGTCTCGTCGGATATACTGTTACACTTAATATGGATGCACAAGGACGAGATATTTTATTTTGTTTAAAAATATTATAAGATTAAATATACTTGGGGATTCGTAAGATGTTTAATGATTGGTGAGGTATGAGCATAATACATGGAAATATACATAATGCAGTAAGGAATTATGTGTATAAATTCATTGGAATGTAAAATCTCGTCAGATATAGTGTTAAACTTATTATGGATGCACAAGGACGAGATATTTTATTTTGTTAAAAAAATATAAGGTTAAATATACTTGGGGATTAGTAAGATGTTTAATGATTGGTGAGGTATGAGCATAATACATGGAAATATACATAATTCAGTAAGGAATTATGTGTATAAATTCATTGGAATGTAAAATCTCGTCAGATATATTGTTAAACTTAATATGGATGCACAAGGACGAGATATTTTATTTTGTTTAAAAACATTATAAGGTTAAATATACTTGGGGATTCGTAAGATGTTTAATGATTGGTGAGGTATGAGCATAATACATGGAAATATACATAATGCAGTAAGGAATTATGTGTATAAATTCATTGGAATGTAAAATCTCGTCAGATATATTGTTAAACTTATTATGGATGCACAAGGACGAGATATTTTATTTTGTTAAAAAAAATATAAGGTTAATTATACTTGGGGATTCGTAAGATGTTTAATGATTGGTGAGGTATGAGCATAATACATGGAAATATACATAATTCAGTAAGGAATTAAGTGTATAAATTCATTGGGATGTAAAATCTCGTCAGATATATTGTTAAACTTAATATGGATGCACAAGGACGAGATATTTTATTTTGTTTAAAAAAATTATAAGATATTTTATTTTGTTAAAAAAAATTATAAGGTTAAATATACTTGGGGATTCTTAAGATGTTTAATGATTGGTGAGGTATGAGCATAATACATGGAAATATACATAATCCAGTAAGGAATTATGTGTATAAATTCATTGGAATGTAAAATCTCGTCAGATATATTCTTAAACTTAATATGGATGCACAAGGACGAGATATTTTATTTTGTTTAAAAAAATTTTAAGATATTTTATTTTGTTTAAAAAAAATTATAAGATATTTTATTTTGTTTAAAAAAATTATAAGATTAAATATACTTGGGGATTCTTAAGATGTTTAATGATTGGTGAGATATGAGCATAATACATGGAAATATACATAATGCATTAAGGAATTACGTGTATAAATTCATTGGAATGTAAAGTCTCGTCGGATATACTGTTACACTTAATATGGATGCACAAGGACGAGATATTTTATTTTGTTTAAAAATATTATAAGATTAAATATACTTGGGGATTCGTAAGATGTTTAATGATTGGTGAGGTATGAGCATAATACATGGAAATATACATAATGCAGTAAGGAATTATGTGTATAAATTCATTGGAATGTAAAATCTCGTCAGATATATTGTTAAACTTAATATGGATGCACAAGGACGAGATATTTTATTTTGTTTAAAAAAATTATAAGATATTTTGCGTTGTTAAAAAAATTTATAAGGTTAAATATACTTGGGGATTCTTAGGATGTTTAATGATTGGTGAGGTATGAGCATAATACATGGAAATATACATAATGAAGTAAGGAATTATTTGTATAAATTCATTGGAATGTAACATCTCGTCAGATATTTTCTTAAACTTAATATGGATGCACAAGGACGAGATATTTTATTTTGTTTAAAAAAATTTTAAGATATTTTATTTTGTTTAAAAAAAATTATAAGATATTTTATTTTGTTTAAAAAAATTATAAGATTAAATATACTTGGGGATTCTTAAGATGTTTAATGATTGGTGAGATATGAGCATAATACATGGAAATATACATAATGCATTAAGGAATTATGTGTATAAATTCATTGGAATGTAAAGTCTCGTCGGATATACTGTTACACTTAATATGGATGCACAAGGACGAGATATTTTATTTTGTTCAAAAACATTATAAGGTTAAATATACTTGGGGATTCGTATGATGTTTAATGTTTGGTGAGGTGTGAGCATAATACATGGAAATATACATAATGCAGTAAGGAATTATGTGTATAAATTCATTGGAATGTAAAATCTCGTCAGATATATTGTTAAACTTATTATGGATGCACAAGGACGAGATATTTTATTTTGTTAAAAAAAATATAAGGTTAAATATACTTGGGGATTCGTAAGATGTTTAATGATTGGTGAGGTATGAGCATAATACATGGAAATATACATAATTAAGTAAGGAATTAAGTGTATAAATTCATTGGAATGTAAAATCTCGTCATATATATTGTTAAACTTAATATTGATGCACATGGACGAGATATTTTATTTTGTTTAAAAAAATTATAAGATATTTTATTTTGTTAAAAATAATTATAAGGTTAAATATACTTGGGGATTCTTAAGATGTTTAATGATTGGTGAGGTATGAGCATAATACATGGAAATATACATAATCCAGTAAGGAATTATGTGTATAAATTCATTGGAATGTAAAATCTCGTCAGATATATTCTTAAACTTAATATGGATGCACAAGGACGAGATATTTTATTTTGTTTAAAAAAATTATAAGATATTTTATTTTGTTTACAAAAAATTATAAGATATTTTATTTTGTTTAAAAAAATTATAAGATTTAATATACTTGGGGATTCTTAAGATGTTTAATGATTGGTGAGATATGAGCATAATACATGGAAATATACATAATGCATTAAGGAATTATGTGTATAAATTCATTGGAATGTAAAATCTCGTTAGATATATTGATAAACTTAATATGGATGCACAAGGACGAGATATTTTATTTTGTTTAAAAATATTATAAGATTAAATATACTTGGGGATTCGTAAGATGTTTAATGATTGGTGAGGTATGAGCATAATACATGGAAATATACATAATGCAGTAAGGAATTATGTGTATAAATTCATTGGAATGTAAAATCTCGTCAGATATATTGTTAAACTTATTATGGATGCACAAGGACGAGATATTTTATTTTGTTAAAAAAAATATAAGGTTAAATATACTTGGGGATTCGTAAGATGTTTAATGATTGGTGAGGTATGAGCATAATACATGGAAATATACATAATTCAGTAAGGAATTAAGTGTATAAATTCATTGGAATGTAAAATCTCGTCAGATATATTGTTAAACTTAATATGGATGCACATGGACGAGATATTTTATTTTGTTTAAAAAAATTATAAGATATTTTATTTTGTTAAAAAAAATTATAAGGTTAAATATACTTGGGGATTCTTAAGATGTTTAATGATTGGTGAGGTATGACCATAATACATGGAAATATACATAATCCAGTAAGGAATTATGTGTATAAATTCATTGGAATGTAAAATCTCGTCAGATATATTCTTAAACTTAATATGGATGCACAAGGACGAGATATTTTATTTTGTTTAAAAAAATTATAAGATATTTTATTTTGTTTACAAAAAATTATAAGATATTTTATTTTGTTTAAAAAAATTATAAGATTTAACATACTTGGGGATTCTTAAGATGTTTAATGATTGGTGAGATATGAGCATAATACATGGAAATATACATAATGCATTAAGGAATTATGTGTATAAATTCATTGGAATGTAAAATCTCGTTAGATATATTGATAAACTTAATATGGATGCACAAGGACGAGATATTTTATTTTGTTTAAAAATATTATAAGATTAAATATACTTGGGGATTCGTAAGATGTTTAATGATTGGTGAGGTATGAGCATAATACATGGAAATATACATAATGCAGTAAGGAATTATGTGTATAAATTCATTGGAATGTAAAATCTCGTCAGATATATTGTTAAACTTATTATGGATGCAGAAGGACGAGATATTTTATTTTGTTAAAAAAAATATAAGGTTAAATATACTTGGGGATTCGTAAGATGTTTAATGATTGGTGAGGTATGAGCATAATACATGGAAATATACATAATTAAGTAAAGAATTAAGTGTATAAATTCATTGGAATGTAAAATCTCGTCAGATATATTGTTAAACTTAATATGGATGCACAAGGACGAGATATTTTATTTTGTTTAAAAAAAATTATAAGATATTTTATTTTGTTTAAAAAAATTATAAGATTAAATATACTTGGAGATTCTTAAGATGTTTAATGATTGGTGAGATATGAGCATAATACATGGAAATATACATAATGCATTAAGGAATTATGTGTATAAATTCATTGGAATGTAAAGTCTCGTCGGATATACTGTTACACTTAATATGGATGCACAAGGACGAGATATTTTATTTTGTTTAAAAATATTATAAGATTAAATATACTTGGGGATTCGTAAGATGTTTAATGATTGGTGAGGTATGAGCATAATACATGGAAATATACATAATGCAGTAAGGAATTATGTGTATAAATTCATTAGAATGTAAAATCTCGTCAGATATAGTGTTAAACTTATGATGGATGCACAAGGACGAGATATTTTATTTTGTTAAAAAAATATAAGGTTAAATATACTTGGGGATTAGTAAGATGTTTAATGATTGGTGAGGTATGAGCATAATACATGGAAATATACATAATGCAGTAAGGAATTATGTGTATAAATTCATTGGAATGTAAAATCTCGTCAGATATATTGTTAAACTTATTATGGACGCACAAGGACGAGATATTGTTTTTTGTTAAAAAAAATATAAGGTTAAATATACTTGGGGATTCGTAAGATGTTTAATGATTGGTGAGGTATGAGCATAATACATGGAAATATACATAATTCAGTAAGGAATTAAGTGTATAAATTCATTGGAATGTAAAATCTCGTCAGATATATTGTTAAACTTAATATGGATGCACATGGACGAGATATTTTATTTTGTTTAAAAAAATTATAAGATATTTTATTTTGTTAAAAAAAATTATAAGGTTAAATATACTTGGGGATTCTTAAGATGTTTAATGATTGGTGATGTATGAGCATAATACATGGAAATATACATAATCCAGTAAGGAATTATGTGTATAAATTCATTGGAATGTAAAATCTCGTCAGATATATTCTTAAACTTAATATGGATGCACAAGGACGAGATATTTTATTTTGTTTAAAAAAATTATAAGATATTTTATTTTGTTTAAAAAAAATTATAAGATATTTTATTTTGTTTAAAAAAATTATAAGATTAAATATACTTGGAGATTCTTAAGATGTTTAATGATTGGTGAGATATGAGCATAATACATGGAAATATACATAATGCATTAAGGAATTATGTGTATAAATTCATTGGAATGTAAAGTCTCGTCGGATATACTGTTACACTTAATATGGATGCACAAGGACGAGATATTTTATTTTGTTTAAAAATATTATAAGATTAAATATACTTGGGGATTCGTAAGATGTTTAATGATTGGTGAGGTATGAGCATAATACATGGAAATATACATAATGCTGTAAGGAATTATGTTGTTGTTGTTGTTGTTGAAACCCAGACCGTCCGACCTACCAGAAAGGTGTTGAAGGCCCAGACCACACGACCAACCCAGGGGGTTTATGGTATCAAGTTGTGTGGCCGGCTACCAGAAAGGTGTAAGGTAACTATTTGGACGGTCGGGAAGTGCCACCCAATTTAGACCGGAACCCAGTGGGGGAGGCATCCACAGGGACCGTACCCTCCTTCCCCTACCACCAACCTCTCGGAAGGACAGTAAGGAATTATGTGTATAAATTCATTGGAATGTAAAATCTCGTCAGATATATTGTTAAACTTAATATGGATGCACAAGGACGAGATATTTTATTTTGTTTAAAAAAATTATAAGATATTTTGCGTTGTTAAAAAAAATTTATAAGGTTAAATATACTTGGGGATTCTTAGGATGTTTAATGATTGGTGAGGTATGAGCATAATACATGGAAATATACATAATGAAGTAAGGAATTATTTGTATAAATTCATTGGAATATAACATCTCGTCAGATATTTTCTTAAACTTAATATGGATGCACAAGGACGAGATATTTTATTTTGTTCAAAAACATTATAAGGTTAAATATACTTGGGGATTCGTAAGATGTTTAATGATTGGTGAGGTATGAGCATAATACATGGAAATATACATAATTCAGTAAGGAATTAAGTGTATAAATTCATTGGAATGTAAAATCTCGTCAGATATATTGTTAAACTTAATATGGATGCACATGGACGAGATATTTTATTTTGTTTAAAAAAATTATAAGATATTTTATTTTGTTAAAAAAAATTATAAGGTTAAATATACTTGGGGATTCTTAAGATGTTTAATGATTGGTGATGTATGAGCATAATACATGGAAATATACATAATCCAGTAAGGAATTATGTGTATAAATTCATTGGAATGTAAAATCTCGTCAGATATATTCTTAAACTTAATATGGATGCACAAGGACGAGATATTTTATTTTGTTTAAAAAAATTATAAGATATTTTATTTTGTTTACAAAAAATTATAAGATATTTTATTTTGTTTAAAAAAATTATAAGATTTAATATACTTGGGGATTCTTAAGATGTTTAATGATTGGTGAGGTATGAGCATAATACATGGAAATATACATAATGCAGTAAGGAATTACGTGTATAAATTCATTGGAATGTAAAATCTCGTCAGATATATTGTTAAACTTATTATGGATGCACAAGGACGAGATATTTTATTTTGTTAAAAAAAATATAAGGTTAAATATACTTGGGGATTCGTAAGATGTTTAATGATTGGTGAGGTATGAGCATAATACATGGAAATATACATAATTAAGTAAGGAATTAAGTGTATAAATTCATTGGAATGTAAAATCTCGTCAGATATATTGTTAAACTTAATATGGATGCACAAGGACGAGATATTTTATTTTGTTTAAAAAAATTATAAGATATTTTATTTTGTTAAAAAAAATTATAAGGTTAAATATACTTGGGGATCCTTAAGATGTTTAATCATTGGTGAGGTATGAGCATAATACATGGAAATATACATAATCCAGTAAGGAATTATGTAGAAGACCCAGACCGTCCGACTCGTCCGGGGGAATAAGGAATTATATATAAGTAAGGAATTATGTGTATAAATTCATTGGAATGTAAAATCTCGTCAGATATATTCTTAAACTTAATATGGATGCACAAGGACGAGATATTTTATTTTGTTTAAAAAAATTATAAGATATTTTATTTTGTTTAAAAAAAATTATAAGATATTTTATTTTGTTTAAAAAAATTATAAGATTAAATATACTTGGAGATTCTTAAGATGTTTAATGATTGGTGAGATATGAGCATAATACATGGAAATATACATAATGCATTAAGGAATTATGTGTATAAATTCATTGGAATGTAAAGTCTCGTCGGATATACTGTTACACTTAATATGGATGCACAAGGACGAGATATTTTATTTTGTTTAAAAATATTATAAGATTAAATATACTTGGGGATTCGTAAGATGTTTAATTATTGGTGAGGTATGAGCATAATACATGGAAATATACATAATGCAGTTAGGAATTATGTGTATAAATTCATTGGAATGTAAAATCTCGTCAGATATAGTGTTAAACTTATGATGGATGCACAAGGACGAGATATTTTATTTTGTTAAAAAAATATAAGGTTAAATATACTTGGGGATTAGTAAGATGTTTAATGCTTGGTGAGGTATGAGCATAATACATGGAAATATACATAATGCAGTAAGGAATTATGTGTATAAATTCATTGGAATGTAAAATCTCGTCAGATATATTGTTAAATTTAATATGGATGCACAAGGACGAGATATTTTATTTTGTTTAAAAAAATTATAAGATATTTTGCTTTGTTAAAAAAAATTATAAGGTTAAATATACTTATGGATTCTTAAGATGTTTAATGATTGGTGAGGTATGAGCATAATACATGGAAATATACATAATGCAGTAATGAATTATTTGTATAAATTCATTGGAATGTAAAATCTCGTCAGATATATTGTTAAACTTAATATGGATGCACAGGGACGAGATATTTTATTTTGTTCAAAAATATTATAAGGTTAAATATACTTGGGGATTCGTAAGATGTTTAATGATTGGTGAGGTATGAGCATAATACATGGAAATATACATAATGCAGTAAGGAATTATGTGTATAAATTCATTGGAATGTAAAATCTCGTCAGATATATTGTTAAACTTATTATGGATGCACAAGGACGAGATATTTTATTTTGTTAAAAAAAATATAAGGTTAATTATACTTGGGGATTCGTAAGATGTTTAATGATTGGTGAGGTATGAGCATAATACATGGAAATATACATAATTCAGTAAGGAATTAAGTGTATAAATTCAGTGGAATGTAAAATCTCATCAGATATATTGTTAAACTTAATATGGATGCACAAGGACGAGATATTTTATTTTGTTTAAAAAAATTATAAGATATTTTATTTTGTTAAAAAAAATTATAAGGTTAAATATACTTGGGGATTCTTAAGATGTTTAATGATTGGTGAGGTATGAGCATAATACATGGAAATATACATAATCCAGTAAGGAATTATGTGTATAAATTCATTGGAATGTAAAATCTCGTCAGATATATTGTTAAACTTAATATGGATGCACAAGGACGAGATATTTTATTTTGTTTAAAAAAATTATAAGATATTTTGCGTTGTTAAAAAAATTTATAAGGTTAAATATACTTGGGGATTCTTAAGATGTTTAATGATTGGTGAGGTATGAGCATAATACATGGAAATATACATAATGAAGTAAGGAATTATTTGTATAAATTCATTGGAATGTAACATCTCGTCAGATATTTTCTTAAACTTAATATGGATGCACAAGGACGAGATATTTTATTTTGTTCAAAAACATTATAAGGTTAAATATACTTGGGGATTCGTAAGATGTTTAATGATTGGTGAGGTGTGAGCATAATACATGGAAATATACATAATGCAGTAAGGAATTATGTGTATAAATTCATTGGAATGTAAAATCTCGTCAGATATATTCTTAAACTTAATATGGATGCACAAGGACGAGATATTTTATTTTGTTTAAAAAAATTATAAGATATTTTATTTTGTTTAAAAAAAATTATAAGATATTTTATTTTGTTTAAAAAAATTATAAGATTAAATATACTTGGGGATTCGTAAGATGTTTAATGATTGGTGAGGTATGAGCATAATACATGGAAATATACATAATGCAGTAAGGAATTATGTGTATAAATTCATTGGAATGTAAAATCTCGTCAGATATATTGTTAAACTTAATATGGATGCACAAGGACGAGATATTTTATTTTGTTTAAAAAAATTATAAGATATTTTGCGTTGTTAAAAAAATTTATAAGGTTAAATATACTTGGGGATTCTTAAGATGTTTAATGATTGGTGAGGTATGAGCATAATACATGGAAATATACATAATCCAGTAAGGAATTATGTGTATAAATTCATTGGAATGTAAAATCTCGTCAGATATATTCTTAAACTTAATATGGATGCACAAGGACGAGATATTTTATTTTGTTCAAAAACATTATAAGGTTAAATATACTTGGGGATTCGTAAGATGTTTAATGATTGGTGAGGTGTGAGCATAATACATGGAAATATACATAATGCAGTAAGGAATTATGTGTATAAATTCATTGGAATGTAAAATTTTGTCAGATATATTGTTAAACTTATTATGGATGCACAAGGACGAGATATTTTATTTTGTTAAAAAAAATATAAGGTTAAATATACTTGGGGATTCGTAAGATGTTTAATGATTGGTGAGGTATGAGCATAATACATGGAAATATACATAATTCAGTAAGGAATTAAGTGTATAAATTCATTGGAATATAAAATCTCGTCAGATATATTGTTAAACTTAATATGGATGCACATGGACGAGATATTTTATTTTGTTTAAAAAAATTATAAGATATTTTATTTTGTTTAAAAAAAATTATAAGATATTTTATTTTGTTTAAAAAAAATATAAGATATTTTATTTTGTTTACAAAAAATTATAAGATATTTTATTTTGTTTAAAAAAATTATAAGATTTAATATACTTGGGGATTCTTAAGATGTTTAATGATTGGTGAGGTATGAGCATAATACATGGAAATATACATAATGCAGTAAGGAATTACGTGTATAAATTCATTGGAATGTAAAATCTCGTCAGATATATTGTTAAACTTATTATGGATGCACAAGGACGAGATATTTTATTTTGTTAAAAAAAATATAAGGTTAAATATACTTGGGGATTCGTAAGATGTTTAATGATTGGTGAGGTATGAGCATAATACATGGAAATATACATAATTAAGTAAGGAATTAAGTGTATAAATTTATTGGAATGTAAAATCTCGTCAGATATATTGTTAAACTTAATATGGATGCACAAGGACGAGATATTTTATTTTGTTTAAAAAAATTATAAGATATTTTATTTTGTTAAAAAAAATTATAAGGTTAAATATACTTGGGGATCCTTAAGATGTTTAATCATTGGTGAGGTATGAGCATAATACATGGAAATATACATAATCCAGTAAGGAATTATGTAGAAGACCCAGACCGTCCGACTCGTCCGGGGGAATAAGGAATTATATATAAGTAAGGAATTATGTGTATAAATTCATTGGAATGTAAAATCTCGTCAGATATATTCTTAAACTTAATATGGATGCACAAGGACGAGATATTTTATTTTGTTTAAAAAAATTATAAGATATTTTATTTTGTTTAAAAAAAATTATTAGATATTTTATTTTGTTTAAAAAAATTATAAGATTAAATATACTTGGAGATTCTTAAGATGTTTAATGATTGGTGAGATATGAGCATAATACATGGAAATATACATAATGCATTAAGGAATTATGTGTATAAATTCATTGGAATGTAAAGTCTCGTCGGATATACTGTTACACTTAATATGGATGCACAAGGACGAGATATTTTATTTTGTTTAAAAATATTATAAGATTAAATATACTTGGGGATTCGTAAGATGTTTAATTATTGGTGAGGTATGAGCATAATACATGGAAATATACATAATGCAGTTAGGAATTATGTGTATAAATTCATTGGAATGTAAAATCTCGTCAGATATAGTGTTAAACTTATGATGGATGCACAAGGACGAGATATTTTATTTTGTTAAAAAAATATAAGGTTAAATATACTTGGGGATTAGTAAGATGTTTAATGCTTGGTGAGGTATGAGCATAATACATGGAAATATACATAATGCAGTAAGGAATTATGTGTATAAATTCATTGGAATGTAAAATCTCGTCAGATATATTGTTAAATTTAATATGGATGCACAAGGACGAGATATTTTATTTTGTTTAAAAAAATTATAAGATATTTTGCTTTGTTAAAAAAAATTATAAGGTTAAATATACTTATGGATTCTTAAGATGTTTAATGATTGGTGAGGTATGAGCATAATACATGGAAATATACATAATGCAGTAATGAATTATTTGTATAAATTCATTGGAATGTAAAATCTCGTCAGATATATTGTTAAACTTAATATGGATGCACAGGGACGAGATATTTTATTTTGTTCAAAAATATTATAAGGTTAAATATACTTGGGGATTCGTAAGATGTTTAATGATTGGTGAGGTATGAGCATAATACATGGAAATATACATAATGCAGTAAGGAATTATGTGTATAAATTCATTGGAATGTAAAATCTCGTCAGATATATTGTTAAACTTATTATGGATGCACAAGGACGAGATATTTTATTTTGTTAAAAAAAATATAAGGTTAATTATACTTGGGGATTCGTAAGATGTTTAATGATTGGTGAGGTATGAGCATAATACATGGAAATATACATAATTCAGTAAGGAATTAAGTGTATAAATTCAGTGGAATGTAAAATCTCATCAGATATATTGTTAAACTTAATATGGATGCACAAGGACGAGATATTTTATTTTGTTTAAAAAAATTATAAGATATTTTATTTTGTTAAAAAAAATTATAAGGTTAAATATACTTGGGGATTCTTAAGATGTTTAATGATTGGTGAGGTATGAGCATAATACATGGAAATATACATAATCCAGTAAGGAATTATGTGTATAAATTCATTGGAATGTAAAATCTCGTCAGATATATTGTTAAACTTAATATGGATGCACAAGGACGAGATATTTTATTTTGTTTAAAAAAATTATAAGATATTTTGCGTTGTTAAAAAAATTTATAAGGTTAAATATACTTGGGGATTCTTAAGATGTTTAATGATTGGTGAGGTATGAGCATAATACATGGAAATATACATAATGAAGTAAGGAATTATTTGTATAAATTCATTGGAATGTAACATCTCGTCAGATATTTTCTTAAACTTAATATGGATGCACAAGGACGAGATATTTTATTTTGTTCAAAAACATTATAAGGTTAAATATACTTGGGGATTCGTAAGATGTTTAATGATTGGTGAGGTGTGAGCATAATACATGGAAATATACATAATGCAGTAAGGAATTATGTGTATAAATTCATTGGAATGTAAAATCTCGTCAGATATATTCTTAAACTTAATATGGATGCACAAGGACGAGATATTTTATTTTGTTTAAAAAAATTATAAGATATTTTATTTTGTTTAAAAAAAATTATAAGATATTTTATTTTGTTTAAAAAAATTATAAGATTAAATATACTTGGGGATTCGTAAGATGTTTAATGATTGGTGAGGTATGAGCATAATACATGGAAATATACATAATGCAGTAAGGAATTATGTGTATAAATTCATTGGAATGTAAAATCTCGTCAGATATATTGTTAAACTTAATATGGATGCACAAGGACGAGATATTTTATTTTGTTTAAAAAAATTATAAGATATTTTGCGTTGTTAAAAAAATTTATAAGGTTAAATATACTTGGGGATTCTTAAGATGTTTAATGATTGGTGAGGTATGAGCATAATACATGGAAATATACATAATCCAGTAAGGAATTATGTGTATAAATTCATTGGAATGTAAAATCTCGTCAGATATATTCTTAAACTTAATATGGATGCACAAGGACGAGATATTTTATTTTGTTCAAAAACATTATAAGGTTAAATATACTTGGGGATTCGTAAGATGTTTAATGATTGGTGAGGTGTGAGCATAATACATGGAAATATACATAATGCAGTAAGGAATTATGTGTATAAATTCATTGGAATGTAAAATTTTGTCAGATATATTGTTAAACTTATTATGGATGCACAAGGACGAGATATTTTATTTTGTTAAAAAAAATATAAGGTTAAATATACTTGGGGATTCGTAAGATGTTTAATGATTGGTGAGGTATGAGCATAATACATGGAAATATACATAATTCAGTAAGGAATTAAGTGTATAAATTCATTGGAATGTAAAATCTCGTCAGATATATTGTTAAACTTAATATGGATGCACATGGACGAGATATTTTATTTTGTTTAAAAAAATTATAAGTTATTTTATTTTGTTAAAAAAAATTATAAGGTTAAATATACTTGGGGATTCTTAAGATGTTTAATGATTGGTGAGGTATGAGCATAATACATGGAAATATACATAATCCAGTAAGGAATTATGTGTATAAATTCATTGGAATGTAAAATCTCGTCAGATATATTCTTAAACTTAATATGGATGCACAAGGACGAGATATTTTATTTTGTTTAAAAAAATTATAAGATATTTTATTTTGTTTAAAAAAAATTATAAGATATTTTATTTTGTTTAAAAAAAATATAAGATATTTTATTTTGTTTACAAAAAATTATAAGATATTTTATTTTGTTTAAAAAAATTATAAGATTTAATATACTTGGGGATTCTTAAGATGTTTAATGATTGGTGAGGTATGAGCATAATACATGGAAATATACATAATGCAGTAAGGAATTACGTGTATAAATTCATTGGAATGTAAAATCTCGTCAGATATATTGTTAAACTTATTATGGATGCACAAGGACGAGATATTTTATTTTGTTAAAAAAAATATAAGGTTAAATATACTTGGGGATTCGTAAGATGTTTAATGATTGGTGAGGTATGAGCATAATACATGGAAATATACATAATTAAGTAAGGAATTAAGTGTATAAATTCATTGGAATGTAAAATCTCGTCAGATATATTGTTAAACTTAATATGGATGCACAAGGACGAGATATTTTATTTTGTTTAAAAAAATTATAAGATATTTTATTTTGTTAAAAAAAATTATAAGGTTAAATATACTTGGGGATCCTTAAGATGTTTAATCATTGGTGAGGTATGAGCATAATACATGGAAATATACATAATCCAGTAAGGAATTATGTAGAAGACCCAGACCGTCCGACTCGTCCGGGGGAATAAGGAATTATATATAAGTAAGGAATTATGTGTATAAATTCATTGGAATGTAAAATCTCGTCAGATATATTCTTAAACTTAATATGGATGCACAAGGACGAGATATTTTATTTTGTTTAAAAAAATTATAAGATATTTTATTTTGTTTAAAAAAAATTATTAGATATTTTATTTTGTTTAAAAAAATTATAAGATTAAATATACTTGGAGATTCTTAAGATGTTTAATGATTGGTGAGATATGAGCATAATACATGGAAATATACATAATGCATTAAGGAATTATTTGTATAAATTCATTGGAATGTAAAGTCTCGTCGGATATACTGTTACACTTAATATGGATGCACAAGGACGAGATATTTTATTTTGTTTAAAAATATTATAAGATTAAATATACTTGGGGATTCGTAAGATGTTTAATTATTGGTGAGGTATGAGCATAATACATGGAAATATACATAATGCAGTTAGGAATTATGTGTATAAATTCATTGGAATGTAAAATCTCGTCAGATATAGTGTTAAACTTATGATGGATGCACAAGGACGAGATATTTTATTTTGTTAAAAAAATATAAGGTTAAATATACTTGGGGATTAGTAAGATGTTTAATGCTTGGTGAGGTATGAGCATAATACATGGAAATATACATAATGCAGTAAGGAATTATGTGTATAAATTCATTGGAATGTAAAATCTCGTCAGATATATTGTTAAATTTAATATGGATGCACAAGGACGAGATATTTTATTTTGTTTAAAAAAATTATAAGATATTTTGCTTTGTTAAAAAAAATTATAAGGTTAAATATACTTATGGATTCTTAAGATGTTTAATGATTGGTGAGGTATGAGCATAATACATGGAAATATACATAATGCAGTAATGAATTATTTGTATAAATTCATTGGAATGTAAAATCTCGTCAGATATATTGTTAAACTTAATATGGATGCACAGGGACGAGATATTTTATTTTGTTCAAAAATATTATAAGGTTAAATATACTTGGGGATTCGTAAGATGTTTAATGATTGGTGAGGTATGAGCATAATACATGGAAATATACATAATGCAGTAAGGAATTATGTGTATAAATTCATTGGAATGTAAAATCTCGTCAGATATATTGTTAAACTTATTATGGATGCACAAGGACGAGATATTTTATTTTGTTAAAAAAAATATAAGGTTAATTATACTTGGGGATTCGTAAGATGTTTAATGATTGGTGAGGTATGAGCATAATACATGGAAATATACATAATTCAGTAAGGAATTAAGTGTATAAATTCAGTGGAATGTAAAATCTCATCAGATATATTGTTAAACTTAATATGGATGCACAAGGACGAGATATTTTATTTTGTTTAAAAAAATTATAAGATATTTTATTTTGTTAAAAAAAATTATAAGGTTAAATATACTTGGGGATTCTTAAGATGTTTAATGATTGGTGAGGTATGAGCATAATACATGGAAATATACATAATCCAGTAAGGAATTATGTGTATAAATTCATTGGAATGTAAAATCTCGTCAGATATATTGTTAAACTTAATATGGATGCACAAGGACGAGATATTTTATTTTGTTTAAAAAAATTATAAGATATTTTGCGTTGTTAAAAAAATTTATAAGGTTAAATATACTTGGGGATTCTTAAGATGTTTAATGATTGGTGAGGTATGAGCATAATACATGGAAATATACATAATGAAGTAAGGAATTATTTGTATAAATTCATTGGAATGTAACATCTCGTCAGATATTTTCTTAAACTTAATATGGATGCACAAGGACGAGATATTTTATTTTGTTCAAAAACATTATAAGGTTAAATATACTTGGGGATTCGTAAGATGTTTAATGATTGGTGAGGTGTGAGCATAATACATGGAAATATACATAATGCAGTAAGGAATTATGTGTATAAATTCATTGGAATGTAAAATCTCGTCAGATATATTCTTAAACTTAATATGGATGCACAAGGACGAGATATTTTATTTTGTTTAAAAAAATTATAAGATATTTTATTTTGTTTAAAAAAAATTATAAGATATTTTATTTTGTTTAAAAAAATTATAAGATTAAATATACTTGGGGATTCGTAAGATGTTTAATGATTGGTGAGGTATGAGCATAATACATGGAAATATACATAATGCAGTAAGGAATTATGTGTATAAATTCATTGGAATGTAAAATCTCGTCAGATATATTGTTAAACTTAATATGGATGCACAAGGACGAGATATTTTATTTTGTTTAAAAAAATTATAAGATATTTTGCGTTGTTAAAAAAATTTATAAGGTTAAATATACTTGGGGATTCTTAAGATGTTTAATGATTGGTGAGGTATGAGCATAATACATGGAAATATACATAATCCAGTAAGGAATTATGTGTATAAATTCATTGGAATGTAAAATCTCGTCAGATATATTCTTAAACTTAATATGGATGCACAAGGACGAGATATTTTATTTTGTTCAAAAACATTATAAGGTTAAATATACTTGGGGATTCGTAAGATGTTTAATGATTGGTGAGGTGTGAGCATAATACATGGAAATATACATAATGCAGTAAGGAATTATGTGTATAAATTCATTGGAATGTAAAATTTTGTCAGATATATTGTTAAACTTATTATGGATGCACAAGGACGAGATATTTTATTTTGTTAAAAAAAATATAAGGTTAAATATACTTGGGGATTCGTAAGATGTTTAATGATTGGTGAGGTATGAGCATAATACATGGAAATATACATAATTCAGTAAGGAATTAAGTGTATAAATTCATTGGAATGTAAAATCTCGTCAGATATATTGTTAAACTTAATATGGATGCACATGGACGAGATATTTTATTTTGTTTAAAAAAATTATAAGTTATTTTATTTTGTTAAAAAAAATTATAAGGTTAAATATACTTGGGGATTCTTAAGATGTTTAATGATTGGTGAGGTATGAGCATAATACATGGAAATATACATAATCCAGTAAGGAATTATGTGTATAAATTCATTGGAATGTAAAATCTCGTCAGATATATTCTTAAACTTAATATGGATGCACAAGGACGAGATATTTTATTTTGTTTAAAAAAATTATAAGATATTTTATTTTGTTTAAAAAAAATTATAAGATATTTTATTTTGTTTAAAAAAAATTATAAGATATTTTATTTTGTTTAAAAAAATTATAAGATATTTTATTTTGTTTAAAAAAAATTATAAGATATTTTGCTTTGTTAAAAAAAATTATAAGGTTAAATATACTTGGGGATTCTTAAGATGTTTATTGATTGGTGAGGTATGAGCATAATACATGGAAATATACATAATGCAGTAAGGAATTATTTGTATAAAATCATTGGAATGTAACATCTCGTCAGATATTTTCTTAAACTTAATATGGATGAACAAGGACGAGATATTTTATTTTGATTAAAAAAATTATAAGATATTTTATTTTGTTTAAAAAAAATTATAAGATATTTTATTTTGTTTAAAAAAATTATAAGATTAAATATACTTGGAGATTCTTAAGATGTTTAATGATTGGTGAGATATGAGCATAATACATGGAAATATACATAATGCAGTAAGGAATTATGTGTATAAATTCATTGGAATGTAAAATCTCGTCAGATATATTGTTAAACTTAATATGGATGCACAAGGACGAGATATTTTATTTTGTTTAAAAAAATTATAAGATATTTTATTTTGTTTAAAAAAAATTATAAGATATTTTATTTTGTTTAAAAAAATTATAAGATTAAATATACTTGGAGATTCTTAAGATGTTTAATGATTGGTGAGATATGAGCATAATACATGGAAATATACATAATGCAGTAAGGAATTATGTGTATAAATTCATTGGAATGTAAAATCTCGTCAGATATATTGTTAAACTTAATATGGATGCACAAGGACGAGATATTTTATTTTGTTTAAAAAAATTATAAGATATTTTGCGTTGTTAAAAAAATTTATAAGGTTAAATATACTTGGGGATTCTTAAGATGTTTAATGATTGGTGAGGTATGAGCATAATACATGGAAATATACATAATCCAGTAAGGAATTATGTGTATAAATTCATTGGAATGTAAAATCTCGTCAGATATATTCTTAAACTTAATATGGATGCACAAGGACGAGATATTTTATTTTGTTCAAAAACATTATAAGGTTAAATATACTTGGGGATTCGTAAGATGTTTAATGATTGGTGAGGTGTGAGCATAATACATGGAAATATACATAATGCAGTAAGGAATTATGTGTATAAATTCATTGGAATGTAAAATTTTGTCAGATATATTGTTAAACTTATTATGGATGCACAAGGACGAGATATTTTATTTTGTTAAAAAAAATATAAGGTTAAATATACTTGGGGATTCGTAAGATGTTTAATGATTGGTGAGGTATGAGCATAATACATGGAAATATACATAATTCAGTAAGGAATTAAGTGTATAAATTCATTGGAATGTAAAATCTCGTCAGATATATTGTTAAACTTAATATGGATGCACATGGACGAGATATTTTATTTTGTTTAAAAAAATTATAAGTTATTTTATTTTGTTAAAAAAAATTATAAGGTTAAATATACTTGGGGATTCTTAAGATGTTTAATGATTGGTGAGGTATGAGCATAATACATGGAAATATACATAATCCAGTAAGGAATTATGTGTATAAATTCATTGGAATGTAAAATCTCGTCAGATATATTCTTAAACTTAATATGGATGCACAAGGACGAGATATTTTATTTTGTTTAAAAAAATTATAAGATATTTTATTTTGTTTAAAAAAAATTATAAGATATTTTATTTTGTTTAAAAAAAATTATAAGATATTTTATTTTGTTTAAAAAAATTATAAGATATTTTATTTTGTTTAAAAAAAATTATAAGATATTTTGCTTTGTTAAAAAAAATTATAAGGTTAAATATACTTGGGGATACTTAAGATGTTTATTGATTGGTGAGGTATGAGCATAATACATGGAAATATACATAATGCAGTAAGGAATTATTTGTATAAAATCATTGGAATGTAACATCTCGTCAGATATTTTCTTAAACTTAATATGGATGAACAAGGACGAGATATTTTATTTTGATTAAAAAAATTATAAGATATTTTATTTTGTTTAATAAAATTATACGGTTAAATATACTTGGGGATTCTGAAGATGTTTAATGATTGGTGAGGTATGAGCATAATACATGGAAATATACATAATGCAGTAAGGAATTATGTGTATAAATTCATTGGAATGTAAAATCTCGTCAGATATATTGTTAAACTTAATATGGATGCACAAGGACGAGATATTTTATTTTGATTAAAAAAATTATAAGGTTAAATATACTTGGGGATTCTTAAGATGTTTAATGATTGGTGAGGTATGAGCATAATACATGTAAATATACAAAATGCAGTAAGGAATTATGTGTATAAATTCATTGCAATGTAAAATCTCGTCAGATATATTGTTAAACTTAATATGGATGCACAAGGACGAGATATTTTATTTTGTACAAAAACAATATAAGGTTAAATATACTTGGGGATTTGTAAGATGTTTAATGATTGGTGAGGTATGAGCATAATACATGGAAATATACATAATGCAGTAAGGAATTATGTGTATAAATTCATTGGAATGTAAAATTTTGTCAGATATATTGTTAAACTTATTATGGATGCACAAGCACGAGATATTTTATTTTGTTAAAAGAAATATAAGGTTAATTATACTTGGGGATTCGTAAGATGTTTAATGATTGGTGAGGTATGAGCATAATACATGGAAATATACATAATTCAGTAAGGAATTAAGTGTATAAATTCATTGGAATGTAAAATCTCGTCAGATATATTGTTAAACTTAATATGGATGCACATGGACGAGATATTTTATTTTGTTTAAAAAAATTATAAGATATTTTATTTTGTTAAAAAAAATTATAAGGTTAAATATACTTGGGGATTCTTAAGATGTTTAATGATTGGTGAGGTATGAGCATAATACATGGAAATATACATAATCCAGTAAGGAATTATGTAGAAGACCCAGACCGTCCGACTCGTCCGGGGGAATAAGGAATTATATATAAGTAAGGAATTATGTGTATAAATTCATTGGAATGTAAAATCTCTTCAGATATATTCTTAAACTTAATATGGATGCACAAGGACGAGATATTTTATTTTGTTTAAAAAAATTATAAGATATTTTATTTTGTTTAAAAAAAATTATAAGATATTTTATTTTGTTTAAAAAAATTATAAGATTAAATATACTTGGAGATTCTTAAGATGTTTAATGATTGGTGAGATATGAGCATAATACATGGAAATATACATAATGCATTAAGGAATTATGTGTATAAATTCATTGGAATGTAAAGTCTCGTCGGATATACTGTTACACTTAATATGGATGCACAAGGACGAGATATTTTATTTTGTTTAAAAATATTATAAGATTAAATATACTTGGGGATTCGTAAGATGTTTAATTATTGGTGAGGTATGAGCATAATACATGGAAATATACATAATGCAGTAAGGAATTATGTGTATAAATTCATTGGAATGTAAAATCTCATCAGATATAGTGTTAAACTTATGATGGATGCACAAGGACGAGATATTTTATTTTGTTAAAAAAATATAAGGTTAAATATACTTGGGGATTAGTAAGATGTTTAATGCTTGGTGAGGTATGAGCATAATACATGGAAATATACATAATGCAGTAAGGAATTATGTGTATAAATTCATTGGAATGTAAAATCTCGTCAGATATATTGTTAAACTTAATATGGATGCAAAAGGACGAGATATTTTATTTTGTTTAAAAAAATTATAAGATATTTTGCTTTGTTAAAAAAAATTATAAGGTTAAATATACTTATGGATTCTTAAGATGTTTAATGATTGGTGAGGTATGAGCATAATACATGGAAATATACATAATGCAGTAATGAATTATTTGTATAAATTCATTGGAATGTAAAATCTCGTCAGATATATTGTTAAACTTAATATGGATGCACAGGGACGAGATATTTTATTTTGTTCAAAAATATTATAAGGTTAAATATACTTGGGGATTCGTAAGATGTTTAATGATTGGTGAGGTATGAGCATAATACATGGAAATATACATAATGCAGTAAGGAATTATGTGTATAAATTCATTGGAATGTAAAATCTCGTCAGATATATTGTTAAACTTATTATGGATGCACAAGGACGAGATATTTTATTTTGTTAAAAAAAATATAAGGTTAATTATACTTGGGGATTCGTAAGATGTTTAATGATTGGTGAGGTATGAGCATAATACATGGAAATATACATAATTCAGTAAGGAATTAAGTGTATAAATTCATTGGAATGTAAAATCTCATCAGATATATTGTTAAACTTAATATGGATGCACAAGGACAAGATATTTTATTTTGTTTAAAAAAATTATAAGATATTTTATTTTGTTAAAAAAAATTATAAGGTTAAATATACTTGGGGATTCTTAAGATGTTTAATGATTGGTGAGGTATGAGCATAATACATGGAAATATACATAATCCAGTAAGGAATTATGTGTATAAATTCATTGGAATGTAAAATCTCGTCAGATATATTGTTAAACTTAATATGGATGCACAAGGACGAGATATTTTATTTTGTTTAAAAAAATTATAAGATATTTTGCGTTGTTAAAAAAATTTATAAGGTTAAATATACTTGGGGATTCTTAAGATGTTTAATGATTGGTGAGGTATGAGCATAATACATGGAAATATACATAATGAAGTAAGGAATTATTTGTATAAATTCATTGGAATGTAACATCTCGTCAGATATTTTCTTAAACTTAATATGGATGCACAAGGACGAGATATTTTATTTTGTTCAAAAACATTATAAGGTTAAATATACTTGGGGATTCGTAAGATGTTTAATGATTGGTGAGGTGTGAGCATAATACATGGAAATATACATAATGCAGTAAGGAATTATGTGTATAAATTCATTGGAATGTAAAATCTCGTCAGATATATTCTTAAACTTAATATGGATGCACAAGGACGAGATATTTTATTTTGTTTAAAAAAATTATAAGATATTTTATTTTGTTTAAAAAAAATTATAAGATATTTTATTTTGTTTAAAAAAATTATAAGATTAAATATACTTGGGGATTCGTAAGATGTTTAATGATTGGTGAGGTATGAGCATAATACATGGAAATATACATAATGCAGTAAGGAATTATGTGTATAAATTCATTGGAATGTAAAATCTCGTCAGATATATTGTTAAACTTAATATGGATGCACAAGGACGAGATATTTTATTTTGTTTAAAAAAATTATAAGATATTTTGCGTTGTTAAAAAAATTTATAAGGTTAAATATACTTGGGGATTCTTAAGATGTTTAATGATTGGTGAGGTATGAGCATAATACATGGAAATATACATAATCCAGTAAGGAATTATGTGTATAAATTCATTGGAATGTAAAATCTCGTCAGATATATTCTTAAACTTAATATGGATGCACAAGGACGAGATATTTTATTTTGTTCAAAAACATTATAAGGTTAAATATACTTGGGGATTCGTAAGATGTTTAATGATTGGTGAGGTGTGAGCATAATACATGGAAATATACATAATGCAGTAAGGAATTATGTGTATAAATTCATTGGAATGTAAAATTTTGTCAGATATATTGTTAAACTTATTATGGATGCACAAGGACGAGATATTTTATTTTGTTAAAAAAAATATAAGGTTAAATATACTTGGGGATTCGTAAGATGTTTAATGATTGGTGAGGTATGAGCATAATACATGGAAATATACATAATTCAGTAAGGAATTAAGTGTATAAATTCATTGGAATGTAAAATCTCGTCAGATATATTGTTAAACTTAATATGGATGCACATGGACGAGATATTTTATTTTGTTTAAAAAAATTATAAGTTATTTTATTTTGTTAAAAAAAATTATAAGGTTAAATATACTTGGGGATTCTTAAGATGTTTAATGATTGGTGAGGTATGAGCATAATACATGGAAATATACATAATCCAGTAAGGAATTATGTGTATAAATTCATTGGAATGTAAAATCTCGTCAGATATATTCTTAAACTTAATATGGATGCACAAGGACGAGATATTTTATTTTGTTTAAAAAAATTATAAGATATTTTATTTTGTTTAAAAAAAATTATAAGATATTTTATTTTGTTTAAAAAAAATTATAAGATATTTTATTTTGTTTAAAAAAATTATAAGATATTTTATTTTGTTTAAAAAAAATTATAAGATATTTTGCTTTGTTAAAAAAAATTATAAGGTTAAATATACTTGGGGATTCTTAAGATGTTTATTGATTGGTGAGGTATGAGCATAATACATGGAAATATACATAATGCAGTAAGGAATTATTTGTATAAAATCATTGGAATGTAACATCTCGTCAGATATTTTCTTAAACTTAATATGGATGAACAAGGACGAGATATTTTATTTTGATTAAAAAAATTATAAGATATTTTATTTTGTTTAATAAAATTATACGGTTAAATATACTTGGGGATTCTGAAGATGTTTAATGATTGGTGAGGTATGAGCATAATACATGGAAATATACATAATGCAGTAAGGAATTATGTGTATAAATTCATTGGAATGTAAAATCTCGTCAGATATATTGTTAAAATTAATATGGATGCACAAGGACGAGATATTTTATTTTGATTAAAAAAATTATAAGGTTAAATATACTTGGGGATTCTTAAGATGTTTAATGATTGGTGAGGTATGAGCATAATACATGTAAATATACAAAATGCAGTAAGGAATTATGTGTATAAATTCATTGCAATGTAAAATCTCGTCAGATATATTGTTAAACTTAATATGGATGCACAAGGACGAGATATTTTATTTTGTTCAAAAACAATATAAGGTTAAATATACTTGGGGATTTGTAAGATGTTTAATGATTGGTGAGGTATGAGCATAATACATGGAAATATACATAATGCAGTAAGGAATTATGTGTATAAATTCATTGGAATGTAAAATTTTGTCAGATATATTGTTAAACTTATTATGGATGCACAAGGACGAGATATTTTATTTTGTTAAAAGAAATATAAGGTTAATTATACTTGGGGATTCGTAAGATGTTTAATGATTGGTGAGGTATGAGCATAATACATGGAAATATACATAATTCAGTAAGGAATTAAGTGTATAAATTCATTGGAATGTAAAATCTCGTCAGATATATTGTTAAACTTAATATGGATGCACATGGACGAGATATTTTATTTTGTTTAAAAAAATTATAAGATATTTTATTTTGTTTAAAAAATTTATAAGATATTTTATTTTGTTTAAAAAAATTATAAGATTAAATATACTTGGGGATTCTTAAGATGTTTAATGATTGGTGAGATATGAGCATAATACATGGAAATATACATAATGCATTAAGGAATTATGTGTATAAATTCATTGGAATGTAAAGTCTCGTCGGATATACTGTTACACTTAATATGGATGCACAAGGACGAGATATTTTATTTTGTTTAAAAATATTATAAGATTAAATATACTTGGGGATTCGTAAGATGTTTAATGATTGGTGAGGTATGAGCATAATACATGGAAATATACATAATGCAGTAAGGAATTATGTGTATAAATTCATTGGAATGTAAAATCTCGTCAGATATATTGTTAAACTTAATATGGATGCACAAGGACGAGATATTTTATTTTATTTAAAAAAATTATAAGATATTTTGCTTTGTTAAAAAAATTTATAAGATTAAATATACTTGGGGATTCTTAAGATGTTTAATGATTGGTGAGGTATGAGCATAATACATGGAAATATACATAATGCAGTAAGGAATTATGTGTATAAATTCATTGGAATGTAAAATCTCGTCAGATATATTGTTAAACTTAATATGGATGCACAAGGACGAGATATTTTATTTTGATTAAAAAAATTATAAGGTTAAATATACTTGGGGATTCTTAAGATGTTTAATGATTGGTGAGGTATGAGCATAATACATGGAAATATACATAATGCAGTAAGGAATTATGTGTATAAATTCATTGGAATGTAAAATCTCGTCAGATATATTCTTAAACTTAATATGGATGCACAAGGACGAGATATTTTATTTTGTTTAAAAAAATTATAAGATATTTTGCTTTGTTAAAAAAATTTATAAGGTTAAATATACTTGGGGATTCTTAAGATGTTTAATGATTGGTGAGGTATGAGCATAATACATGGAAATATACATAATGAAGTAAGGAATTATTTGTATAAATTCATTGGAATGTAACATCTCGTCAGATATTTTCTTAAACTTAATATGGATGCACAAGTACGAGATATTTTATTTTGTTCAAAAACATTATAAGGTTAAATATACTTGGGGATTCGTAAGATGTTTAATGATTGGTGAGGTATGAGCATAATACATGGAAATATACATAATGCAGTAAGGAATTATGTGTATAAATTCATTGGAATGTAAAATTTTGTCAGATATATTGTTAAACTTATTATGGATGCACAAGGACGAGATATTTTATTTTGTTAAAAAAATATAAGGTTAATTATACTTGGGGATTCGTAAGATGTTTAATGATTGGTGAGGTATGAGCATAATACATGGAAATATACATAATTCAGTAAGGAATTAAGTGTATAAATTCATTGGAATGTAAAATCTCGTCAGATATATTCTTAAACTTAATATGGATGCACAAGGACGAGATATTTTATTTTGTTTAAAAAAATTATAAGATATTTTGCTTTGTTAAAAAAATTTATAAGGTTAAATATACTTGGGGATTCTTAAGATGTTTAATGATTGGTGAGGTATGAGCATAATACATGGAAATATACATATTGAAGTAAGGAATTATTTGTATAAATTCATTGGAATGTAACATCTCGTCAGATATTTTCTTAAACTTAATATGGATGCACAAGTACGAGATATTTTATTTTGTTCAAAAACATTATAAGGTTAAATATACTTGGGGATTCGTAAGATGTTTAATGATTGGTGAGGTATGAGCATAATACATGGAAATATACATAATGCAGTAAGGAATTATGTGTATAAATTCATTGGAATGTAAAATTTTGTCAGATATATTGTTAAACTTATTATGGATGCACAAGGACGAGATATTTTATTTTGTTAAAAAAAATATAAGGTTAATTATACTTGGGGATTCGTAAGATGTTTAATGATTGGTGAGGTATGAGCATAATACATGGAAATATACATAATTCAGTAAGGAATTAAGTGTATAAATTCATTGGGATGTAAAATCTCGTCAGATATATTGTTAAACTTAATATGGATGCACAAGGACGAGATATTTTATTTTGTTTAAAAAAATTATAAGATATTTTATTTTGTTAAAAAAAATTATAAGGTTAAATATACTTGGGGATTCTTAAGATGTTTAATGATTGGTGAGGTATGAGCATAATACATGGAAATATACATAATCCAGTAAGGAATTATGTGTATAAATTCATTGGAATGTAAAATCTCGTCAGATATATTCTTAAACTTAATATGGATGCACAAGGACGAGATATTTTATTTTGTTTAAAAAAATTGTAAGATATTTTATTTTGTTTAAAAAAAATTATAAGATATTTTATTTTGTTTAAAAAAATTATAAGATTAAATATACTTGGGGATTCTTAAGATGTTTAATGATTGGTGAGATATGAGCATAATACATGGAAATATACATAATGCATTAAGGAATTATGTGTATAAATTCATTGGAATGTAAAGTCTCGTCGGATATACTGTTACACTTAATATGGATGCACAAGGACGAGATATTTTATTTTGTTCAAAAACATTATAAGGTTAAATATACTTGGGGATTCGTATGATGTTTAATGTTTGGTGAGGTGTGAGCATAATACATGGAAATATACATAATGCAGTAAGGAATTATGTGTATAAATTCATTGGAATGTAAAATCTCGTCAGATATATTGTTAAACTTATTATGGATGCACATGGACGAGATATTTTATTTTGTTAAAAAAAATATAAGGTTAAATATACTTGGGGATTCGTAAGATGTTTAATGATTGGTGAGGTATGAGCATAATACATGGAAATATACATAATTAAGTAAGGAATTAAGTGTATAAATTCATTGGAATGTAAAATCTCGTCAGATATATTGTTAAACTTAATATGGATGCACAAGGACGAGCTATTTTATTTTGTTTAAAAAAATTATAAGATATTTTATTTTGTTAAAAAAAATTATAAGGTTAAATATACTTGGGGATTCTTAAGATGTTTAATGATTGGTGAGGTATGAGCATAATACATGGAAATATACATAATCCAGTAAGGAATTATGTGTATAAATTCATTGGAATGTAAAATCTCGTCAGATATATTCTTAAACTTAATATGGATGCACAAGGACGAGATATTTTATTTTGTTTAAAAAAATTATAAGATATTTTATTTTGTTTAAAAAATTTATAAGATATTTTATTTTGTTTAAAAAAATTATAAGATTAAATATACTTGGGGATTCTTAAGATGTTTAATGATTGGTGAGATATGAGCATAATACATGGAAATATACATAATGCATTAAGGAATTATGTGTATAAATTCATTGGAATGTAAAGTCTCGTCGGATATACTGTTACACTTAATATGGATGCACAAGGACGAGATATTTTATTTTGTTTAAAAATATTATAAGATTAAATATACTTGGGGATTCGTAAGATGTTTAATGATTGGTGAGGTATGAGCATAATACATGGAAATATACATAATGCAGTAAGGAATTATGTGTATAAATTCATTGGAATGTAAAATCTCGTCAGATATATTGTTAAACTTAATATGGATGCACAAGGACGAGATATTTTATTTTATTTAAAAAAATTATAAGATATTTTGCTTTGTTAAAAAAATTTATAAGATTAAATATACTTGGGGATTCTTAAGATGTTTAATGATTGGTGAGGTATGAGCATAATACATGGAAATATACATAATGCAGTAAGGAATTATGTGTATAAATTCATTGGAATGTAAAATCTCGTCAGATATATTGTTAAACTTAATATGGATGCACAAGGACGAGATATTTTATTTTGATTAAAAAAATTATAAGGTTAAATATACTTGGGGATTCTTAAGATGTTTAATGATTGGTGAGGTATGAGCATAATACATGGAAATATACATAATGCAGTAAGGAATTATGTGTATAAATTCATTGGAATGTAAAATCTCGTCAGATATATTCTTAAACTTAATATGGATGCACAAGGACGAGATATTTTATTTTGTTTAAAAAAATTATAAGATATTTTGCTTTGTTAAAAAAATTTATAAGGTTAAATATACTTGGGGATTCTTAAGATGTTTAATGATTGGTGAGGTATGAGCATAATACATGGAAATATACATAATGAAGTAAGGAATTATTTGTATAAATTCATTGGAATGTAACATCTCGTCAGATATTTTCTTAAACTTAATATGGATGCACAAGTACGAGATATTTTATTTTGTTCAAAAACATTATAAGGTTAAATATACTTGGGGATTCGTAAGATGTTTAATGATTGGTGAGGTATGAGCATAATACATGGAAATATACATAATGCAGTAAGGAATTATGTGTATAAATTCATTGGAATGTAAAATTTTGTCAGATATATTGTTAAACTTATTATGGATGCACAAGGACGAGATATTTTATTTTGTTAAAAAAAATATAAGGTTAATTATACTTGGGGATTCGTAAGATGTTTAATGATTGGTGAGGTATGAGCATAATACATGGAAATATACATAATTCAGTAAGGAATTAAGTGTATAAATTCATTGGGATGTAAAATCTCGTCAGATATATTGTTAAACTTAATATGGATGCACAAGGACGAGATATTTTATTTTGTTTAAAAAAATTATAAGATATTTTATTTTGTTAAAAAAAATTATAAGGTTAAATATACTTGGGGATTCTTAAGATGTTTAATGATTGGTGAGGTATGAGCATAATACATGGAAATATACATAATCCAGTAAGGAATTATGTGTATAAATTCATTGGAATGTAAAATCTCGTCAGATATATTCTTAAACTTAATATGGATGCACAAGGACGAGATATTTTATTTTGTTTAAAAAAATTGTAAGATATTTTATTTTGTTTAAAAAAAATTATAAGATATTTTATTTTGTTTAAAAAAATTATAAGATTAAATATACTTGGGGATTCTTAAGATGTTTAATGATTGGTGAGATATGAGCATAATACATGGAAATATACATAATGCATTAAGGAATTATGTGTATAAATTCATTGGAATGTAAAGTCTCGTCGGATATACTGTTACACTTAATATGGATGCACAAGGACGAGATATTTTATTTTGTTCAAAAACATTATAAGGTTAAATATACTTGGGGATTCGTATGATGTTTAATGTTTGGTGAGGTGTGAGCATAATACATGGAAATATACATAATGCAGTAAGGAATTATGTGTATAAATTCATTGGAATGTAAAATCTCGTCAGATATATTGTTAAACTTATTATGGATGCACAAGGACGAGATATTTTATTTTGTTAAAAAAAATATAAGGTTAAATATACTTGGGGATTCGTAAGATGTTTAATGATTGGTGAGGTATGAGCATAATACATGGAAATATACATAATTAAGTAAGGAATTAAGTGTATAAATTCATTGGAATGTAAAATCTCGTCAGATATATTGTTAAACTTAATATGGATGCACAAGGACGAGCTATTTTATTTTGTTTAAAAAAATTATAAGATATTTTATTTTGTTAAAAAAAATTATAAGGTTAAATATACTTGGGGATTCTTAAGATGTTTAATGATTGGTGAGGTATGAGCATAATACATGGAAATATACATAATCCAGTAAGGAATTATGTGTATAAATTCATTGGAATGTAAAACCTCGTCAGATATATTCTTAAACTTAATATGGATGCACAAGGACGAGATATTTTATTTTGTTTAAAAAAATTATAAGATATTTTATTTTGTTTAAAAAAAATTATAAGATATTTTATTTTGTTTAAAAAAATTATAAGATTAAATATACTTGGAGATTCTTAAGATGTTTAATGATTGGTGAGATATGAGCATAATACATGGAAATATACATAATGCATTAAGGAATTATGTGTATAAATTCATTGGAATGTAAAGTCTCGTCGGATATACTGTTACACTTAATATGGATGCACAAGGACGAGATATTTTATTTTGTTTAAAAATATTATAAGATTAAATATACTTGGGGAGTCGTAAGATGTTTAATGATTGGTGAGGTATGAGCATAATACATGGAAATATACATAATGCAGTAAGGAATTATGTGTATAAATTCATTGGAATGTAAAATCTCGTCAGATATAGTGTTAAACTTATGATGGATGCACAAGGACGAGATATTTTATTTTGTTAAAAATATATAAGGTTAAATATACTTGGGGATTAGTAAGATGTTTAATGATTGGTGAGGTATGAGCATAATACATGGAAATATACATAATGCAGTAAGGAATTATGTGTATAAATTCATTGGAATGTAAAATCTCGTCAGATATATTGTTAAACTTATTATGGATGCACAAGGACGAGATATTGTATTTTGTTAAAAAAAATATAAGATTAAATATACTTGGGGATTCGTAAGATGTTTAATGATTGGTGAGGTATGAGCATAATACATGGAAATATACATAATTCAGTAAGAAATTAAGTGTATAAATTCATTGGAATGTAAAATCTCGTCAGATATATTGTTAAACTTAATATGGATGCACAAGGACGAGATATTTTATTTTGTTTAAAAAAATTATAAGATATTTTATTTTGTTAAAAAAAATTATAAGGGTAAATATACTTGGGGATTCTTAAGATGTTTAATGATTGGTGAGGTATGAGCATAATACATGGAAATATACATAATCCAGTAAGGAATTATGTGTATAAATTCATTGGAATGTAAAATCTCGTCAGATATATTCTTAAACTTAATATGGATGCACAAGGACGAGATATTTTATTTTGTTTAAAAAAATTATAAGATATTTTATTTTGTTTAAAAAAAATTATAAGATATTTTATTTTGTTTAAAAAAATTATAAGATTAAATATACTTGGAGATTCTTAAGATGTTTAATGATTGGTGAGATATGAGCATAATACATGGAAATATACATAATGCATTAAGGAATTATGTGTATAAATTCATTGGAATGTAAAGTCTCGTCGGATATACTGTTACACTTAATATGGATGCACAAGGACGAGATATTTTATTTTGTTTAAAAATATTATAAGATTAAATATACTTAGGGATTCGTAAGATGTTTAATGATTGGTGAGGTATGAGCATAATACATGGAAATATACATAATGCAGTAAGGAATTATGTTGTTGTTGTTGTTGTTGAAACCCAGACCGTCCGACCTACCAGAAAGGTGTAAGGTAACTGTTTGGACGGTCGGGAAGTGCCACCCAATTTAGACCGGAACCCAGTGGGGGAGGCATCCACAGGGACCGTACCCTCCTTCCCCTACCACCAACCTCTCGGAAGGACAGTAAGGAATTATGTGTATAAATTCATTGGAATGTAAAATCTCGTCAGATATATTGTTAAACTTAATATGGATGCACAAGGACGAGATATTTTATTTTGTTTAAAAAAATTATAAGATATTTTGCGTTGTTAAAAAAAATTTATAAGGTTAAATATACTTGGGGATTCTTAGGATGTTTAATGATTGGTGAGGTATGAGCATAATACATGGAAATATACATAATGAAGTAAGGAATTATTTGTATAAATTCATTGGAATATAACATCTCGTCAGATATTTTCTTAAACTTAATATGGATGCACAAGGACGAGATATTTTATTTTGTTCAAAAACATTATAAGGTTAAATATACTTGGGGATTCGTAAGATGTTTAATGATTGGTGAGTTATGAGCATAATACATGGAAATATACATAATTCAGTAAGGAATTAAGTGTATAAATTCATTGGAATGTAAAATCTCGTCAGATATATTGTTAAACTTAATATGGATGCACATGGACGAGATATTTTATTTTGTTTAAAAAAATTATAAGATATTTTATTTTGTTAAAAAAAATTATAAGGTTAAATATACTTGGGGATTCTTAAGATGTTTAATGATTGGTGATGTATGAGCATAATACATGGAAATATACATAATCCAGTAAGGAATTATGTGTATAAATTCATTGGAATGTAAAATCTCGTCAGATATATTCTTAAACTTAATATGGATGCACAAGGACGAGATATTTTATTTTGTTTAAAAAAATTATAAGATATTTTATTTTGTTAAAAAAAATTATAAGGTTAAATATACTTGGGGATTCTTAAGATGTTTAATGATTGGTGAGGTATGAGCATAATACATGGAAATATACATAATCCAGTAAGGAATTATGTAGAAGACCCAGACCGTCCGACTCGTCCGGGGGAATAAGGAATTATATATAAGTAAGGAATTATGTGTATAAATTCATTGGAATGTAAAATCTCCTCAGATATATTCTTAAACTTAATATGGATGCACAAGGACGAGATATTTTATTTTGTTTAAAAAAATTATAAGATATTTTATTTTGTTTAAAAAAAATTATAAGATATTTTATTTTGTTTAAAAAAATTATAAGATTAAATATACTTGGAGATTCTTAAGATGTTTAATGATTGGTGAGATATGAGCATAATACATGGAAATATACATAATGCATTAAGTAATTATGTGTATAAATTCATTGGAATGTAAAGTCTCGTCGGATATACTGTTACACTTAATATGGATGCACAAGGACGAGATATTTTATTTTGTTAAAAAAATATAAGGTTAAATATACTTGGGGATTAGTAAGATGTTTAATGCTTGGTGAGGTATGAGCATAATACATGGAAATATACATAATGCAGTAAGGAATTATGTGTATAAATTCATTGGAATGTAAAATCTCGTCAGATATATTGTTAAACTTAATATGGATGCACAAGGACGAGATATTTTATTTTGTTTAAAAAAATTATAAGATATTTTGCTTTGTTAAAAAAAATTATAAGGTTAAATATACTTATGGATTCTTAAGATGTTTAATGATTGGTGAGGTATGAGCATAATACATGGAAATATACATAATGCAGTAATGAATTATTTGTATAAATTCATTGGAATGTAAAATCTCGTCAGATATATTGTTAAACTTAATATGGATGCACAGGGACGAGATATTTTATTTTGTTCAAAAATATTATAAGGTTAAATATACTTGGGGATTCGTAAGATGTTTAATGATTGGTGAGGTATGAGCATAATACATGGAAATATACATAATGCAGTAAGGAATTATGTGTATAAATTCATTGGAATGTAAAATCTCGTCAGATATATTGTTAAACTTATTATGGATGCACAAGGACGAGATATTTTATTTTGTTAAAAAAAATATAAGGTTAATTATACTTGGGGATTCGTAAGATGTTTAATGATTGGTGAGGTATGAGCATAATACATGGAAATATACATAATTCAGTAAGGAATTAAGTGTATAAATTCATTGGAATGTAAAATCTCATCAGATATATTGTTAAACTTAATATGGATGCACAAGGACGAGATATTTTATTTTGTTTAAAAAAATTATAAGATATTTTATTTTGTTAAAAAAAATTATAAGGTTAAATATACTTGGGGATTCTTAAGATGTTTAATGATTGGTGAGGTATGAGCATAATACATGGAAATATACATAATCCAGTAAGGAATTATGTGTATAAATTCATTGGAATGTAACATCTCGTCAGATATATTGTTAAACTTAATATGGATGCACAAGGACGAGATATTTTATTTTGTTTAAAAAAATTATAAGATATTTTGCGTTGTTAAAAAAATTTATAAGGTTAAATATACTTGGGGATTCTTAAGATGTTTAATGATTGGTGAGGTATGAGCATAATACATGGAAATATACATAATGAAGTAAGGAATTATTTGTATAAATTCATTGGAATGTAACATCTCGTCAGATATTTTCTTAAACTTAATATGGATGCACAAGGACGAGATATTTTATTTTGTTCAAAAACATTATAAGGTTAAATATACTTGGGGATTCGTAAGATGTTTAATGATTGGTGAGGTGTGAGCATAATACATGGAAATATACATAATGCAGTAAGGAATTATGTGTATAAATTCATTGGAATGTAAAATCTCGTCAGATATATTCTTAAACTTAATATGGATGCACAAGGACGAGATATTTTATTTTGTTTAAAAAAATTATAAGATATTTTATTTTGTTTAAAAAAAATTATAAGATATTTTATTTTGTTTAAAAAAATTATAAGATTAAATATACTTGGAGATTCTTAAGATGTTTAATGATTGGTGAGATATGAGCATAATACATGGAAATATACATAATGCATTAAGGAATTATGTGTATAAATTCATTGGAATGTAAAGTATCGTCGGATATACTGTTACACTTAATATGGATGCACAAGGACGAGATATTTTATTTTGTTTAAAAATATTATAAGATTAAATATACTTGGGGATTCGTAAGATGTTTAATGATTGGTGAGGTATGAGCATAATACATGGAAATATACATAATGCAGTAAGGAAATATGTGTATAAATTCATTGGAATGTAAAATCTCGTCAGATATAGTGTTAAACTTATTATGGATGCGCAAGGACGAGATATTTTATTTTGTTAAAAAAATATAAGGTTAATTATACTTGGGGATTCGTAAGATGTTTAATGATTGGTGAGGTATGAGCATAATACATGGAAATATACATAATTCAGTAAGGAATTAAGTGTATAAATTCATTGGAATGTAAAATCTCGTCAGATATATTGTTAAACTTAATATGGATGCACAAGGACGAGATATTTTATTTTGTTTAAAAAAATTATAAGATATTTTATTTTGTTAAAAAAAATTATAAGGTTAAATATACTTGGGAATTCTTAAGATGTTTAATGATTGGTGAGGTATGAGCATAATACATGGAAATATACATAATCCAGTAAGTAATTATGTGTATAAATTCATTGGAATGTAAAATCTCGTCAGATATATTCTTAAACTTAATATGGATGCACAAGGACGAGATATTTTATTTTGTTTAAAAAAATTTTAAGATATTTTATTTTGTTTAAAAAAAATTATAAGATATTTTATTTTGTTTAAAAAAATTATAAGATTAAATATACTTGGGGATTCTTAAGATGTTTAATGATTGGTGAGATATGAGCATAATACATGGAAATATACATAATGCATTAAGGAATTATGTGTATAAATTCATTGGAATGTAAAGTCTTGTCGGATATACTGTTACACTTAATATGGATGCACAAGGACGAGATATTTTATTTTGTTTAAAAATATTATAAGATTAAATATACTTGGGGATTCGTAAGATGTTTAATGATTGGTGAGGTATGAGCATAATACATGGAAATATACATAATGCTGTAAGGAATTATGTTGTTGTTGTTGTTGTTGAAACCCAGACCGTCCGACCTACCAGAAAGGTGTAAAGTAACTGTTTGGACGGTCGGGAAGTGCCACCCAATTTAGACCGGAACCCAGTGGGGGAGGCATCCACAGGGACCGTACCCTCCTTCCCCTACCACCAACCTCTCGGAAGGACAGTAAGGAATTATGTGTATAAATTCATTGGAATGTAAAATCTCGTCAGATATATTGTTAAACTTAATATGGATGCACAAGGACGAGATATTTTATTTTGTTTAAAAAAATTATAAGATATTTTGCGTTGTTAAAAAAAATTTATAAGGTTAAATATACTTGGGGATTCTTAGGATGTTTAATGATTGGTGAGGTATGAGCATAATACATGGAAATATACATAATGAAGTAAGGAATTATGTGTATAAATTCATTGGAATGTAAAATCTCGTCAGATATATTCTTAAACTTAATATGGATGCACAAGGACGAGATATTTTATTTTGTTTAAAAAAATTATAAGATATTTTATTTTGTTTACAAAAAATTATAAGATATTTTATTTTGTTTAAAAAAATTATAAGATTTAATATACTTGGGGATTCTTAAGATGTTTAATGATTGGTGAGGTATGAGCATAATACATGGAAATATACATAATGCAGTAAGGAATTACGTGTATAAATTCATTGGAATGTAAAATCTCGTCAGATATATTGTTAAACTTATTATGGATGCACAAGGACGAGATATTTTATTTTGTTAAAAAAAATATAAGGTTAAATATACTTGGGGATTCGTAAGATGTTTAATGATTGGTGAGGTATGAGCATAATACATGGAAATATACATAATTAAGTAAGGAATTAAGTGTATAAATTCATTGGAATGTAAAATCTCGTCAGATATATTGTTAAACTTAATATGGATGCACAAGGACGAGATATTTTATTTTGTTTAAAAAAATTATAAGATATTTTATTTTGTTAAAAAAAATTATAAGGTTAAATATACTTGGGGATTCTTAAGATGTTTAATGATTGGTGAGGTATGAGCATAATACATGGAAATATACATAATCCAGTAAGGAATTATGTAGAAGACCCAGACCGTCCGACTCGTCCGGGGGAATAAGGAATTATATATAAGTAAGGAATTATGTGTATAAATTCATTGGAATGTAAAATCTCGTCAGATATATTCTTAAACTTAATATGGATGCACAAGGACGAGATATTTTATTTTGTTTAAAAAAATTATAAGATATTTTATTTTGTTTAAAAAAAATTATAAGATATTTTATTTTGTTTAAAAAAATTATAAGATTAAATATACTTGGAGATTCTTAAGATGTTTAATGATTGGTGAGATATGAGCATAATACATGGAAATATACATAATGCATTAAGGAATTATGTGTATAAATTCATTGGAATGTAAAGTCTCGTCGGATATACTGTTACACTTAATATGGATGCACAAGGACGAGATATTTTATTTTGTTTAAAAATATTATAAGATTAAATATACTTGGGGATTCGTAAGATGTTTAATTATTGGTGAGGTATGAGCATAATACATGGAAATATACATAATGCAGTAAGGAATTATGTGTATAAATTCATTGGAATGTAAAATCTCGTCAGATATATTGTTAAACTTAATATGGATGCACAAGGACGAGATATTTTATTTTGATTAAAAAAATTATAAGGTTAAATATACTTGGGGATTCTTAAGATGTTTAATGATTGGTGAGGTATGAGCATAATACATGTAAATATACAAAATGCAGTAAGGAATTATGTGTATAAATTCATTGCAATGTAAAATCTCGTCAGATATATTGTTAAACTTAATATGGATGCACAAGGACGAGATATTTTATTTTGTTCAAAAACAATATAAGGTTAAATATACTTGGGGATTTGTAAGATGTTTAATGATTGGTGAGGTATGAGCATAATACATGGAAATATACATAATGCAGTAAGGAATTATGTGTATAAATTCATTGGAATGTAAAATTTTGTCAGATATATTGTTAAACTTATTATGGATGCACAAGGACGAGATATTTTATTTTGTTAAAAGAAATATAAGGTTAATTATACTTGGGGATTCGTAAGATGTTTAATGATTGGTGAGGTATGAGCATAATACATGGAAATATACATAATTCAGTAAGGAATTAAGTGTATAAATTCATTGGAATGTAAAATCTCGTCAGATATATTGTTAAACTTAATATGGATGCACATGGACGAGATATTTTATTTTGTTTAAAAAAATTATAAGATATTTTATTTTGTTTAAAAAATTTATAAGATATTTTATTTTGTTTAAAAAAATTATAAGATTAAATATACTTGGGGATTCTTAAGATGTTTAATGATTGGTGAGATATGAGCATAATACATGGAAATATACATAATGCATTAAGGAATTATGTGTATAAATTCATTGGAATGTAAAGTCTCGTCGGATATACTGTTACACTTAATATGGATGCACAAGGACGAGATATTTTATTTTGTTTAAAAATATTATAAGATTAAATATACTTGGGGATTCGTAAGATGTTTAATGATTGGTGAGGTATGAGCATAATACATGGAAATATACATAATGCAGTAAGGAATTATGTGTATAAATTCATTGGAATGTAAAATCTCGTCAGATATATTGTTAAACTTAATATGGATGCACAAGGACGAGATATTTTATTTTATTTAAAAAAATTATAAGATATTTTGCTTTGTTAAAAAAATTTATAAGATTAAATATACTTGGGGATTCTTAAGATGTTTAATGATTGGTGAGGTATGAGCATAATACATGGAAATATACATAATGCAGTAAGGAATTATGTGTATAAATTCATTGGAATGTAAAATCTCGTCAGATATATTGTTAAACTTAATATGGATGCACAAGGACGAGATATTTTATTTTGATTAAAAAAATTATAAGGTTAAATATACTTGGGGATTCTTAAGATGTTTAATGATTGGTGAGGTATGAGCATAATACATGGAAATATACATAATGCAGTAAGGAATTATGTGTATAAATTCATTGGAATGTAAAATCTCGTCAGATATATTCTTAAACTTAATATGGATGCACAAGGACGAGATATTTTATTTTGTTTAAAAAAATTATAAGATATTTTGCTTTGTTAAAAAAATTTATAAGGTTAAATATACTTGGGGATTCTTAAGATGTTTAATGATTGGTGAGGTATGAGCATAATACATGGAAATATACATAATGAAGTAAGGAATTATTTGTATAAATTCATTGGAATGTAACATCTCGTCAGATATTTTCTTAAACTTAATATGGATGCACAAGTACGAGATATTTTATTTTGTTCAAAAACATTATAAGGTTAAATATACTTGGGGATTCGTAAGATGTTTAATGATTGGTGAGGTATGAGCATAATACATGGAAATATACATAATGCAGTAAGGAATTATGTGTATAAATTCATTGGAATGTAAAATTTTGTCAGATATATTGTTAAACTTATTATGGATGCACAAGGACGAGATATTTTATTTTGTTAAAAAAATATAAGGTTAATTATACTTGGGGATTCGTAAGATGTTTAATGATTGGTGAGGTATGAGCATAATACATGGAAATATACATAATTCAGTAAGGAATTAAGTGTATAAATTCATTGGAATGTAAAATCTCGTCAGATATATTCTTAAACTTAATATGGATGCACAAGGACGAGATATTTTATTTTGTTTAAAAAAATTATAAGATATTTTGCTTTGTTAAAAAAATTTATAAGGTTAAATATACTTGGGGATTCTTAAGATGTTTAATGATTGGTGAGGTATGAGCATAATACATGGAAATATACATATTGAAGTAAGGAATTATTTGTATAAATTCATTGGAATGTAACATCTCGTCAGATATTTTCTTAAACTTAATATGGATGCACAAGTACGAGATATTTTATTTTGTTCAAAAACATTATAAGGTTAAATATACTTGGGGATTCGTAAGATGTTTAATGATTGGTGAGGTATGAGCATAATACATGGAAATATACATAATGCAGTAAGGAATTATGTGTATAAATTCATTGGAATGTAAAATTTTGTCAGATATATTGTTAAACTTATTATGGATGCACAAGGACGAGATATTTTATTTTGTTAAAAAAAATATAAGGTTAATTATACTTGGGGATTCGTAAGATGTTTAATGATTGGTGAGGTATGAGCATAATACATGGAAATATACATAATTCAGTAAGGAATTAAGTGTATAAATTCATTGGGATGTAAAATCTCGTCAGATATATTGTTAAACTTAATATGGATGCACAAGGACGAGATATTTTATTTTGTTTAAAAAAATTATAAGATATTTTATTTTGTTAAAAAAAATTATAAGGTTAAATATACTTGGGGATTCTTAAGATGTTTAATGATTGGTGAGGTATGAGCATAATACATGGAAATATACATAATCCAGTAAGGAATTATGTGTATAAATTCATTGGAATGTAAAATCTCGTCAGATATATTCTTAAACTTAATATGGATGCACAAGGACGAGATATTTTATTTTGTTTAAAAAAATTGTAAGATATTTTATTTTGTTTAAAAAAAATTATAAGATATTTTATTTTGTTTAAAAAAATTATAAGATTAAATATACTTGGGGATTCTTAAGATGTTTAATGATTGGTGAGATATGAGCATAATACATGGAAATATACATAATGCATTAAGGAATTATGTGTATAAATTCATTGGAATGTAAAGTCTCGTCGGATATACTGTTACACTTAATATGGATGCACAAGGACGAGATATTTTATTTTGTTCAAAAACATTATAAGGTTAAATATACTTGGGGATTCGTATGATGTTTAATGTTTGGTGAGGTGTGAGCATAATACATGGAAATATACATAATGCAGTAAGGAATTATGTGTATAAATTCATTGGAATGTAAAATCTCGTCAGATATATTGTTAAACTTATTATGGATGCACATGGACGAGATATTTTATTTTGTTAAAAAAAATATAAGGTTAAATATACTTGGGGATTCGTAAGATGTTTAATGATTGGTGAGGTATGAGCATAATACATGGAAATATACATAATTAAGTAAGGAATTAAGTGTATAAATTCATTGGAATGTAAAATCTCGTCAGATATATTGTTAAACTTAATATGGATGCACAAGGACGAGCTATTTTATTTTGTTTAAAAAAATTATAAGATATTTTATTTTGTTAAAAAAAATTATAAGGTTAAATATACTTGGGGATTCTTAAGATGTTTAATGATTGGTGAGGTATGAGCATAATACATGGAAATATACATAATCCAGTAAGGAATTATGTGTATAAATTCATTGGAATGTAAAATCTCGTCAGATATATTCTTAAACTTAATATGGATGCACAAGGACGAGATATTTTATTTTGTTTAAAAAAATTATAAGATATTTTATTTTGTTTAAAAAATTTATAAGATATTTTATTTTGTTTAAAAAAATTATAAGATTAAATATACTTGGGGATTCTTAAGATGTTTAATGATTGGTGAGATATGAGCATAATACATGGAAATATACATAATGCATTAAGGAATTATGTGTATAAATTCATTGGAATGTAAAGTCTCGTCGGATATACTGTTACACTTAATATGGATGCACAAGGACGAGATATTTTATTTTGTTTAAAAATATTATAAGATTAAATATACTTGGGGATTCGTAAGATTTTTAATGATTGGTGAGGTATGAGCATAATACATGGAAATATACATAATGCAGTAAGGAATTATGTGTATAAATTCATTGGAATGTAAAATCTCGTCAGATATATTGTTAAACTTAATATGGATGCACAAGGACGAGATATTTTATTTTATTTAAAAAAATTATAAGATATTTTGCTTTGTTAAAAAAATTTATAAGATTAAATATACTTGGGGATTCTTAAGATGTTTAATGATTGGTGAGGTATGAGCATAATACATGGAAATATACATAATGCAGTAAGGAATTATGTGTATAAATTCATTGGAATGTAAAATCTCGTCAGATATATTGTTAAACTTAATATGGATGCACAAGGACGAGATATTTTATTTTGATTAAAAAAATTATAAGGTTAAATATACTTGGGGATTCTTAAGATGTTTAATGATTGGTGAGGTATGAGCATAATACATGGAAATATACATAATGCAGTAAGGAATTATGTGTATAAATTCATTGGAATGTAAAATCTCGTCAGATATATTCTTAAACTTAATATGGATGCACAAGGACGAGATATTTTATTTTGTTTAAAAAAATTATAAGATATTTTGCTTTGTTAAAAAAATTTATAAGGTTAAATATACTTGGGGATTCTTAAGATGTTTAATGATTGGTGAGGTATGAGCATAATACATGGAAATATACATAATGAAGTAAGGAATTATTTGTATAAATTCATTGGAATGTAACATCTCGTCAGATATTTTCTTAAACTTAATATGGATGCACAAGTACGAGATATTTTATTTTGTTCAAAAACATTATAAGGTTAAATATACTTGGGGATTCGTAAGATGTTTAATGATTGGTGAGGTATGAGCATAATACATGGAAATATACATAATGCAGTAAGGAATTATGTGTATAAATTCATTGGAATGTAAAATTTTGTCAGATATATTGTTAAACTTATTATGGATGCACAAGGACGAGATATTTTATTTTGTTAAAAAAAATATAAGGTTAATTATACTTGGGGATTCGTAAGATGTTTAATGATTGGTGAGGTATGAGCATAATACATGGAAATATACATAATTCAGTAAGGAATTAAGTGTATAAATTCATTGGGATGTAAAATCTCGTCAGATATATTGTTAAACTTAATATGGATGCACAAGGACGAGATATTTTATTTTGTTTAAAAAAATTATAAGATATTTTATTTTGTTAAAAAAAATTATAAGGTTAAATATACTTGGGGATTCTTAAGATGTTTAATGATTGGTGAGGTATGAGCATAATACATGGAAATATACATAATCCAGTAAGGAATTATGTGTATAAATTCATTGGAATGTAAAATCTCGTCAGATATATTCTTAAACTTAATATGGATGCACAAGGACGAGATATTTTATTTTGTTTAAAAAAATTGTAAGATATTTTATTTTGTTTAAAAAAAATTATAAGATATTTTATTTTGTTTAAAAAAATTATAAGATTAAATATACTTGGGGATTCTTAAGATGTTTAATGATTGGTGAGATATGAGCATAATACATGGAAATATACATAATGCATTAAGGAATTATGTGTATAAATTCATTGGAATGTAAAGTCTCGTCGGATATACTGTTACACTTAATATGGATGCACAAGGACGAGATATTTTATTTTGTTCAAAAACATTATAAGGTTAAATATACTTGGGGATTCGTATGATGTTTAATGTTTGGTGAGGTGTGAGCATAATACATGGAAATATACATAATGCAGTAAGGAATTATGTGTATAAATTCATTGGAATGTAAAATCTCGTCAGATATATTGTTAAACTTATTATGGATGCACAAGGACGAGATATTTTATTTTGTTAAAAAAAATATAAGGTTAAATATACTTGGGGATTCGTAAGATGTTTAATGATTGGTGAGGTATGAGCATAATACATGGAAATATACATAATTAAGTAAGGAATTAAGTGTATAAATTCATTGGAATGTAAAATCTCGTCAGATATATTGTTAAACTTAATATGGATGCACAAGGACGAGCTATTTTATTTTGTTTAAAAAAATTATAAGATATTTTATTTTGTTAAAAAAAATTATAAGGTTAAATATACTTGGGGATTCTTAAGATGTTTAATGATTGGTGAGGTATGAGCATAATACATGGAAATATACATAATCCAGTAAGGAATTATGTGTATAAATTCATTGGAATGTAAAACCTCGTCAGATATATTCTTAAACTTAATATGGATGCACAAGGACGAGATATTTTATTTTGTTTAAAAAAATTATAAGATATTTTATTTTGTTTAAAAAAAATTATAAGATATTTTATTTTGTTTAAAAAAATTATAAGATTAAATATACTTGGAGATTCTTAAGATGTTTAATGATTGGTGAGATATGAGCATAATACATGGAAATATACATAATGCATTAAGGAATTATGTGTATAAATTCATTGGAATGTAAAGTCTCGTCGGATATACTGTTACACTTAATATGGATGCACAAGGACGAGATATTTTATTTTGTTTAAAAATATTATAAGATTAAATATACTTGGGGAGTCGTAAGATGTTTAATGATTGGTGAGGTATGAGCATAATACATGGAAATATACATAATGCAGTAAGGAATTATGTGTATAAATTCATTGGAATGTAAAATCTCGTCAGATATAGTGTTAAACTTATGATGGATGCACAAGGACGAGATATTTTATTTTGTTAAAAATATATAAGGTTAAATATACTTGGGGATTAGTAAGATGTTTAATGATTGGTGAGGTATGAGCATAATACATGGAAATATACATAATGCAGTAAGGAATTATGTGTATAAATTCATTGGAATGTAAAATCTCGTCAGATATATTGTTAAACTTATTATGGATGCACAAGGACGAGATATTGTATTTTGTTAAAAAAAATATAAGATTAAATATACTTGGGGATTCGTAAGATGTTTAATGATTGGTGAGGTATGAGCATAATACATGGAAATATACATAATTCAGTAAGAAATTAAGTGTATAAATTCATTGGAATGTAAAATCTCGTCAGATATATTGTTAAACTTAATATGGATGCACAAGGACGAGATATTTTATTTTGTTTAAAAAAATTATAAGATATTTTATTTTGTTAAAAAAAATTATAAGGGTAAATATACTTGGGGATTCTTAAGATGTTTAATGATTGGTGAGGTATGAGCATAATACATGGAAATATACATAATCCAGTAAGGAATTATGTGTATAAATTCATTGGAATGTAAAATCTCGTCAGATATATTCTTAAACTTAATATGGATGCACAAGGACGAGATATTTTATTTTGTTTAAAAAAATTATAAGATATTTTATTTTGTTTAAAAAAAATTATAAGATATTTTATTTTGTTTAAAAAAATTATAAGATTAAATATACTTGGAGATTCTTAAGATGTTTAATGATTGGTGAGATATGAGCATAATACATGGAAATATACATAATGCATTAAGGAATTATGTGTATAAATTCATTGGAATGTAAAGTCTCGTCGGATATACTGTTACACTTAATATGGATGCACAAGGACGAGATATTTTATTTTGTTTAAAAATATTATAAGATTAAATATACTTAGGGATTCGTAAGATGTTTAATGATTGGTGAGGTATGAGCATAATACATGGAAATATACATAATGCAGTAAGGAATTATGTTGTTGTTGTTGTTGTTGAAACCCAGACCGTCCGACCTACCAGAAAGGTGTAAGGTAACTGTTTGGACGGTCGGGAAGTGCCACCCAATTTAGACCGGAACCCAGTGGGGGAGGCATCCACAGGGACCGTACCCTCCTTCCCCTACCACCAACCTCTCGGAAGGACAGTAAGGAATTATGTGTATAAATTCATTGGAATGTAAAATCTCGTCAGATATATTGTTAAACTTAATATGGATGCACAAGGACGAGATATTTTATTTTGTTTAAAAAAATTATAAGATATTTTGCGTTGTTAAAAAAAATTTATAAGGTTAAATATACTTGGGGATTCTTAGGATGTTTAATGATTGGTGAGGTATGAGCATAATACATGGAAATATACATAATGAAGTAAGGAATTATTTGTATAAATTCATTGGAATATAACATCTCGTCAGATATTTTCTTAAACTTAATATGGATGCACAAGGACGAGATATTTTATTTTGTTCAAAAACATTATAAGGTTAAATATACTTGGGGATTCGTAAGATGTTTAATGATTGGTGAGTTATGAGCATAATACATGGAAATATACATAATTCAGTAAGGAATTAAGTGTATAAATTCATTGGAATGTAAAATCTCGTCAGATATATTGTTAAACTTAATATGGATGCACATGGACGAGATATTTTATTTTGTTTAAAAAAATTATAAGATATTTTATTTTGTTAAAAAAAATTATAAGGTTAAATATACTTGGGGATTCTTAAGATGTTTAATGATTGGTGATGTATGAGCATAATACATGGAAATATACATAATCCAGTAAGGAATTATGTGTATAAATTCATTGGAATGTAAAATCTCGTCAGATATATTCTTAAACTTAATATGGATGCACAAGGACGAGATATTTTATTTTGTTTAAAAAAATTATAAGATATTTTATTTTGTTAAAAAAAATTATAAGGTTAAATATACTTGGGGATTCTTAAGATGTTTAATGATTGGTGAGGTATGAGCATAATACATGGAAATATACATAATCCAGTAAGGAATTATGTAGAAGACCCAGACCGTCCGACTCGTCCGGGGGAATAAGGAATTATATATAAGTAAGGAATTATGTGTATAAATTCATTGGAATGTAAAATCTCCTCAGATATATTCTTAAACTTAATATGGATGCACAAGGACGAGATATTTTATTTTGTTTAAAAAAATTATAAGATATTTTATTTTGTTTAAAAAAAATTATAAGATATTTTATTTTGTTTAAAAAAATTATAAGATTAAATATACTTGGAGATTCTTAAGATGTTTAATGATTGGTGAGATATGAGCATAATACATGGAAATATACATAATGCATTAAGTAATTATGTGTATAAATTCATTGGAATGTAAAGTCTCGTCGGATATACTGTTACACTTAATATGGATGCACAAGGACGAGATATTTTATTTTGTTAAAAAAATATAAGGTTAAATATACTTGGGGATTAGTAAGATGTTTAATGCTTGGTGAGGTATGAGCATAATACATGGAAATATACATAATGCAGTAAGGAATTATGTGTATAAATTCATTGGAATGTAAAATCTCGTCAGATATATTGTTAAACTTAATATGGATGCACAAGGACGAGATATTTTATTTTGTTTAAAAAAATTATAAGATATTTTGCTTTGTTAAAAAAAATTATAAGGTTAAATATACTTATGGATTCTTAAGATGTTTAATGATTGGTGAGGTATGAGCATAATACATGGAAATATACATAATGCAGTAATGAATTATTTGTATAAATTCATTGGAATGTAAAATCTCGTCAGATATATTGTTAAACTTAATATGGATGCACAGGGACGAGATATTTTATTTTGTTCAAAAATATTATAAGGTTAAATATACTTGGGGATTCGTAAGATGTTTAATGATTGGTGAGGTATGAGCATAATACATGGAAATATACATAATGCAGTAAGGAATTATGTGTATAAATTCATTGGAATGTAAAATCTCGTCAGATATATTGTTAAACTTATTATGGATGCACAAGGACGAGATATTTTATTTTGTTAAAAAAAATATAAGGTTAATTATACTTGGGGATTCGTAAGATGTTTAATGATTGGTGAGGTATGAGCATAATACATGGAAATATACATAATTCAGTAAGGAATTAAGTGTATAAATTCATTGGAATGTAAAATCTCATCAGATATATTGTTAAACTTAATATGGATGCACAAGGACGAGATATTTTATTTTGTTTAAAAAAATTATAAGATATTTTATTTTGTTAAAAAAAATTATAAGGTTAAATATACTTGGGGATTCTTAAGATGTTTAATGATTGGTGAGGTATGAGCATAATACATGGAAATATACATAATCCAGTAAGGAATTATGTGTATAAATTCATTGGAATGTAACATCTCGTCAGATATATTGTTAAACTTAATATGGATGCACAAGGACGAGATATTTTATTTTGTTTAAAAAAATTATAAGATATTTTGCGTTGTTAAAAAAATTTATAAGGTTAAATATACTTGGGGATTCTTAAGATGTTTAATGATTGGTGAGGTATGAGCATAATACATGGAAATATACATAATGAAGTAAGGAATTATTTGTATAAATTCATTGGAATGTAACATCTCGTCAGATATTTTCTTAAACTTAATATGGATGCACAAGGACGAGATATTTTATTTTGTTCAAAAACATTATAAGGTTAAATATACTTGGGGATTCGTAAGATGTTTAATGATTGGTGAGGTGTGAGCATAATACATGGAAATATACATAATGCAGTAAGGAATTATGTGTATAAATTCATTGGAATGTAAAATCTCGTCAGATATATTCTTAAACTTAATATGGATGCACAAGGACGAGATATTTTATTTTGTTTAAAAAAATTATAAGATATTTTATTTTGTTTAAAAAAAATTATAAGATATTTTATTTTGTTTAAAAAAATTATAAGATTAAATATACTTGGAGATTCTTAAGATGTTTAATGATTGGTGAGATATGAGCATAATACATGGAAATATACATAATGCATTAAGGAATTATGTGTATAAATTCATTGGAATGTAAAGTATCGTCGGATATACTGTTACACTTAATATGGATGCACAAGGACGAGATATTTTATTTTGTTTAAAAATATTATAAGATTAAATATACTTGGGGATTCGTAAGATGTTTAATGATTGGTGAGGTATGAGCATAATACATGGAAATATACATAATGCAGTAAGGAAATATGTGTATAAATTCATTGGAATGTAAAATCTCGTCAGATATAGTGTTAAATTTATTATGGATGCACAAGGACGAGATATTTTATTTTGTTAAAAAAATATAAGGTTAATTATACTTGGGGATTCGTAAGATGTTTAATGATTGGTGAGGTATGAGCATAATACATGGAAATATACATAATTCAGTAAGGAATTAAGTGTATAAATTCATTGGAATGTAAAATCTCGTCAGATATATTGTTAAACTTAATATGGATGCACAAGGACGAGATATTTTATTTTGTTAAAAAAAATTATAAGGTTAAATATACTTGGGAATTCTTAAGATGTTTAATGATTGGTGAGGTATGAGCATAATACATGGAAATATACATAATCCAGTAAGTAATTATGTGTATAAATTCATTGGAATGTAAAATCTCGTCAGATATATTCTTAAACTTAATATGGATGCACAAGGACGAGATATTTTATTTTGTTTAAAAAAATTTTAAGATATTTTATTTTGTTTAAAAAAAATTATAAGATATTTTATTTTGTTTAAAAAAATTATAAGATTAAATATACTTGGGGATTCTTAAGATGTTTAATGATTGGTGAGATATGAGCATAATACATGGAAATATACATAATGCATTAAGGAATTATGTGTATAAATTCATTGGAATGTAAAGTCTTGTCGGATATACTGTTACACTTAATATGGATGCACAAGGACGAGATATTTTATTTTGTTTAAAAATATTATAAGATTAAATATACTTGGGGATTCGTAAGATGTTTAATGATTGGTGAGGTATGAGCATAATACATGGAAATATACATAATGCTGTAAGGAATTATGTTGTTGTTGTTGTTGTTGAAACCCAGACCGTCCGACCTACCAGAAAGGTGTAAAGTAACTGTTTGGACGGTCGGGAAGTGCCACCCAATTTAGACCGGAACCCAGTGGGGGAGGCATCCACAGGGACCGTACCCTCCTTCCCCTACCACCAACCTCTCGGAAGGACAGTAAGGAATTATGTGTATAAATTCATTGGAATGTAAAATCTCGTCAGATATATTGTTAAACTTAATATGGATGCACAAGGACGAGATATTTTATTTTGTTTAAAAAAATTATAAGATATTTTGCGTTGTTAAAAAAAATTTATAAGGTTAAATATACTTGGGGATTCTTAGGATGTTTAATGATTGGTGAGGTATGAGCATAATACATGGAAATATACATAATGAAGTAAGGAATTATGTGTATAAATTCATTGGAATGTAAAATCTCGTCAGATATATTCTTAAACTTAATATGGATGCACAAGGACGAGATATTTTATTTTGTTTAAAAAAATTATAAGATATTTTATTTTGTTTACAAAAAATTATAAGATATTTTATTTTGTTTAAAAAAATTATAAGATTTAATATACTTGGGGATTCTTAAGATGTTTAATGATTGGTGAGGTATGAGCATAATACATGGAAATATACATAATGCAGTAAGGAATTACGTGTATAAATTCATTGGAATGTAAAATCTCGTCAGATATATTGTTAAACTTATTATGGATGCACAAGGACGAGATATTTTATTTTGTTAAAAAAAATATAAGGTTAAATATACTTGGGGATTCGTAAGATGTTTAATGATTGGTGAGGTATGAGCATAATACATGGAAATATACATAATTAAGTAAGGAATTAAGTGTATAAATTCATTGGAATGTAAAATCTCGTCAGATATATTGTTAAACTTAATATGGATGCACAAGGACGAGATATTTTATTTTGTTTAAAAAAATTATAAGATATTTTATTTTGTTAAAAAAAATTATAAGGTTAAATATACTTGGGGATTCTTAAGATGTTTAATGATTGGTGAGGTATGAGCATAATACATGGAAATATACATAATCCAGTAAGGAATTATGTAGAAGACCCAGACCGTCCGACTCGTCCGGGGGAATAAGGAATTATATATAAGTAAGGAATTATGTGTATAAATTCATTGGAATGTAAAATCTCGTCAGATATATTCTTAAACTTAATATGGATGCACAAGGACGAGATATTTTATTTTGTTTAAAAAAATTATAAGATATTTTATTTTGTTTAAAAAAAATTATAAGATATTTTATTTTGTTTAAAAAAATTATAAGATTAAATATACTTGGAGATTCTTAAGATGTTTAATGATTGGTGAGATATGAGCATAATACATGGAAATATACATAATGCATTAAGGAATTATGTGTATAAATTCATTGGAATGTAAAGTCTCGTCGGATATACTGTTACACTTAATATGGATGCACAAGGACGAGATATTTTATTTTGTTTAAAAATATTATAAGATTAAATATACTTGGGGATTCGTAAGATGTTTAATTATTGGTGAGGTATGAGCATAATACATGGAAATATACATAATGCAGTAAGGAATTATGTGTATAAATTCATTGGAATGTAAAATCTCGTCAGATATAGTGTTAAACTTATGATGGATGCACAAGGACGAGATATTTTATTTTGTTAAAAAAATATAAGGTTAAATATACTTGGGGATTAGTAAGATGTTTAATGCTTGGTGAGGTATGAGCATAATACATGGAAATATACATAATGCAGTAAGGAATTATGTGTATAAATTCATTGGAATGTAAAATCTCGTCAGATATATTGTTAAACTTAATATGGATGCACAAGGACGAGATATTTTATTTTGTTTAAAAAAATTATAAGATATTTTGCTTTGTTAAAAAAAATTATAAGGTTAAATATACTTATGGATTCTTAAGATGTTTAATGATTGGTGAGGTATGAGCATAATACATGGAAATATACATAATGCAGTAATGAATTATTTGTATAAATTCATTGGAATGTAAAATCTCGTCAGATATATTGTTAAACTTAATATGGATGCACAGGGACGAGATATTTTATTTTGTTCAAAAATATTATAAGGTTAAATATACTTGGGGATTCGTAAGATGTTTAATGATTGGTGAGGTATGAGCATAATACATGGAAATATACATAATGCAGTAAGGAATTATGTGTATAAATTCATTGGAATGTAAAATCTCGTCAGATATATTGTTAAACTTATTATGGATGCACAAGGACGAGATATTTTATTTTGTTAAAAAAAATATAAGGTTAATTATACTTGGGGATTCGTAAGATGTTTAATGATTGGTGAGGTATGAGCATAATACATGGAAATATACATAATTCAGTAAGGAATTAAGTGTATAAATTCATTGGAATGTAAAATCTCATCAGATATATTGTTAAACTTAATATGGATGCACAAGGACGAGATATTTTATTTTGTTTAAAAAAATTATAAGATATTTTATTTTGTTAAAAAAAATTATAAGGTTAAATATACTTGGGGATTCTTAAGATGTTTAATGATTGGTGAGGTATGAGCATAATACATGGAAATATACATAATCCAGTAAGGAATTATGTGTATAAATTCATTGGAATGTAAAATCTCGTCAGATATATTGTTAAACTTAATATGGATGCACAAGGACGAGATATTTTATTTTGTTTAAAAAAATTATAAGATATTTTGCGTTGTTAAAAAAATTTATAAGGTTAAATATACTTGGGGATTCTTAAGATGTTTAATGATTGGTGAGGTATGAGCATAATACATGGAAATATACATAATGAAGTAAGGAATTATTTGTATAAATTCATTGGAATGTAACATCTCGTCAGATATTTTCTTAAACTTAATATGGATGCACAAGGACGAGATATTTTATTTTGTTCAAAAACATTATAAGGTTAAATATACTTGGGGATTCGTAAGATGTTTAATGATTGGTGAGGTGTGAGCATAATACATGGAAATATACATAATGCAGTAAGGAATTATGTGTATAAATTCATTGGAATGTAAAATCTCGTCAGATATATTCTTAAACTTAATATGGATGCACAAGGACGAGATATTTTATTTTGTTTAAAAAAATTATAAGATATTTTATTTTGTTTAAAAAAAATTATAAGATATTTTATTTTGTTTAAAAAAATTATAAGATTAAATATACTTGGGGATTCGTAAGATGTTTAATGATTGGTGAGGTATGAGCATAATACATGGAAATATACATAATGCAGTAAGGAATTATGTGTATAAATTCATTGGAATGTAAAATCTCGTCAGATATATTGTTAAACTTAATATGGATGCACAAGGACGAGATATTTTATTTTGTTTAAAAAAATTATAAGATATTTTGCGTTGTTAAAAAAATTTATAAGGTTAAATATACTTGGGGATTCTTAAGATGTTTAATGATTGGTGAGGTATGAGCATAATACATGGAAATATACATAATCCAGTAAGGAATTATGTGTATAAATTCATTGGAATGTAAAATCTCGTCAGATATATTCTTAAACTTAATATGGATGCACAAGGACGAGATATTTTATTTTGTTCAAAAACATTATAAGGTTAAATATACTTGGGGATTCGTAAGATGTTTAATGATTGGTGAGGTGTGAGCATAATACATGGAAATATACATAATGCAGTAAGGAATTATGTGTATAAATTCATTGGAATGTAAAATTTTGTCAGATATATTGTTAAACTTATTATGGATGCACAAGGACGAGATATTTTATTTTGTTAAAAAAAATATAAGGTTAAATATACTTGGGGATTCGTAAGATGTTTAATGATTGGTGAGGTATGAGCATAATACATGGAAATATACATAATTCAGTAAGGAATTAAGTGTATAAATTCATTGGAATGTAAAATCTCGTCAGATATATTGTTAAACTTAATATGGATGCACATGGACGAGATATTTTATTTTGTTTAAAAAAATTATAAGTTATTTTATTTTGTTAAAAAAAATTATAAGGTTAAATATACTTGGGGATTCTTAAGATGTTTAATGATTGGTGAGGTATGAGCATAATACATGGAAATATACATAATCCAGTAAGGAATTATGTGTATAAATTCATTGGAATGTAAAATCTCGTCAGATATATTCTTAAACTTAATATGGATGCACAAGGACGAGATATTTTATTTTGTTTAAAAAAATTATAAGATATTTTATTTTGTTTAAAAAAAATTATAAGATATTTTATTTTGTTTAAAAAAAATTATAAGATATTTTATTTTGTTTAAAAAAATTATAAGATATTTTATTTTGTTTAAAAAAAATTATAAGATATTTTGCTTTGTTAAAAAAAATTATAAGGTTAAATATACTTGGGGATTCTTAAGATGTTTATTGATTGGTGAGGTATGAGCATAATACATGGAAATATACATAATGCAGTAAGGAATTATTTGTATAAAATCATTGGAATGTAACATCTCGTCAGATATTTTCTTAAACTTAATATGGATGAACAAGGACGAGATATTTTATTTTGATTAAAAAAATTATAAGATATTTTATTTTGTTTAATAAAATTATACGGTTAAATATACTTGGGGATTCTGAAGATGTTTAATGATTGGTGAGGTATGAGCATAATACATGGAAATATACATAATGCAGTAAGGAATTATGTGTATAAATTCATTGGAATGTAAAATCTCGTCAGATATATTGTTAAACTTAATATGGATGCACAAGGACGAGATATTTTATTTTGATTAAAAAAATTATAAGGTTAAATATACTTGGGGATTCTTAAGATGTTTAATGATTGGTGAGGTATGAGCATAATACATGTAAATATACAAAATGCAGTAAGGAATTATGTGTATAAATTCATTGCAATGTAAAATCTCGTCAGATATATTGTTAAACTTAATATGGATGCACAAGGACGAGATATTTTATTTTGTTCAAAAACAATATAAGGTTAAATATACTTGGGGATTTGTAAGATGTTTAATGATTGGTGAGGTATGAGCATAATACATGGAAATATACATAATGCAGTAAGGAATTATGTGTATAAATTCATTGGAATGTAAAATTTTGTCAGATATATTGTTAAACTTATTATGGATGCACAAGGACGAGATATTTTTTTTTGTTAAAAGAAATATAAGGTTAATTATACTTGGGGATTCGTAAGATGTTTAATGATTGGTGAGGTATGAGCATAATACATGGAAATATACATAATTCAGTAAGGAATTAAGTGTATAAATTCATTGGAATGTAAAATCTCGTCAGATATATTCTTAAACTTAATATGGATGCACAAGGACGAGATATTTTATTTTGTTTAAAAAAATTATAAGATATTTTGCTTTGTTAAAAAAATTTATAAGGTTAAATATACTTGGGGATTCTTAAGATGTTTAATGATTGGTGAGGTATGAGCATAATACATGGAAATATACATAATGAAGTAAGGAATTATTTGTATAAATTCATTGGAATGTAACATCTCGTCAGATATTTTCTTAAACTTAATATGGATGCACAAGTACGAGATATTTTATTTTGTTCAAAAACATTATAAGGTTAAATATACTTGGGGATTCGTAAGATGTTTAATGATTGGTGAGGTATGAGCATAATACATGGAAATATACATAATGCAGTAAGGAATTATGTGTATAAATTCATTGGAATGTAAAATTTTGTCAGATATATTGTTAAACTTATTATGGATGCACAAGGACGAGATATTTTATTTTGTTAAAAAAAATATAAGGTTAATTATACTTGGGGATTCGTAAGATGTTTAATGATTGGTGAGGTATGAGCATAATACATGGAAATATACATAATTCAGTAAGGAATTAAGTGTATAAATTCATTGGGATGTAAAATCTCGTCAGATATATTGTTAAACTTAATAAGGATGCACAAGGACGAGATATTTTATTTTGTTTAAAAAAATTATAAGATATTTTATTTTGTTAAAAAAAATTATAAGGTTAAATATACTTGGGGATTCTTAAGATGTTTAATGATTGGTGAGGTATGAGCATAATACATGGAAATATACATAATCCAGTAAGGAATTATGTGTATAAATTCATTGGAATGTAAAATCTCGTCAGATATATTCTTAAACTTAATATGGATGCACAAGGACGAGATATTTTATTTTGTTTAAAAAAATTGTAAGATATTTTATTTTGTTTAAAAAAAATTATAAGATATTTTATTTTGTTTAAAAAAATTATAAGATTAAATATACTTGGGGATTCTTAAGATGTTTAATGATTGGTGAGATATGAGCATAATACATGGAAATATACATAATGCATTAAGGAATTATGTGTATAAATTCATTGGAATGTAAAGTCTCGTCGGATATACTGTTACACTTAATATGGATGCACAAGGACGAGATATTTTATTTTGTTCAAAAACATTATAAGGTTAAATATACTTGGGGATTCGTATGATGTTTAATGTTTGGTGAGGTGTGAGCATAATACATGGAAATATACATAATGCAGTAAGGAATTATGTGTATAAATTCATTGGAATGTAAAATCTCGTCAGATATATTGTTAAACTTATTATGGATGCACAAGGACGAGATATTTTATTTTGTTAAAAAAAATATAAGGTTAAATATACTTGGGGATTCGTAAGATGTTTAATGATTGGTGAGGTATGAGCATAATACATGGAAATATACATAATTAAGTAAGGAATTAAGTGTATAAATTCATTGGAATGTAAAATCTCGTCAGATATATTGTTAAACTTAATATGGATGCACAAGGACGAGCTATTTTATTTTGTTTAAAAAAATTATAAGATATTTTATTTTGTTAAAAAAAATTATAAGGTTAAATATACTTGGGGATTCTTAAGATGTTTAATGATTGGTGAGGTATGAGCATAATACATGGAAATATACATAATCCAGTAAGGAATTATGTGTATAAATTCATTGGAATGTAAAATCTCGTCAGATATATTCTTAAACTTAATATGGATGCACAAGGACGAGATGTTTTATTTTGTTTAAAAAAATTATAAGATATTTTATTTTGTTTAAAAAAAATTATAAGATATTTTATTTTGTTTAAAAAAATTATAAGATTAAATATACTTGGAGATTCTTAAGATGTTTAATGATTGGTGAGATATGAGCATAATACATGGAAATATACATAATGCATTAAGGAATTATGTGTATAAATTCATTGGAATGTAAAGTCTCGTCGGATATACTGTTACACTTAATATGGATGCACAAGGACGAGATATTTTATTTTGTTTAAAAATATTATAAGATTAAATATACTTGGGGATTCGTAAGATGTTTAATGATTGGTGAGGTATGAGCATAATACATGGAAATATACATAATGCAGTAAGGAATTATGTGTATAAATTCATTGGAATGTAAAATCTCGTCAGATATAGTGTTAAACTTATGATGGATGCACAAGGACGAGATATTTTATTTTGTTAAAAATATATAAGGTTAAATATACTTGGGGATTAGTAAGATGTTTAATGATTGGTGAGGTATGAGCATAATACATGGAAATATACATAATGCAGTAAGGAATTATGTGTATAAATTCATTGGAATGTAAAATCTCGTCAGATATATTGTTAAACTTATTATGGATGCACAAGGACGAGATATTGTATTTTGTTAAAAAAAATATAAGATTAAATATACTTGGGGATTCGTAAGATGTTTAATGATTGGTGAGGTATGAGCATAATACATGGAAATATACATAATTCAGTAAGGAATTAAGTGTATAAATTCATTGGAATGTAAAATCTCGTCAGATATATTGTTAAACTTAATATGGATGCACAAGGACGAGATATTTTATTTTGTTTAAAAAAATTATAAGATATTTTATTTTGTTAAAAAAAATTATAAGGGTAAATATACTTGGGGATTCTTAAGATGTTTAATGATTGGTGAGGTATGAGCATAATACATGGAAATATACATAATCCAGTAAGGAATTATGTGTATAAATTCATTGGAATGTAAAATCTCGTCAGATATATTCTTAAACTTAATATGGATGCACAAGGACGAGATATTTTATTTTGTTTAAAAAAATTATAAGATATTTTATTTTGTTTAAAAAAAATTATAAGATATTTTATTTTGTTTAAAAAAATTATAAGATTAAATATACTTGGAGATTCTTAAGATGTTTAATGATTGGTGAGATATGAGCATAATACATGGAAATATACATAATGCATTAAGGAATTATGTGTATAAATTCATTGGAATGTAAAGTCTCGTCGGATATACTGTTACACTTAATATGGATGCACAAGGACGAGATATTTTATTTTGTTTAAAAATATTATAAGATTAAATATACTTGGGGATTCGTAAGATATTTAATGATTGGTGAGGTATGAGCATAATACATGGAAATATACATAATGCAGTAAGGAATTATGTTGTTGTTGTTGTTGTTGAAACCCAGACCGTCCGACCTACCAGAAAGGTGTAAGGTAACTGTTTGGACGGTCGGGAAGTGCCACCCAATTTAGACCGGAACCCAGTGGGGGAGGCATCCACAGGGACCGTACCCTCCTTCCCCTACCACCAACCTCTCGGAAGGACAGTAAGGAATTATGTGTATAAATTCATTGGAATGTAAAATCTCGTCAGATATATTGTTAAACTTAATATGGATGCACAAGGACGAGATATTTTATTTTGTTTAAAAAAATTATAAGATATTTTGCGTTGTTAAAAAAAATTTATAAGGTTAAATATACTTGGGGATTCTTAGGATGTTTAATGATTGGTGAGGTATGAGCATAATACATGGAAATATACATAATGAAGTAAGGAATTATTTGTATAAATTCATTGGAATATAACATCTCGTCAGATATTTTCTTAAACTTAATATGGATGCACAAGGACGAGATATTTTATTTTGTTCAAAAACATTATAAGGTTAAATATACTTGGGGATTCGTAAGATGTTTAATGATTGGTGAGGTATGAGCATAATACATGGAAATATACATAATTCAGTAAGGAATTAAGTGTATAAATTCATTGGAATGTAAAATCTCGTCAGATATATTGTTAAACTTAATATGGATGCACATGGACGAGATATTTTATTTTGTTTAAAAAAATTATAAGATATTTTATTTTGTTAAAAAAAATTATAAGGTTAAATATACTTGGGGATTCTTAAGATGTTTAATGATTGGTGATGTATGAGCATAATACATGGAAATATACATAATCCAGTAAGGAATTATGTGTATAAATTCATTGGAATGTAAAATCTCGTCAGATATATTCTTAAACTTAATATGGATGCACAAGGACGAGATATTTTATTTTGTTTAAAAAAATTATAAGATATTTTATTTTGTTTACAAAAAATTATAAGATATTTTATTTTGTTTAAAAAAATTATAAGATTTAATATACTTGGGGATTCTTAAGATGTTTAATGATTGGTGAGGTATGAGCATAATACATGGAAATATACATAATGCAGTAAGGAATTACGTGTATAAATTCATTGGAATGTAAAATCTCGTCAGATATATTGTTAAACTTATTATGGATGCACAAGGACGAGATATTTTATTTTGTTAAAAAAAATATAAGGTTAAATATACTTGGGGATTCGTAAGATGTTTAATGATTGGTGAGGTATGAGCATAATACATGGAAATATACATAATTAAGTAAGGAATTAAGTGTATAAATTCATTGGAATGTAAAATCTCGTCAGATATATTGTTAAACTTAATATGGATGCACAAGGACGAGATATTTTATTTTGTTTAAAAAAATTATAAGATATTTTATTTTGTTAAAAAAAATTATAAGGTTAAATATACTTGGGGATTCTTAAGATGTTTAATGATTGGTGAGGTATGAGCATAATACATGGAAATATACATAATCCAGTAAGGAATTATGTAGAAGACCCAGACCGTCCGACTCGTCCGGGGGAATAAGGAATTATATATAAGTAAGGAATTATGTGTATAAATTCATTGGAATGTAAAATCTCCTCAGATATATTCTTAAACTTAATATGGATGCACAAGGACGAGATATTTTATTTTGTTTAAAAAAATTATAAGATATTTTATTTTGTTTAAAAAAAATTATAAGATATTTTATTTTGTTTAAAAAAATTATAAGATTAAATATACTTGGAGATTCTTAAGATGTTTAATGATTGGTGAGATATGAGCATAATACATGGAAATATACATAATGCATTAAGGAATTATGTGTATAAATTCATTGGAATGTAAAGTCTCGTCGGATATACTGTTACACTTAATATGGATGCACAAGGACGAGATATTTTATTTTGTTAAAAAAATATAAGGTTAAATATACTTGGGGATTAGTAAGATGTTTAATGCTTGGTGAGGTATGAGCATAATACATGGAAATATACATAATGCAGGAAGGAATTATGTGTATAAATTCATTGGAATGTAAAATCTCGTCAGATATATTGTTAAACTTAATATGGATGCACAAGGACGAGATATTTTATTTTGTTTAAAAAAATTATAAGATATTTTGCTTTGTTAAAAAAAATTATAAGGTTAAATATACTTATGGATTCTTAAGATGTTTAATGATTGGTGAGGTATGAGCATAATACATGGAAATATACATAATGCAGTAATGAATTATTTGTATAAATTCATTGGAATGTAAAATCTCGTCAGATATATTGTTAAACTTAATATGGATGCACAGGGACGAGATATTTTATTTTGTTCAAAAATATTATAAGGTTAAATATACTTGGGGATTCGTAAGATGTTTAATGATTGGTGAGGTATGAGCATAATACATGGAAATATACATAATGCAGTAAGGAATTATGTGTATAAATTCATTGGAATGTAAAATCTCGTCAGATATATTGTTAAACTTATTATGGATGCACAAGGACGAGATATTTTATTTTGTTAAAAAAAATATAAGGTTAATTATACTTGGGGATTCGTAAGATATTTAATGATTGGTGAGGTATGAGCATAATACATGGAAATATACATAATTCAGTAAGGAATTAAGTGTATAAATTCATTGGAATGTAAAATCTCATCAGATATATTGTTAAACTTAATATGGATGCACAAGGACGAGATATTTTATTTTGTTTAAAAAAATTATAAGATATTTTATTTTGTTAAAAAAAATTATAAGGTTAAATATACTTGGGGATTCTTAAGATGTTTAATGATTGGTGAGGTATGAGCATAATACATGGAAATATACATAATCCAGTAAGGAATTATGTGTATAAATTCATTGGAATGTAACATCTCGTCAGATATATTGTTAAACTTAATATGGATGCACAAGGACGAGATATTTTATTTTGTTTAAAAAAATTATAAGATATTTTGCGTTGTTAAAAAAATTTATAAGGTTAAATATACTTGGGGATTCTTAAGATGTTTAATGATTGGTGAGGTATGAGCATAATACATGGAAATATACATAATGAAGTAAGGAATTATTTGTATAAATTCATTGGAATGTAACATCTCGTCAGATATTTTCTTAAACTTAATATGGATGCACAAGGACGAGATATTTTATTTTGTTCAAAAACATTATAAGGTTAAATATACTTGGGGATTCGTAAGATGTTTAATGATTGGTGAGGTGTGAGCATAATACATGGAAATATACATAATGCAGTAAGGAATTATGTGTATAAATTCATTGGAATGTAAAATCTCGTCAGATATATTCTTAAACTTAATATGGATGCACAAGGACGAGATATTTTATTTTGTTTAAAAAAATTATAAGATATTTTATTTTGTTTAAAAAAAATTATAAGATATTTTATTTTGTTTAAAAAATTATAAGATTAAATATACTTGGGGATTCTTAAGATGTTTAATGATTGGTGAGATATGAGCATAATACATGGAAATATACATAATGCATTAAGGAATTATGTGTATAAATTCATTGGAATGTAAAGTCTCGTCGGATATACTGTTACACTTAATATGGATGCACAAGGACGAGATATTTTATTTTGTTTAAAAATATTATAAGATTAAATATACTTGGGGATTCGTAAGATGTTTAATGATTGGTGAGGTATGAGCATAATACATGGAAATATACATAATGCAGTAAGGAATTTTGTGTATAAATTCATTGGAATGTAAAATCTCGTCAGATATATTGTTAAACTTAATATGGATGCACAAGGACGAGATATTTTATTTTGTTTTAAAAAATTATAAGATATTTTGCGTTGTTAAAAAAATTTATAAGGTTAAATATACTTGGGGATTCTTAAGATGTTTAATGATTGGTGAGGTATGAGCATAATACATGGAAATATACATAATGAAGTAAGGAATTATTTGTATAAATTCATTGGAATGTAACATCTCGTCAGATATTTTCTTAAACTTAATATGGATGCACATGGACGAGATATTTTATTTTGTTCAAAAACATTATAAGGTTAAATATACTTGGGGATTCGTAAGATGTTTAATGATTGGTGAGGTGTGAGCATAATACATGGAAATATACATAATGCAGTAAGGAATTATGTGTATAAATTCATTGGAATGTAAAATTTTGTCAGATATATTGTTAAACTTATTATGGATGCACAAGGACGAGATATTTTATTTTGTTAAAAAAAATATAAGGTTAAATATACTTGGGGATTCGTAAGATGTTTAATGATTGGTGAGGTATGAGCATAATACATGGAAATATACATAATTCAGTAAGGAATTAAGTGTATAAATTCATTGGAATGTAAAATCTCGTCAGATATATTGTTAAACTTAATATGGATGCACATGGACGAGATATTTTATTTTGTTTAAAAAAATTATAAGTTATTTTATTTTGTTAAAAAAAATTATAAGGTTAAATATACTTGGGGATTCTTAAGATGTTTAATGATTGGTGAGGTATGAGCATAATACATGGAAATATACATAATCCAGTAAGGAATTATGTGTATAAATTCATTGGAATGTAAAATCTCGTCAGATATATTCTTAAACTTAATATGGATGCACAAGGACGAGATATTTTATTTTGTTTAAAAAAATTATAAGATATTTTATTTTGTTTAAAAAAAATTATAAGATATTTTATTTTGTTTAAAAAAAATTATAAGATATTTTATTTTGTTTAAAAAAATTATAAGATATTTTATTTTGTTTAAAAAAAATTATAAGATATTTTGCTTTGTTAAAAAAAATTATAAGGTTAAATATACTTGGGGATTCTTAAGATGTTTATTGATTGGTGAGGTATGAGCATAATACATGGAAATATACATAATGCAGTAAGGAATTATTTGTATAAAATCATTGGAATGTAACATCTCGTCAGATATTTTCTTAAACTTAATATGGATGAACAAGGACGAGATATTTTATTTTGATTAAAAAAATTATAAGTTTAAATATACTTGGGGATTCTTAAGATGTTTAATGATTGGTGAGGTATGAGCATAATACATGTAAATATACAAAATGCAGTAAGGAATTATGTGTATAAATTCATTGCAATGTAAAATCTCGTCAGATATATTGTTAAACTTAATATGGATGCACAAGGACGAGATATTTTATTTTGTTCAAAAACAATATAAGGTTAAATATACTTGGGGATTTGTAAGATGTTTAATGATTGGTGAGGTATGAGCATAATACATGGAAATATACATAATGCAGTAAGGAATTATGTGTATAAATTCATTGGAATGTAAAATTTTGTCAGATATATTGTTAAACTTATTATGGATGCACAAGGACGAGATATTTTATTTTGTTAAAAGAAATATAAGGTTAATTATACTTGGGGATTCGTAAGATGTTTAATGATTGGTGAGGTATGAGCATAATACATGGAAATATACATAATTCAGTAAGGAATTAAGTGTATAAATTCATTGGAATGTAAAATCTCGTCAGATATATTGTTAAACTTAATATGGATGCACAAGGACGAGATATTTTATTTTGTTTAAAAAAATTATAAGATATTTTATTTTGTTAAAAAAAATTATAAGGTTAAATATACTTGGGGATTCTTAAGATGTTTAATGATTGGTGAGGTATGAGCATAATACATGGAAATATACATAATCCAGTAAGGAATTATGTGTATAAATTCATTGGAATGTAAAATCTCGTCAGATATATTCTTAAACTTAATATGGATGCACAAGGACGAGATATTTTATTTTGTTTAAAAAAATTATAAGATATTTTATTTTGTTTAAAAAATTTATAAGATATTTTATTTTGTTTAAAAAAATTATAAGATTAAATATACTTGGGGATTCTTAAGATGTTTAATGATTGGTGAGATATGAGCATAATACATGGAAATATACATAATGCATTAAGGAATTATGTGTATAAATTCATTGGAATGTAAAGTCTCGTCGGATATACTGTTACACTTAATATGGATGCACAAGGACGAGATATTTTATTTTGTTTAAAAATATTATAAGATTAAATATACTTGGGGATTCGTAAGATGTTTAATGATTGGTGAGGTATGAGCATAATACATGGAAATATACATAATGCAGTAAGGAATTATGTGTATAAATTCATTGGAATGTAAAATCTCGTCAGATATATTGTTAAACTTAATATGGATGCACAAGGACGAGATATTTTATTTTATTTAAAAAAATTATAAGATATTTTGCTTTGTTAAAAAAATTTATAAGGTTAAATATACTTGGGGATTCTTAAGATGTTTAATGATTGGTGAGGTATGAGCATAATACATGGAAATATACATAATGCAGTAAGGAATTATGTGTATAAATTCATTGGAATGTAAAATCTCGTCAGATATATTGTTAAACTTAATATGGATGCACAAGGACGAGATATTTTATTTTGATTAAAAAAATTATAAGGTTAAATATACTTGGGGATTCTTAAGATGTTTAATGATTGGTGAGGTATGAGCATAATACATGTAAATATACAAAATGTAGTAAGGAATTATGTGTATAAATTCATTACAATGTAAAATCTCGTCAGATATATTGTTAAACTTAATATGGATGCACAAGGACGAGATATTTTATTTTGTTTAAAAATATTATAAGATTAAATATACTTGGGGATTCGTAAGATGTTTAATGATTGGTGTGGTATGAGCATAATACATGGAAATATACATAATGCAGTAAGGAATTATGTGTATAAATTCATTGGAATGTAAAATCTCGTCAGATGTATTCTTAAACTTAATATGGATGCACAAGGACGAGATATTTTATTTTGTTTAAAAAAATTATAAAATATTTTGCTTTGTTAAAAAAATTTATAAGGTTAAATATACTTGGGGATTCTTAAGATGTTTAATGATTGGTGAGGTATGAGCATAATACATGGAAATATACATAATGAAGTAAGGAATTATTTGTATAAATTCATTGGAATGTAACATCTCGTCAGATATTTTCTTAAACTTAATATGGATGCACAAGTACGAGATATTTTATTTTGTTCAAAAACATTATAAGGTTAAATATACTTGGGGATTCGTAAGATGTTTAATGATTGGTGAGGTATGAGCATAATACATGGAAATATACATAATGCAGTAAGGAATTATGTGTATAAATTCATTGGAATGTAAAATTTTGTCAGATATATTGTTAAACTTATTATGGATGCACAAGGACGAGATATTTTATTTTGTTAAAAAAAATATAAGGTTAATTATACTTGGGGATTCGTAAGATGTTTAATGATTGGTGAGGTATGAGCATAATACATGGAAATATACATAATTCAGTAAGGAATTAAGTGTATAAATTCATTGGAATGTAAAATCTCGTCAGATATATTCTTAAACTTAATATGGATGCACAAGGACGAGATATTTTATTTTGGTTAAAAAAATTATAAGATATTTTGCTTTGTTAAAAAAATTTATAAGGTTAAATATACTTGGGGATTCTTAAGATGTTTAATGATTGGTGAGGTATGAGCATAATACATGGAAATATACATAATGAAGTAAGGAATTATTTGTATAAATTCATTGGAATGTAACATCTCGTCAGATATTTTCTTAAACTTAATATGGATGCACAAGTACGAGATATTTTATTTTGTTCAAAAACATTATAAGGTTAAATATACTTGGGGATTCGTAAGATGTTTAATGATTGGTGAGGTATGAGCATAATACATGGAAATATACATAATGCAGTAAGGAATTATGTGTATAAATTCATTGGAATGTAAAATTTTGTCAGATATATTGTTAAACTTATTATGGATGCACAAGGACGAGATATTTTATTTTGTTAAAAAAAATATAAGGTTAATTATACTTGGGGATTCGTAAGATGTTTAATGATTGGTGAGGTATGAGCATAATACATGGAAATATACATAATTCAGTAAGGAATTAAGTGTATAAATTCATTGGAATGTAAAATCTCGTCAGATATATTGTTAAACCTAATATGGATGCACAAGGACGAGATATTTTATTTTGTTTAAAAAAATTATAAGATATTTTATTTTGTTAAAAAAAATTATAAGGTTAAATATACTTGGGGATTCTTAAGATGTTTAATGATTGGTGAGGTATGAGCATAATACATGGAAATATACATAATCCAGTAAGGAATTATGTGTATAAATTCATTGGAATGTAAAATCTCGTCAGATATATTCTTAAACTTAATATGGATGCACAAGGACGAGATATTTTATTTTGTTTAAAAAAATTATAAGATATTTTATTTTGTTTAAAAAAATTTATAAGATATTTTATTTTGTTTAAAAAACTTTTAAAAAAGGATTTAATATACTTGGGGTTTCTTAAGATGTTTAATGATTGGTGAGATATGAGCATAATACATGGAAATATACATAATGCATTAAGGAATTATGTGTATAAATTCATTGGAATGTAAAATCTCGTTAGATATATTGATAAACTTAATACGGATGCACAAGGACGAGATATTTTATTTTGTTTAAAAATATTATAAGATTAAATATACTTGGGGATTCGTAAGATGTTTAATGATTGGTGAGATATGAGCATAATACATGGAAATATACATAATGCAGTAAGGAATTATGTGTATAAATTCATTGGAATGTAAAATCTCGTCAGATATAGTGTTAAACTTATTATGGATGCACAAGGACGAGATATTTTATTTTGTTAAAAAAATATAAGGTTAAATATACTTGGGGATTAGTAAGATGTTTAATGATTGGTGAGGTATGAGCATAATACATGGAAATATACATAATGCAGTAAGGAATTATGTGTATAAATTCATTGGAATGTAAAATCTCGTCAGATATATTGTTAAACTTAATATGGATGCACAAGGACGAGATATTTTATTTTGTTTAAAAAAACTATAAGATATTTTGCTTTGTTAAAAAAAATTATAAGGTTAAATATACTTGGGTATTCTTAAGATGTTTAATGATTGGTGAGGTATGAGCATAATACATGGAAATATACATAATGCAGTAAGGAATTATTTGTATAAATTCATTGGAATGTAACATCTCGTCAGATATTTTCTTAAACTTAATATGGATGAACAAGAACGAGATATTTTATTTTGATTAAAAAAATTATAAGATATTTTATTTTGTTTAATAAAATTATACGGTTAAATATACTTGGGGATTCTGAAGATGTTTAATGATTGGTGAGGTATGAGCATAATACATGGAAATATACATAATGCAGTAAGGAATTATGTGTATAAATTCATTGGAATGTAAAATCTCGTCAGATATATTGTTAAACTTAATATGGATGCACAAGGACGAGATATTTTATTTTGATTAAAAAAATTATAAGATTAAATATACTTGGGGATTCGTAAGATGTTTAATGATTGGTGAGGTATGAGCATAATACATGGAAATATACATAATGCAGTAAGGAATTATGTGTATAAATTCATTGGAATGTAAAATCTCGTCAGATATATTGTTAAACTTAATATGGATGCACAAGGACGAGATATTTTATTTTGTTTAAAAAAATTATAAGATATTTTGCTTTGTTAAAAAAATTTATAAGGTTAAATATACTTGGGGATTCTTAAGATGTTTAATGATTGGTGAGGTATGAGCATAATACATGGAAATATACATAATGAAGTAAGGAATTATTTGTATAAATTCATTGGAATGTAACATCTCGTCATATATTTTCTTAAACTTAATATGGATGCACAAGGACGAGATATTCTATTTTGTTCAAAAACATTATAAGGTTAAATATACTTGGGGATTCGTAAGATGTTTAATGATTGGTGAGGTATGAGCATAATACATGGAAATATACATAATGCAGTAAGGAATTATGTGTATAAATTCATTGGAATGTAAAATTTTGTCAGATATATTGTTAAACTTATTATGGATGCACAAGGACGAGATATTTTATTTTGTTAAAAAAAATATAAGGTTAAATATACTTGGGGATTCGTAAGATGTTTAATGATTGGTGAGGTATGAGCATAATACATGGAAATATACATAATTTAGTAAGGAATTAAGTGTATAAATTCATTGGAATGTAAAATCTCGTCAGATATATTGTTAAACTTAATATGGATGCACAAGGACGAGATATTTTATTTTGTTTAAAAAAATTATAAGATATTTTATTTTGTTAAAAAAAATTATAAGGTTAAATATACTTGGGGATTCTTAAGATGTTTAATGATTGGTGAGGTATGAGCATAATACATGGAAATATACATAATCCAGTAAGGAATTATGTGTATAAATTCATTGGAATGTAAAATCTCGTCAGATATATTCTTAAACTTAATATGGATGCACAAGGACGAGATATTTTATTTTGTTTAAAAAAATTATAAGATATTTTATTTTGTTTAAAAAAAATTATAAGATATTTTATTTTGTTTAAAAAAATTATAAGATTTAATATACTTGGGGATTCTTAAGATGTTTAATGATTGGTGAGATATGAGCATAATACATGGAAATATACATAATGCATTAAGGAATTATGTGTATAAATTCATTGGAATGTAAAATCTCGTTAGATATATTGATAAACTTAATATGGATGCACAAGGACGAGATATTTTATTTTGTTTAAAAAAATTATAAGATATTTTGCTTTGTTAAAAAAAATTATAAGGTTAAATATACTTGGGGATTCTTAAGATGTTTAATGATTGGTGAGGTATGAGCATAGTACATGGAAATATACATAATGCAGTAAGGAATTATTTGTATAAATTCATTGGAATGTAACATCTCGTCAGATATTTTCTTAAACTTAATATGGATGCACAAGGACGAGATATTTTATTTTGTTCAAAAACATTATAAGGTTAAATATACTTGGGGATTCGTAAGATGTTTAATGATTGGTGAGGTATGAGCATAATACATGGAAACATACATAATGCAGTAAGGAATTATGTGTATAAATTCATTGGAATGTAAAATTTTGTCAGATATATTGTTAAACTTATTATGGATGCACAAGGACGAGATATTTTATTTTGTTAAAAAATATATAAGGTTAAATATACTTGGGGATTCGTAAGATGTTTAATGATTGGTGAGGTATGAGCATAATACATGGAAATATACATAATTCAGTAAGGAATTAAGTGCATAAATTCATTGGAATGTAAAATCTCGTCAGATATATTGTTAAACTTAATATGGATCCACAAGGACGAGATATTTTATTTTGTTTAAAAAAATTATAAGATATTTTACTTTGTTAAAAAAAATTATAAGGTTAAATATACTTGGGGATTCTTAAGATGTTTAATGATTGTTGAGGTATGAGCATAATACATGGAAATATACATAATCCAGTAAGGAATTATGTGTATAAATTCATTGGAATGTAAAATCTCGTCAGATATATTCTTAAACTTAATATGGATGCACAAGGACGAGATATTTTATTTTGTTTAAAAAAATTATAAGATATTTTATTTTGTTTAAAAAAATTATAAGATTTAATATACTTGGGGATTCTTAAGATGTTTAATGATTGGTGAGATATGAGCATAATACATGGAAATATACATAATGCATTAAGGAATTATGTGTATAAATTCATTGGAATGTAACATCTCGTCAGATATTTTCTTAAACTTAATATGGATGCACAAGGACGAGATATTTTATTTTGTTCAAAAACATTATAAGGTTAAATATACTTGGGGATTCGTAAGATGTTTAATGATTGGTGAGGTGTGAGCATAATACATGGAAATATACATAATGCAGTAAGGAATTATGTGTATAAATTCATTGGAATGTAAAATCTCGTCAGATATATTCTTAAACTTAATATGGATGCACAAGGACGAGATATTTTATTTTGTTTAAAAAAATTATAAGATATTTTATTTTGTTTAAAAAAAATTATAAGATATTTTATTTTGTTTAAAAAATTATAAGATTAAATATACTTGGGGATTCTTAAGATGTTTAATGATTGGTGAGATATGAGCATAATACATGGAAATATACATAATGCATTAAGGAATTATGTGTATAAATTCATTGGAATGTAAAGTCTCGTCGGATATACTGTTACACTTAATATGGATGCACAAGGACGAGATATTTTATTTTGTTTAAAAATATTATAAGATTAAATATACTTGGGGATTCGTAAGATGTTTAATGATTGGTGAGGTATGAGCATAATACATGGAAATATACATAATGCAGTAAGGAATTTTGTGTATAAATTCATTGGAATGTAAAATCTCGTCAGATATATTGTTAAACTTAATATGGATGCACAAGGACGAGATATTTTATTTTGTTTAAAAAAATTATAAGATATTTTGCGTTGTTAAAAAAATTTATAAGGTTAAATATACTTGGGGATTCTTAAGATGTTTAATGATTGGTGAGGTATGAGCATAATACATGGAAATATACATAATGAAGTAAGGAATTATTTGTATAAATTCATTGGAATGTAACATCTCGTCAGATATTTTCTTAAACTTAATATGGATGCACATGGACGAGATATTTTATTTTGTTCAAAAACATTATAAGGTTAAATATACTTGGGGATTCGTAAGATGTTTAATGATTGGTGAGGTGTGAGCATAATACATGGAAATATACATAATGCAGTAAGGAATTATGTGTATAAATTCATTGGAATGTAAAATTTTGTCAGATATATTGTTAAACTTATTATGGATGCACAAGGACGAGATATTTTATTTTGTTAAAAAAAATATAAGGTTAAATATACTTGGGGATTCGTAAGATGTTTAATGATTGGTGAGGTATGAGCATAATACATGGAAATATACATAATTCAGTAAGGAATTAAGTGTATAAATTCATTGGAATGTAAAATCTCGTCAGATATATTGTTAAACTTAATATGGATGCACATGGACGAGATATTTTATTTTGTTTAAAAAAATTATAAGTTATTTTATTTTGTTAAAAAAAATTATAAGGTTAAATATACTTGGGGATTCTTAAGATGTTTAATGATTGGTGAGGTATGAGCATAATACATGGAAATATACATAATCCAGTAAGGAATTATGTGTATAAATTCATTGGAATGTAAAATCTCGTCAGATATATTCTTAAACTTAATATGGATGCACAAGGACGAGATATTTTATTTTGTTTAAAAAAATTATAAGATATTTTATTTTGTTTAAAAAAAATTATAAGATATTTTATTTTGTTTAAAAAAATTATAAGATTAAATATACTTGGAGATTCTTAAGATGTTTAATGATTGGTGAGATATGAGCATAATACATGGAAATATACATAATGCATTAAGGAATTATGTGTATAAATTCATTGGAATGTAAAGTCTCGTCGGATATACTGTTACACTTAATATGGATGCACAAGGACGAGATATTTTATTTTGTTTAAAAATATTATAAGATTAAATATACTTGGGGATTCGTAAGATATTTAATGATTGGTGAGGTATGAGCATAATACATGGAAATATACATAATGCAGTAAGGAATTATGTTGTTGTTGTTGTTGTTGAAACCCAGACCGTCCGACCTACCAGAAAGGTGTAAGGTAACTGTTTGGACGGTCGGGAAGTGCCACCCAATTTAGACCGGAACCCAGTGGGGGAGGCATCCACAGGGACCGTACCCTCCTTCCCCTACCACCAACCTCTCGGAAGGACAGTAAGGAATTATGTGTATAAATTCATTGGAATGTAAAATCTCGTCAGATATATTGTTAAACTTAATATGGATGCACAAGGACGAGATATTTTATTTTGTTTAAAAAAATTATAAGATATTTTGCGTTGTTAAAAAAAATTTATAAGGTTAAATATACTTGGGGATTCTTAGGATGTTTAATGATTGGTGAGGTATGAGCATAATACATGGAAATATACATAATGAAGTAAGGAATTATTTGTATAAATTCATTGGAATATAACATCTCGTCAGATATTTTCTTAAACTTAATATGGATGCACAAGGACGAGATATTTTATTTTGTTCAAAAACATTATAAGGTTAAATATACTTGGGGATTCGTAAGATGTTTAATGATTGGTGAGGTATGAGCATAATACATGGAAATATACATAATTCAGTAAGGAATTAAGTGTATAAATTCATTGGAATGTAAAATCTCGTCAGATATATTGTTAAACTTAATATGGATGCACATGGACGAGATATTTTATTTTGTTTAAAAAAATTATAAGATATTTTATTTTGTTAAAAAAAATTATAAGGTTAAATATACTTGGGGATTCTTAAGATGTTTAATGATTGGTGATGTATGAGCATAATACATGGAAATATACATAATCCAGTAAGGAATTATGTGTATAAATTCATTGGAATGTAAAATCTCGTCAGATATATTCTTAAACTTAATATGGATGCACAAGGACGAGATATTTTATTTTGTTTAAAAAAATTATAAGATATTTTATTTTGTTTACAAAAAATTATAAGATATTTTATTTTGTTTAAAAAAATTATAAGATTTAATATACTTGGGGATTCTTAAGATGTTTAATGATTGGTGAGGTATGAGCATAATACATGGAAATATACATAATGCAGTAAGGAATTACGTGTATAAATTCATTGGAATGTAAAATCTCGTCAGATATATTGTTAAACTTATTATGGATGCACAAGGACGAGATATTTTATTTTGTTAAAAAAAATATAAGGTTAAATATACTTGGGGATTCGTAAGATGTTTAATGATTGGTGAGGTATGAGCATAATACATGGAAATATACATAATTAAGTAAGGAATTAAGTGTATAAATTCATTGGAATGTAAAATCTCGTCAGATATATTGTTAAACTTAATATGGATGCACAAGGACGAGATATTTTATTTTGTTTAAAAAAATTATAAGATATTTTATTTTGTTAAAAAAAATTATAAGGTTAAATATACTTGGGGATTCTTAAGATGTTTAATGATTGGTGAGGTATGAGCATAATACATGGAAATATACATAATCCAGTAAGGAATTATGTAGAAGACCCAGACCGTCCGACTCGTCCGGGGGAATAAGGAATTATATATAAGTAAGGAATTATGTGTATAAATTCATTGGAATGTAAAATCTCCTCAGATATATTCTTAAACTTAATATGGATGCACAAGGACGAGATATTTTATTTTGTTTAAAAAAATTATAAGATATTTTATTTTGTTTAAAAAAAATTATAAGATATTTTATTTTGTTTAAAAAAATTATAAGATTAAATATACTTGGAGATTCTTAAGATGTTTAATGATTGGTGAGATATGAGCATAATACATGGAAATATACATAATGCATTAAGGAATTATGTGTATAAATTCATTGGAATGTAAAGTCTCGTCGGATATACTGTTACACTTAATATGGATGCACAAGGACGAGATATTTTATTTTGTTAAAAAAATATAAGGTTAAATATACTTGGGGATTAGTAAGATGTTTAATGCTTGGTGAGGTATGAGCATAATACATGGAAATATACATAATGCAGGAAGGAATTATGTGTATAAATTCATTGGAATGTAAAATCTCGTCAGATATATTGTTAAACTTAATATGGATGCACAAGGACGAGATATTTTATTTTGTTTAAAAAAATTATAAGATATTTTGCTTTGTTAAAAAAAATTATAAGGTTAAATATACTTATGGATTCTTAAGATGTTTAATGATTGGTGAGGTATGAGCATAATACATGGAAATATACATAATGCAGTAATGAATTATTTGTATAAATTCATTGGAATGTAAAATCTCGTCAGATATATTGTTAAACTTAATATGGATGCACAGGGACGAGATATTTTATTTTGTTCAAAAATATTATAAGGTTAAATATACTTGGGGATTCGTAAGATGTTTAATGATTGGTGAGGTATGAGCATAATACATGGAAATATACATAATGCAGTAAGGAATTATGTGTATAAATTCATTGGAATGTAAAATCTCGTCAGATATATTGTTAAACTTATTATGGATGCACAAGGACGAGATATTTTATTTTGTTAAAAAAAATATAAGGTTAATTATACTTGGGGATTCGTAAGATATTTAATGATTGGTGAGGTATGAGCATAATACATGGAAATATACATAATTCAGTAAGGAATTAAGTGTATAAATTCATTGGAATGTAAAATCTCATCAGATATATTGTTAAACTTAATATGGATGCACAAGGACGAGATATTTTATTTTGTTTAAAAAAATTATAAGATATTTTATTTTGTTAAAAAAAATTATAAGGTTAAATATACTTGGGGATTCTTAAGATGTTTAATGATTGGTGAGGTATGAGCATAATACATGGAAATATACATAATCCAGTAAGGAATTATGTGTATAAATTCATTGGAATGTAACATCTCGTCAGATATATTGTTAAACTTAATATGGATGCACAAGGACGAGATATTTTATTTTGTTTAAAAAAATTATAAGATATTTTGCGTTGTTAAAAAAATTTATAAGGTTAAATATACTTGGGGATTCTTAAGATGTTTAATGATTGGTGAGGTATGAGCATAATACATGGAAATATACATAATGAAGTAAGGAATTATTTGTATAAATTCATTGGAATGTAACATCTCGTCAGATATTTTCTTAAACTTAATATGGATGCACAAGGACGAGATATTTTATTTTGTTCAAAAACATTATAAGGTTAAATATACTTGGGGATTCGTAAGATGTTTAATGATTGGTGAGGTGTGAGCATAATACATGGAAATATACATAATGCAGTAAGGAATTATGTGTATAAATTCATTGGAATGTAAAATCTCGTCAGATATATTCTTAAACTTAATATGGATGCACAAGGACGAGATATTTTATTTTGTTTAAAAAAATTATAAGATATTTTATTTTGTTTAAAAAAAATTATAAGATATTTTATTTTGTTTAAAAAATTATAAGATTAAATATACTTGGGGATTCTTAAGATGTTTAATGATTGGTGAGATATGAGCATAATACATGGAAATATACATAATGCATTAAGGAATTATGTGTATAAATTCATTGGAATGTAAAGTCTCGTCGGATATACTGTTACACTTAATATGGATGCACAAGGACGAGATATTTTATTTTGTTTAAAAATATTATAAGATTAAATATACTTGGGGATTCGTAAGATGTTTAATGATTGGTGAGGTATGAGCATAATACATGGAAATATACATAATGCAGTAAGGAATTTTGTGTATAAATTCATTGGAATGTAAAATCTCGTCAGATATATTGTTAAACTTAATATGGATGCACAAGGACGAGATATTTTATTTTGTTTTAAAAAATTATAAGATATTTTGCGTTGTTAAAAAAATTTATAAGGTTAAATATACTTGGGGATTCTTAAGATGTTTAATGATTGGTGAGGTATGAGCATAATACATGGAAATATACATAATGAAGTAAGGAATTATTTGTATAAATTCATTGGAATGTAACATCTCGTCAGATATTTTCTTAAACTTAATATGGATGCACATGGACGAGATATTTTATTTTGTTCAAAAACATTATAAGGTTAAATATACTTGGGGATTCGTAAGATGTTTAATGATTGGTGAGGTGTGAGCATAATACATGGAAATATACATAATGCAGTAAGGAATTATGTGTATAAATTCATTGGAATGTAAAATTTTGTCAGATATATTGTTAAACTTATTATGGATGCACAAGGACGAGATATTTTATTTTGTTAAAAAAAATATAAGGTTAAATATACTTGGGGATTCGTAAGATGTTTAATGATTGGTGAGGTATGAGCATAATACATGGAAATATACATAATTCAGTAAGGAATTAAGTGTATAAATTCATTGGAATGTAAAATCTCGTCAGATATATTGTTAAACTTAATATGGATGCACATGGACGAGATATTTTATTTTGTTTAAAAAAATTATAAGTTATTTTATTTTGTTAAAAAAAATTATAAGGTTAAATATACTTGGGGATTCTTAAGATGTTTAATGATTGGTGAGGTATGAGCATAATACATGGAAATATACATAATCCAGTAAGGAATTATGTGTATAAATTCATTGGAATGTAAAATCTCGTCAGATATATTCTTAAACTTAATATGGATGCACAAGGACGAGATATTTTATTTTGTTTAAAAAAATTATAAGATATTTTATTTTGTTTAAAAAAAATTATAAGATATTTTATTTTGTTTAAAAAAAATTATAAGATATTTTATTTTGTTTAAAAAAATTATAAGATATTTTATTTTGTTTAAAAAAAATTATAAGATATTTTGCTTTGTTAAAAAAAATTATAAGGTTAAATATACTTGGGGATTCTTAAGATGTTTATTGATTGGTGAGGTATGAGCATAATACATGGAAATATACATAATGCAGTAAGGAATTATTTGTATAAAATCATTGGAATGTAACATCTCGTCAGATATTTTCTTAAACTTAATATGGATGAACAAGGACGAGATATTTTATTTTGATTAAAAAAATTATAAGATATTTTATTTTGTTTAATAAAATTATACGGTTAAATATACTTGGGGATTCTAAAGATGTTTAATGATTGGTGAGGTATGAGCATAATACATGGAAATATACATAATGCAGTAAGGAATTATGTGTATAAATTCATTGGAATGTAAAATCTCGTCAGATATATTGTTAAACTTAATATGGATGCACAAGGACGAGATATTTTATTTTGATTAAAAAAATTATAAGTTTAAATATACTTGGGGATTCTTAAGATGTTTAATGATTGGTGAGGTATGAGCATAATACATGTAAATATACAAAATGCAGTAAGGAATTATGTGTATAAATTCATTGCAATGTAAAATCTCGTCAGATATATTGTTAAACTTAATATGGATGCACAAGGACGAGATATTTTATTTTGTTCAAAAACAATATAAGGTTAAATATACTTGGGGATTTGTAAGATGTTTAATGATTGGTGAGGTATGAGCATAATACATGGAAATATACATAATGCAGTAAGGAATTATGTGTATAAATTCATTGGAATGTAAAATTTTGTCAGATATATTGTTAAACTTATTATGGATGCACAAGGACGAGATATTTTATTTTGTTAAAAGAAATATAAGGTTAATTATACTTGGGGATTCGTAAGATGTTTAATGATTGGTGAGGTATGAGCATAATACATGGAAATATACATAATTCAGTAAGGAATTAAGTGTATAAATTCATTGGAATGTAAAATCTCGTCAGATATATTGTTAAACTTAATATGGATGCACAAGGACGAGATATTTTATTTTGTTTAAAAAAATTATAAGATATTTTATTTTGTTAAAAAAAATTATAAGGTTAAATATACTTGGGGATTCTTAAGATGTTTAATGATTGGTGAGGTATGAGCATAATACATGGAAATATACATAATCCAGTAAGGAATTATGTGTATAAATTCATTGGAATGTAAAATCTCGTCAGATATATTCTTAAACTTAATATGGATGCACAAGGACGAGATATTTTATTTTGTTTAAAAAAATTATAAGATATTTTATTTTGTTTAAAAAATTTATAAGATATTTTATTTTGTTTAAAAAAATTATAAGATTAAATATACTTGGGGATTCTTAAGATGTTTAATGATTGGTGAGATATGAGCATAATACATGGAAATATACATAATGCATTAAGGAATTATGTGTATAAATTCATTGGAATGTAAAGTCTCGTCGGATATACTGTTACACTTAATATGGATGCACAAGGACGAGATATTTTATTTTGTTTAAAAATATTATAAGATTAAATATACTTGGGGATTCGTAAGATGTTTAATGATTGGTGAGGTATGAGCATAATACATGGAAATATACATAATGCAGTAAGGAATTATGTGTATAAATTCATTGGAATGTAAAATCTCGTCAGATATATTGTTAAACTTAATATGGATGCACAAGGACGAGATATTTTATTTTGATTAAAAAAATTATAAGGTTAAATATACTTGGGGATTCTTAAGATGTTTAATGATTGGTGAGGTATGAGCATAATACATGTAAATATACAAAATGTAGTAAGGAATTATGTGTATAAATTCATTACAATGTAAAATCTCGTCAGATATATTGTTAAACTTAATATGGATGCACAAGGACGAGATATTTTATTTTGTTTAAAAATATTATAAGATTAAATATACTTGGGGATTCGTAAGATGTTTAATGATTGGTGTGGTATGAGCATAATACATGGAAATATACATAATGCAGTAAGGAATTATGTGTATAAATTCATTGGAATGTAAAATCTCGTCAGATGTATTCTTAAACTTAATATGGATGCACAAGGACGAGATATTTTATTTTGTTTAAAAAAATTATAAGATATTTTGCTTTGTTAAAAAAATTTATAAGGTTAAATATACTTGGGGATTCTTAAGATGTTTAATGATTGGTGAGGTATGAGCATAATACATGGAAATATACATAATGAAGTAAGGAATTATTTGTATAAATTCATTGGAATGTAACATCTCGTCAGATATTTTCTTAAACTTAATATGGATGCACAAGTACGAGATATTTTATTTTGTTCAAAAACATTATAAGGTTAAATATACTTGGGGATTCGTAAGATGTTTAATGATTGGTGAGGTATGAGCATAATACATGGAAATATACATAATGCAGTAAGGAATTATGTGTATAAATTCATTGGAATGTAAAATTTTGTCAGATATATTGTTAAACTTATTATGGATGCACAAGGACGAGATATTTTATTTTGTTAAAAAAAATATAAGGTTAATTATACTTGGGGATTCGTAAGATGTTTAATGATTGGTGAGGTATGAGCATAATACATGGAAATATACATAATTCAGTAAGGAATTAAGTGTATAAATTCATTGGAATGTAAAATCTCGTCAGATATATTCTTAAACTTAATATGGATGCACAAGGACGAGATATTTTATTTTGGTTAAAAAAATTATAAGATATTTTGCTTTGTTAAAAAAATTTATAAGGTTAAATATACTTGGGGATTCTTAAGATGTTTAATGATTGGTGAGGTATGAGCATAATACATGGAAATATACATAATGAAGTAAGGAATTATTTGTATAAATTCATTGGAATGTAACATCTCGTCAGATATTTTCTTAAACTTAATATGGATGCACAAGTACGAGATATTTTATTTTGTTCAAAAACATTATAAGGTTAAATATACTTGGGGATTCGTAAGATGTTTAATGATTGGTGAGGTATGAGCATAATACATGGAAATATACATAATGCAGTAAGGAATTATGTGTATAAATTCATTGGAATGTAAAATTTTGTCAGATATATTGTTAAACTTATTATGGATGCACAAGGACGAGATATTTTATTTTGTTAAAAAAAATATAAGGTTAATTATACTTGGGGATTCGTAAGATGTTTAATGATTGGTGAGGTATGAGCATAATACATGGAAATATACATAATTCAGTAAGGAATTAAGTGTATAAATTCATTGGAATGTAAAATCTCGTCAGATATATTGTTAAACCTAATATGGATGCACAAGGACGAGATATTTTATTTTGTTTAAAAAAATTATAAGATATTTTATTTTGTTAAAAAAAATTATAAGGTTAAATATACTTGGGGATTCTTAAGATGTTTAATGATTGGTGAGGTATGAGCATAATACATGGAAATATACATAATCCAGTAAGGAATTATGTGTATAAATTCATTGGAATGTAAAATCTCGTCAGATATATTCTTAAACTTAATATGGATGCACAAGGACGAGATATTTTATTTTGTTTAAAAAAATTATAAGATATTTTATTTTGTTTAAAAAAATTTATAAGATATTTTATTTTGTTTAAAAAACTTTTAAAAAAGGATTTAATATACTTGGGGTTTCTTAAGATGTTTAATGATTGGTGAGATATGAGCATAATACATGGAAATATACATAATGCATTAAGGAATTATGTGTATAAATTCATTGGAATGTAAAATCTCGTTAGATATATTGATAAACTTAATACGGATGCACAAGGACGAGATATTTTATTTTGTTTAAAAATATTATAAGATTAAATATACTTGGGGATTCGTAAGATGTTTAATGATTGGTGAGATATGAGCATAATACATGGAAATATACATAATGCAGTAAGGAATTATGTGTATAAATTCATTGGAATGTAAAATCTCGTCAGATATAGTGTTAAACTTATTATGGATGCACAAGGACGAGATATTTTATTTTGTTAAAAAAATATAAGGTTAAATATACTTGGGGATTAGTAAGATGTTTAATGATTGGTGAGGTATGAGCATAATACATGGAAATATACATAATGCAGTAAGGAATTATGTGTATAAATTCATTGGAATGTAAAATCTCGTCAGATATATTGTTAAACTTAATATGGATGCACAAGGACGAGATATTTTATTTTGTTTAAAAAAACTATAAGATATTTTGCTTTGTTAAAAAAAATTATAAGGTTAAATATACTTGGGTATTCTTAAGATGTTTAATGATTGGTGAGGTATGAGCATAATACATGGAAATATACATAATGCAGTAAGGAATTATTTGTATAAATTCATTGGAATGTAACATCTCGTCAGATATTTTCTTAAACTTAATATGGATGAACAAGAACGAGATATTTTATTTTGATTAAAAAAATTATAAGATATTTTATTTTGTTTAATAAAATTATACGGTTAAATATACTTGGGGATTCTGAAGATGTTTAATGATTGGTGAGGTATGAGCATAATACATGGAAATATACATAATGCAGTAAGGAATTATGTGTATAAATTCATTGGAATGTAAAATCTCGTCAGATATATTGTTAAACTTAATATGGATGCACAAGGACGAGATATTTTATTTTGATTAAAAAAATTATAAGATTAAATATACTTGGGGATTCGTAAGATGTTTAATGATTGGTGAGGTATGAGCATAATACATGGAAATATACATAATGCAGTAAGGAATTATGTGTATAAATTCATTGGAATGTAAAATCTCGTCAGATATATTGTTAAACTTAATATGGATGCACAAGGACGAGATATTTTATTTTGTTTAAAAAAATTATAAGATATTTTGCTTTGTTAAAAAAATTTATAAGGTTAAATATACTTGGGGATTCTTAAGATGTTTAATGATTGGTGAGGTATGAGCATAATACATGGAAATATACATAATGAAGTAAGGAATTATTTGTATAAATTCATTGGAATGTAACATCTCGTCATATATTTTCTTAAACTTAATATGGATGCACAAGGACGAGATATTCTATTTTGTTCAAAAACATTATAAGGTTAAATATACTTGGGGATTCGTAAGATGTTTAATGATTGGTGAGGTATGAGCATAATACATGGAAATATACATAATGCAGTAAGGAATTATGTGTATAAATTCATTGGAATGTAAAATTTTGTCAGATATATTGTTAAACTTATTATGGATGCACAAGGACGAGATATTTTATTTTGTTAAAAAAAATATAAGGTTAAATATACTTGGGGATTCGTAAGATGTTTAATGATTGGTGAGGTATGAGCATAATACATGGAAATATACATAATTTAGTAAGGAATTAAGTGTATAAATTCATTGGAATGTAAAATCTCGTCAGATATATTGTTAAACTTAATATGGATGCACAAGGACGAGATATTTTATTTTGTTTAAAAAAATTATAAGATATTTTATTTTGTTAAAAAAAATTATAAGGTTAAATATACTTGGGGATTCTTAAGATGTTTAATGATTGGTGAGGTATGAGCATAATACATGGAAATATACATAATCCAGTAAGGAATTATGTGTATAAATTCATTGGAATGTAAAATCTCGTCAGATATATTCTTAAACTTAATATGGATGCACAAGGACGAGATATTTTATTTTGTTTAAAAAAATTATAAGATATTTTATTTTGTTTAAAAAAAATTATAAGATATTTTATTTTGTTTAAAAAAATTATAAGATTTAATATACTTGGGGATTCTTAAGATGTTTAATGATTGGTGAGATATGAGCATAATACATGGAAATATACATAATGCATTAAGGAATTATGTGTATAAATTCATTGGAATGTAAAATCTCGTTAGATATATTGATAAACTTAATATGGATGCACAAGGACGAGATATTTTATTTTGTTTAAAAAAATTATAAGATATTTTGCTTTGTTAAAAAAAATTATAAGGTTAAATATACTTGGGGATTCTTAAGATGTTTAATGATTGGTGAGGTATGAGCATAGTACATGGAAATATACATAATGCAGTAAGGAATTATTTGTATAAATTCATTGGAATGTAACATCTCGTCAGATATTTTCTTAAACTTAATATGGATGCACAAGGACGAGATATTTTATTTTGTTCAAAAACATTATAAGGTTAAATATACTTGGGGATTCGTAAGATGTTTAATGATTGGTGAGGTATGAGCATAATACATGGAAACATACATAATGCAGTAAGGAATTATGTGTATAAATTCATTGGAATGTAAAATTTTGTCAGATATATTGTTAAACTTATTATGGATGCACAAGGACGAGATATTTTATTTTGTTAAAAAATATATAAGGTTAAATATACTTGGGGATTCGTAAGATGTTTAATGATTGGTGAGGTATGAGCATAATACATGGAAATATACATAATTCAGTAAGGAATTAAGTGCATAAATTCATTGGAATGTAAAATCTCGTCAGATATATTGTTAAACTTAATATGGATCCACAAGGACGAGATATTTTATTTTGTTTAAAAAAATTATAAGATATTTTACTTTGTTAAAAAAAATTATAAGGTTAAATATACTTGGGGATTCTTAAGATGTTTAATGATTGTTGAGGTATGAGCATAATACATGGAAATATACATAATCCAGTAAGGAATTATGTGTATAAATTCATTGGAATGTAAAATCTCGTCAGATATATTCTTAAACTTAATATGGATGCACAAGGACGAGATATTTTATTTTGTTTAAAAAAATTATAAGATATTTTATTTTGTTTAAAAAAATTATAAGATTTAATATACTTGGGGATTCTTAAGATGTTTAATGATTGGTGAGATATGAGCATAATACATGGAAATATACATAATGCATTAAGGAATTATGTGTATAAATTCATTGGAATGTAACATCTCGTCAGATATTTTCTTAAACTTAATATGGATGCACAAGGACGAGATATTTTATTTTGTTCAAAAACATTATAAGGTTAAATATACTTGGGGATTCGTAAGATGTTTAATGATTGGTGAGGTGTGAGCATAATACATGGAAATATACATAATGCAGTAAGGAATTATGTGTATAAATTCATTGGAATGTAAAATCTCGTCAGATATATTCTTAAACTTAATATGGATGCACAAGGACGAGATATTTTATTTTGTTTAAAAAAATTATAAGATATTTTATTTTGTTTAAAAAAAATTATAAGATATTTTATTTTGTTTAAAAAATTATAAGATTAAATATACTTGGGGATTCTTAAGATGTTTAATGATTGGTGAGATATGAGCATAATACATGGAAATATACATAATGCATTAAGGAATTATGTGTATAAATTCATTGGAATGTAAAGTCTCGTCGGATATACTGTTACACTTAATATGGATGCACAAGGACGAGATATTTTATTTTGTTTAAAAATATTATAAGATTAAATATACTTGGGGATTCGTAAGATGTTTAATGATTGGTGAGGTATGAGCATAATACATGGAAATATACATAATGCAGTAAGGAATTTTGTGTATAAATTCATTGGAATGTAAAATCTCGTCAGATATATTGTTAAACTTAATATGGATGCACAAGGACGAGATATTTTATTTTGTTTAAAAAAATTATAAGATATTTTGCGTTGTTAAAAAAATTTATAAGGTTAAATATACTTGGGGATTCTTAAGATGTTTAATGATTGGTGAGGTATGAGCATAATACATGGAAATATACATAATGAAGTAAGGAATTATTTGTATAAATTCATTGGAATGTAACATCTCGTCAGATATTTTCTTAAACTTAATATGGATGCACATGGACGAGATATTTTATTTTGTTCAAAAACATTATAAGGTTAAATATACTTGGGGATTCGTAAGATGTTTAATGATTGGTGAGGTGTGAGCATAATACATGGAAATATACATAATGCAGTAAGGAATTATGTGTATAAATTCATTGGAATGTAAAATTTTGTCAGATATATTGTTAAACTTATTATGGATGCACAAGGACGAGATATTTTATTTTGTTAAAAAAAATATAAGGTTAAATATACTTGGGGATTCGTAAGATGTTTAATGATTGGTGAGGTATGAGCATAATACATGGAAATATACATAATTCAGTAAGGAATTAAGTGTATAAATTCATTGGAATGTAAAATCTCGTCAGATATATTGTTAAACTTAATATGGATGCACATGGACGAGATATTTTATTTTGTTTAAAAAAATTATAAGTTATTTTATTTTGTTAAAAAAAATTATAAGGTTAAATATACTTGGGGATTCTTAAGATGTTTAATGATTGGTGAGGTATGAGCATAATACATGGAAATATACATAATCCAGTAAGGAATTATGTGTATAAATTCATTGGAATGTAAAATCTCGTCAGATATATTCTTAAACTTAATATGGATGCACAAGGACGAGATATTTTATTTTGTTTAAAAAAATTATAAGATATTTTATTTTGTTTAAAAAAAATTATAAGATATTTTATTTTGTTTAAAAAAAATTATAAGATATTTTATTTTGTTTAAAAAAATTATAAGATATTTTATTTTGTTTAAAAAAAATTATAAGATATTTTGCTTTGTTAAAATAAATTATAAGGTTAAATATACTTGGGGATTCTTAAGATGTTTATTGATTGGTGAGGTATGAGCATAATACATGGAAATATACATAATGCAGTAAGGAATTATTTGTATAAAATCATTGGAATGTAACATCTCGTCAGATATTTTCTTAAACTTAATATGGATGAACAAGGACGAGATATTTTATTTTGATTAAAAAAATTATAAGATATTTTATTTTGTTTAATAAAATTATACGGTTAAATATACTTGGGGATTCTGAAGATGTTTAATGATTGGTGAGGTATGAGCATAATACATGGAAATATACATAATGCAGTAAGGAATTATGTGTATAAATTCATTGGAATGTAAAATCTCGTCAGATATATTGTTAAACTTAATATGGATGCACAAGGACGAGATATTTTATTTTGATTAAAAAAATTATAAGGTTAAATATACTTGGGGATTCTTAAGATGTTTAATGATTGGTGAGGTATGAGCATAATACATGTAAATATACAAAATGCAGTAAGGAATTATGTGTATAAATTCATTGCAATGTAAAATCTCGTCAGATATATTGTTAAACTTAATATGGATGCACAAGGACGAGATATTTTATTTTGTTCAAAAACAATATAAGGTTAAATATACTTGGGGATTTGTAAGATGTTTAATGATTGGTGAGGTATGAGCATAATACATGGAAATATACATAATGCAGTAAGGAATTATGTGTATAAATTCATTGGAATGTAAAATTTTGTCAGATATATTGTTAAACTTATTATGGATGCACAAGGACGAGATATTTTATTTTGTTAAAAGAAATATAAGGTTAATTATACTTGGGGATTCGTAAGATGTTTAATGATTGGTGAGGTATGAGCATAATACATGGAAATATACATAATTCAGTAAGGAATTAAGTGTATAAATTCATTGGAATGTAAAATCTCGTCAGATATATTGTTAAACTTAATATGGATGCACAAGGACGAGATATTTTATTTTGTTTAAAAAAATTATAAGATATTTTATTTTGTTAAAAAAAATTATAAGGTTAAATATACTTGGGGATTCTTAAGATGTTTAATGATTGGTGAGGTATGAGCATAATACATGGAAATATACATAATCCAGTAAGGAATTATGTGTATAAATTCATTGGAATGTAAAATCTCGTCAGATATATTCTTAAACTTAATATGGATGCACAAGGACGAGATATTTTATTTTGTTTAAAAAAATTATAAGATATTTTATTTTGTTTAAAAAATTTATAAGATATTTTATTTTGTTTAAAAAAATTATAAGATTAAATATACTTGGGGATTCTTAAGATGTTTAATGATTGGTGAGATATGAGCATAATACATGGAAATATACATAATGCATTAAGGAATTATGTGTATAAATTCATTGGAATGTAAAGTCTCGTCGGATATACTGTTACACTTAATATGGATGCACAAGGACGAGATATTTTATTTTGTTTAAAAATATTATAAGATTAAATATACTTGGGGATTCGTAAGATGTTTAATGATTGGTGAGGTATGAGCATAATACATGGAAATATACATAATGCAGTAAGGAATTATGTGTATAAATTCATTGGAATGTAAAATCTCGTCAGATATATTGTTAAACTTAATATGGATGCACAAGGACGAGATATTTTATTTTATTTAAAAAAATTATAAGATATTTTGCTTTGTTAAAAAAATTTATAAGGTTAAATATACTTGGGGATTCTTAAGATGTTTAATGATTGGTGAGGTATGAGCATAATACATGGAAATATACATAATGCAGTAAGGAATTATGTGTATAAATTCATTGGAATGTAAAATCTCGTCAGATATATTGTTAAACTTAATATGGATGCACAAGGACGAGATATTTTATTTTGATTAAAAAAATTATAAGGTTAAATATACTTGGGGATTCTTAAGATGTTTAATGATTGGTGAGGTATGAGCATAATACATGTAAATATACAAAATGTAGTAAGGAATTATGTGTATAAATTCATTGCAATGTAAAATCTCGTCAGATATATTGTTAAACTTAATATGGATGCACAAGGACGAGATATTTTATTTTGTTTAAAAATATTATAAGATTAAATATACTTGGGGATTCGTAAGATGTTTAATGATTGGTGAGGTATGAGCATAATACATGGAAATATACATAATGCAGTAAGGAATTATGTGTATAAATTCATTGGAATGTAAAATCTCGTCAGATGTATTCTTAAACTTAATATGGATGCACAAGGACGAGATATTTTATTTTGTTTAAAAAAATTATAAGATATTTTGCTTTGTTAAAAAAATTTATAAGGTTAAATATACTTGGGGATTCTTAAGATGTTTAATGATTGGTGAGGTATGAGCATAATACATGGAAATATACATAATGAAGTAAGGAATTATTTGTATAAATTCATTGGAATGTAACATCTCGTCAGATATTTTCTTAAACTTAATATGGATGCACAAGTACGAGATATTTTATTTTGTTCAAAAACATTATAAGGTTAAATATACTTGGGGATTCGTAAGATGTTTAATGATTGGTGAGGTATGAGCATAATACATGGAAATATACATAATGCAGTAAGGAATTATGTGTATAAATTCATTGGAATGTAAAATTTTGTCAGATATATTGTTAAACTTATTATGGATGCACAAGGACGAGATATTTTATTTTGTTAAAAAAAATATAAGGTTAATTATACTTGGGGATTCGTAAGATGTTTAATGATTGGTGAGGTATGAGCATAATACATGGAAATATACATAATTCAGTAAGGAATTAAGTGTATAAATTCATTGGAATGTAAAATCTCGTCAGATATATTCTTAAACTTAATATGGATGCACAAGGACGAGATATTTTATTTTGGTTAAAAAAATTATAAGATATTTTGCTTTGTTAAAAAAATTTATAAGGTTAAATATACTTGGGGATTCTTAAGATGTTTAATGATTGGTGAGGTATGAGCATAATACATGGAAATATACATAATGAAGTAAGGAATTATTTGTATAAATTCATTGGAATGTAACATCTCGTCAGATATTTTCTTAAACTTAATATGGATGCACAAGTACGAGATATTTTATTTTGTTCAAAAACATTATAAGGTTAAATATACTTGGGGATTCGTAAGATGTTTAATGATTGGTGAGGTATGAGCATAATACATGGAAATATACATAATGCAGTAAGGAATTATGTGTATAAATTCATTGGAATGTAAAATTTTGTCAGATATATTGTTAAACTTATTATGGATGCACAAGGACGAGATATTTTATTTTGTTAAAAAAAATATAAGGTTAATTATACTTGGGGATTCGTAAGATGTTTAATGATTGGTGAGGTATGAGCATAATACATGGAAATATACATAATTCAGTAAGGAATTAAGTGTATAAATTCATTGGAATGTAAAATCTCGTCAGATATATTGTTAAACCTAATATGGATGCACAAGGACGAGATATTTTATTTTGTTTAAAAAAATTATAAGATATTTTATTTTGTTAAAAAAAATTATAAGGTTAAATATACTTGGGGATTCTTAAGATGTTTAATGATTGGTGAGGTATGAGCATAATACATGGAAATATACATAATGCATTAAGGAATTATGTGTATAAATTCATTGGAATGTAAAATCTCGTTAGATATATTGATAAACTTAATACGGATGCACAAGGACGAGATATTTTATTTTGTTTAAAAATATTATAAGATTAAATATACTTGGGGATTCGTAAGATGTTTAATGATTGGTGAGGTATGAGCATAATACATGGAAATATACATAATGCAGTAAGGAATTATGTGTATAAATTCATTGGAATGTAAAATCTCGTCAGATATAGTGTTAAACTTATTATGGATGCACAAGGACGAGATATTTTATTTTGTTAAAAAAATATAAGGTTAAATATACTTGGGGATTAGTAAGATGTTTAATGATTGGTGAGGTATGAGCATAATACATGGAAATATACATAATGCAGTAAGAAATTATGTGTATAAATTCATTGGAATGTAAAATCTCGTCAGATATATTGTTAAACTTAATATGGATGCACAAGGACGAGATATTTTATTTTGTTTAAAAAAACTATAAGATATTTTGCTTTGTTAAAAAAAATTATAAGGTTAAATATACTTGGGTATTCTTAAGATGTTTAATGATTGGTGAGGTATGAGCATAATACATGGAAATATACATAATGCAGTAAGGAATTATTTGTATAAATTCATTGGAATGTAACATCTCGTCAGATATTTTCTTAAACTTAATATGGATGAACAAGGACGAGATATTTTATTTTGATTAAAAAAATTATAAGATATTTTATTTTGTTTAATAAAATTATACGGTTAAATATACTTGGGGATTCTGAAGATGTTTAATGATTGGTGAGGTATGAGCATAATACATGGAAATATACATAATGCAGTAAGGAATTATGTGTATAAATTCATTGGAATGTAAAATCTCGTCAGATATATTGTTAAACTTAATATGGATGCACAAGGACGAGATATTTTATTTTGATTAAAAAAATTATAAGATTAAATATACTTGGGGATTCGTAAGATGTTTAATGATTGGTGAGGTATGAGCATAATACATGGAAATATACATAATGCAGTAAGGAATTATGTGTATAAATTCATTGGAATGTAAAATCTCGTCAGATATATTGTTAAACTTAATATGGATGCACAAGGACGAGATATTTTATTTTGTTTAAAAAAATTATAAGATATTTTGCTTTGTTAAAAAAATTTATAAGGTTAAATATACTTGGGGATTCTTAAGATGTTTAATGATTGGTGAGGTATGAGCATAATACATGGAAATATACATAATGAAGTAAGGAATTATTTGTATAAATTCATTGGAATGTAACATCTCGTCATATATTTTCTTAAACTTAATATGGATGCACAAGGACGAGATATTCTATTTTGTTCAAAAACATTATAAGGTTAAATATATTTGGGGATTCGTAAGATGTTTAATGATTGGTGAGGTATGAGCATAATACATGGAAATATACATAATGCAGTAAGGAATTATGTGTATAAATTCATTGGAATGTAAAATTTTGTCAGATATATTGTTAAACTTATTATGGATGCACAAGGACGAGATATTTTATTTTGTTAAAAAAAATATAAGGTTAAATATACTTGGGGATTCGTAAGATGTTTAATGATTGGTGAGGTATGAGCATAATACATGGAAATATACATAATTTAGTAAGGAATTAAGTGTATAAATTCATTGGAATGTAAAATCTCGTCAGATATATTGTTAAACTTAATATGGATGCACAAGGACGAGATATTTTATTTTGTTTAAAAAAATTATAAGATATTTTATTTTGTTAAAAAAAATTATAAGGTTAAATATACTTGGGGATTCTTAAGATGTTTAATGATTGGTGAGGTATGAGCATAATACATGGAAATATACATAATCCAGTAAGGAATTATGTGTATAAATTCATTGGAATGTAAAATCTCGTCAGATATATTCTTAAACTTAATATGGATGCACAAGGACGAGATATTTTATTTTGTTTAAAAAAATTATAAGATATTTTATTTTGTTTAAAAAAAATTATAAGATATTTTATTTTGTTTAAAAAAATTATAAGATTTAATATACTTGGGGATTCTTAAGATGTTTAATGATTGGTGAGATATGAGCATAATACATGGAAATATACATAATGCATTAAGGAATTATGTGTATAAATTCATTGGAATGTAAAATCTCGTTAGATATATTGATAAACTTAATATGGATGCACAAGGACGAGATATTTTATTTTGTTTAAAAATATTATAAGATTAAATATACTTGGGGATTCGTAAGATGTTTAATGATTGGTGAGGTATGAGCATAATACATGGAAATATACATAATGCAGTAAGGAATTATGTGTATAAATTCATTGGAATGTAAAATCTCGTCAGATATATTGTTAAACTTAATATGGATGCACAAGGACGAGATATTTTATTTTGTTTAAAAAAATTATAAGATATTTTGCTTTGTTAAAAAAAATTATAAGGTTAAATATACTTGGGGATTCTTAAGATGTTTAATGATTGGTGAGGTATGAGCATAGTACATGGAAATATACATAATGCAGTAAGGAATTATTTGTATAAATTCATTGGAATGTAACATCTCGTCAGATATTTTCTTAAACTTAATATGGATGCACAAGGACGAGATATTTTATTTTGTTCAAAAACATTATAAGGTTAAATATACTTGGGGATTCGTAAGATGTTTAATGATTGGTGAGGTATGAGCATAATACATGGAAACATACATAATGCAGTAAGGAATTATGTGTATAAATTCATTGGAATGTAAAATTTTGTCAGATATATTGTTAAACTTATTATGGATGCACAAGGACGAGATATTTTATTTTGTTAAAAAATATATAAGGTTAAATATACTTGGGGATTCGTAAGATGTTTAATGATTGGTGAGGTATGAGCATAATACATGGAAATATACATAATTCAGTAAGGAATTAAGTGTATAAATTCATTGGAATGTAAAATCTCGTCAGATATATTGTTAAACTTAATATGGATGCACAAGGACGAGATATTTTATTTTGTTTAAAAAAATTATAAGATATTTTACTTTGTTAAAAAAAATTATAAGGTTAAATATACTTGGGGATTCTTAAGATGTTTAATGATTGTTGAGGTATGAGCATAATACATGGAAATATACATAATCCAGTAAGGAATTATGTGTATAAATTCATTGGAATGTAAAATCTCGTCAGATATATTCTTAAACTTAATATGGATGCACAAGGACGAGATATTTTATTTTGTTTAAAAAAATTATAAGATATTTTATTTTGTTTAAAAAAATTATAAGATTTAATATACTTGGGGATTCTTAAGATGTTTAATGATTGGTGAGATATGAGCATAATACATGGAAATATACATAATGCATTAAGGAATTATGTGTATAAATTCATTGGAATGTAAAATCTCGTCAGATATATTGTTAAACTTAATATGGATGCACAAGGACGAGATATTTTATTTTGTTTAAAAACATTATAAGGTTAAATATACTTGGGGATTCTTAAGATGTTTAATGATTGGTGAGGTATGAGCATAATACATGGAAATATACATAATGCAGTAAGGAATTATGTGTATAAATTCATTGGAATGTAAAATCTCGTTAGATATATTGATAAACTTAATATGGATGCACAAGGACGAGATATTTTATTTTGTTTAAAAATATTATAAGATTAAATATACTTGGGGATTCGTAAGATGTTTAATTATTGGTGAGGTATGAGCATAATACATGGAAATATACATAATGCAGTAAGGAATTATGTGTATAAATTCATTGGAATGTAAAATCTCGTCAGATATATTTTTAAACTTAATATGGATGCACAAGGACGAGATATTTTATTTTGTTTAAAAAAATTATAAGATATTTTGCTTTGTTAAAAAAAATTATAAGGTTAAATATACTTGGGGATTCTTAAGATGTTTAATGATTGGTGAGGTATGAGCATAATACATGGAAATATACATAATGCAATAAGGAATTATTTGTATAAATTCATTGGAATGTAACATCTCGTCAGATATTTTCTTAAACTTAATATGGATGCACAAGGACGAGATATTTTATTTTGTTCAAAAACATTATAAGGTTAAATATACTTGGGGATTCGTAAGATGTTTAATGATTGGTGAGGTATGAGCATAATACATGGAAATATACATAATTCAGTAAGGAATTATGTGTATAAATTCATTGGAATGTAAAATCTCGTCAGATATATTGTTAAACTTAATATGGATGCACAAGGACGAGATATTTTATTTTGTTAAAAAAAATTATAAGGTTAAATATACTTGGGGATTCTTAAGATGTTTAATGATTGTTGAGGTATGAGCATAATACATGGAAATATACATAATCCAGTAAGGAATTATGTGTATAAATTCATTGGAATGTAAAATCTCGTCAGATATATTCTTAAACTTAATATGGATGCACAAGGACGAGATATTTTATTTTGTTTAAAAAAATTATAAGATATTTTATTTTGTTTAAAAAAAATTATAAGATATTTTATTTTGTTTAAAAAAATTATAAGATTTAATATACTTGGGGATTCTTAAGATGTTTAATGATTGGTGAGATATGAGCATAATACATGGAAATATACATAATGCATTAAGGAATTATGTGTATAAATTCATTGGAATGTAAAATCTCGTTAGATATATTGATAAACTTAATATGGATGCACAAGGACGAGATATTTTATTTTGTTTAAAAATATTATAAGATTAAATATACTTGGGGATTCGTAATATGTTTAATGATTGGTGAGGTATGAGCATAATACATTTAAATATACATAATGCAGTAAGGAATTATGTGTATAAATTCATTGGAATGTAAAATCTCGTCAGATATATTGTTAAACTTAATATGGATGCACAAGGACGAGATATTTTATTTTGTTTAAAAAAATTATAAGATATTTTGCTTTGTTAAAAAAAATTATAAGGTTAAATATACTTGGGGATTCTTAAGATGTTTAATGATTGGTGAGGTATGAGCATAATACATGGAAATATACATAATGCAGTAAGGAATTATTTGTATAAATTCATTGGAATGTAACATCTCGTCAGATATTTTCTTAAACTTAATATGGATGAACAAGGACGAGATATTTTATTTTGATTAAAAAAATTATAAGATATTTTATTTTGTTTAATAAAATTATACGGTTAAATATACTTGGGGATTCTGAAGATGTTTAATGATTGGTGAGGTATGAGCATAATACATGGAAATATACATAATGCAGTAAGGAATTATGTGTATAAATTCATTGGAATGTAAAATCTCGTCAGATATATTGTTAAACTTAATATGGATGCACAAGGACGAGATATTTTATTTTGATTAAAAAAATTATATGGTTAAATATACTTGGGGATTCTTAAGATGTTTAATGATTGGTGAGGTATGAGCATAATACATGTAAATATACAAAATGCAGTAAGGAATTATGTGTATAAATTCATTGCAATGTAAAATCTCGTCAGATATATTGTTAAACTTAATATGGATGCACAAGGACAAGATATTTTATTTCGTTTAAAAAATTATAAGTTTAAATATACTTGGGGATTCTTAAGATATATAATGATTGGTGAGATATGAGCATAATACATGGAAATATATATAATTCAGTAAGGATTTATGTGTATAAATTCATTGGAATGTAAAATCTCGTCAGATATATTGTTAAATTTAATATGGATGCACAAGGACGATCTATTTTATTTTGTTTCAAAAAATTATAAGGTTAAATATACTTGGGGATTCTTAAGATGTTTAATGATTGGTGGGTATGAGCATAATACATGGAAATATACATAATTCAGTAAGGAATTATGTGTATAAATTCATTTGAATGTTAAATCTCGTCAGATATATTGTTAAACTTAATATATATACCGCAAAGCAAATTAAAAAATTTTCATTTTTGGGGAAAATTACATATCTAAAGTCAGAGTATCCAGATGAAATCGGGACGAAAACTAAAAGTACTAGACTATAAGCAGTTAGCAAGTAATTTGCAGCACTTTGAATGCCTGTAAGCGAAACAAATGAGTGAAAACAAGAAAGATCAATCATGCTTAAAGCATTGATTATGAAACACTTTCCAACTTTAAAGCAATTTTATTTAAACATTTCTAAAATGCATTACATTCCTAAGTAATATTTTGAAACTTATCACAACACTACATTTATTTATTATATTTGAAAACTTAAACCTTCATCGAAAAAAATTAACTTCATTCAAATGACGGCATTTTAATATAAATTGCCTGGTTTAAACATCTCTAAAATGCGATACATTCCTCGGTAATATTTTTAAAATCATCAAAATACTACAATAAATTTATTATATTTCAAAACTTCATTGAAAACAACTGACATTCATTCAAATGACGTCATAGAAAAAATAACACGCCTGGCTTTCTCTATAAAAGCAGCATTTCTTTCATAACAGTTTCCTTATCATTTCATTTATCACAGTACTAAAATAATTTATTTTATTTAAAAACTTAAGACCATGGAGCTGCAAGAAATTAAACTCTATGCTTAAAACTTCATCGAAAAAAACCGTCCTTCTCTCTGTAAAATCAATGAAAATTTCATTCATATCAGCTATGCAGACTCCATGAGCTAAATATTTTTGTATGTCTGGAAGTTAGAATTTGGCCAGGATATTTCTTGAATCGAATTAATTAATGTTGTATGATTATTTCAATCTGTAAACGTAATAGTATTTTTATAGGGGAATCGGAACGCCGAAAAGTCCTCCACATTTTCAATTTGGTCCATTCTTTCAATTGTGTCTGGGTATTAGCCTTTGGCCACGATATTTCTTGAATCGAATTAAATTAAAGTTGTATGATTATTTCGATCAGTAAACGTAATAAGATTATTTTTAGGGAAATCGGAACAACGAAATGTCCTCCACTTTTTCAATTTTGTCCACTCTTTCAATTATTTCTGGATGTTAGCCTTTGGCCAGGATATTTCTTGAATTGAATTATATTAAAGTTGTATGATTTTATAGATCAATAAACGTAATAGGATTATTTTTAGGGAGATCGAAACAACAAAAAGTCCTCCACTTTTTCAATTTGGTCCACTTTTTGAATTATGTATGGATGTTAGCCTTTGGCTAGAATATTTCTTGAATCGAATTACATTAAAGTTGTATGATTATTTCGATCAGTAAACGTAATAGTATTATTTTTAGGAGAATCGGAACAACGAAATGTCCTTCACTTTTTCAATTTTGACCACTCTTTCAATTATGTCTGGGTGTCAGCCTTTAGCCAGGATATTTCTTGATACAAATTAAATATTAATTGTATGATTATTTTGATCAATAAACGTAATAGGATTACTTTTAGGGAGATCGGAACAGTGAAAAGTCCTTCACTTTTTCAATTTGCTCCCCTCTTTCAATTATGTCTGGATGTTAGTCTTTGGCCAGGATATTTCTTGAACCGAATTAATTAAAGTTGTATGATTATTTCGATCAGTAAATATAATAGGATAATTTTTAAGGAGATCGGAACAGCGAAAAGTCCTCCACTTTTTCAATTTGGTCCATTCTTTCAATTATGTCTGTATGCTAGCCTTTGGTTAAAATATTTCTTGAATCGAATTAAATTAAAGTTGTATGATTTTTTAGATCAGTAAACGTAATAGGATTATATTTAGGGAGATCGAAACAACGAAAAGTCCTCCACCTTTTCAATTTGGTCCTCTCTTTCAATTATTTCTGGATGTTAGCCTTTGGCCAGGATATTTTTTGAATCGAATAAAATTAAAGTTGAATGATTATATCGATCAGTAAACGGAATAGGATTATTTTTAGGGAGATCGGATCAGTGAAATGTCCTCTACTTTTTCTATTTTGTCCACTCTTTCAATTATGTCTGTATGTTAGCCTTTGGCTAGAATATTTCTTGAATCGAATTACTTTAACAGTTGTATGACTATTTCGATTAGTAAACGTAATAGTATTATTTTTAGGGGAATCGGAACAACGAAATGTCCTCTACTTTTTCTATTTTGTCCACTCTTTCAATTATGTCTGTATGTTTTCCTTTGGCTGGAATAATTCTTGAATCGAATTACATTAAAGTTGTATGATTATTTCGATCAGTAAACGGAATAGGATTATTTTTAGGGCGATCGGAACAGTGAAAAGTCTTCCAATTTTTCAATTTGGTCAACTTTTTAATTTATGTATGGATGTTAGCCTTTGTCTAGAATATTTCTTGAATCGAATTACATTAAAGTTGTATGATTATTTCGAACAGAAAACGTAATAGTATTATTTTTAAGGAGATCGGAACAGCGAAAAGTCCTCCACTTTTTCAATTTGGTCCATTCTTTCAATTATGTCTGTATGCTAGCCTTTGGTTAAAATATTTCTTGAATCGAATTAAATTAAAGTTGTATGATTTTTTAGATCAGTAAATGTAATAGGATTATATTTAGGGAGATCGAAACAACGAAAAGTCCTCCACCTTTTCAATTTGGTCCTCTCTTTCAATTATTTCTGGATGTTAGCCTTTGGCCAGGATATTTTTTGAATCGAATAAAATTAAAGTTGAATGATTATATCGATCAGTAAACGGAATAGGATTATTTTTAGGGAGATCGGATCAGTGAAATGTTCTCCACTTTTTCAATTTTGTCCACTCTTTCAATTATTTCTGGATGTTAGCCTTTGGCCAGGATATTTCTTCAAACGAATTAAATTAAATTTGTGTGATTATTTCGATCAGTAAACGTAATAAGAATATTTTTAGGGGGATCGGAACAACGAAAATTCCTCCACTTTTTGAATTTGGTCCTCTCTTTCAAATGTGTCTGGATGTTAGCCTTTGGCCAGGATATTGCTTGAATCGAATTAATTAAAGTTGTATGATTTTTTAGATGAGTAAACGTAATAGTATTATTTTTAGGGGAATCGGAGCACCGAAATGTCCTCCACATTTTCAATTTCGTCCACACTTTTAATTATGTCTGGATGTTAGCCTATGGCCAGGATATTCCTTGAATCGAATTAAATTAATGTTATATGATTATTTCGATCTGTAAACGGAATAGAATTATTTTTATTGAGATCGGAACAGTGAAAAGTCCTTCACTTTTTCAATATGATCCACTCTTTCAATCATGTCTGGATGTTAGCCTTTGGCCAGGATATTTCTTGAATCGAATTAATTAAAGTTGTATGATTATTTCAATCAGCAAATCTAATAGTATTATTTTTAGGGAGATCGGAACAGCGAAATGTCCTCCACTTTTTTAATTTGGTCCACACTTTCAATTGTGTCTGGATGTTAGCCTTTGGCCGGGATATTTTTTCAATCGAATTAAATTAAAGTTGTATGATTATTTCAGTCAGCAAACGTAATAGTATTATTTTTAGGGAGATCGGAGCAGCGAAATGTCCTTCATCTTTTAATTTGGTCCACACTTTTAATTGTGTCTGGATGTTAGCCTATGGCCAGGATATTTCTTGAATCGAATTAAATTAAAGTTGCAAGATTATTTCGATCAGTAAACGTAATAAGATTATTTTTGGGGAGATCGGAACAACGAAAAGTCCTGCACTTTTTCAATTTGGTCCACTCTTTCAATTATGTCTGGAAATTTGTCTTTGGACAGGATATTTCTTTGAATCGAATAAATTAAAGTTGTATGATTATTTCGATCAGTAAATATAATAGGATAATTTTTAAGGAGATCGGAACAGCGAAAAGTCCTCCACTTTTTCAATTTGGTCCATTCTTTCAATTATGTCTGTATGCTAGCCTTTGGTTAAAATATTTCTTGAATCGAATTAAATTAAAGTTGTATGATTTTTTAGATCAGTAAACGTAATAGGATTATATTTAGGGAGATCGAAACAACGAAAAGTCCTCCACCTTTTCAATTTGGTCCTCTCTTTCAATTATTTCTGGATGTTAGCCTTTGGCCAGGATATTTTTTGAATCGAATAAAATTAAAGTTGAATGATTATATCGATCAGTAAACGGAATAGGATTATTTTTAGGGAGATCGGATCAGTGAAATGTCCTCTACTTTTTCTATTTTGTCCACTCTTTCAATTATGTCTGTATGTTAGCCTTTGGCTAGAATATTTCTTGAATCGAATTACTTTAAAGTTGTATGACTATTTCGATTAGTAAACGTAATAGTATTATTTTTAGGGGAATCGGAACAACAAAATGTCCTCTACTTTTTCTATTTTGTCCACTCTTTCAATTATGTCTGTATGCTAGCCTTTGGTTAAAATATTTCTTGAATCGAATTAAATTAAAGTTGTATGATTTTTTAGATCAGTAAACGTAATAGGATTATATTTAGGGAGATCGAAACAACGAAAAGTCCTCCACCTTTTCAATTTGGTCCTCTCTTTCAATTATTTCTGGATGTTAGCCTTTGGCCAGGATCTTTTTTGAATCGAATAAAATTAAAGTTGAATGATTATTTCGATCAGTAAACGGAATAGGATTATTTTTAGGGCGATCGGAACAGTGAAAAGTCCTCCAATTTTTCAATTTGGTCAACTTTTTAATTTATGTATGGATGTTAGCCTTTGTCTAGAATATTTCTTGAATCGAATTACATTAAAGTTGTATGATTATTTCGAACAGAAAACGTAATAGTATTATTTTTAAGGAGATCAGAACAGCGAAATGTCCTGCACTTTTTTAATTTGGTCCACTCTTTAAATTGTGTCTGGATATTAGCCTTTGCCAGGTTATTTCTTCAATCGAATTAAATTGAAGTTGTGTGATTATTTCGATCACTAAACGTAATAAGAATATATTTAGGGAGATCGGAACAGCGAAAGGTCCTCCACTTTTTGAATTTGGTACACTCTTTTAATTATGTCTGGATGTTAGCCTTTGGCCAGGATATTTCTTGAATCGAAATAATTAAAGTTGTGTGATTATTTTGAACAGTAAACGTAATAGGATTATTTTTAGGGAGATCGGAACAACGAAATGTTCTCCACTTTTTCAATTTTGTCCACTCTTTCAACTATGTCTGGGTGTTAGACTTTGGCCAGGATATTTCTTGATTCAAATTAAATTAAAATTGTATGATTATTTTGATCATTAAACGGAATAGGATTATTTTTAGGGAGATCCGAACAGTGAAAAGTCTTTCACTTTTTCAATTTGATCCACTCTTTCAATTATGTCTGGATGTTAGCCTTTGGCCAGGATATTTCTTGAATCGAATTATGTAAAGTTGTATGATTATTTCAATCAGCAAACGTAATAGTATTATTTTTAAGGAGATCGGAACAGCGAAATGTCCTCCACTTTTTAATTTGGTCCACTCTTTCAATTGTGTCTGGATGTTAGCATTTGGCCAGGATATTTCTTCAATCGAATTAAATTAAAATTGTGTGATTATTTCGATCAGTAAACGTAATAAGAATATTTTAGGGAGATCGGAGCAACGAAAAGTCCTGCACTTTTTGAATTTGGTACACTCTTTCAATTATGTCTAGATGTTTGCCTTTGGCCAGGATATTTCTTGAATCGAATTAATTAAAGTTGTATGATTATTTCGATCATTAAGCGTAATTGTATTATTTTTAGGGGAATCAGAACACCGAAAAGTCCTCCACATTTTCAATTTCGTGCACTCTTTCAATTATGTCTTGATATTAGAATTTGGCCAGGATAATTCTTGAATCGAAGTAAATTAAAGTTGCTTGATGATTTCAATCAGTAAACGTAATAGAATTATTTTTGGGGATATCGGAACTACGAAATGTCCTCCACTTTTTCAATTCGGTCCACTCTTTCAATTATGTCTCGATGGTAGCCTTTGGCCGGGTAATTTCGTGAATCGAATTAAATTAAATTTGTATGAATATTTCGATCAGTAAACGGAATAGGATTATTTTTAGGGAGATCGAAACAGTGAAAAGTCCATTATCTTTCAATTTGATACACTCTTTCAATTATGTCTGGATGTTAGCTATTGGCCAGGATATTTTTTCAATCGAATTAAATTTAAGTTGTGTGATTATTTCGATCAGTAAACGTAATAAGAATATTTTTAGGGAGATCGGAACAACGAAAAGTCCTCCAATTTTTGTATTTGGTACACTCTTTCTATTATGTCTTGATGTTAGCCTTTGGCCAGGAAATTCCTTGAATCGAAATAAATTAAATTTGTATGAATATTTCGATCAGTAAACGGAATGGGAGATAGGAACAATGAATTATCACATTTTCAATTTGATCAACTCTTTCAATTATGTCTGGATGTTAGCCTTTGACCAGGATATTACTTCAATCGAATTAAATTAAATTTGTGTGATTATTTCGAACAGTAAACGTAATAAGAATATTTTTAGGGAGATCGGAACAGTGAAAAGTCCTTCACTTTTTCAATATGATCCACACTTTCAATCATGTCTGGATGTTTGCGATTGGCCAGGATATATCTTGAATAAAACTAATTAAAGTTGTATGATTATTTAAATCAGCAAACGCAAAAGTATTATTTTTAGGGAGATCGGAACAGCGAAATGTCCTCCACTTTTTTAATTTGGTCAACTCTTTCAATTGTGTCTGGATGTTAGCCTTTGGCCAGGATATTTTTTCAATCTAATTAAATTAAATTTGTGCTATTATTTCGATCTGTAAACTTAATAAGAATATTTTTAGGGAGATCGGAACAACGAAAAGTCCCGCACTTTTTGAATTTGGTCTACTCTTTCAATTATGTCTGGATGATAGCCTTTGGCCAGGATATTTCTTGAATCGAATTAAGTTAAAATTGTATGATTATTTCTATCAGTAAACGTAATAAGATTATTTTTAGGGAGATCGGAACAATGAAATGTATTCCACTTTTTCAATTTTGTCCACACTTTTAATTATGTCTGGGTTTTGGGCCAGCGGATTAGGTCTTTAGCCAGGATATTACTTGATTCGAATTAAATTAAAATTGTATGATTATTTTTATCAGTAAACGTAATAGGATTATTTTTAGGGAGATGGGAACAGCAAAAGTCCTCCATTTTTTCAATTTGGTCCATTCTTTCATTTATCTCTGGATGTTAGCCTTTGGCCAGGATATTTCTTGAATCGAATTAAATTAAATTTGAATGATTATATCGATCAGTAAACGGAATGAGGATTATTTTTAGGGAGATCGGAGCAGCGAAAAGTCCTCCAATTTTTCAATTTGGTCCACTCTTTCAATTATTTTTGGATGTTAGCCTTTGGTCTGGATATTTCTTGAATCGAATAATTTAAATTTGTATGATTATTTCGATCAGTAAATATGATAGGATAATTTTTAGGGAGATCGGAACAGTGAAAAGTCCTCTACATTTTCAATTTTGTACACTCTTTCAATTATGTCTGTATGTTAGCTTTTGGCTTGAATATTTCTTGAATCGAATTACATTAAAATTGTATGATTATTTCGATCAGTAAACGGAATAGGATTATTTTTAAGGAGATCGTAACAGTGAAAAGTCCTCCACTTTTTCAATTTGGTCCACTTTTTCAATTATTTCTGGATGTTAGCCTTTGTCCAGGATATTTCTTGAATCGACTAAAATTAAAATTGAATGATTATATCGATCAGTAAACGGAATAGGATTATTTTTAGGGAGATAGAAACAACGAAATGTCCTCCACTTTTTCAATTTGGTCCACTCTTTCCATTACGTCTGGATGTTAGCCTTAATCCAGGATATAACTTGAATCGAATTAATTAAAGTTGTATGATTATTTCGATCAGCAGACGAAATAGTATTATTTTTAATTAGATCGGAACAGCAAAATGTCCTCCACTTTTTTAATTTGGTCCACTCTTTCAATTGTGTATGGATGTTAGCCTTTGGTCAGGATATTTCTTGATTCGAATCAAATTAAAACTGTATGATTATTTTGATCAGTAAACGTAATAGGATTATTTTTAGGGAGATGGGAGCAGCGAAAAGTCCTCCACTTTTTTAATTTGGTCCACTATTTCAATTATTTTTGGATGTTAGCCTTTGGTCTGGATATTTCATGAATCGAATAATTTAAATTTGTATGATTATTTCGATCAGTAAATATGATAGGATAATTTTTAGGGAGATCGGAACAGTGAAAAGTCCTCTACATTTTCAATTTTGTACACTCTTTCAATTATGTCTGTATGTTAGCTTTTGGCTTGAATATTTCTTGAATCGAATTACATTAAAATTGTATGATTATTTCGATCAGTAAACGGAATAGGATTATTTTTAAGGAGATCGGAACAGTGAAAAGTCCTTCACTTTTTCAATTTGGTCCACTTTTTCAATTATTTCTGGATGTTAGCCTTTGTCCAGGATATTTCTTGAATCGACTAAAATTGAAATTGAATGATTATATCGATCAGTAAACGGAATAGGATTACTTTTAGGGAGATCGTAACAGTGAAATGTCCTCTACTTTTTCTATTTTTCAACTTTTTCAATTGTGTCTGGATGTTAGCCTTTGGTCAGGATATTTCTTGAATCGAATAATTTAAAGTTGTATGATTATTTCGATCAGTAAACGTAATAGTATTATTTTTAGGGAAATCGGAACACCGAAAAGTCCTCCACATTTTCCTCAATTTCGTCCACTCTTTTAATTGTGTCTGGATGTTAGCCTTTGGCTACAATATTTCTTGAATCGAATTACATTAAAGTTGTATGATTATTTCGATCAGTAAACGGAATAGGATTATTTTTAGGGAGATCGGAGCAGCGAAAAGTCCTCCACTTTTTCAATTTGGACCACTTTTTCAATTATGTATGGATATTTTCCTTTGGCAAGAATATTTCTTGATTCGAATTAATTTAAAGTTGTATGATTTTTTAGATTAGTAAACGTAATAGGATTATTTTTAGGGAGATCGGAGCAGCGAAATGTCCTCCACTTTTTCAATTTGGTCCACTCTTTCATTTATGTCTGGATGTTAGCCTTTGGCCAGGATATTTCTTGAATCGACTAAAATTAAAGTTGAATGATTATATCGATCAGTAAACGGAATGAGGATTACTTTTAGGGAGATCGGAACAGTGAAATGTCCTCTAATTTTTCTATTTTTCCACTCTTTCACTTATGTCTGCATGTTTGCTTTTGGTTGGAATATTTCTTGAAACGAATTACATTAAAGTTGAATGATTATTTCGATCAGTAAACGCAATAGGATTATTTTTAAGGAGATCGGAACTGCAAAAGTCCTCCACATTTTCGATTTGGTCCATTCTATCAATTATGTATGGATATTATCCTTTGGCCAGGATATTTCTTGAATCGAATTAAATTAAAGTTGTATGATTATTTCGATCAGTAAACGGAATAGGATTATTTTTAGGGTGATCGGAACAGTGAAAAGTATTCCACTTTTTGAATTTGGTACATTTTTTCAATTATTTCTGGATGTTAGCCTTTGGCCAGGATATTTCTTGAATCGAATTAAATTAAAGTTGTATGATTATTTTGAACAGTAAACGTAATAGGATTATTTTTAGGGAGATCGGAACAGCAAAAGTCCTCCACATTTTCAATTTGGTCCATTCCTTGAATTATGTCTGGATGTTAGCGTTTGGCCAGGATATTTCTTGAATCGAATTAAATTAAATTTGTGTGATTATTTAGATCAGTAAACGTAATATGATTATTTTTAAAGAGATCGGAACAATTAAAAGTCCTCCACTTTTTCAATTTGGTCCACTCTTTCAATTATGTCTTGATGTTAGCCGTTGGCCAGGATATTTCTTGAATCGAATGTAATTAATGTTGTATGAATATTTCGATGAGCAAACGTAATAGTATTATTTTTAAGGAGATCGATTTAGCGAAATGTCCTGCACTTTTTTAATTTGGTCCACACTTTCAATTGTTCTTTCAATTGTGTCTGGATGTTAGCTTTTGGCCAGGATATTTCTTGAATCGAATTAATTAAAGTTGAAAGAATATTTCGATCAGTAAACGGAATAGGATTATTTTTAGGGAGATTGGAACAAAGAAAAGACATTCACTTTTTCAATTTGATCCACTCTTTCAATTATGTCTGGTTGTTAGCCTTAGGCCAGGATATTTCTTGAATCGAATTAATTAAAGTTGTATGATTATTTCGATCATCAGACGTAATACTATTATTTTTAAGGAGATCGGAACAGCGAAATGTCCTCCACTTTTTCAATTTGGTCCACTTTTTCAATTATTTCTGGATGTTAGCCTTTGGCCAGGATATTCCTTGAATCGACTAAAATTAAAATTGAATGATTATATCGATCAGTAAACGGAATAGGATTACTTTTAGGGAGATCGTAACAGTGAAATGTCCTCTACTTTTTCTATTTTTCAATTCTTTCAATTATTTCTGGATGTTAGCCTTTGGCCAGGATATTTCTTGAATCGAATTAATTAAAGTTATGTAATTATTTCAATCAGTAAACGTAATAGTATTATATTTTGTGGAATCGGAACACCGAAAAGTCCTCCACATTTTCAATTTCGTCCACACTTGCAATTGTGTCTGGATGTTAGCCTTTGGCTACAATATTTCTTGAATCGAATTACATTAAAGTTGTATGATTATTTCGATCAGTAAACGGAATAGGATTATTTTTAGGGAGATCGGAACTGTGAAATGTCCTCAACTTTTTCTATTTGGACCACTTTTTCAATTATGTATGGATGTTTTCCTTTGGCTAGAATATTTCTTGATTCGAATTAATTTAAAGTTGTATGATTTTTTAGATTAGTAAACGTAATAGGATTATTTTTAGGGAGATCGGAACAGCAAAAGTCCTCCACATTTTCAATTTGGTCCATTCTTTCAATTATGTCTGGATGTTAGCCTTTGGCCAGGATAATTCTTGAATCGACAAAAATTAAAGTTGAATGATTATATCGATCACTAAACAGAATAGGATTACTTTTAGGGAGATCGGAACAGTGAAATGTCCTCCACATTTTCGATTTGGTCCATTCTATCAATTATGTATGGATGTTATCCTTTGGCCAGGATATTTCTTGAATCGAATTAAATTAAATTTGAATGATTATTTAGATCAGCAAACGTAATAGTATTATTTTTAAGGAGATCGGAACAGCGAAATGTCCTGCACTTTTTTAATTTGGTCCACTCTTTCAATTGTGTGGATATTAGCCTTTGGCCAGGATATTTCTTCAATCGAATTAAATTGAAGTTGTGTGATTATTTCGATCAGTAAACGTAATAAGAATATTTTTAGGGAGATCGGAACAACGAAAAGTCCTACACATTTTGAATATAATCCATTCTTTCAATTATCTCTGGATGTTAACCTTTGGCCATGATATTTCTTGAATCGAATTAATTAAATTTGTATGATTATTTCGATCAGTAAATGTTAAAGTATTGTTTTTAAGGAGATCGGAACAGCGAAATGTCCTCCAATTTCTTAATTTGGTACACTCTTTCAATTGTGTCTGGATGTTAGCCTTTGGCCAGGATATTTCTTGAATCGAAATAATTAAAGTTGTGTGATTATTTTGATCAGTAAACGTAATAGGATTATTTTTAGGGAGATCGGAACAGCAAATGTCCTCCACATTTTCAATTTGGTCCATTCCTTCAATTATGTCTGGATGATAGCCTATGGCCAGGATATTTCTTGAATCGAATTAAATTAAATTTGTGTGATTATTTAGATCAGTAAACGTAATATAATTATTTTTAAGGAGATCGGAACAACGAAATGTCCTCCACTTTTTCAATTTGGTCCACTCTTTCAATTATGTCTTGATGTTAGCCGTTGGCCAGGATATTTCTTGAATCGAATTTAATTAAAGTTGTATGAATATTTCGATCAGCAAACGTAATAGTATTATTTTTAAGGATATCGATTTAGCGAAATGTCCTGCACTTTTTTAATTTGGTCCACTCTTTCAATTGTTCTTTCAATTGTGTCTGGATGTTAGCTTTTGGCCAGGATATTTCTTGAATCGAGTTAATTAAAGTTGTGTGATTATTTTGATCAGTAAACGTAATAGGATTATTTTTAGGGAGATCGGAACAGTGAAAAATCATTCACTTTTTCAATTTGATCCACTCTTTCAATTATGTCTGGCCTTAGGCCAGGATATTTCTTGAATCAAATTAATTAAAGTTGTATGATTATTTCGATCATCAGACGTAATACTATTATTTTTAAGGAGATCGGAACAGCGAAATGTCCTCCACATTTTTAATTTGGTCCACTCATTCAATTGTGTCTGGATGTTAGTCTTTGGCCAGGATATTTCTTCAAAGAAATTAAATTAAAGTTGTGTGATTATTTCGATCAGTAAACGTAATAAGAATATTTTTATTGATATCGGAACAACGAAAAGTCCTCCACTTTTTGAATTTGGTCCAATCTCTCAATTGTGTCTGGATGTTAGCCTTTGGTCAGGATATTTCTTGATTCGAATTAAATTACAATTGTATGATTATTTCGATCAGTAAATATAATAGGATAATTTTTAGGGAGATCGGAACAGCGAAAAGTCCTCCACTTTTTCAATTTGGTCCATTCTTTCATTTATGTCTGGACGTTAGCCTTTTTCCAGGATATTTCTTGAATCGAATTAAATTAAAGTTGTATGATTATTTAGATCAGTAAACGTAATAAGATTATTTTTAGGGAGATCGTTACAACGAAATGTTCTCCACTTTTTCAATTTTGTCCACTCTTTCAACTATGTCTGGGTGTTAGACTTTGGCCAGTATATTTGTTGATTCAAATTAAATTAAAATTGTATGATTATTTTGAACAGTAAACGGAATAGGAAATATTTTTAGGGAGATCGGAACAGTGAAAAGTCCTTCACTTTTTCAATTTGGTCCACTCTTTCAATTATGTCTGGATGTTAGCCTTTGGCCAGGATATTTCTTGAATCGAATTAATTAAAGTTGTATGATTATTTCGATCAGCAAACGTAATAGTATTATTTTTAAGGAAATCGCAACAGCGAAATGTCCTCCACTTTTTAATTTGGTCCACTCTTTCAATTGTGTCTGGATGTTAGCCTTTGGCCAGGATATTGCTTCAATCGAATTAAATTAAAGTTGTGTGATTATTTCGATCAGTAAACGTAATAAGAATATTTTAGGGAGATCGGAACAACGAAATGTCCTCCACTTTTTGAATTTGGTACACTCTTTCAATTATGTCTAGGTGTTTGCTTTTGGCCAGGATATTCCTTGAATCTAATTAATTAAAGTTGTATGATTATTTCGATCATTAAGCGTAATTGTATTATTTTTAGGGGAATCAGAACACCGAAAAGTCCTCCACATTTTCAATTTCGTCCACTCTTTCATTTATATCTTGATGTTAGCATTTGGCCAGGATATTTCTTGAATCGAATTATATTAATGTTGTGTGATTATTTCCATCAGTAAACGTAATAGGATTATTTTTAGGGAGATCGGAACAACAAAAAGTCCTCCACTTTTTCAATTCGGTCCACTCTTTCAATTATGTCTTGATGTTAGCCTTTGGCCAGATTATTTTTTGAATCGAATTAAATTAAAGTTGTATGAATATTTCGATCAGTAAACGTAATAGGATTATTTTTAGGGAGATCGGAACAGTGAAAAGTCCTCCACTTTTTGAATATAATCCATTCTTTCAATTATCTCTGGATGTTAGCCTTTGGCCATGATATTTCTTGAATCGAATTAATTAAATTTGTATGATTATTTCGATCAGTAAATGTAAAAGTATTGTTTTTAAGGAGATCGGAACAGCGAAATGTCCTCCACATTCTTAATTTGGTACACTCTTTCAATTGTGTCTGGATGTTAGCCTTTGGCCAGGATATTTCTTGAATCGAAATAATTAAAGTTGTGGGATTATTTTGATCAATAAACGTAATAGAATTATTTTTAGGGAGATCGGAACAGCAAAAGTTCTCCACATTTTCAATTTGGTCCATTCTTTCAATTATGTCTGGATGTTAGCCTTTGGCCAGGATATTTCTTGAATAGAATTAAATTACATTTGTGTGATTATTAAATCAGTAAACGTAATATGATTATTTTTAAGGAGATCGGAACAACGAATAGTCCACCACTTTTTCAATTTGGTCCACTCTTTCAATTATGTCTTGATGTTAGCCGTTGGCCACAAAATCATACAGTTGTATGAATAATTCGATCAGCAAACGTAATAGTATTATTTTAGGTGATCGGAACAGCGAAATGTCCTGCACTTTTTAAATTTGGTCCACTCTTTCAATTGTTCTTTCAATTGTGTCTGGATGTTAGCCTTTGGCCAGGATATTTCTTGAATCGAATTAATTAAAGTTGTGTGATTATTTTGATCAGTAAACGTAATAGGATTATTTTTAGGGAGATCGGAACAGTGAAAAGTCCTTCACTTTTTCAATATGATCCACTCTTTAAATCATGTCTGGATGTTTGCCTTTGGCCAGGATATTTCTTGTTTCGAATTAAGTTAAAATTGTATGATTATTTCAATCAGTAAACGTAATAAGATTATTTTAAGGAGATCGGAACAATGAAATGTATTCCACTTTTTCAATTTTGTCCACACTTTTAATTATGTCCGGGTTTTGTGCCAACGGAATAGGTCTTTAGCCAGGATATTACTTGATTCGAATTAAATTAAAATTGTATGATTATTTTGATCACTAAACGTAATAGGATTATTTTTAAGGAGATGGGAACAACAAAAAGTCATCCTTTTTTTCAATTTGGTCCACTCTTTCAATTATGTCTGGATGTTAGTCTTTGACCAGGATATATCTTGAATCGAATAAATTAAAGTTGCATGATTATTTCGATCAGTAAATATAATAGGATAATTTTTAGGGAGATCGGAACAGCAAAATTCCTCCACATTTTCAATTTGGTCCATTCTTTCAATTATGTCTGGATGTTAGCTTTGCCTGTTATGCCTTTGGCCAGGATATTTCTTGATTCGAATTAAATTAAAGTTGTATAATTATTTCGATCAGTAAACTTAATAGGATTATTTTTAGGGAGATCGGAACAGCAAAAGTCCTCCACATTTTCGATTTGGTCCATTCTAACAATTATTTCTGGATGTTAGGCTTTGGCCAGGATATTTCTTGAATCGACTAAAATTAAAGTTAAATGATTATATCGATCAGTAAACGGAATAGGATTACTTTCAGGGAGATCGGAACAGTGAAATGACCACTACTTTTTCTATTTTTCCACTCTTTCAATTATGTCTGCATGTTTGCTTTTGGAAGGAATATTTCTTGAAACGAATTACATTAAAGTTGTATGATTATTTCGATCAGTAAACGTAATAGGATTATTTTTAGGGAGATCGGAACAGCAAAAGTCCTCCACATTTTCGATTTGGTCCAGTTTTTCAATTATTTCTGGTTGTTATCCTTTGGCCAGGATATTTCTTGAATCGATTTAAATTAAAGTTGTATGATTATTTAGATCAGTAAACGTAATAAGATTATTTTTAGGAAGATCGGAACAAAGAAATGTTCTCCACTTTTTCAATTTTGTCCACTCTTTCAACTATGTGTGGGTGTTAGACTTTGGCCAGGATATTTCTTTATTCAAATTAAATTAAACATGTATGATTATTTTGAATAGTAAACGGAATAGGATTATTTTTAGGGAGATCGGAACAGCAAAACTCCTTCACATTTTCAATTTTGTACACTTTTTCAATTATGTCTGGATATTATCCTTTGGCTAGAATATCTCTTGATTCGAATTAATTTAAAGTTGTATGATTTTTTAGATTAGTAAACGTAATAAGAATATTTTTAGGGAAATCGGAACAGCGAAATGTCCTCCACTTCTTCAATTTGGTCCAATCTTCCAAATGTGTCTGGATGTTAGCCTTTGGCCAGGATATTCCTTCAACCGAATTAAATTTAAGTTGAGTGATTATTTTGATCAGTAAACATAATAGGATTATTTTTAGGGAGATCGGAACAGCAAAAGTCCTCCACATTTTCAATTTGGTCCATTCTTTCAATTATGGCTGGATGTTAGCCTTTGGCCAGGATATTTCTTGATTCGAATTAAATTAAAGTTGTATGATTATTTAGATCAGTAAACGTAATAGGATAATTTTTAGGGAGATCGGAACGGCGAAAAGTCCTCCACTTTTTGATATTGGTCCATTTTTTCAATTATTTCTGGATGTTATCCTTTGGCCAGGATATTTCTTGAATCGACTAAAATTAAAGTTGAATGATTATATCGATCAGTAAATGGAATAGGATTACTTTTAGGGAGATCGGAACAGTGAAATGTCCTCTACTTTTTCTATTTTTCCACTCTTTCAATTATGTCTGCCTGTTTGCTTTTGGTTGGAATATTCCTTGAAACGAATTATATTACATTTGTATGATTATTTCGATCAGTAAACGTAATAGGATTATTTTTAAGGAGATCGGAACAGCAAAAGTCCTCCACATTTTCGATTTGGTCCATTCTATCAATTATGTCTGGAAGTTAGCCTTTGCCAGGATATTTCTTCAATCGAATTAAATTAAAGTTGTATGATTATTTAGATCAGCAAACGTAATAGTATTATTTTTAAGGAGATCAGAACAGCGAAATGTCCTGCACTTTTTTAAATTGGTCCATTCTTTCAAATGTGTCTGGATATTAGCCTTTGGCCAGGATATTTTTTCAATCGAATTAAATTAAAGTTGTGTGATTATTTCGATCAATAAACGTAATAAGAATATTTTTAGGGAGATCGGAGCAACGAAAAGTCCTCCAATTTTTCAATTTGGTCCATTCTTTCAATTATGTCTGAATGTTAGCCTTTTGCTAGGATATTTCTTGAATCGATTTAAATTAAAGTTGTATGATTATTTAGATTAGTAAACGTAATAAGATTATTTTTAGGGAGATCGGAACAACGAAAAGTTCTTCACTTTTTCAATTTTGTCCACTCTTTCAACTATGTCTGGGTGTTAGACTTTGGCCAGGATATTTCTTTATTCAAATTAAATTAAAATTGTATGATTATTTTGAACAGTAAACGGAATAGGATTATTTTTAGGGAGATCGGAACAAAGAAATGTTCTCCACTTTTTCAATTTTGTCCACTCTTTCAACTATGTCTGGGTGTTAGACTTTGGCCAGGATATTTCTTTATTCAAATTAAATTAAAATTGTATGATTATTTTGAATAGTAAACGGAATAGGATTATTTTTAGGGAGATCGGAACAGTGTAAAGTCCTTCACATTTTCAATTTTGTACACTTTTTCAATTATGTCTGGATATTATCCTTTGGCTAGAATATCTCTTGATTCGAATTAATTTAAAGTTGTATGATTTTTTAGATTAGTAAACGTAATAGGATTATTTTTAGGGAGATCGGAACAGCAAAACTCCTCCACATTTTCAATTGGGTCCATTCTTTCAATTATGTCTGGATGTTAGCCTTTGCCACGATATTTCTTCTATAGAATTAAATTAAAGTTGTGTGATTATTTCGATCAGTAAACGTAATAAGAATATTTTTAGGGAAATCGGAACAGAGAAAAGTCATCCACTTTTTGAATTTGGTCCATTTTTTCAATTATTTCTGGATGTTAGCTTTTGGCCAGGATATTTCTTGAATCGAATTAAATTAAAGTTGTATGATTATTTAGATCAGCAAACGTAATAGTATTATTATTAAGGAGATCAGAACAGCGAAATGTCCTGCACTTTTTTAAATTGGTCCATTCTTTCAATTGTGTCTGGATATTAGCCTTTGGCCAGGATATTTTTTCAATCGAATTAAATTAAAGTTGTGTGATTATTTCGATCAATAAACGTAATAAGAATATTTTTAGGGAGATCGGAGCAACGAAAAGTCCTCCAATTTTTCAATTTGGTCCATTCTTTCAATTATGTCTGAATGTTAGCCTTTGGCCAGGATATTTCTTGAATCGATTTAAATTAAAGTTGTATGATTATTTAGATTAGTAAACGTAATAAGATTATTTTTAGGGAGATCGGAACAACGAAATGTTCTTCACTTTTTCAATTTTGTCCACTCTTTCAACTATGTCTGGGTGTTAGACTTTGGCCAGGATATTTCTTTATTCAAATTAAATTAAAATTGTATGATTATTTTGAACAGTAAACGGAATAGGATTATTTTTAGGGAGATCGGAACAGAGAAAAGTTTTTCACTTTTTCAATTTGATCCACTCTTTCAATTATGTCTGGATGTTAGCCTTTGGCCAGGATATTTCTTGAAAAGAATTAATTAAATTTGTATGATTAATTCGATCAGTAAACGTAATAAGAATATTTTAGGGAGACCGGAACAACGAAAAGTCCTAGACTTTTAGAACTTCGTCCACTCTTTCAATTATGTCTTGATGTTAGCATTTGGCCAGGATATTTCTTGAATCGAATTAAATTAATGTTGTGTGATTATTTCCATCAGTAAACGTAATAGGATTATTTTTAGGGAGATCGGAACAACGAAAAGTCCTCCACTTTTTCAATTCGGTCCACTCTTTCAATTATGTCTTGATGTTAGTCTTTGGCCAGATTATTTCTTGAATCGAATTAAATTAATGTTGTATGAATATTTCGATCAGTAAACGTAATAAGAATATTTTAAGGAGATCGGAACAACGAAAGGTGCTCCACTTTTTCAATTTGGCCCATTTTTTCAATCATGTCTGGATGTTTGCCTTTGGCCAGGATATATCTTGAATAGAAATAATTAAAGTTGTATAATTATTTCAATCAGCAAACGCAATAGTATTATTTTTAGGGAGATCGGAACTGCGAAATGTCCTTTACTTTTATAATTTGGTCAATTCTTTCAAATGTGTCTGGATGTTAGCCTTTGGCCAGGATATTTTTCAATCGAATTAAATTAAAGTTGTGCTATTATTTCGATCTGTAAACTTAATAAGAATATTTTTAGGGAGATCGGAACAACGAAAAGTACCGCACTTTTTGAATTTGGTCTACTCTTTCAATTATATCTGGATGTTAGCCTTTGGCTAGGATATTTCTTGAATCGAATTATGTTAAAATTGTATGATTATTTCAATCAGTAAACGTAATAAGATTATTTTTAGGGAGATCGGAACAATGAAATGTATTCCACTTTTTCAATTTTGTCCACACTTTTAATTATGTCTGGGTTTTGTGCCAGCGGAATAGGTCTTTAGCCAGGATATTACTTGATTCGAATTAAATTAAAATTGTATGATAATTTTGATCAGTAAACGTAATAGGATTATTTTTAGGGAGATCGGAACGGCGAAAAGTCCTCCAATTTTTAATATTGGTCCATTTTTTCAATTATTTCTGGATGTTAGACTTTGGCCAGGATATTTCTTGAATCGACTAAAATTAAAGTTGAATGATTATATCGATCAGTAAACGGAATAGGATTACTTTTATTGAGATCGGAACAGTGAAATGACCTCTACTTTTTCTATTTTTCCTCTCTTTCAATTATGTCTGCATGTTTGCTTTTGGTTGGAATATTTCTTGAAACGAATTACATTAAAGTTGTATGATTATTTCGATCAGTAAACGTAATAGGATTATTTTTAGGGAGATCGGAACAGCAAAAGTCCTCCACATTTTCGATTTGGTCCATTCTATCAATTATGTCTGGATGTTAGCGTTTGCCAGGATATTTCTTCAATCGAATTAAATTAAAGTTGTGTTATTTTTTCGATCAGTAAAGGTAATAAGAATTTTTTTAGGGAGATCGGAACAGCGAAATGTCCTCCACATTCTCAATTTGGTCCATTCTTTCAATTATGACTGGATGTTGGCCTTTGGCCAGGATATTTCTTGAATCGAATTAAATTAAAGTTGTATGATTATTTAGATCAGCAAACGTAATAGTATTATTTTTAAGGAGATTGGAACAGCGAAATGTCCTGCACTTTTTAAATTTGGTCTACTCTTTCAATTGTGTCTGGATATTAGCCTTTGGCCAGGATATTTCTTCAATCGAATTAAATTAAATTTGTGTGATTATTTCGATCAGAAAACGTAATAGTATAATTTTTAAGGAGATCGGAACAGCGAAAAGTCATCCACTTTTTGAATTTAGTCCATTTTTTCAATTATTTCTGGATGTTAGCCTTTGGCCAGGATATTTCTTGAATCGAATTAAATTAAAGTTGTATGATTATTTAGATCAGCAAACGTAATAGTATGATTTTTAAGGAGATCGGAACAGTGAAATGTCCTGCACTTTTTTAATTTGGTCCACTCTTTCAATTGTGTCTGGATATTAGCCTTTGGCAAGGATATTTCTTCAATCGAATTAAATTAAAGTTGTGTGATTATTTCGATCAGTAAACGTAATAAGAATATTTTTAAGGAGATCGGAACAGTGAAAACTTTTTCACTTTTTCAATTTGATCCACTCTTTCAATTATGTCTGGATGTTAGCCTTTGGCCAGATTATTTCTTGAATCGAATTAAATTAATGTTGTATGAATATTTCGATCAGTAAACGTAATAAGAATATTTTTAGGGAGATCGGAACAACGAAAAGTCCTCCACTTTTTGAATTTGGTACACACTTTTAATTATGTCTGGATGTTCGCCTTAGTCCAGCATATTTCTTGAATCGAATTAAGTTAAATTTGTATGATTATTTCGATCAGTAAATGTAAAAGTATTGTTTTTAAGGAGATCGGAACAGCGAAATGTCCTCCACTTTCTTAATTTGGTACACACTTTCAATTGTGTCTGGATGTTAGCCTTTGGCCAGGATATTTCTTGAATCGAAATAATTAAAGTTGTGTGATTATTTTGATCAATAAACGTAATAGGATTATTTTTAGGGAGCTCGGAATAGCAAAAGTCCTCCACATTTTCAATTTGGTCCATTCTTTCAATTATGTCTGGATGTTAGCCTTTGGCCAGGATATTTCTTGAATCGAATTAATTAAAGTTGTATGATTATTTCGATCATTAAGCGTAATTGTATTATTTTTAGGGGAATCAGAACACCGAAAAGTCCTCCACATTTTCAATTTCTTCCACTCTTTCAATTATGTCTTGATGTTAGCATTTGGCCAGGATATTTCTTAAATCGAATTAAATTAATGTTGTGTGATTATTTCCATCAGTAAACGTAATAGGATTATTTTTAGGGAGATCGGAACACCGAAAGTCCTCCACTTTTTCAATTCGGTCCACACTTTCAATTATGTCTTGATGTTAGCCTTTGGCCAGATTATTTCTTGAATTGAATTAAATTAAAGTTGTATGAATATTTCGATCAGTAAACGGAATAGGATTAATTTTAGGGAGATCGGAACAGCGAAATGTCCTCCACTTTTTAATTTCGTCCACTCTTTCAATTGTGTCTGGATGTTAGCCTTTGGCCAGGATATTTCTTCAATCGAATTAAATTAAAGTTGTGTGATTATTTCGATCAATAAACGTAATAAGAATATTTTTAGGGAGATCAGAACAACGAAAGGTCCTCCACTTTTTGAATTTTGTACACTCTTTCAATTATGTCTTGATGTTAGCATTTGGCCAGGAAATTTCTTGAATTGAATTAAATTAAAGTTGTATGAATATTTCGATCAGTAAACGGAATAGGATTAATTTTAGGGAGATCGGAACAGTGAAATATCCTTCACATTTTAAATTTGATCCACTCTTTGAATTATGTCTGGATGTCAGTCAGCCTTGGGCCAGGATATTTCTTGAATCGAATAAATTAAATTTGTATGATTATTTCAATCAGCAAACGTAATAGTATTATTTTTAAAGAGATCCGAATAGCGAAATGTCCTCCACTTTTTAATTTGGTCCACTCTTTCAATTGTGTCTGGATGTTAGCCATTGGCCAGGATATTTTTTCAATCGAATTAAATTTAAATTGTGTGATTATTTCGATCAGTAAACGCAATAAGAATATTTTTAGGGAGATCGGAACAACGAGAAGTCCTCCATTTTTGGTATTTGGTACACTCTTTCTATTATGTCTTGATGTTAGCCTTTGGCCAGGAAATTTCTTGAATCGAAATAAATTGAATTTGTATGAATATTTCGATCAGTAAACGGAATGGGAGATCGGAACAGTGAATTATCCTTCACATTTTCAATTTGATCATCTCCTTCAATTATGTCTGGATGTTAGCCTTTGACCAGGATATTACTTCAATCGAATTAAATTAAATTTGTGTGATTATTTCGAACAGTACACGTAATAAGAATATTTTTAGGGAGATCGGAACAGTGAAAAGTCCTTCACTTTTTCATTATGATCCACTCTTTCAATCATGTCTGGATGTTTGCCTTTGGTCAGGATATATCTTGAATAGAACTAATTAAAATTGTATGATTATTTCAATCAGCAAACGCAATAGTATTATTTTTAGGGAGATCGGAACAGCGAAATGTCCTCCACTTTTTTAATTTGGTCAACTCTTTCAATTGTGTCTGGATGTTAGCCTTTGGGCAGGATATTTTTTCAATCGAATTGAATTAAAGTTGTGCTATTATTTCGATCTGTAAACTTAATAAGAATATTTTTAGGGAGATCGGAACAACGAAAAGTCCCGCACTTTTTGAATTTGGTCTACTCTTTCAATTATGTCTGGATGTTAGCCATTGGCCAGGATATTTCTTGAATCGAATTAAGTTAAAATTGTATGATTATTTCTATCAGTAAACGTAATAAGATTATTTTTAGGGAGATCGAAACAATGAAATGTATTCCACTTTTTCAATTATGTCCACACTTTTAATTATGTCTGGGTTTTGGGCCAGCGGATTAGGTCTTTAGCCAGGATATTACTTGATTCGAATTAAATTAAAATTGTATGATTATTTTTATCAGTAAACGTAATAGGATTATTTTTAGGGAGATGGGAACAACGAAAAGTCCTCCATATTTTCAATTTGGTCCACGCTTTCAATTATGTCTGGATGTTAGTATTTGGCCAGGATATTTCTTGAATCGAATAAAATTAAAGTTGAATGATTATATCGATCAGTAAACGGAATAGGATTATTTTAAGGAGATCGGAACAGTGAAATGTCCTCGACTTTTTCTATTTTTCCACTCTTTCAATTATGTCTGTATATTAGCCTTTGGCTAGAATATTTCTTGAATCGAATTAAATTTAAGTTGTATGATTTTTTAGATCAGTAAACGTAATAGGATTATTTTTTGGGGGATCGAAACAACGAAAAGTCCTCCACTTTTTCAATTTGGTCCTCTCTTTCCATTATGTCTGGATGTTAGCCTTTGGCCAGGATATTTCTTGAATCGAATTAAATTAAAGTTGTATGATTATTTTGATCATTAAACGGAATAGGATTATTTTTAAGGAGATCGGAACAGTGAAAAGTCTATCACTTTTTCAATTTAATCCACTCTTTCAATTAAGTCTGGATGTTAGCCTTTGGCCAGGATATTTCTTGAATCGAATTAATTAAAGTTGTATGATTATTTTGATCATTAAACGGAATAGGATTATTTTTAGGGAGATCGGAACAGTGAAAAGTCTATCACTTTTTCAATTTGATCCACTCTTTCAATTATGTCTGGATGTTAGCCTTTGGCCAGGATATTTCTTGAATCGAATTAATTAAAGTTGTATGATTATTTCAATCAGCAAACGTAATAAGAATATTTTAGGGAGATCGGAGCAATGAAAAGTCCTGCACTTTTTGAATTTGGTACACTCTTTCAATTATGTCTAGATGTTTGCCTTTGGCCAGGATATTTCTTGAATCGAATTAATTAAAGTTGTATGATTATTTCGATCATTAAGCGTAATTGTATTATTTTTAGGGGAATCAGAACACCGAAAAGTCCTCCACATTTTCAATTTCGTCCACTCTTTCAATTATGTCTTGATGTTAGAATTTGGCCAGGATATTTCTTGAATCGAAGTAAATTAAAGTTGCTTGATGATTTCTATCAGTAAACGTAATAGGATTATTTTTGGGGAGATCGGAACTACGAAATGTCCTCCACTTTTTCAATTTGGTCCTCTCTTTCCATTATGTCTGGATGTTAGCCTTTGGCCAGGATATTTCTTGAATCGAATTAAATTAAAGTTGTATGATTATTTAGATCAGTAATCGTAATAAGATTATTTTTAGGGAGATCGGAACAACGAAATGTTCTCCACTTTTTCAATTTTGTATACTCTTTCAACTATGTCCGGGTGTTAGACTTTGGCCAGGATATTCCTTGATTCAAATTAAATTAAAATTGTATGATTATTTTGATCATTAAACGGAATAGGATTATTTTTAGGGAGATCGGAGCAACGAAAAGTCCTGCACTTTTTGAATTTGGTACACTCTTTCAATTATGTCTAGATGTTTGCCTTTGGCCAGGATATTTCTTGAATCGAATTAATTAAAGTTGTATGATTATTTCAATCAGCAAACGTAATAGTATTATTTTTAAGGAGATCGGAACAGCGAAATGTCCTCCACTTTTTAATTTGGTCCACTCTTTCAATTGTGTCTGGATGTTAGCATTTGGCCAGGATATTTCTTCAATCGAATTAAATTAAAATTGTGTGATTATTTCGATCAGTAAACGTAATAAGAATATTTTAGGGAGATCGGAGCAACGAAAAGTCCTGCACTTTTTGAATTTGGTACACTCTTTCAATTATGTCTAGATGTTTGCCTTTGGCCAGGATATTTCTTGAATCGAATTAATTAAAGTTGTATGATTATTTCGATCATTAAGCGTAATTGTATTATTTTTAGGGGAATCAGAACACCGAAAAGTCCTCCACATTTTCAATTTCGTCCACTCTTTCAATTACGTCTTGATGTAAGAATTTGGCCAGGATATTTCTTGAATCGAAGTAAATTAAAGTTGCTTGATGATTTCAATCAGTAAACGTAATAGGATTATTTTTGGGGGGATCGGAACTACGAAATGTCCTCCACTTTTTTAATTCGGTCAACTCTTTCAATTATGTCTCGATGGTAGCCTTTGGCCAGGTAATTTCGTGAATCGAATTAAATTAAATTTGTATGAATATTTCGATCAGTAAACGGAATAGGATTATTTTTAGGGAGATCGAAACAGTGAAAAGTCCATTACCTTTCAATTTGATACACTCTTTCAATTATGTCTGGATGTTAGCCTTTGGCCAGGATATTTTTTCAATCGAATTAAATTTAAGTTGTGTGATTATTTCGATCAGTAAACGTAATAAGAATATTTTTAGGGAGATCGGAACAACGAAAAGTCCTCCAATTTTTGTATTTGGTACACTCTTTCTATTATGTCTTGATGTTAGACTTTGGCCAGGAAATTCCTTGAATCGAAATAAATTAAATTTGTATGAATATTTCGATCAGTAAACGGAATGGGAGAGAGGAACAATGAATTATCACATTTTCAATTTGATCAACTCTTTCAATTATGTCTGGATGTTAGCCTTTGACCAGGATATTACTTCAATCGAATTAAATTAAATTTGTGTGATTATTTCGAACAGTAAACGTAATAAGAATATTTTTAGGGAGATCGGAACAGTGAAAAGTCCTTCACTTTTTCAATATGATCCACTCTTTCAATCATGTCTGGATGTTTGCCTTTGGCCAGGATATATCTTGAATAAAACTAATTAAAGTTGTATGATTATTTAAATCAGCAAACGCAAAAGTATTATTTTTAGGGAGATCGGAACAGCGAAATGTCCTCCACTTTTTTAATTTGGTCAACTCTTTCAATTGTGTCTGGATGTTAGCCTTTGGCCAGGATATTTTTTCAATCGAATTAAATTAAAGTTGTGCTATTATTTCGATCTGTAAACTTAATAAGAATATTTTTAGGGAGATCGGAACAACGAAAAGTCCCGCACTTTTTGAATTTGGTCTACTCTTTCAATTATGTCTGGATGTTAGCCTTTGGCCAGGATATTTCTTGAATCGAATTAAATTAAAGTTGTATGATTATTTTGATCATTAAACGGAATAGGATTATTTTTAGGGAGATCGGAACAGTGAAAAGTCTATCACTTTTTCAATTTAATCCACTCTTTCAATTAAGTCTGGATGTTAGCCTTTGGCCAGGATATTTCTTGAATCGAATTAATTAAAGTTGTATGATTATTTTGATCATTAAACGGAATAGGATTATTTTTAGGTAGATCGGAACAGTGAAAAGTCTATCACTTTTTCAATTTGATCCACTCTTTCAATTATGCCTGGATGTTAGCCTTTGGCCAGGATATTTCTTGAATCGAATTAATTAAAGTTGTATGATTATTTCAATCAGCAAACGTAATAAGAATATTTTAGGGAGATCGGAGCAATGAAAAGTCCTGCACTTTTTGAATTTGGTACACTCTTTCAATTATGTCTAGATGTTTGCCTTTGGCCAGGATATTTCTTGAATCGAATTAATTAAAGTTGTATGATTATTTCGATCATTAAGCGTAATTGTATTATTTTTAGGGGAATCAGAACACCGAAAAGTCCTCCACATTTTCAATTTCGTCCACTCTTTCAATTATGTCTTGATGTTAGAATTTGGCCAGGATATTTCTTGAATCGAAGTAAATTAAAGTTGCTTGATGATTTCTATCAGTAAACGTAATAGGATTATTTTTGGGGAGATCGGAACTACGAAATGTCCTCCACTTTTTCAATTTGGTCCTCTCTTTCCATTATGTCTGGATGTTAGCCTTTGGCCAGGATATTTCTTGAATCGAATTAAATTAAAGTTGTATGATTATTTAGATCAGTAATCGTAATAAGATTATTTTTAGGGAGATCGGAACAACGAAATGTTCTCCACTTTTTCAATTTTGTATACTCTTTCAACTATGTCCGGGTGTTAGACTTTGGCCAGGATATTCCTTGATTCAAATTAAATTAAAATTGTATGATTATTTTGATCATTAAACGGAATAGGATTATTTTTAGGGAGATCGGAGCAACGAAAAGTCCTGCACTTTTTGAATTTGGTACACTCTTTCAATTATGTCTAGATGTTTGCCTTTGGCCAGGATATTTCTTGAATCGAATTAATTAAAGTTGTATGATTATTTCAATCAGCAAACGTAATAGTATTATTTTTAAGGAGATCGGAACAGCGAAATGTCCTCCACTTTTTAATTTGGTCCACTCTTTCAATTGTGTCTGGATGTTAGCATTTGGCCAGGATATTCCTTCAATCGAATTAAATTAAAATTGTGTGATTATTTCGATCAGTAAACGTAATAAGAATATTTTAGGGAGATCGGAGCAACGAAAAGTCCTGCACTTTTTGAATTTGGTACATTCTTTCAATTATGTCTAGATGTTTGCCTTTGGCCAGGATATTTCTTGAATCGAATTAATTAAAGTTGTATGATTATTTCGATCATTAAGCGTAATTGTATTATTTTTAGGGGAATCAGAACACCGAAAAGTCCTCCACATTTTCAATTTCGTCCACTCTTTCAATTACGTCTTGATGTAAGAATTTGGCCAGGATATTTCTTGAATCGAAGTAAATTAAAGTTGCTTGATGATTTCAATCAGTAAACGTAATAGGATTATTTTTGGGGGGATCGGAACTACGAAATGTCCTCCACTTTTTTAATTCGGTCAACTCTTTCAATTATGTCTCGATGGTAGCCTTTGGCCAGGTAATTTCGTGAATTGAATTAAATTAAATTTGTATGAATATTTCGATCAGTAAACGGAATAGGATTATTTTTAGGGAGATCGAAACAGTGAAAAGTCCATTACCTTTCAATTTGATACACTCTTTCAATTATGTCTGGATGTTAGCCTTTGGCCAGGATATTTTTTCAATCGAATTAAATTTAAGTTGTGTGATTATTTCGATCAGTAAACGTAATAAGAATATTTTTAGGGAGATCGGAACAACGAAAAGTCCTCCAATTTTTGTATTTGGTACACTCTTTCTATTATGTCTTGATGTTAGCCTTTGGCCAGGAAATTCCTTGAATCGAAATAAATTAAATTTGTATGAATATTTCGATCAGTAAACGGAATGGGAGAGAGGAACAATGAATTATCACATTTTCAATTTGATCAACTCTTTCAATTATGTCTGGATGTTAGCCTTTGACCAGGATATTACTTCAATCGAATTAAATTAAATTTGTGTGATTATTTCGAACAGTAAACGTAATAAGAATATTTTTAGGGAGATCGGAACAGTGAAAAGTCCTTCACATTTTCAATATGATCCACTCTTTCAATCATGTCTGGATGTTTGCCTTTGGCCAGGATATATCTTGAATAAAACTAATTAAAGTTGTATGATTATTTAAATCAGCAAACGCAAAAGTATTATTTTTAGGGAGATCGGAACAGCGAAATGTCCTCCACTTTTTTAATTTGGTCAACTCTTTCAATTGTGTCTGGATGTTAGCCTTTGGCCAGGATATTTTTTCAATCGAATTAAATTAAAGTTGTGCTATTATTTCGATCTGTAAACTTAATAAGAATATTTTTAGGGAGATCGGAACAACGAAAAGTCCCGCACTTTTTGAATTTGGTCTACTCTTTCAATTATGTCTGGATGTTAGCCTTTGGCCAGGATATTTCTTGAATCGAATTAAGTTAAAATTGTATGATTATTTCTATCAGTAAACGTAATAAGATTATTTTTAGGGAGATCGGAACAATGAAATGTATTCCACTTTTTCAATTTTGTCCACACTTTTAATTATGTCTGGGTTTTGGGCCAGCGGATTAGGTCTTTAGCCAGGATATTACTTGATTCGAATTAAATTAAAATTGTATGATTATTTTTATCAGTAAACGTAATAGGATTATTTTTAGGGAGATGGGAACAACGAAAATTATTCCATTTTTTCAATTTGGTCTACTCTTTCAATTATCTCTGGATGTTAGCCTTTGGCCAGGATATTTCTTAAATCGAATTAAGTTAAAATTGTATGATTATTTCTATCAGTAAACGTAATAAGATTATTTTTAGGGAGATCGGAACAGCAAAAGTCCTCCATTCTTTCATTTATCTCTGGATGTTAGCCTTTGGCCAGGATATTTCTTGAATCGAATTAAATTAAAGTTGTAAGAATATTTCGATCAGTAAACGGAATAGGATTTCTTTAGGGAGATCGGAACAGTGAAAAGTCATTCACTTTTTCAGTTTGATCCACTCTTTCAATTATGTCTGGTTGTTAGCTTTAGGCCAGGATATTTCTTGAATCGAATTAATTAAAGTTGTATGATTATTTCGATCAGCAGACGTAATAGTATTATTTTTAAGGAGATCTTAACAGCGAAATCTCCTCCACATTTTTAATTTGGTCCACTCTTTCAATTGTGTCTGGATGTTAGTCTATGGCCAGGATATTTCTTCAATGGAATTAAATTAACGTTGTGTGATTATTTCGATCAGTAAACGTAATAAGAATATTTTTAGGGAGATCGGAACAACGAAAAGTCCTCCACTTTTTGAATTTGGTCCAATCTTTCAATTGTGTCTGGATGTTAGCCTTTGTTCAGGATATTTCTTGATTCGAATTAAATTAAAATGTTATGATTATTTTGATCAGTAAACGTTATAGGATTATTTTTAGGGAGATCGAAGCAGCGAAAAGTCCTCCACTTTTTCAATTTGGTCCACTCTTTCAATTATGCCTGGATGCCAGCCTTTGGCCAGGACATTTCTTGAATCGAATAAAATTAAAGTTGAATGATTATATCGGTCAGTAAACGTAATAGTATTATTTTTAGGGGAATCGGAACACTGAAAAGTCCTCCACATTTTCAATATCATCCACTCTTTCAGTTATGTCTTGATGTTAGCATTTTGCCAGGATATTCCTTGAATCGAATTAATTTAAAGTTGTATGAATATTTCGATCAGTAAACGGAATAAGATTATTTTTAGGGAGATCGGAACAGTGAAAAGTCCTTCACTTTTTCAATTTGATCATCTCTTTCAATTATGTCTGGATGTTAGTCTTTAGCCAGGATATCTCTTGTATCGAATTAAATTAAAGTTGTTTGATTATTTCCCTCAGTAAACGTAATAGGATTATTTTCGGGGAGATCGGAACAACGAAAAGTCCTCCACTTTTTGAATTTGGTTCATTTTTTCAATTATTTCTGGATGTCAGCCTTTGGCCAGGATATTTCTTGAATCGAATAAAATTAAAGTTGAATGATTATATCGATCAGTAAACGGAATAGGATTATTTTAGGGAGATCGGAACAGTGAAAAGTCCTCCACTTTTTCAATTTGGTCCACTTTTTCAATTATGTATGGATGCTAGCCTTTGGCTAGAATATTTCTTGAATCGAATTACATTAAAGTTGTATGATTATTTCGATCAGTAAACGGAATAGGATTATTTTTAGGGAGATAGGAACAGCAAAAAGTCCTCCACTTTTTCAATTTGGTCCATTCTTTCAATTATGTCTGGACGTTAGCCTTTGGGCAGGATATTTCTTGAATCGAATAAATTAAATTTGTACGATTATTTCGATCAGTAAATATAATATGATAATTTTTAGGGAGATCGGAACAACGAAAAGTCCTCCACTTTTTGAATTTGGTTCATTTTTTCAATTATTTCTGGATGTCAGCCTTTGGCCAGGATATTTCTTGAATCGAATAAAATTAAAGTTGAACGATTATATCGATCAGTAAACGGAATAGGATTATTTTAGGGAGATCGGAACAGTGAAAAGTCCTCCACTTTTTCAATTTGGTCCACTTTTTCAATTATGTATGGATGCTAGCCTTTGGCTAGAATATTTTTTGAATCGAATTACATTAAAGTTGTATGATTATTTCGATCAGTAAACGTAATAGGAATATTTTAGGGAGATGAGAACAACGAAAATTCCTCCATTTTTTCAATTTGGTACAATCTTTCAATTATGTCTGGATGTTAGTCTTCGGCCAGGAAATTTCTTGAATCGAATAAATTAAAGTTGCATGATTATTTCGATCAGTAAATATAATAGGATAATTTTCAGGGAGACCGGAACAGCGAAAAGTCCTCCACTTTTTGAATTTGGTTCATTTTTTCAATTTTTTCTGGATGTTAGCCTTTGTCCTGGATATTTCTTGAATCGAATTAATTAAAGTTGTATGATTATTTCAATCAGTAAACGTAATAGTATTATTTTTAGGGGAATCAGAACACCGAAATGTCCTCCACATTTTCAATATCGTCCACTCTTTCAATTATGTCTTGATGTTAGCATTTTGCCAGGATATTTCTTGAATCGAATTAATTTAAAGATGTATGAATATTTCGATCAGTAAACGGAATAAAATTTTTTTAGGGAGATCGGAACAGTGAAAAGTCCTTCACTTTTTCAATTTGATCCTCTCTTTCAATTATGTCTGGATGTTAGCCTTTAGCCAGGACATCTCTTGTTTCGAATTAAATTAAAGTTTTTTTATTATTTCCATCAGTAAACGTAATAGGATTATTTTTGGGGAGATCGGAACAACGAAAAGTCCTCCACTTTTTCAATTCGGTCCACTCTTTCAATTATGCCTTGATGTTAGCCTTTGGCCAGGATATTTCGTGAATCGAATTAAATTAAAGTTGTATGAATATTTCGATCAGTAAACGGAATAGGATTCTTTTTAGGGAGATCGGAACAGTGAAAAGTCCTTCACATTTTAAATTTGATCCACACTTTCAATTATGTCGGGACGTCAGCCTTTGGCCAGGATATTTCTTCAATCGAATAAAATTAAAATTGTGTGATTATTTCGAACAGTAAACGAAATAAGAATTTTTTTATGGAGATCGGAACAACGAAAAGTCCTACACTTTTTTAATTTGGTCCTCTCTTTCAATTGTGTCTGGATGTTAGCCTTTGGCCAGGATATTTCGTGAATTGAATTAATTAAAGTTCTATGATTATTTCGATCACTAAACGTAATAGTATTATTTTAAGGGGAATCGGAACACCGAAAAGTCCTCCACATATTCAATTTCGTCCACTCTCTCAATTGTGTCTGGATGTTAGCCTTTGGCCAGGATACTTCTTGAATCGAATTAAATTAAAGTTGTATGATTATTTCGATCAGTAAACGTAATAGTATTATTTTTAGGGAGATCGGAACACCGAAAAGTCATCCACATTTTCAAATTCGTCCACTCTTTCAATTATGTCTTAATGATAGCCTTTGGTCAGGATATTTCGTGAATCGAATTAAATTAAAGTTGTATGAATATTTCGATCAGTAAACGGAATAGGATTCTTTTTAGGGAGATCGGAACAGCGAAATGTCCTGCACCTATTTAATTTGGTCAACTCTTTCAATTGTGTCTGGATGTTAGCCTTTGGCCAGAATATTTTTTCAATCGAATTAAATTAAAGTTGTGCTATTATTTCGATCAGTACACGTAATAAGAATATTTTTAGGGAGATCGGAACAACGAAAAGTCCTGCACTTTTTGAATTTGGTCCACTCTTTTAATTATGTCTGGATGTTAGGCTTTGGCCAGGATATTTCTTGAATCGAATAAGGTTAAAATTGTATGATTATTTCGATCAGTAAACGTAATAAGATTATTTTTAGGAAGATCGGAACACCGAAATGTATTCCACTTTTTCAATTTTGTCCACACTTTTAATTATGTCTGGGTGTTGTGCCAACGGAAAAGGTCTTTGGCCAGGATATATCTTGATTCGAATTAAATTAAAATTGTATGATTATTTTGATCATTAAACTTAATAGGATTATATTTAGGGAGACGGGAACAACGAAAAGTCCTCCATTTTTTCAATTTGGTCCACTCTTTCAGTTATGTCTGGATGTTAGTCTTTGGCCAGGAAATTTCTTGAATCGAATAAATTAAAGTTGCATGATTATTTCGATCAGTAAATATAATAGGATAATTTTTAGGGAGATCGGAACAGTGAAATGTCCTCTACTTTTTCTATTTCTCCACTCTTTCAATTATGTCTGTATGTTAGCCTTTGGCTAGAAAATTTCTTGAATCGAATTACATTAAAGTTGTATGATTATTTCGATCAGTAAACGGAATAGGATTATTTTTAGGGAGATCAGAACAGTGAAAAGTCCTCCACTTTTTAAATTTGGTCACCTTTTTCAATTATGTGTGGATGTTAGCCTTTGGCTGGAATATATCTTGAATCGAATTAAATTAAAGATGTATGATTTTTTAGATCAGTAAACGTAATAGGATTATTTTTAGGGAGATCGAAACAACGAAAAGTCCTCCACTTTTTCAATTTGGTCCACTCTTTCCATTATGTCTGGATGTTAGCCTTTGGCCAGGATATTTCTTGAATCGAATTAAATAAAGTTGTATGTTTATTTCGATTAGTAAACGTAATAGTATTATTTTTAGGGGAATCGGAACACCGAAAATTCCTCCACAATTTCAATAACGTCCAATCTTTCAGTTATGTCTTGATGTTAGCATTTTGCCAGGATATTTCTTGAATCGAATTAATTTAAAGTTGTATGAATATTTCGATCAGTAAACGGAATAAGATTATTTTTAGGGAGATAGGAACAGTGAAAAGTCCTTCACTTTTTCAATTTGATCAACTCTTTCAATTATGTCTGGATGTTAGCCTTTAGCCAGGATATCTCTTGTATCGAATTAAATTAAAGTTGTTTGATTATTTCCATCAGTAAACGTAATAGGATTATTTTCGGGGAGATCGGAGCACCGAAAAGTCCTCCATTTTTGAATTTGGTTCATTTTTTCAATTATGTATGGATGTTAGCCTTTGGCTAGAATATTTCTTGAATCGAATTACATTAAAGTTGTATGATTATTTCGATCAGTAAACGGAATAGGATTATTTTAGGGAGATCGGAACAGCGAAAAGTCCTCCACTTTTTCAATTTGGTCCATTCTTTCAATTACGTCTGGACGTTAGCCTTTGGCCAGGATATTTCTTGAATCGAATAAATTAAATTTGTACGATTATTTCGATCAGTAAATATAATATGATAATTTTTAGGGAGATCGGAACAGCGGAAAGTCCTCCACTTTTTGAATTTTGTACATTTTTTCAATTATTTCTGGATGTTAGCCTTTGGCCAGGATATTTCTTGAATCGACTAAAATTAAAATTGAAATATTATATCGATCAGTAAACGGAATAGGATTATTTTAGGGAGATCGTAACAGTGAAATGTCCTCTACTTTTTCTATTTTTCCACTCTTTCAATTATGCCTGTATGTTAGCCTTTGGCTTGAATATTTCTTGAATCGAATTACATTAAAGTTGTATGATTATTTCGATCAATAAACGGAATAGGATTATTTTTAGGGAGATCGGAACAGTGAAAAGTTCTCCACTTTTTCTATATGGACCACTTTTTCAATTATGTATGGATGTTGGCCTTTGGCTAGAATATTTCTTGATTCGAATAAATTTAAAGTTGTATGATTTTTTAGATTAGTAAACGTAAAAGGATTATTTTTAGGGAGATCGAAACAGCGAAATGTCCTCCACTTTTTCAATTTTGTCCACTCTTTCCATTATGTCTGGATGTTAGCCTTTGGCCAGAATATTCCATGAATCGAATTAAATTAAAGTTGTATGATTATTTTGATCATTAAACGGAATAGGATTACTTTTAGGGAGATCGGAACAGTGAAAAGTCCTTCATATTTTCAATTTTCTCCACTTTTTCAATTATGTCTGGATGTTAGCCTTTGGCCAGGATGTTTCTTCAATCGAATTAAATTAAAGATGTGTGATTATTTCGATCAATAAACGTAATAAGAATATATTTAGGGAGATCAGAACAACGAAAAATCCTTTACTTTTTCAATTTGGCCCACTCTTTCCATTATGTCTGGATGTTAGCCTTTGGCCAGAATATTTCTTGAATCGAATTAATTAAAGTTGTATGATTGATTCGATCAGCAAACGATGTAGGATTATTTTCAGGGAGATCGGAACAGCAAAAGTCCTCCACTTTTTCAAGTTGGTCCATTCTTTCAATTATGTCTGGATGTTAGCCTTTGGTCAGGATATTTCTTGAATCGAATTAAATTAAAGTTGCATGATTATTTAAATCAGTAAACGTAACAGGATTATTTTTAAGGAAATCGCAACAGTGAAAAGTCCTTCACTTTTTCAATATGATCCACTTTTTCAATCCTGTCTGGATGTTAGCCTTTGGCCGGGATATTTCTTCAATAGAACCAATTAAATTTGTATGATTATTTCAATCAGCAAACGCAATAGTATTATTTTTAGGGAGATCGGAACAGCGAAATGTCCTCCACATTTTTAATTTGGTCAATTCTTTCAATTGTGTCTGGATGTTAGCCTTTGGCCAGGATATTTCTTGAATCGAATTAAATTAAAGTTGTGAGATTATTTCGATCAGTAAACGTAATAAGATTATTTTTAGGGAGATCGGAACAACGAAATTTATTACACTTTTTCAATTTTGTCCACACTTTTAATTATGTCTGGGTGTTGGGCCAACGGAATAGGTCTTTGGCCAGGAAATTACTTGATTCGAATTAAATTAAAATTGTATGATTATTTTGATCAGTAAACGTACTAGGATTATTTTTAAGGAGATCGGAGCAGCGAAAAGTCCTTCACGTTTTCAATTTGGTCCTTTTTTTCAATTATGTCTGGATGTTAGCTTTTGGCCAGATTATTTCTTGAATAGAATAATTTAAATTTGTATTATTATTTCGATCAGTAAATGTAATAGGATAATTTTTAGGAAGATCGGAACAGCGAAAAGTCCTCCACTTTTTCAATTTGGTCCATTCTTTCAATTATGTCTGGACGTAAGCCTTTGGCCAGGATATTTCTTGATTCAAATTAAATTAAAATTGTATGATTATTTTGATCAGTAAACGGAATAGGATTATTTTTAGTGAGATCGGAACAGTGAAAAGTCCATTACCTTTCAATTTGATACACTCTTTCAATTATGTCTGGATGTTAGCTATTGGCCAGGATATTTTTTCAATCGAATTAAATTTAAGTTGTGTGATTGTTTCGATCAGTAAACGTAATAAGAATATTTTTAGGGAGATCGGAACAACGAAAAGTCCTCCAATTTTTGTATTTGGTACACTCTTTCTATTATGTCTTGATGTTAGCCTTTGGCCAGGAAATTCCTTGAATCGAAATAAATTAAATTTGTATGAATATTTCGATCAGTAAACGGAATGGGAGATAGGAACAATGAATTATCACATTTTCAATTTGATCAACTCTTTCAATTATGTCTGGATGTTAGCCTTTGACCAGGATATTACTTCAATCGAATTAAATTAAATTTGTGTGATTATTTCGATCTGTAAACTTAATAAGAATATTTTTAAGGAGATCGGAACAACGAAAAGTCCCGCACTTTTTGAATTTGGTCCAATCTTTCAATTGTGTCTGTATGTTAGCCTTTGGTCAGGATATTTCTTGATTCGAATTAAATTAAAATGTTATGATTATTTTGATCAGTAAACGTTATAGGATTATTTTTAGGGAGATCGGAGCAGCGAAATGTCCTCCACTTTTTTAATTTGGTCAACTCTTTCAATTATCTCTGGATGTTAGCCTTTGGCCAGGATATTTCTTGAATCGAATTAAGTTAAAATTGTATGATTATTTCTATCAGTAAACGTAATAAGATTATTTTTAGGGAGATCGGAACAGCAAAAGTCCTCCATTTTTTCAATTTGGTCCATTCTTTCATTTATCTCTGGATGTTAGCCTTTGGCCAGGATATTTCTTGAATCGAATTAAATTAAAGTTGTAAGAATATTTCGATCAGTAAACGGAATAGGATTTCTTTAGGGAGATCGGAACAGTGAAAAGTCATTCACTTTTTCAGTTTGATCCACTCTTTCAATTATGTCTGGTTGTTAGCTTTAGGCCAGGATATATCTTGAATCGAATTAATTAAAGTTGTATGATTATTTCGATCAGCAGACGTAATAGTATTATTTTTAAGGAGATCTTAACAGCGAAATCTCCTCCACATTTTTAATTTGGTCCACTCTTTCAATTGTGTCTGGATGTTAGTCTATGGCCAGGATATTTCTTCAATGGAATTAAATTAACGTTGTGTGATTATTTCGATCAGTAAACGTAATAAGAATATTTTTAGGGAGATCGGAACAACGAAAAGTCCTCCACTTTTTGAATTTGGTCCAATCTTTCAATTGTGTCTGGATGTTAGCCTTTGGTCAGGATATTTCTTGATTCGAATTAAATTAAAATGTTATGATTATTTTGATCAGTAAACGTTATAGGATTATTTTTAGGGAGATCGGAGCAGCGAAAAGTACTCCACTTTTTCAATTTGGTCCACTCTTTCAATTATGCCTGGATGTCAGCCTTTGGCCAGGACATTTCTTGAATCGAATAAAATTAAAGTTGAATGATTATATCGGTCAGTAAACGTAATAGTATTATTTTTAGGGGAATCGGAACACTGAAAAGTCCTCCACATTTTCAATATCATCCACTCTTTCAGTTATGTCTTGATGTTAGCATTTTGCCAGGATATTTCTTGAATCGAATTAATTTAAAGTTGTATGAATATTTCGATCAGTAAACGGAATAAGATTATTTTTAGGGAGATCGGAACAGTGAAAAGTCCTTCACTTTTTCAATTTGATCCACTTTTTCAATCCTGTCTGGATGTTAGCCTTTGGCCGGGATATTTCTTGAATAGAACCTATTAAAGTTGTATGATTATTTCAATCAGCAAACGCAATAGTATTATTTTTAGGGAGATCGGAACAGCGAAATGTCCCCCACATTTTTAATTTGGTCAATTCTTTCAATTGTGTCTGGATGTTAGCCTTTGGCCAGGATATTTCTTGAATCGAATTAAATTAAAGTTGTGAGATTATTTCGATCAGTAAACGTAATAAGATTATTTTTAGGGAGATCGGAACAACGAAAATTATTACACTTTTTCAATTTTGTCCACACTTTTAATTATGTCTGGGTGTTGGGCCAACGGAATAGGTCTTTGGCCAGGAAATTACTTGATTCGAATTAAATTAAAATTGTATGATTATTTTGATCAGTAAACGTAATAGGATTATTTTTAGTGAGATCGGAACAGTGAAAAGTCCTTCACGTTTTCAATTTGGTCCTTTTTTTCAATTATGTCTGGATGTTAGCTTTTGGCCAGATTATTTCTTGAATAGAATAATTTAAATTTGTATTATTATTTCGATCAGTAAATATAATAGGATAATTTTTAGGAAGATCGGAACAGCGAAAAGTCCTCCACTTTTTCAATTTGGTCCATTCTTTCAATTATGTCTGGACGTTAGCCTTTGGCCAGGATATTTCTTGATTCAAATTAAATTAAAATTGTATGATTATTTTGATCAGTAAACGGAATAGGATTATTTTTAGTGAGATCGGAACAGTGAAAAGTCCTTCAATTTTTCAATTTGATCCACTCTTTCAATTATGTCTGGATGTTAGCGTTTGGCCAGGATATTTCATGAATCGAATTAATTAAAGTTGTATAATTATTTCGATCAGCAAACGTAATAGTATTAGTTTTAAGGAAATCGCAACAGCGAAATATCCTCCACTTTTTAATTTGGTCCACTCTTTAAATTGTGTCTGGATGTTAGCCTTTGGCCAGGTATTTCTTCGTTCGAAAAATTTAAAGTTGTATAATTATTTCGATCAGTAAATATAATACGATAATTTTTAGGGAGATCGGAACACCGAAAGTCCTCCACTTTTTCAATTTGGTCCATTCTTTCAATTATTTCTGGATGTCAGCATTTGGCCAGGATATTTCTTGAATCGAATAAAATTAAAGTTGAATGATTATATCGATCAGTAAATATAATACGATAATTTTTAGGGAGATCGGAACAGCGAAAGTCCTCCACTTTTTCAATTTGGTCCATTCTTTCAATTATTTCTGGATGTCAGCCTTTGGCCAGGATCTTTCTTGAATCGAATAAAATTAAAGTTGAATGATTATATCGATCAGTAAACTGAATAGGAATATTTTTAGGGAGATCGGAACAGTGAAAAGTCCTCTACATATTCAATTTTGTCCACTCTTTCAATTATGTATGGATGTTAGCCTTTGGCTAGAATATTTCTTGAAACAAATTACATTAAATTTGAATGATTTTTTCGATCAGTTAATGGAATAGGATTCTTTTTAGGGAAATCGGAACAGCGAAAAGTCCTCCACTTTTTCAATTTGTTCCTTTTTCTTCAATTATGTCTGGATGTTAACCTTTGACCTGTATATTTCTTGAATAGAACCAATTAAAGTTGTATGATTATTTCAATCAGCAAACGCAATAGTATTATTTTTAGGGAGGGGAGATCGGAACAGCGAAATGTCCTCCACTTTTTTAATTTGGTCAACTCATTCAATTGTGTCTGGATGTTAGCCTTTGGCCAGGATATTTTTTCAATCGAATAAATTAAAGTTGTTCTATTATTTCGATCTGTAAACTTAATAAAAATATTTTTAGGGAGATCAGAACAGTGAAAAGTCCTTCACTTTTTAATTTGATCCTCACTTTCAATTATGTCTGGAAGTTAGCCTTTGGCCAGGACATTTCTTGAATCGAATTAAGTTAAAATTGTATGATTATTTCAATCAGTAAACGTAATAAGATTATTTTTTGGGAGATCGGAACAACGAAATGTATTCGACTTTCTCAATTTTGTCCACACTTTTAATTATGTCTGGGTTTTGGACCAACATAATAGGTCTTTAGCCAGGATATTACTTGATTCGAATTAAATTAAAATTGTATGATTATTTTGATCAGTAAACGTAATAGGAATATTTTAGGGAGATGGGAACAACGAAAAGTGCTGCACTTTTTGAATTTGGTCCACTCTTTCAATTATGTCTGGATGTTAGCCTTTGGCCAGGTTATTTCTTAAATCGAATTAAGTTAAAATTGTATGATTATTTCGATCAGTAAACGTAATAAGATTATTTTTAGGGAGATCGGAACAACGAAATGTATTCCACTTTTTCCATTTTGTCCACACTTTTAATTATGTCTGGGTGTAGGGCCAACGGAATAGGTCTTTGGCCAGGATATTACTTGATTCGAAGTAAATTAAAATTGTATGATTATTTTGATCAGTAAACGTAATAGGATTATTTTTAGGGTGATCGGAGCAGCGAAAAGTCCTCCACTTTTTCAATTTAGTCCATTCTTTCAATTATTTCTGGATGTCAGCCTTTGGCCAGGATATTTCTTGAATCGAATAAAATTAAAGTTGAATGATTATATCGATCAGTAAACGGAATAGGATTATTTTAGGGAGATCGGAACAGTGAAATGTCCTCTACTTTTTCTATTTTTCCACTCTTTCAATTATGTCTGTATGTTAGCCTTTGGCTAGAATATTTCTTGAATCGAATTAAATTTCAGTTGTATGATCTTTTTAGATCAGTAAACGTAATAGGATTATTTTTTGGAAGATCGAAACAACGAAAAGTCCTCCACTTTTTCAATTTCGTCCTCTCTCTCCATTATGTCTGGATGTCAGCCTTTGGCCAGGATATTTCTTGAATCGAATTAAATTAAAGTTGTATGATTATTTAGATGAGTAATCGTAATAAGATTATTTTTAGGGAGATCGGAACAACGAAATGTTCTCCACTTTTTCAATTTTGTCCACTCTTTCAACTATGTCTGGGTGTTAGACTTTGGCCAGGATATTTCTTGATTCAAATTAAATTAAAATTGTATGATTATTTTGATCATTAAACGGAATAGGATTATTTTTAGGGAGATCCGAACAGTGAAAAGTCTTTCACTTTTTCAATTTGATCCACTCTTTCAATTATGTCTGGATGTTAGCCTTTGGCCAGGATATTTCTTGAATCGAATTAAGTAAAGTTGTATGATTATTTCAATCAGCAAACGTAATAGTATTATTTTTAAGGAGATCGGAACAGCGAAATGTCCTCCACTTTTTAATTTGGTCCACTCTTTCAATTGTGTCTGGATGTTAGCATTTGGCCAGGATATTTCTTCAATCGAATTAAATTAAAATTGTGTGATTATTTCGATCAGTAAACGTAATAAGAATATTTTAGGGAGATCGGAGCAACGAAAAGTCCTGCACTTTTTGAATTTGGTACACTCTTTCAATTATGTCTAGATGTTTGCCTTTGGCCAGGATATTTCTTGAATCGAATTAATTAAAGTTGTATGATTATTTCGATCATTAAGCGTAATTGTATTATTTTTAGGGGAATCAGAACACCGAAAAGTCCTCCACATTTTCAATTTCGTGCACTCTTTCAATTATGTCTTGATGTTAGAATTTGGCCAGGATAATTCTTGAATCGAAGTAAATTAAAGTTGCTTGATGATTTCAATCAGTAAACGTAATAGAATTATTTTTGGGGAGATCGGAACTACGAAATGTCCTCCACTTTTTCAATTCGGTCCACTCTTTCAATTATGTCTCGATGGTAGCCTTTGGCCAGGTAATTTCGTGAATCGAATTAAATTTAATTTGTATGAATATTTCGATCAGTAAACGGAATAGGATTATTTTTAGGGAGATCGAAACAGTGAAAAGTCCATTACCTTTCAATTTGATACACTCTTTCAATTATGTCTGGATGTTAGCTATTGGCCGGGATATTTTTTCAATCGAATTAAATTTAAGTTGTGTGATTATTTCGATCAGTAAACGTAATAAGAATATTTTTAGGGAGATCGGAACAACGAAAAGTCCTCCAATTTTTGTATTTGGTACACTCTTTCTATTATGTCTTGATGTTAGCCTTTGGCCAGGAAATTCCTTGAATCGAAATAAATTAAATTTGTATGAATATTTCGATCAGTAAACGGAATAGGAGATAGGAACAATGAATTATCACATTTTCAATTTGATCAACTCTTTCAATTATGTCTGGATGTTAGCCTTTGACCAGGATATTACTTCAATCGAATTAAATTAAATTTGTGTGATTATTTCGAACAGTAAACGTAATAAGAATATTTTTAGGGAGATCGGAACAGTGAAAAGTCCTTCACTTTTTCAATATGATCCACTCTTTCAATCATGTCTGGATGTTTGCGATTGGCCAGGATATATCTTGAATAAAACTAATTAAAGTTGTATGATTATTTAAATCAGCAAACGCAAAAGTATTATTTTTAGGGAGATCGGAACAGCGAAATGTCCTCCACTTTTTTAATTTGGTCAACTCTTTCAATTGTGTCTGGATGTTAGCCTTTGGCCAGGATATTTTTTCAATCTAATTAAATTAAAGTTGTGCTATTATTTCGATCTGTAAACTTAATAAGAATATTTTTAGGGAGATCGGAACAACGAAAAGTCCCGCACTTTTTGAATTTGGTCTACTCTTTCAATTATGTCTGGATGTTAGGCTTTGGCCAGGATATTTCTTGAATCGAATTAAGTTAAAATTGTATGATTATTTCTATCAGTAAACGTAATAAGATTATTTTTAGGGAGATCGGAACAATGAAATGTATTCCACTTTTTCAATTTTGTCCACACTTTTAATTATGTCTGGGTTTTGGGCCAGCGGATTAGGTCTTTAGCCAGGATATTACTTGATTCGAATTAAATTAAAATTGTATGATTATTTTTATCAGTAAACGTAATAGGATTATTTTTAGGGAGATGGGAACAGCAAAAGTCCTCCATTTTTTCAATTTGGTCCATTCTTTCATTTATCTCTGGATGTTAGCCTTTGGCCAGGATATTTCTTGAATCGAATTAAATTAAAGTTGTAAGAATATTTCGATCAGTAAACGGAATAGGATTTCTTTAGGGAGATCGGAACAGTGAAAAGTCATTCACTTTTTCAGTTTGATCCACTCTTTCAATTATGTCTGGTTGTTAGCTTTAGGCCAGGATATTTCTTGAAACGAATCAATTAAAGTTGTATGATTATTTCGATCAGCAGACGTAATAGTATTATTTTTAAGGAGATCTTAACAGCGAAATCTCCTCCACATTTTTAATTTGGTCCACTCTTTCAATTGTGTCTGGATGTTAGCCTTTGGTCAGGATATTTCTTGATTCGAATTAAATTAAAATGTTATGATTATTTTGATCAGTAAACGTTATAGGATTATTTTTAGGGAGATCGGAGCAGCGAAAAGTCCTCCACTTTTTCAATTTGGTCCACTCTTTCAATTATGCCTGGATGTCAGCCTTTGGCCAGGACATTTCTTGAATCGAATAAAATTAAAGTTGAATGATTATATCGGTCAGTAAACGTAATAGTATTATTTTTAGGGGAATCGGAACACTGAAAAGTCCTCCACATTTTCAATATCATCCACTCTTTCAGTTATGTCTTGATGTTAGCATTTTGCCAGGATATTTCTTGAATCGAATTAATTTAAAGTTGTATGAATATTTCGATCAGTAAACGGAATAAGATTATTTTTAGGGAGATCGGAACAGTGAAAAGTCCTTCACTTTTTCAATTTGATCATCTCTTTCAATTATGTCAGGATGTTAGTCTTTAGCCAGGATATCTCTTGTATCGAATTAAATTAAAGTTGTTTGATTATTTCCCTCAGTAAACGTAATAGGATTATTTTCGGGGAGATCGGAACAACGAAAAGTCCTCCACTTTTTGAATTTGGTTCATTTTTTTCAATTATGTATGGATGTTAGCCTTTGGCTAGAATATTTCTTGAATCGAATTACATTAAAGTTGTATGATTATTTCAATCAGTAAACGGAATAGGATTATTTTTAGGGAGATCGGAACAGTGAAAAGTCCTCCACTTTTTCAATTTGGTCCACTTTTTCAATTATGTATGGATGCTAGCCTTTGGCTAGAATATTTCTTGAATCGAATTACATTAAAGTTGTATGATTATTTCGATCAGTAAACGGAATAGGATTATTTTTAGGGAGATAGGAACAGCGAAAAGTCCTCCACTTTTTCAATTTGGTCCATTCTTTCAATTATGTCTGGACGTTAGCCTTTGGCCAGGATATTTCTTGAATCGAATAAATTAAATTTGTACGATTATTTCGATCAGTAAATATAATATGATAATTTTTAGGGAGATCGGAACAGCGGAAAGTCCTCCACTTTTTTAATTTGGTCCATTTTTTTCAATTATTTCTGGATATTAGCCTTTGGCCAGGATATTTCTTGAATCGACTAAAATTAAAATTGAATGATTATATCGATCAGTAAATGGAATAGGATTATTTTAGGGAGATCGGAACAGTGAAATGTCCTCTACTTTTTCTACTTCTCCACTCTTTCAATTATGTCTGTATGTTAGCCTTTTCCTAGAAAATTTCTTGAATCGAATTACATTAAATTTGTATGATTATTTCGATCAGTAAACGGAATAGGATTATTTTTAGGGAGATCAGAACAGTGAAAAGTCCTCCACTTTTTAAATTTGGTCACCTTTTTCAATTATGTGTGGATGTTAGCCTTTGGCTGGAATATATCTTGAATCGAATTAAATTAAAGATGTATGATTTTTTAGATCAGTAAACGTAATAGGATTATTTTTAGGGAGATCGAAACAACGAAAAGTCCTCCACTTTTTCAATTTGGTCCACTCTTTCCATTATGTCTGGATGTTAGCCTTTGGCCAGGATATTTCTTGAATCGAATTAAATAAAGTTGTATGTTTATTTCGATTAGTAAACGTAATAGTATTATTTTTAGGGGAATCGGAACACCGAAAATTCCTCCACAATTTCAATAACGTCCAATCTTTCAGTTATGTCTTGATGTTAGCATTTTGCCAGGATATTTCTTGAATCGAATTAATTTAAAGTTGTATGAATATTTCGATCAGTAAACGGAATAAGATTATTTTTAGGGAGATCGGAACAGTGAAAAGTCCTTCACTTTTTCAATTTGATCAACTTTTTCAATTATGTCTGGATGTTAGCCTTTAGCCAGGATATCTCTTGTATCGAATTAAATTAAAGTTGTTTGATTATTTCCATCAGTAAACGTAATAGGATTATTTTCGGGGAGATCGGAGCACCGAAAAGTCCTCCATTTTTGAATTTGGTTCATTTTTTCAATTATGTATGGATGTTAGCCTTTGGCTAGAATATTTCTTGAATCGAATTACATTAAAGTTGTATGATTATTTCGATCAGTAAACGGAATAGGATTATTTTAGGAAGATCGGAACAGCGAAAAGTCCTCCACTTTTTCAATTTGGTCCATTCTTTCAATTACGTCTGGACGTTAGCCTTTGGCCAGGATATTTCTTGAATCGAATAAATTAAATTTGTACGATTATTTCGATCAGTAAATATAATATGATAATTTTTAGGGAGATCGGAACAGCGGAAAGTCCTCCACTTTTTGAATTTTGTCCATTTTTTCAATTATTTCTGGATGTTAGCCTTTGGCCAGGATATTTCTTGAATCGACTAAAATTAAAATTGAAATATTATATCGATCAGTAAACGGAATAGGATTATTTTAGGGAGATCGTAACAGTGAAATGTCCTCTACTTTTTCTATTTTTCCACTCTTTCAATTATGTCTGTATGTTAGCCTTTGGATAGAATATTTCTTGAATCGAATTACATTAAAGTTGTATGATTATTTCGATCAATAAACGGAATAGGATTATTTTTAGGGAGATCGGAACAGTGAAAAGTTCTCCACTTTTTCTATATGGACCACTTTTTCAATTATGTATGGATGTTGGCCTTTGGCTAGAATATTTCTTGATTCGAATAAATTTAAAGTTGTATGATTTTTTAGATTAGTAAACGTAAAAGGATTATTTTTAGGGAGATCGAAACAGCGAAATGTCCTCCACTTTTTCAATTTTGTCCACTCTTTCCATTATGTCTGGATGTTAGCCTTTGGCCAGAATATTCCATGAATCGAATTAAATTAAAGTTGTATGATTATTTTGATCAGTAAACGGAATAGGATTACTTTTAGGGAGATCGGAACAGTGAAAAGTCCTTCATATTTTCAATTTTCTCCACTTTTTCAATTATGTCTGGATGTTAGCCTTTGGCCAGGATATTTCTTCAATCGAATTAAATTAAAGATGTGTGATTATTTCGATCAATAAACGTAATAAGAATATATTTAGGGAGATCAGAACAACGAAAAATCCTTTACTTTTTCAATTTGGCCCACACTTTCCATTATGTCTGGATGTTAGCCTTTGGCCAGAATATTTCTTGAATCGAATTAATTAAAGTTGTATGATTGATTCGATCAGCAAACGATGTAGGATTATTTTCAGGGAGATCGGAACAGCAAAAGTCCTCCACTTTTTCAAGTTGGTCCATTCTTTCAATTATGTCTGGATGTTAGCCTTTGGTCAGGATATTTCTTGAATCGAATTAAATTAAAGTTGCATGATTATTTAAATCAGTAAACGTAACAGGATTATTTTTAAGGAAATCGCAACAGTGAAAAGTCCTTCACTTTTTCAATATGATCCACTTTTTCAATCCTGTCTGGATGTTAGCCTTTGGCCGGGATATTTCTTGAATAGAACCAATTAAATTTGTATGATTATTTCAATCAGCAAACGCAATAGTATTATTTTTAGGGAGATCGGAACAGCGAAATGTCCTCCACATTTTTAATTTGGTCAATTCTTTCAATTGTGTCTGGATGTTAGCCTTTGGCCAGGATATTTCTTGAATCGAATTAAATTAAAGTTGTGAGATTATTTCGATCAGTAAACGTAATAAGATTATTTTTAGGGAGATCGGAACAACGAAATTTATTACACTTTTTCAATTTTGGCCACACTTTTAATTATGTCTGGGTGTTGGGCCAACGGAATAGGTCTTTGGCCAGGAAATTACTTGATTCGAATTAAATTAAAATTGTATGATTATTTTGATCAGTAAACGTACTAGGATTATTTTTAAGGAGATCGGAGCAGCGAAAAGTTCTTCACGTTTTCAATTTGGTCCTTTTTTTCAATTATGTCTGGATGTTAGCTTTTGGCCAGATTATTTCTTGAATAGAATAATTTAAATTTGTATTATTATTTCGATCAGTAAATGTAATAGGATAATTTTTAGGAAGATCGGAACAGCGAAAAGTCCTCCACTTTTTCAATTTGGTCCATTCTTTCAATTATGTCTGGACGTAAGCCTTTGGCCAGGATATTTCTTGATTCAAATTAAATTAAAATTGTATGATTATTTTGATCAGTAAACGGAATAGGATTATTTTTAGTGAGATCGGAACAGTGAAAAGTCCATTACCTTTCAATTTGATACACTCTTTCAATTATGTCTGGATGTTAGCTATTGGCCAGGATATTTTTTCAATCGAATTAAATTTAAGTTGTGTGATTGTTTCGATCAGTAAACGTAATAAGAATATTTTTAGGGAGATCGGAACAACGAAAAGTCCTCCAATTTTTGTATTTGGTACACTCTTTCTATTATGTCTTGATGTTAGCCTTTGGCCAGGAAATTCCTTGAATCGAAATAAATTAAATTTGTATGAATATTTCGATCAGTAAACGGAATGGGAGATAGGAACAATGAATTATCACATTTTCAATTTGATCAACTCTTTCAATTATGTCTGGATGTTAGCCTTTGACCAGGATATTACTTCAATCGAATTAAATTAAATTTGTGTGATTATTTCGAACAGTAAACGTAATAAGAATATTTTTAGGGAGATCGGAACAGTGAAAAGTCCTTCACTTTTTCAATATGATCCACTCTTTCAATCATGTCTGGATGTTTGCGATTGGCCAGGATATATCTTGAATAAAACTAATTAAAGTTGTATGATTATTTAAATCAGCAAACGCAAAAGTATTATTTTTAGGGAGATCGGAACAGCGAAATGTCCTCCACTTTTTTAATTTGGTCAACTCTTTCAATTGTGTCTGGATGTTAGCCTTTGGCCAGGATATTTTTTCAATCTAATTAAATTAAAATTGTATGATTATTTCTATCAGTAAACGTAATAAGATTATTTTTAGGGAGATCGGAACAGCAAAAGTCCTCCATTTTTTCAATTTGGTCCATTCTTTCATTTATCTCTGGATGTTAGCCTTTGGCCAGGATATTTCTTGAATCGAATTAAATTAAAGTTGTAAGAATATTTCGATCAGTAAACGGAATAGGATTTCTTTAGGGAGATCGGAACAGTGAAAAGTCATTCACTTTTTCAGTTTGATCCACTCTTTCAATTATGTCTGGTTGTTAGCTTTAGGCCAGGATATTTCTTGAATCGAATTAATTAAAGTTGTATGATTATTTCGATCAGCAGACGTAATAGTATTATTTTTAAGGAGATCTTAACAGCGAAATCTCCTCCACATTTTTAATTTGGTCCACTCTTTCAATTGTGTCTGGATGTTAGTCTATGGCCAGGATATTTCTTCAATGGAATTAAATTAACGTTGTGTGATTATTTCGATCAGTAAACGTAATAAGAATATTTTTAGGGAGATCGGAACAACGAAAAGTCCTCCACTTTTTGAATTTGGTCCAATCTTTCAATTGTGTCTGGATGTTAGCCTTTGTTCAGGATATTTCTTGATTCGAATTAAATTAAAATGTTATGATTATTTTGATCAGTAAACGTTATAGGATTATTTTTAGGGAGATCGAAGCAGCGAAAAGTCCTCCACTTTTTCAATTTGGTCCACTCTTTCAATTATGCCTGGATGCCAGCCTTTGGCCAGGACATTTCTTGAATCGAATAAAATTAAAGTTGAATGATTATATCGGTCAGTAAACGTAATAGTATTATTTTTAGGGGAATCGGAACACTGAAAAGTCCTCCACATTTTCAATATCATCCACTCTTTCAGTTATGTCTTGATGTTAGCATTTTGCCAGGATATTTCTTGAATCGAATTAATTTAAAGTTGTATGAATATTTCGATCAGTAAACGGAATAAGATTATTTTTAGGGAGATCGGAACAGTGAAAAGTCCTTCACTTTTTCAATTTGATCATCTCTTTCAATTATGTCTGGATGTTAGTCTTTAGCCAGGATATCTCTTGTATCGAATTAAATTAAAGTTGTTTGATTATTTCCCTCAGTAAACGTAATAGGATTATTTTCGGGGAGATCGGAACAACGAAAAGTCCTCCACTTTTTGAATTTGGTTCATTTTTTCAATTATTTCTGGATGTCAGCCTTTGGCCAGGATATTTCTTGAATCGAATAAAATTAAAGTTGAATGATTATATCGATCAGTAAACGGAATAGGATTATTTTAGGGAGATCGGAACAGTGAAAAGTCCTCCACTTTTTCAATTTGGTCCACTTTTTCAATTATGTATGGATGCTAGCCTTTGGCTAGAATATTTCTTGAATCGAATTACATTAAAGTTGTATGATTATTTCGATCAGTAAACGGAATAGGATTATTTTTAGGGAGATAGGAACAGCGAAAAGTCCTCCACTTTTTCAATTTGGTCCATTCTTTCAATTATGTCTGGACGTTAGCCTTTGGGCAGGATATTTCTTGAATCGAATAAATTAAATTTGTACGATTATTTCGATCAGTAAATATAATATGATAATTTTTAGGGAGATCGGAACAACGAAAAGTCCTCCACTTTTTGAATTTGGTTCATTTTTTCAATTATTTCTGGATGTCAGCCTTTGGCCAGGATATTTCTTGAATCGAATAAAATTAAAGTTGAACGATTATATCGATCAGTAAACGGAATAGGATTATTTTAGGGAGATCGGAACAGTGAAAAGTCCTCCACTTTTTCAATTTGGTCCACTTTTTCAATTATGTATGGATGCTAGCCTTTGGCTAGAATATTTCTTGAATCGAATTACATTAAAGTTGTATGATTATTTCGATCAGTAAACGTAATAGGAATATTTTAGGGAGATGAGAACAACGAAAATTCCTCCATTTTTTCAATTTGGTACAATCTTTCAATTATGTCTGGATGTTAGTCTTCGGCCAGGAAATTTCTTGAATCGAATAAATTAAAGTTGCATGATTATTTCGATCAGTAAATATAATAGGATAATTTTCAGGGAGACCGGAACAGCGAAAAGTCCTCCACTTTTTGAATTTGGTTCATTTTTTCAATTTTTTCTGGATGTTAGCCTTTGTCCTGGATATTTCTTGAATCGAATTAATTAAAGTTGTATGATTATTTCAATCAGTAAACGTAATAGTATTATTTTTAGGGGAATCAGAACACCGAAATGTCCTCCACATTTTCAATATCGTCCACTCTTTCAATTATGTCTTGATGTTAGCATTTTGCCAGGATATTTCTTGAATCGAATTAATTTAAAGATGTATGAATATTTCGATCAGTAAACGGAATAAAATTTTTTTAGGGAGATCGGAACAGTGAAAAGTCCTTCACTTTTTCAATTTGATCCTCTCTTTCAATTATGTCTGGATGTTAGCCTTTAGCCAGGACATCTCTTGTTTCGAATTAAATTAAAGTTTTTTTATTATTTCCATCAGTAAACGTAATAGGATTATTTTTGGGGAGATCGGAACAACGAAAAGTCCTCCACTTTTTCAATTCGGTCCACTCTTTCAATTATGCCTTGATGTTAGCCTTTGGCCAGGATATTTCGTGAATCGAATTAAATTAAAGTTGTATGAATATTTCGATCAGTAAACGGAATAGGATTCTTTTTAGGGAGATCGGAACAGTGAAAAGTCCTTCACATTTTAAATTTGATCCACACTTTCAATTATGTCGGGACGTCAGCCTTTGGCCAGGATATTTCTTCAATCGAATAAAATTAAAATTGTGTGATTATTTCGAACAGTAAACGAAATAAGAATTTTTTTATGGAGATCGGAACAACGAAAAGTCCTACACTTTTTTAATTTGGTCCTCTCTTTCAATTGTGTCTGGATGTTAGCCTTTGGCCAGGATATTTCGTGAATTGAATTAATTAAAGTTCTATGATTATTTCGATCACTAAACGTAATAGTATTATTTTAAGGGGAATCGGAACACCGAAAAATCCTCCACATATTCAATTTCGTCCACTCTCTCAATTGTGTCTGGATGTTAGCCTTTGGCCAGGATACTTCTTGAATCGAATTAAATTAAAGTTGTATGATTATTTCGATCAGTAAACGTAATAGTATTATTTTTAGGGAGATCGGAACACCGAAAAGTCATCCACATTTTCAAATTCGTCCACTCTTTCAATTATGTCTTAATGATAGCCTTTGGTCAGGATATTTCTTGAATCGAATTAAATTAAAGTTGTATGATTATTTCAATCAGCAAACGTAATAGTATTATTTTTAGGGAGATCGGAACAGCGAAATGTCCTGCACCTTTTTAATTTGGTCAACTCTTTCAATTGTGTCTGGATGTTAGCCTTTGGCCAGAATATTTTTTCAATCGAATTAAATTAAAGTTGTGCTATTATTTCGATCAGTACACGTAATAAGAATATTTTTAGGGAGATCGGAACAACGAAAAGTCCTGCACTTTTTGAATTTGGTTCACTCTTTTAATTATGTCTGGATGTTAGGCTTTGGCCAGGATATTTCTTGAATCGAATAAGGTTAAAATTGTATGATTATTTCGATCAGTAAACGTAATAAGATTATTTTTAGGAAGATCGGAACACCGAAATGTATTCCACTTTTTCAATTTTGTCCACACTTTTAATTATGTCTGGGTGTTGTGCCAACGGAAAAGGTCTTTGGCCAGGATATATCTTGATTCGAATTAAATTAAAATTGTATGATTATTTTGATCATTAAACTTAATAGGATTATATTTAGGGAGACGGGAACAACGAAAAGTCCTCCATTTTTTCAATTTGGTCCACTCTTTCAATTATGTCTGGATGTTAGTCTTTGGCCAGGAAATTTCTTGAATCGAATAAATTAAAGTTGCATGATTATTTCGATCAGTAAATATAATAGGATAATTTTTAGGGAGATCGGAACAGTGAAATGTCCTCTACTTTTTCTATTTCTCCACTCTTTCAATTATGTCTGTATGTTAGCCTTTGGCTAGAAAATTTCTTGAATCGAATTACATTAAAGTTGTATGATTATTTCGATCAGTAAACGGAATAGGATTATTTTTAGGGAGATCAGAACAGTGAAAAGTCCTCCACTTTTTAAATTTGGTCACCTTTTTCAATTATGTGTGGATGTTAGCCTTTGGCTGGAATATATCTTGAATCGAATTAAATTAAAGATGTATGATTTTTTAGATCAGTAAACGTAATAGGATTATTTTTAGGGAGATCGAAACAACGAAAAGTCCTCCACTTTTTCAATTTGGTCCACTCTTTCCATTATGTCTGGATGTTAGCCTTTGGCCAGGATATTTCTTGAATCGAATTAAATAAAGTTGTATGTTTATTTCGATTAGTAAACGTAATAGTATTATTTTTAGGGGAATCGGAACACCGAAAATTCCTCCACAATTTCAATAACGTCCAATCTTTCAGTTATGTCTTGATGTTAGCATTTTGCCAGGATATTTCTTGAATCGAATTAATTTAAAGTTGTATGAATATTTCGATCAGTAAACGGAATAAGATTATTTTTAGGGAGATAGGAACAGTGAAAAGTCCTTCACTTTTTCAATTTGATCAACTCTTTCAATTATGTCTGGATGTTAGCCTTTAGCCAGGATATCTCTTGTATCGAATTAAATTAAAGTTGTTTGATTATTTCCATCAGTAAACGTAATAGGATTATTTTCGGGGAGATCGGAGCACCGAAAAGTCCTCCATTTTTGAATTTGGTTCATTTTTTCAATTATGTATGGATGTTAGCCTTTGGCTAGAATATTTCTTGAATCGAATTACATTAAAGTTGTATGATTATTTCGATCAGTAAACGGAATAGGATTATTTTAGGGAGATCGGAACAGCGAAAAGTCCTCCACTTTTTCAATTTGGTCCATTCTTTCAATTACGTCTGGACGTTAGCCTTTGGCCAGGATATTTCTTGAATCGAATAAATTAAATTTGTACGATTATTTCGATCAGTAAATATAATATGATAATTTTTAGGGAGATCGGAACAGCGGAAAGTCCTCCACTTTTTGAATTTTGTACATTTTTTCAATTATTTCTGGATGTTAGCCTTTGGCCAGGATATTTCTTGAATCGACTAAAATTAAAATTGAAATATTATATCGATCAGTAAACGGAATAGGATTATTTTAGGGAGATCGTAACAGTGAAATGTCCTCTACTTTTTCTATTTTTCCACTCTTTCAATTATGTCTGTATGTTAGCCTTTGGCTTGAATATTTCTTGAATCGAATTACATTAAAGTTGTATGATTATTTCGATCAATAAACGGAATAGGATTATTTTTAGGGAGATCGGAACAGTGAAAAGTTCTCCACTTTTTCTATATGGACCACTTTTTCAATTATGTATGGATGTTGGCCTTTGGCTAGAATATTTCTTGATTCGAATAAATTTAAAGTTGTATGATTTTTTAGATTAGTAAACGTAAAAGGATTATTTTTAGGGAGATCGAAACAGCGAAATGTCCTCCACTTTTTCAATTTTGTCCACTCTTTCCATTATGTCTGGATGTTAGCCTTTGGCCAGAATATTCCATGAATCGAATTAAATTAAAGTTGTATGATTATTTTGATCATTAAACGGAATAGGATTACTTTTAGGGAGATCGGAACAGTGAAAAGTCCTTCATATTTTCAATTTTCTCCACTTTTTCAATTATGTCTGGATGTTATCCTTTGGCCAGGATATTTCTTCAATCGAATTAAATTAAAGATGTGTGATTATTTCGATCAATAAACGTAATAAGAATATATTTAGGGAGATCAGAACAACGAAAAATCCTTTACTTTTTCAATTTGGCCCACTCTTTCCATTATGTCTGGATGTTAGCCTTTGGCCAGAATATTTCTTGAATCGAATTAATTAAAGTTGTATGATTGATTCGATCAGCAAACGATGTAGGATTATTTTCAGGGAGATCGGAACAGCGAAAAGTCCTCCACTTTTTGAATTTGGTTCATTTTTTCAATTTTTTCTGGATGTTAGCCTTTGTCCTGGATATTTCTTGAATCGAATTAATTAAAGTTGTATGTTTATTTCGATTAGTAAACGTAATAGCATTATTTTTAGGGGAATCGGAACACCGAAAATTCCTCCACATTTTCAATATCGTCCAATCTTTCAGTTATGTCTTGATGTTAGCATTTTGCCAGGATATTTCTTGAATCGAATTAATTTAAAGTTGTATGAATATTTCGATCAGTAAACGGAATAAGATTATTTTTAGGGAGATCGGAACAGTGAAAAGTCCTTCACTTTTTCAATTTGATCATCACTTTCAATTATGTCTGGATGTTAGCCTTTAGCCAGGATATCTCTTGTATCGAATTAAATTAAAGTTGTTTGATTATTTCCATCAGTAAACGTAATAGGATTATTTTCGGGGAGATCGGAACACCGAAAAGTCCTCCATTTTTGAATTTGGTTCATTTTTTCAATTATGTATGGATGTTAGCCTTTGGCTAGAATATTTCTTGAATCGAATTACATTAAAGTTGTATGATTATTTCGATCAGTAAACGGAATAGGATTATTTTTAGGGAGATCGGAACAGTGAAAAGTCCTCCACTTTTTCAATTTGGTCCACTTTTTCAATTATGTATGGATGTTAGCCTTTGGCTAGAATATTTCTTGAATCGAATTACATTAAATTTGTATGATTATTTCGATCAGTAAACGGAATAGGATTATTTTTAGGGAGATCGGAACAGCGAAAAGTCCTCCACTTTTTCAATTTGGTCCATTCTTTCAATTATGTCTGGACGTTAGCCTTTGGCCAGGATATTTCTTGAATCGAATAAATTAAATTTGTACGATTATTTCGATCAGTAAATATAATATGATAATTTTTAGGGAGATCGGAACAGTGAAATGTCCTCTACTTTTTCTATTTTTCCACTCTTTCAATTATGTCTGTATGTTAGCCTTTGGCTAGAATATTTCTTGAATCGAATTACATTAAAGTTGTATGATTATTTCGATCAATAAACGGAATAGGATTAATTTTAGGGAGATCGGAACAGCGAAATGTCCTCTACTTTTTCTACTTCTCCACTTTTTCAATTATGTCTGTATGTTAGCCTTTTTCTAGAAAATTTCTTGAATCGAATTACATTAAATTTGCATGATTATTTCGATCAGTAAACGGAATAGTATTATATTTAGGGGAATCGGAACACCGAAAAGTCCTCCATATTTTCAATATCGTCCACTCTTTCAATTATGTCTTGATGTTAGCCTTTGGCCAGGATATTTCTTGAATCGACTAAAATCAAAGTTGAATGATTATATCGATCAGTAAACGGAATAGGATTATTTTAGGGAGATCGGAACAGAGAAATGTCCTCTACTTTTTCTATTTCTCCACTCTTTCAATTATGTCTGGAAGTTAGCCTTTGGCCAGGATATTTCTTGAATCGAATTAATTTAAAGTTGTATGAATATTTCGATCAGTAAACGGAATAAGATTTTTTTAGGGAGATCGGAACAGTGAAAAGTCCTTCACTTTTTCAATTTGATCATCTCTTTCAATTATGTCTGGATGTTAGCCTTTAGCCAGGATATCTCTTGTATCGAATTAAATTAAAGTTGTTTGATTATTTCCATCAGTAAACGTAATAGGATTATTTTTGGGGAGATCGGAACAACGAAAATTCCTCCAATTTTTCAATTCGGTCCACTCTTTCAATTATGCCTTGATGTTAGCCTTTGGCCAGGATATTTCTTGAATCGACTAAAATCAAAGTTGAATGATTATATCGATCAGTAAACGGAATAGGATTATTTTAGGGAGATCGGAACAGAGAAATGTCCTCTACTTTTTCTATTTCTCCACTCTTTCAATTATGTCTGTATGTTAGCCTTTGGCTAGAAAATTTCTTGAATCGAATTACATTAAAGTTGTATGATTATTTCGATCAGTAAACGGAATAGGATTATTTTTAGGGAGATTGGAACAGTGAAAAGTCCTCCACTTTTTTAATTTGATCAACTTTTTCAATTATGTGTGGATGTTAGCCTTAGGCTAGAATATATCTTGAATCGAATTAAATTAAAGTTGTTTAATTTTTTAGATCAGTAAACGTAATAGGATTATTTTTAAGCAGATCGAAACAACGAAAAGTCCTCCACTTTTTCAATTTGTTCCACTCTTTCCATTATGTCTGGATGTTAGCCTTTGGCTAGAAAATTTCTTGAATCGAATTACATTAAAGTTGTATGATTATTTCGATCAGTAAACGGAATAGGATTATTTTTAGGGAGATCGGAACAGTGAAATGTCCTCCACTTTTTTAATTTGGGCAACTTTTTCAATTATGTGTGGATGTTAGCCTTTGGCTAGAATATATCTTGAATCGAATTAAATTAAAGTTGTATAATTTTTTAGATCAGTAAACGGAATAAGATTATTTTTAGGGAGATCGGAACAGTGAAAAGTCCTTCACTTTTTCAATTTGATCCTCTCTTTCAATTATGTCTGGATGTTAGCCTTTAGCCAGGATATCTCTTGTATCGAATTAAATTAAATTTGTTTGATTATTTCCATCAGTAAACGTAATAGGATTATTTTCGGGGAGATCGGAACAACGAAAATTCCTCCACTTTTTGAATTTGGTTCATTTTTTCAATTATTTTTGGATGTTAGCCTTTAGCCAGGATATTTCTTGAATCGACTAAAATCAAAGTTGAATGATTATATCGATCAGTAAACGGAATAGGATTATTTTAGGGAGATCGGAACAGTGAAATGTCCTCCACTTTTTAAATTTGGTCAACTTTTTCAATTATGTGTGGATGTTAGCCTTTGGCTGGAATATATCTTGAATCGAATTAAATTAAAGTAGTATGATTTTTTAGATCAGTAAACGTAATAGGATTATTATTAGGGAGATCGAAACAACGAAAAGTCCTGCACTTTTTTAATTTGGTCCACACATTTAATTATGTCTGGATGTTAGCCTTTGGCCAGGATATTTCTTGAATCGAATTAAGTTAAAATTGTATGATTATTTCGATCAGTAAACGTAATAAGATTATTTTTAGGGAGATCGTAACAACGAAATGTATTCCACTTTTTCAATTTTGTCCTCACTTTTAATTATGTCTGGGTGTTGGGCCAACGGCATAGGTCTTGGCCAGGATATTTCTTGATTCGAATTAAATTAAAATTGTATGATTATTTTGATCAATAAATATTTAACTTAATAGGATTATATTTAGGGAGATGGGAACAACGAAAAAGCCTCCATTTTTTCAATTTGTTCCACTCTTTCAATTATGTCTGGATGTTAGTCTTTGGCCAGGAAATTTCTTGAATCGAATAAATTAAAGTTGCATGATTATTTCGATCAGTAAATATAATAGGATAATTTTTAGGGAGATCGGAACAGCGAAAAGTCCTCCACTTTTTGAATTTGGTTCATTTTTTCAATTATTTCTGGATGTTAGCCTTTGGCCAGGATATTTCTTGAATCGACTAAAATTAAAGTTGAATGATTATATCGATCAGTAAACGGAATAGGATTATTTTAGGGAGATCGGAACAGTGAAATGTCCTCAACTTTTTCTATTTCTCCACTCTTTCAATTATGTCTGTATGTTAGCCTTTGGCTAGAAAATTTCCTGAATCGAATTACATTAAAGTTGTATGATTATTTCGATCAGTAAATGGAATAGGATTATTTTTAGGGAGATCGGAACAGTGAAAAGTCCTCCACTTTTTTAATTTGGTCAACTTTTTCAATGATGTGTGGATGTTAGCCTTTGGCTAGAATATATCTTGAGTCGAATTAAATTAAAGTTGTATAATTTCTTAGATCAGTAAACGTAATAGGATTATATTTAGGCAGATCGAAACAACGAAAAGTCCTCCACTTTTTCAATTTGGTCCACTCTTTCCATTATGTCTGGATGTTAGCCTTTGGCTAGAAAATTTCTTGAATCGAATTACATTAAAGTTGTATGATTATTTCGATCAGTAAACGGAATTAGATTATTTTTAGGGAGATCGGAACTGTGGAAAGTCCTCCACTTTTTTAATTTGGGCAACTTTTTCAATTATGTGTGGATGTTAGCCTTTGGCTAGGATATATCTTGACAGTGAAGAATATATCTAGAATATATCTTGAACAGTGAAATGTCCTCTACTTTTTCTATTTCTCCACTCTTTCAATTATGTCTGTATGTTAGCCTTTGGCTAGAAAATTCCTTGAATCGAATTACATTAAAGTTGTATGATTATTTCGATCAGTAAACGTAATAGTATTATTTTTAGGGGAATCGGAACACCGAAAAGTCCTCCACATTTTCAATATCGTCCACTCTTTCAATTATGTCTTGATGTTAGCATTTTGCCAGGATATTTCTTGAATCGAATTAATTTAAAGTTGTATGAATATTTCGATCAGTAAACGGAATAAGATTATTTTTAGGGAGATCGGAACAGTGAAAAGTCCTTCACTTTTTCAATTTGATCCTCTCTTTCAATTATGTCTGGATGTTAGCCTTTAGCCAGGATATCTCTTGTATCGAATTAAATTAAAGTTGTTTGATTATTTCCATCAGTAAACGTAATAGGATTATTTTTGGGGAGATCGGAACAACGAAAAGTCCTCCACTTTTTCAATTCGGTCCACTCTTTCAATTATGTCTTTATGTTAGCCTTTGGCCAGGATATTTCGTGAATCGAATTAAATTAAAGTTGTATGAATATTCGCGTCAGTAAACGGAATAGGATTCTTTTTAGGGAGATCGGAACAGTGAAAAGTCCTTCACATTTTAAATTTGATCCACTCTTTCAATTATGTCGGGACGTCAGCCTTTGGCCAGGATATTTCTTCAATCGAATAAAATCAAAATTGGGTGATTATTTCGAACAGTAAACGAAATAAGAATTTTTTTCGGGAGATCGGAACAACGAAAAGTCCTACACTTTTTGAATTTGGTCCTCTCTTTCAATTGTGTCTGGATGTTAGCTTTTGACCAAGATGCTTCTTGAATCGAATTAAATTAAAGCTGTATGATTATTTCGATCAGTAAACGTAATAGTATTATTTTTAGGGAGATCGGAACACCGAAAAGACCTTCACATTTTCAATTTCGTCCACTCTTTCAATTATGTCTTGATGATAGCCTTTGGCCAGGATATTTCTTGAATCGAATTAAATTAAAGTTGTATGATTATTTCAATCAGCAAACGTAATAGTATCATTTTTCGGGAGATCGGAACAGCGAAATGTCCTGCACCTTTTTAATTTGGTCAACTTTTTCAATTATGTGTGGATGTTAGCCTTAGGCTAGAATATATCTTGAATCGAATTACATTAAAGTTGTATGATTATTTCGATCAGTAAACGGAATAGGATTATTTTTAGGGAGATTGGAACAGTGAAAAGTCCTCCACTTTTTTAATTTGATCAACTTTTTCAATTATGTGTGGATGTTAGCCTTAGGCTAGAATATATCTTGAATCGAATTAAATTAAAGTTGTTTAATTTTTTAGATCAGTAAACGTAATAGGATTATTTTTAAGCAGATCGAAACAACGAAAAGTCCTCCACTTTTTCAATTTGTTCCACTCTTTCCATTATGTCTGGATGTTAGCCTTTGGCTAGAAAATTTCTTGAATCGAATTACATTAAAGTTGTATGATTATTTCGATCAGTAAACGGAATAGGATTATTTTTAGGGAGATCGGAACAGTGAAATGTCCTCCACTTTTTTAATTTGGGCAACTTTTTCAATTATGTGTGGATGTTAGCCTTTGGCTAGAATATATCTTGAATCGAATTAAATTAAAGTTGTATAATTTTTTAGATCAGTAAACGGAATAAGATTATTTTTAGGGAGATCGGAACAGTGAAAAGTCCTTCACTTTTTCAATTTGATCCTCTCTTTCAATTATGTCTGGATGTTAGCCTTTAGCCAGGATATCTCTTGTATCGAATTAAATTAAATTTGTTTGATTATTTCCATCAGTAAACGTAATAGGATTATTTTCGGGGAGATCGGAACAACGAAAATTCCTCCACTTTTTGAATTTGGTTCATTTTTTCAATTATTTTTGGATGTTAGCCTTTAGCCAGGATATTTCTTGAATCGACTAAAATCAAAGTTGAATGATTATATCGATCAGTAAACGGAATAGGATTATTTTAGGGAGATCGGAACAGTGAAATGTCCTCCACTTTTTAAATTTGGTCAACTTTTTCAATTATGTGTGGATGTTAGCCTTTGGCTGGAATATATCTTGAATCGAATTAAATTAAAGTAGTATGATTTTTTAGATCAGTAAACGTAATAGGATTATTATTAGGGAGATCGAAACAACGAAAAGTCCTGCACTTTTTTAACTTGGTCCACACATTTAATTATGTCTGGATGTTAGCCTTTGGCCAGGATATTTCTTGAATCGAATTAAGTTAAAATTGTATGATTATTTCGATCAGTAAGCGTAATAAGATTATTTTTAGGGAGATCGTAACAACGAAATGTATTCCACTTTTTCAATTTTGTCCTCACTTTTAATTATGTCTGGGTGTTGGGCCAACGGAATAGGTCTTGGCCAGGATATTTCTTGATTCGAATTAAATTAAAATTGTATGATTATTTTGATCAATAAATATTTAACTTAATAGGATTATATTTAGGGAGATGGGAACAACGAAAAAGCCTCCATTTTTTCAATTTGTTCCACTCTTTCAATTATGTCTGGATGTTAGTCTTTGGCCAGGAAATTTCTTGAATCGAATAAATTAAAGTTGCATGATTATTTCGATCAGTAAATATAATCGATAATATTTCGAACAGTAAACGAAATAAGAATTTTTTTCGGGAGATCGGAACAACGAAAAGTCCTACACTTTTTGAATTTGGTCCTCTCTTTCAATTGTGTCTGGATGTTTGCTTTTGACCAAGATGCTTCTTGAATCGAATTAAATTAAAGCTCTATGATTATTTCGATCAGTAAACGTAATAGTATTATTTTTAGGGAGATCGGAACACCGAAAAGACCTTCACATTTTCAATTTCGTCCACTCTTTCAATTATGTCTTGATGATAGCCTTTGGCCAGGATATTTCTTGAATCGAATTAAATTAAAGTTGTATGATTATTTCAATCAGCAAACGTAATAGTATCATTTTTCGGGAGATCGGAACAGCGAAATGTCCTGCACCTTTTTAATTTGGTCAACTTTTTCAATTGTGTCTGGATGTTAGCCTTTGGCCAGAATATTGTTTCATTCGAATTAAATTAAAGTTGTGTGATTATTTCGATCAGTAAACGTAATAAGAATATTTTTAGGGAGATCGGAACAACGAAAAGTCCTGCACTTTTTGAATTTAGTCCACTCTTTTAATTATGTCTGGATGTTAGCCTTTGGCCAGGATATTTCTTGAATCGAATTAAGTTAAAATTGTATGATTATTTCGATCAGTAAACGTAATAAGATTATTTTTAGGGAGATCGTAACATCGAAATGTATTCCACTTTTTCAAATTTGTCCACACTTTTAATTATGTCTGGGTGTTGGCCCAACGGAATTGGTCTTTGGCCAGGATATTTCTTGATTCGAATTAAATTAAAATTGTATGATTATTTTGATCAGTAAACTTAAAAGGATTATATTTATGGAGATCGTAACAGCGAAATGTCCTCCACTTTTATTTTGGTTCACTCTTCCAATTGTGTCTGGATGTTAGCCTTTGGCCAGTATATTCCTTCAACCGAATTAAATTAAAGTTGTGTGATTATTTTGATCAGTAAACGTAATAGGATTATTTTTAGGGAGATCGGAACAGCAAAAGTCCTCCACTTTTTCAATTTGGACATCTTTTTCAATTATGTGTGGATGTTAGCCTTAGGCTAGAATATATCTTGAATCGAATTAAATTAAAGTTGTTTAATTTTTTAGATCAGTAAACGTAATAGGATTATTTTTAAGCAGATCGAAACAACGAAAAGTCCTCCACTTTTTCAATTTGTTCCACTCTTTCTATTATGTCTGGATGTTAGCCTTTGGCTAGAAAATTTCTTGAATCGAATTACATTAAAGTTGTATGATTATTTCGATCAGTAAACGGAATAGGATTATTTTTAGGGAGATCGGAACAGTGAAATGTCCTCCACTTTTTTAATTTGGGCAACTTTTTCAATTATGTGTGGATGTTAGCCTTTGGCTAGAATATATCTTGAATCGAATTAAATTAAAGTTGTATAATTTTTTAGATCAGTAAACGGAATAAGATTATTTTTAGGGAGATCGGAACAGTGAAAAGTCCTTCACTTTTTCAATTTGATCCTCTCTTTCAATTATGTCTGGATGTTAGCCTTTAGCCAGGATATCTCTTGTATCGAATTAAATTAAATTTGTTTGATTATTTCCATCAGTAAACGTAATAGGATTATTTTCGGGGAGATCGGAACAACGAAAATTCCTCCACTTTTTGAATTTGGTTCATTTTTTCAATTATTTTTGGATGTTAGCCTTTAGCCAGGATATTTCTTGAATCGACTAAAATCAAAGTTGAATGATTATATCGATCAGTAAACGGAATAGGATTATTTTAGGTAGATCGGAACAGTGAAATGTCCTCCACTTTTTAAATTTGGTCAACTTTTTCAATTATGTGTGGATGTTAGCCTTTGGCTGGAATATATCTTGAATCGAATTAAATTAAAGTAGTATGATTTTTTAGATCAGTAAACGTAATAGGATTATTATTAGGGAGATCGAAACAACGAAAAGTCCTGCACTTTTTTAACTTGGTCCACACATTTAATTATGTCTGGATGTTAGCCTTTGGCCAGGATATTTCTTGAATCGAATTAAGTTAAAATTGTATGATTATTTCGATCAGTAAGCGTAATAAGATTATTTTTAGGGAGATCGTAACAACGAAATGTATTCCACTTTTTCAATTTTGTCCTCACTTTTAATTATGTCTGGGTGTTGGGCCAACGGAATAGGTCTTGGCCAGGATATTTCTTGATTCGAATTAAATTAAAATTGTATGATTATTTTGATCAATAAATATTTAACTTAATAGGATTATATTTAGGGAGATGGGAACAACGAAAAAGCCTCCATTTTTTCAATTTGTTCCACTCTTTCAATTATGTCTGGATGTTAGTCTTTGGCCAGGAAATTTCTTGAATCGAATAAATTAAAGTTGCATGATTATTTCGATCAGTAAATATAATAGGATAATTTTTAGGGAGATCGGAACAGCGAAAAGTCCTCCACTTTTTGAATTTGGTTCATTTTTTCAATTATTTCTGGATGTTAGCCTTTGGCCAGGATATTTCTTGAATCGACTAAAATTAAAGTTGAATGATTATATCGATCAGTAAACGGAATAGGATTATTTTAGGGAGATCGGAACAGTGAAATGTCCTCAACTTTTTCTATTTCTCCACTCTTTCAATTATGTCTGTATGTTAGCCTTTGGCTAGAAAATTTCCTGAATCGAATTACATTAAAGTTGTATGATTATTTCGATCAGTAAATGGAATAGGATTATTTTTAGGGAGATCGGAACAGTGAAAAGTCCTCCACTTTTTTAATTTGGTCAACTTTTTCAATGATGTGTGGATGTTAGCCTTTGGCTAGAATATATCTTGAGTCGAATTAAATTAAAGTTGTATAATTTCTTAGATCAGTAAACGTAATAGGATTATATTTAGGCAGATCGAAACAACGAAAAGTCCTCCACTTTTTCAATTTGGTCCACTCTTTCCATTATGTCTGGATGTTAGCCTTTGGCTAGAAAATTTCTTGAATCGAATTACATTAAAGTTGTATGATTATTTCGATCAGTAAACGGTATTAGATTATTTTTAGGGAGATCGGAACTGTGAAAAGTCCTCCACTTTTTTAATTTGGGCAACTTTTTCAATTATGTGTGGATGTTAGCCTTTGGCTAGGATATATCTTGACAGTGAAGAATATATCTAGAATATATCTTGAACAGTGAAATGTCCTCTACTTTTTCTATTTCTCCACTCTTTCAATTATGTCTGTATGTTAGCCTTTGGCTAGAAAATTCCTTGAATCGAATTACATTAAAGTTGTATGATTATTTCGATCAGTAAACGTAATAGTATTATTTTTAGGGGAATCGGAACACCGAAAAGTCCTCCACATTTTCAATATCGTCCACTCTTTCAATTATGTCTTGATGTTAGCATTTTGCCAGGATATTTCTTGAATCGAATTAATTTAAAGTTGTATGAATATTTCGATCAGTAAACGGAATAAGATTATTTTTAGGGAGATCGGAACAGTGAAAAGTCCTTCACTTTTTCAATTTGATCCTCTCTTTCAATTATGTCTGGATGTTAGCCTTTAGCCAGGATATCTCTTGTATCGAATTAAATTAAAGTTGTTTGATTATTTCCATCAGTAAACGTAATAGGATTATTTTTGGGGAGATCGGAACAACGAAAAGTCCTCCACTTTTTCAATTCGGTCCACTCTTTCAATTATGTCTTTATGTTAGCCTTTGGCCAGGATATTTCGTGAATCGAATTAAATTAAAGTTGTATGAATATTCGCGTCAGTAAACGGAATAGGATTCTTTTTAGGGAGATCGGAACAGTGAAAAGTCCTTCACATTTTAAATTTGATCCACTCTTTCAATTATGTCGGGACGTCAGCCTTTGGCCAGGATATTTCTTCAATCGAATAAAATCAAAATTGGGTGATTATTTCGAACAGTAAACGAAATAAGAATTTTTTTCGGGAGATCGGAACAACGAAAAGTCCTACACTTTTTGAATTTGGTCCTCTCTTTCAATTGTGTCTGGATGTTAGCTTTTGACCAAGATGCTTCTTGAATCGAATTAAATTAAAGCTGTATGATTATTTCGATCAGTAAACGTAATAGTATTATTTTTAGGGAGATCGGAACACCGAAAAGTCCTTCACATTTTCAATTTCGTCCACTCTTTCAATTATGTCTTGATGATAGCCTTTGGCCAGGATATTTCTTGAATCGAATTAAATTAAAGTTGTATGATTATTTCAATCAGCAAACGTAATAGTATCATTTTTCGGGAGATCGGAACAGCGAAATGTCCTGCACCTTTTTAATTTGGTCAACTTTTTCAATTGTGTCTGGATGTTAGCCTTTGGCCAGAATATTGTTTCATTCGAATTAAATTAAAGTTGTGTGATTATTTCGATCAGTAAACGTAATAAGAATATTTTTAGGGAGATCGGAACAACGAAAAGTCCTGCACTTTTTGAATTTAGTCCACTCTTTTAATTATGTCTGGATGTTAGCCTTTGGCCAGGATATTTCTTGAATCGAATTAAGTTAAAATTGTATGATTATTTCGATCAGTAAACGTAATAAGATTATTTTTAGGGAGATCGTAACATCGAAATGTATTCCACTTTTTCAAATTTGTCCACACTTTTAATTATGTCTGGGTGTTGGCCCAACGGAATTGGTCTTTGGCCAGGATATTTCTTGATTCGAATTAAATTAAAATTGTATGATTATTTTGATCAGTAAACTTAAAAGGATTATATTTATGAAGATCGTAACAGCGAAATGTCCTCCACTTTTATTTTGGTTCAATCTTCCAATTGTGTCTGGATGTTAGCCTTTGGCCAGTATATTCCTTCAACCGAATTAAATTAAAGTTGTGTGATTATTTTGATCAGTAAACGTAATAGGATTATTTTTAGGGAGATCGGAACAGCAAAAGTCCTCCACTTTTTCAATTTGGACATCTTTTTCAATTATGTATAGATGTTAGCCTTTGGCTAGAATATTTCTTGAATCGAATTAATTAAAGTTGTATGATTATTTCGATCAGTAAACGTAATAAGAATATTTTTAGGGAGATCGGAACAGCGAAATGTCCTCCACTTTTTTAATTTGGTTCACTCTTCCAATTGTGTCTGGATGTTAGCCTTTGGCCAGTATATTCCTTCAGCCGAATTAAATTAAAGTTGTGTGATTATTTTGATCAGTAAACGTAATAGGATTATTTTTATGGAGATCGGTTGAAAAAATGAAATACATTGAACCCTATGGGACCTAATTTTTCAAACATTTTTTAAGTAAATTTAAAATTCACGAATTGCTTCGAAATTTTTAGGAAATATTCACATTATCCCATAGAATATATAAAAAAAAATTCAGTAAAATATGTTAAGTAGTTTTTTAATTAAAAAAATTATTTAATATAGGGGAAAAACAAATTCAATTAAATTCTGACTTTAGAATATCTTCCAGAAAGAAAAGAGAGAGATATTATATAATAAATATTTCTCCATTTGTTTAAACGTTTAGCATATGGGAGTGGCTTCATATTTTAAAATAAATTTCGTAGATAACAATTTTTCATTTTTTTTAAATTTTATATAACTCTTCATGATAAATTTAATTGATGGCATTTTAAATGCACTTTCCTACGTCCTAGAGAGTTAAAATTTGGTACACAGCTTAAATTTGTTGAACATTTTATTCGACAAAAATTTGATGGATCTTTAAATATAGATCATACATTTTTTTCGAAATGGCCTGAAAATAATCCCCGTTCACTTCTATAAATCATTGGTGTAATATTGTTAAAAATTCTGATGTGGACAGCACATGTCTTTCTCTGCAGACTCATATTCGTTCTTTTTATTTATTCAATGATAATTTGAGTTTATCTGCACAACATAAGTATTTTAAATGACATTGAATTTACACGTTAAACTTAAATTTGGTTCTCATTTGATAGCTGGACTTATTGTCAAAGGTGGCGTAGCGAAAACGCGAAAAAACTAGAATATCTCAAGAACGGCTAGTCCTAGAGTAATGGGGTTAGTCTTATTCTTTTTGTTGTCAAAAATCACATATAAAATAGGAATTTAATTGATATAATTGAGCACACGTAGTCTTTTATTTTTATATATAACGATTTTTGCTGGCCATTTCGCAAAAATAGCCCGTTCCTTTTTCCCGAATCGTAGTAGAATAACCTACAAATGATTTATATACAAAATTTTGTTAAATTTGGTATATAAATCACTTGTAGGTTATTGAAATATTATACTCCAAATTTTGTTAAATTTGGTTCATTAGTTTCTAGCTAGAGTGGATAAAGGCAATTTCTGCGGCCATTTTCGCAAAGAAGGCAGATTCTTTTATTACGAATCGTACTATAATCTAATGAACATCAGGATTTCCCACAAAAAACATACCTACCAAATTGTATGAAATTCGGTCCATTAGTTTTTCAATTAGAGTGGATGTAATATCCACACAGACACACAGAAATATACACAGATACACCCTTACACACACAGACGTCTTCCTATAAGTAGTTTTTTCGTGTTCTAGAGTCCCAAAACGTGTAGATCCTTTGAAAATTCGAGTTCCGATCTTCGGCACGATTCCAATACTTTGAGTACATACACATACACATATATATTATCTGTGTATTATCTGTGTATCTAAATTCCGTGCCTATGCAATTACAATAGTTGTGATTTTAAATGATCCCTAAACTTTTATTATTTCTTCAAGGAAGCCTAATTTTAACATATGCAGAATGCAAATATCTCAAGCGATTGTAAGATGAATTACATTGCTGAATTTTTTTCACACAAAATTATTTAGCTCTGGTGTCTGGAATACAAGTTATATGAATGAAATATTCATTGATTTTGCATAAAGAATCAGATGATTTATATTTCGATACAGTTTTAAATATTTAAGTATAATAAATTACTGTAGTACTGTGATAATGTAAAAGATATTACCACTGAATGAATCACATTTTAGAAATTTTTAAATGAAATTACATTTCAGTTGGAAAGTGTTTCATAATCAATGCTTATGCATGATTGATCTTTCTTGTTTATTTCCACATTTACCATATTTTAGCTTATACACATGTTATGATAAACTTACGTATAATTTTAGTTCTAATATCATATGTCTGGCGTAGCATATCCTCTTTGGATCTTGTGACATAGAATCTTAACCAACCAACCAACCAAGCAATAAATATGTAACATAAGATAGCAATCCATTCTAAATCACGACTCTTGTTATCTTCGTGTTATCTGAAAAAAAATATAATAATAAATGTTAGAATCTGTGGGAAAGTATTTTATAACGAGACCAGAATATGTATCCGGCTTTGCCCTAAATTCTAAAAGATTAAACACTGCGTTAAAGCAAGATATATTGCTTTTTAACACTTTACAACAAAGTTGAAAAGTGTTTATGACTTTGTTCATTCTGTCTGTCTGTCTGTCTGTCTGTCTGTCCGTTAGCACGATAACTGCCGTAAAAATGACTTAATCAAAATGAAATTTTAGTATGTTGTTCAGACGGTCTGTAGGACCTATGGGAATATAAATGAATAATATCACACAATTAGTTTTGGATTGAACCCGGGTTGAAAAAATGAAATACATTGAGCCCTATGGGACCCAATTTTTCTAACATTTTTTAAGCGGATTTAAAATTCACAAATTGCTTCGAAAATTTTAGGTAATAGTCAAATTGTTCCATAAAATATATAAAAAAAATTCAGCTAAATATATTCAGTAGTTTTTTAAATAAAAATTAAAATAATAATTACACATCTTATATGAAACGATCACGTGACCATGATATGAAACGATCACATGACCCACTTCAAAATGAGATATGGCATCCATCTTGTTTCAAATTCGTGATTTTTTAAAGTTCTTTTTAATTCATATTGAGTGTTGTATCCATCATAAAACTACTTTATTTCTGCTTAAATTCTGTGCATCTACATACTAAAACATCACAATGACAATATATTTGAGTTTAAATTCTCATTCAAATTTGATTATTTCTACAATTAAGCCTATTTTTCACCTATGTAAAATGTAAACAGCAAAATATGTAGAATGAGTTATATTAGAATTACTGTATTTCTTTAACACAAAAGAATTCAGTCCATGGAGTCTGCATGGCTGATATGAATGAAATATTAATTGATTTTATAAGCAGAAGGACGATATTTTTCGATGAAGTTTTAAGCATAAAGTTTATGAATTGCAGCTCCATGGTCTTAATTTTTAAATAAAATAAATTATTATAGTATTGTGATGAATGAAATGGAGAAAGTTATGAATGAAATCCTGCTTTTATAGAGAGATCCAGGCGTGTTATTTTTTCTATGACGTCATTTGAATTAATTTCAGTTGTTTTCGATGAAGTTTTCAAATATAATAAATTATCGTAGTATTATGATAGATTTAAAAATATTACCGTGGAATGTATTGCATTTTAGAGATATCTAAACCACGCAATTTATATTTCAATGCCGTCTTTTGAATGAAGTTCATTTTTTTCAATGAAGGTTTAAGTTTTCAAATAATAAATCAATGTAGTATCGTGATAAGTTTTAAAATATTACCGAGGAATGTATTGCATTTTCGACTTTTTTAAATAAAATTGCATTGAAGTTGGAAAGTGTTTCATAATCAATGCTTTAAGCATGATTGATCTTTCTTGTTTAATTTGATCAACTTTTTCAATTATGTGTGGATGTTAGCCTTAGGCTAGAATATATCTTGAATCGAATTAAATTAAAGTTGTATAATTTTTAAGATCAGTAAACGTAATAGGATTATTTTTAGGGAGATCGAAACAACGAAAAGTCTTCCACTTTTTCAATTTGGTCCACTCTTTCCATTATGTCTGGATGTTTGCCTTTGGCCAGGATATTTCTTGAATAGAATTAATTAAAGTTGTATGATTATTTCGATCAGTAAACGTAATAGTATTATTTTTAGGGGAATCGGAACACCGAAAAGTCCTCCACATTTTCAATATCGTTCACTCTTTCAGTTATGTCTTGACGTTAGCATTTTGCTAGGATATTTCTTGAATCGAATTAATTTAAAGTTGTATGAATATTTCGATCAGTAAACGGAATAAGATTATTTTTAGGGAGATCGGAACAGTGAAATGTCCTCCTCTTTTTTAATTTGGGCAACTTTTTCAATTATGTGTGGATGTTAGCCTTTGGCTAGAATATATTTTGAATCGAATTAAATTAAAGTTGTATAATTTTTTAGATCAGTAAACGTAATAGGATTATTTTTAGGGAGATCGAAACAACGAAAAGTCCTCCACTTTTTGAATTTGATCCTCTCTTTCAATTATGTCTGGATGTTAGCCTTTAGCCAGGATATCTCTTGTATCGAATTAAATTAAAGTTGTTTGATTATTTCCATCAGTAAACGTAATAGGATTATTTTCGGGGAGATCGGAACACCGAAAAGTCCTCCACTTTTTGAATTTGGTTCATTTTTTCAATTATTTTTGGATGTTAGCCTTTGGCCAGGATATTTCTTGAATCGACTAAAATCAAAGTTGAATGATTATATCGATCAGTAAACGGAATAGGATTATTTTAGGGAGATCGGAACAGTGAAATGTCCTCTACTTTTTCTATTTCTCCACTCTTTCAATTATGTCTGTATGTTAGCCTTTGGCTAGAAAATTTCTTGAATCGAATTACAATAAAGTTGTATGATTATTTCGATCAGTAAACGGAATAGGATTATTTTTAGGGAGATCGGAACAGTGAAAAGTCCTCCACTTTTTAAATTTGGTCAACTTTTCCAATTATGTGTGGATGTTAGCCTTTGGCTGGAATATATCTTGAATCGAATTAAATTAAAGTTGTATGATTTTTTAGTTCAGTAAACGTAATAGGATTATTTTTAGGGAGATCGAAACAACGAAAAGTCCTGCACTTTTTGAATTTGGTCCAAACTTTTAATTATGTCTGGATGTTAGCCTTTGGCCAGGATATTTCTTGAATCGAATTAAGTTAAAATTGTGCGATTATTTCGATCAGTAAACGTAATAAGATTATTTTTAGGGAGATCGGAACAACGAAATGTATTCCACTTTTTCAATTTTGTCCTCACTTTTAATTATGTCTGGGTGTTGGGCCAACGGAATAGGTCTTGGCCAGGATATTTCTTGATTCGAATTAAATTAAAATTGAATGATTATTTTGATCAATAAATATTTAACTTAATAGGATTATATTTAGGGAGATGGGAACAACGAAAAGGCCTCCATTTTTTCAATTTGTTCCACTCTTTCAATTATGTCTGGATGTTAGTCTTTGGCCAGGAAATTTCTTGAATCGAATAAATTAAAGTTGCATGATTATTTCGATCAGTAAATATAATAGGATAATTTTTAGTGAGATCGGAACAGCGAAAAGTCCTCCACTTTTTGAATTTAGTTCATTTTTTCAATTATTTCTGGATGTTAGCCTTTGGCCAGGATATTTCTTGAATCGACTAAAATTAAAGTTGAATGTATCGATCAGTAAACGGAATAGGATTATTTTAGGGAGATCGGAACAGTGAAATGTCCTCTACTTTTTCTATTTCTCCACTCTTTCAATTATGTCTGTATGTTAGCCTTTGGCTAGAAAATTTCTTAAATCGAATTACATTAAAGTTGTATGATTATTTCGATCAGTAGACGTAATGGTATTATTTTTAGGGGAATCGGAACACCGAAAAGTCCTCCACATTTTCAATTTCGTCCACTCTTTCAATTATCTCTTAATGTTAGCATTTTGCCAGGATATTTCTTGAATCGAATTAATTTAAAGTTGTATGAATATTTCGATCAGTAAACGGAATAAGATTATTTTTAGGGAGATCGGAACAGTGAAAAGTCCTTCACTTTTTCAATTTGATCCTCTCTTTCAATTATGTCTGGATGTTAGCCTTTAGCCAGGATATCTCTTGTATCGAATTAAATTAAAGTTGTTTGATTATTTCTATCAGTAAACGTAATAGGATTATTTTTGGGGAGATCGGAACAACGAAAAGTCCTCCACTTTTTCAATTCGGTCCACTCTTTCAATTATGTCTGTATGTTAGCCTTTGCCCAGGATATTTCGTGAATCGAATTAAATTAAAGTTGTATGAATATTCGCGTCAGTAAACGGAATAGGATTCTTTTTAGGGAGATCGGAACAGTGAAAAGTCCTTCACATTGTAAATTTGATCCACTCTTTCAATTATGTCGGGACGTCAGCCTTTGGCCAGGATATTTCTTCAATCGAATAAAATTAAAATTGGGTGATTATTTCGAACAGTAAACGAAATAAGAATTTTTTTCGGGAGATCGGAACAACGAAAGGTCCTACACTTTTTGAATTTGGTCCTCTCTTTCAATTGTGTCTGGATGTTAGCTTTTGACCAGGATGCTTCTTGAATCGAATTAAATTAAAGCTGTATGATTATTTCGATCAGTAAACGTAATAGTATTATTTTTAGGGAGATCGGAACACCGAAAAGTCCTTCACATTTTCAATTTCGTCCACTCTTTCAATTATGTCTTGATGATAGCCTTTGGCCAGGATATTTCTTGAATCGAATTAAATTAAAGTTGTATGATTATTTCAATCAGCAAACGTAATAGTATCATTTTTCGGGAGATCGGAACAGCGAAATGTCCTGCACCTTTTTAATTTGGTCAACTTTTTCAATTGTGTCTGGATGTTAGACTTTGGCCAGAATATTTTTTCATTCGAATTAAATTAAAGTTGTGTGATTATTTCGATCAGTAAACGTAATAAGAATATTTTTAGGGAGATCGGAACAACGAAAAGTCCTGCACTTTTTGAATTTGGTCCACTCTTTTAATTATGTCTGGATGTTAGCCTTTGGCCAGGATATTTCTTGAATCGAATTAAGTTAAAATTGTATGATTATTTCGATCAGTAAACGTAATAAGATTATTTTTAGGGAGATCGTAACAGCGAAATGTATTCCACTTTTTCAATTTTGTCCACACTTTTAATTATGTCTGGGTGTTGGGCCAACGGAATTGATCTTTGGCCAGGATATTTCTTGATTCGAATTAAATTAAAATTGTATGATTATTTTGATCAGTAAACTTAAATGGATTATATTTATGGAGATCGGAACAGCGAAATGTCCTCCACTTTTTTAATTTGGTTCACTCTTCCAATTGTGTCTGGATGTTAGCCTTTGGCCAGTATATTCCTTCAACCGAATTAAATTAAAGTTGTGTGATTATTTTGATCAGTAAACGTAATAGGATTATTTTTATGGAGATTGGAACAGCAAAAGTCCTCCACATTTTCAATTTGGTCCATTCTTTCAATTATGTCTGGGTGTTAGTCTTTGGCCAGGATATTTCTTGATTCGAATTAAGTTAAATTTGTATGATTAATTAGATCAGTAAACGTAATAAGAATATTTTTAGGGAGATCGGAACAACGAAATGTTCTCCACTTTTTCTATTTTGTCCACTCTTTCAATTCCGTCTGGGTGTTAGCCTTTGGCCAGGATATTTCTTGATTCGAATTAAATTAAAATTGTATGATTATTTTGATCAGTAAACGTAATAGGATTATTTTTAGGGGGATCTGAACAGCGAAAAGACCTCCACTTTTTCAATTTGGTCCATTCTTTCAATTATGTCTGGATGTCAGTCTTTGGCCAGGATATTTCTTGAATGGAATTAATTAAAGTTGTATGATTATTTCGATCAGTAAACGTAATAGTATTATTTTTAGGGGAATCAGAACACCGAAAATTCCTCCACAATTTCAATAACGTCCAATCTTTCAGTTATGTCTTGATGTTAGCATTTTGCCAGGATATTTCTTGAATCGAATTAATTTAAAGTTGTATGATTATTTCGATCAGTAAATATAATAGGATAATTTTTAGGAAGATCGGAACAGCGAAAAGTCCTAAACTTTTTCAATATGATCCACTCTTTCAATCATGTCTGGATGTTAGCCTTTGGCCAGGATATTTCTTGAATCGAATTATTTAAATTTGTATGATTATTTCAATCAACAAACGTAATATAACTCCACTATAATCCTCCACTTTTTTAATTTGGTCCACTCTTTCAATTATGTCTGGATGTTAGCCTTTGACCAGGATATTTTTTCAATCGAATTAAATTAAATTTATGTGATTATTACGATCAGTAAACGTAATAAGAATATTTTAAGGGAGATCGGAGCAACGAAAAGTAATGCACTTTTTGAATTTGGTCCACTCTTTCAATTATGTCTGGATGTTAGGCTTTGGCCAGGATATTTCTTGAATCAAATTAAGTTAAATGTGTATGATTATTTCGATCAGTAAATGGAATAGGATTATTTTTAGGGAGATCGGAACAGTGAAATATTCTTCACATTTTAAATTTGATCCACTCTTTGAATTATGTCTGGATGTCAGAATTTGGCCAGGATATTTCGTGAATCGAATTAAATTAAAGTTGTATGATTATTTCTATCAGTAAATGTAATAAGATTATTTTTAGGGAGATCGGAACAACGAAATGTCCTCCACTTTTTGTATTCTGTCCGCACTTTTAATTATGTCTGGGTGTTAGCCTTTGGCCTGGATATTTCTTGATTCGAATTAAATTAAAATTGTATGATCATTTTGACCAGTAAACGTAATAGGATTATTTTTTGGGAGATCAGAATAGTGAAAAGTCCTCTACTTTTTCAATTTTGTCCACTTTTTCAATTTTGTCTGTTTGTTAGGCTTTGGCTAAAATATTTCTTGAATCGAATTACATTAAAGTTGTATGAATATTTCGATCAGTAAACGGAATAGGATTATTTTTAGGGAGATCGGAAGAATGAAAAGTCCTCCACTTTTTCAATTTGGTCCACTTTTTCAATTATGTATGGATGTTAGCCTTTGGTTAGAATATTTCTTGAATCGAATTACATTAAAGTTGTATGATTATTTCGATCAGTAAACGGAATAGGATTCTTTTTAGGGAAATCGGAACAGCGAAAAGTCCTCCACTTTTTCAATTTGGTCCACTCTTTCAGTTATGTCTGGATGTTAGCCTTTGGCCAGAATATTTCTTGAATCGAATAATTTAAAGTTGTATGATTATTTCGATCAGTAAATATAATAGGATAATTTTTAGAGAAATCAGAACAGCGAAAAGTCCTCCACTTTTTCAATTTGGTCCATTCTTTCAATTATGTCTGGAGTTTAGCCTTTGGCCAGGATATTTCTTGAATCGAATTAAATTAAAACTGTATGATTATTTCGACCAGTAAACGTAACAGGATTATTTTTAGGATGATCGGAACAGAGAAAAGTCCTCCACTATTTCAATTTGGCCTGGATGTTAGCCTCTGGCCAGGATATCTTTTGAACAAATTGATTGATTTGAATGAAATGTGTATGATTATTTCGATCTCTAAACTTAAGAGGATTAGTTTTAGGGAGATCGGAACAGAGAATATACCTCCACTTTTTCAATTATGTCTAGATATTAGCCTGTGACCATGCTATTTTTTTAACAAATTGGTCGATTTAAATGAAATGTTTATGATTATTTCGATCTGCAAATGTTAGTGACTTATTTTTAGGCAGATCGGAACAGAGAAACGTCCTCCACTTTTCCAATTTAGTCTGTTTGTTAGCCAGTGGCCAGGACATTTTTTGAACGAGTTGATCGATTTAAAAGAAATGTATATGATTATTTCGATCTGTAAAGTTATAGGCTTATATTTTGGTAGATCGGAACAGAAAAAATGCCTCCACTGTTTTAATATTTTATTCTCAAATCTTAAAAGCGTATGAGAAATTAACTGTCATAAAACTGTTTCATAAATAGATATTTTATGTGTACATTTTTTATAGGGAATGCCATTTTTATGGAATGCTAACATACGTCCTTCTCGAGATATTACGCTTTATTTTCAGCTCATTTGGAAAAATAAATCAGTCAATATGTTAAATGCTAATGCCGTAAAAGTACTTTTTACGAGAAATGAGTGGACACCATTGTTAGCAATTATGCAGAGCTTTCCTCAAGAAATGTTATTTTTCAGAAAGCTGATCCGGTGACTGAGAGGTCTAAGCAAATGTTTCTTCATGCTCTTCATGTTGCCGGGTTGTTAGTTCGAGTCCCACCTGCTGTTGTTGTGGTGTCTATTAACGAAGTAGTATCTTCTGCCTCCTCTGTAACAACGTCATATGACGGAGAAATTGTTCACGATCCTGCTGCTAAAATGTCATAAGAAAGCCCTTGTGTTTTGTATACATATTGTAATCTGAACTAATAATAAGCCGACCGATTTCTAAGATCAAGTCATAAGAAAGCCCTTGTATTTTGTTTTCCCGTAGAAAAATGTCTTGTATTGGAATTATCTGATTTTTCCGTTCTTTAGTGCATGATTTCTTTTATCATGTAATGTTTTATCTGTGAGATAATGTTGAACTCTTATAACTTCTAGTATTATAGTGATTAATTATATATATTTTTTGTATTATAATTATAAAAAATATAATTTTATTCTTTTGTATTATAATTCCCAGTTGTAGAAGGATTTAAACATTTTTATTTAGATCGGTTTTATTTTTATATTTATTAAAATATTTTATGTGAAATTAGTTGTTATACATTCTGTGCTTAGTTTTAAATCTATTTAGTTACGCCGCCCAGGTGGTGTAGTGGATAGCGTGTTCGGCTGCTGTGTGGAGGGCTCGGGTTCGAATCCCGAATAAGGCATGGAGGCTTGTGTGGCTACTGTAACTGGATTTCGATCTGTTGTTGCCACGTTAATTGAATTAAAAAAAAAAAAAAAAAAAAAAAAATTAGTCTCTGTAGCTCAGTGGATAGAGTGTTGTTTGGCAGCTGGCGATCGGTGGTTTGAATCCCCTCTCAGCCATGAATAATTTACAATCGTATTAGGATTAAAAGATATGATATTTTAAAATCCCTACATACCGCTATTGTTATCCTTCTCTTGACTTACTCAATCATTCAAATTCTATTGTTCAGGTTCACTTATGCCATAATTACCCGAGCGTATAAAATGTACGATTGCAAAAGTGCATGTTTCTGAAGATGCTATATTTCGAATATAATTTTTTTTTAGAATTCACGTTTGTTTGTTTTAAATATCAACCAGTTAGTTCTGAAGAATAAAGTAATTATCATTACATGCAATTTTCATAGTTGCTCAATATCGTTTTTTATGCATTGGTGTGTTTGAATAATTCATAAGTCACAAAATAATTGCTTATTATCCTATTATACAGAATGTAACTTATAGGATACTTATAGGACCTTAGATGTAACGAAATTGGACTGTTGAATATACTGAAAAATGTGATTATGTCACATATGAAGGATACAGGCAGTCTTTCAGGACATTTGGGCCATGGGGGTGCATGGAAATTTTGGGGGGGGGGAAGCAGTTTTCTATTTGCTCTATATAAATACCATCTAAATACTGTCATATAAATAGAAACTAAGTTAATATAAAATGTGTCCGGGAGGGGGTACTTCGCCCCCCCCCCCCCCCGATGTATGTCTGAAAGAAACACTGGAAGGATAGGATTTGAAAAATAGTTGATCATTGTTCTACAACTATTTTATGTTTATTTCTTTTATTGTATACGAATTATAAAGATATCGGCGTAAACAAATCGACTTCTTGCAAATTTTTATACGTAAGTATAAAAATTCGTAAGAAGTCGTTTTTTATTTTTACCTCCTTGAACAAAATTAATTTAGAAACAAATATAATCGTAGTTTGGATTGTTGAATATTTGCTGTCTTGCTGAAATTGTGATAAAAAAAAAAAAAGAAAAATTCGAGGAATAGGAATGAACACCCACCCCATACTTGTCCATAGACATATATAGTACGTCTATGTACTTGTCTCAGAATTCCTGACGCCGTCCTTGGGTGGGGCCTCTCTAAAAAGTTTACTTGGGGCCTCAAAAGACCTCGGAAAACCACTGCGTACAAGATGGGTCAATCTAATACAGAACTACATTTAAGTTTCGATTCCTAAGTCTAGAAACGATATATTAGTGAGACCGGTAAACGCCAGGAAGAACCTGTGGGGAGAAATCAACTTTCTGGATGAGGCTGGAGAATTTGCGCTACTGTATCCGCTCCCCCCCCCCCCCCCCCTCTTCTTCCACACACACACACACATTCTCCTCACAGCACCCATTCATTCATTGGTAGAAGCTGATTTTAGACAGTGAAACTTGGCTCCGTCCCGAGTCGATGTCGTCATCAGCGGAAGGAGAATTATTATTCTGCTTTATCAATTCAACGCGGTGGGAGCAAAAACTAGCTTGTAGTAGCAGCAGTTGCGCCGGCGCGCGAGATCTCCTCCTTGTTCCATAATAGGTCAGATAACTGGCAGCCATTTTGCCAGATGAGTATATGTATGATAACTAAAGAGTACCGTGTTTGTAATCAAATTTCTGTTTAGAAGGATGGAATCGTGAGAAGATTCAGTGCATATATTCAGACAACGACTGTGTTGATTTTTATATAAAAATTGAAAGAATACTTTGCTGTGACAAACAATTGTTGATAATTTATAAAATATTTTGCGGAAGAATACAATACTTCAAGCTCTGGCGTTTCCGTCCAGAAGTGTTGGGATTTAATCTTTCGTGATGGCTGTGTCGACACACACAGCCTGCTTATATGTATATTTGTGATTTATTTTTCTTTATTTGTACACCCTGCATCCAAATTAAAAGAATTTTTTTTAACCAATTGAGGATAAAACCATACAAACATGGGAAATGCTGCAACTGCTAAAAAAGGTGATCCAGCAGAGAATGGTAAGCATTTAAATACTCTGTTTTGTAACTCAGCTATGAGAATTTGGTTGGGTTTTAAATATTGCTTTCTCTTTTATTACTAACATTTACTAATTCACTTAAGAATTAATCCATGGCTGCTGTTCTTGTTTTTATTAACAGCTCAGTTTGTGCATGTCACCCTCTTTCAAACTTTTTACTTATCCATTTAGCGGCATTTAATTTTCTTGTTATTTCAATATTTGCGATTACGAGGTGTGTGCCGATTTTTGCTTTTGCAATTTGGTTTGTTTCAGGATCCTTCTTTTTTTTTCTTTTGCAAAACAGTAAACAGCTGTGTAGGATGTTTCTTGTAATCATATGTTTGATATCAATATTATATTTTAATTTTTCTGTCCATGTAAAAGCAAGCATTTAAATTGTAAACAAACAAAGTAATATATTTTTATGTTACTGGCTGATAATCTATGCACATCAAATTAATTCACAAAAATTGATAATATAAATAATAGTTCTCATGCATAGTTTTTCTTTTCTTTTCTTTTTTCTTTCTTTTTTTTTTTTTTTAAATGAAAGAATCATTCGGCTTTTATTTATAAAATTTGGAAACATTGTAATTTAGTCCCGGCTTCCAGATTGTGCCTGTAAATTGCAAAACTAAAATTAATAGAAATAATGACCATTTCTCATTAGTAAACAAACACCAACTGTTCTTTTCTTTTACTCGAAGTTTACACATTTGTTTTTCAATTTAATTTTAATTATAAGATACAGAATACTGACAGTGCATTCATATTTGATGTTTTGAAATGATGTTGTCTATATTTTGAAAAGTTAAGCATTTTTTGTCACGGAGTATTGGAAACTCTTATAATTCCATGTTTTTTTTATTATGTTAATTTTTAAATTTAGTTTTTTTTATATCAAATTGCATATTTTTAATTGGTGGAAAATTTTCTGAATTATATTTACATTGGTGCTTTTGACAAATATCATTTAACTCCTTAAAAATATCTGAATAACTTGTAAAGTCATATAGTTTAATTGAAACACGTTTATTTAAAAGATAAAATATTCATATTCGGCACATTATTACACATTTCTTTCAAGTTTTCACTAAATGTTTTTATTTAAAACTTTTTCAAACCAATACCATAGCATCTTCTAAATTCTGTAACTACAAAATGTTAGTGAAATTAAATATAGATTTTAGTCACAAAGCTCAAACTCTAAAAATAATTTGTAAAAATTAATATTGCATAAAATATAAAATTCAGTAAACTTGTTTCAAACAGATAAAATCGGCTCCCCTTTTTTTTACTATCTTGGAGAGTACAAATTGTGGTCTGTGCCATTTCTTGGTTTGTTAAATAAATTGCTCACTCACATCTCAGTTTTATTGAGTTTCTATCCAAAAATTGAGCCAAGAGTGGACTAGCCATAAAACTGTTCTTTGCAATTGCTGGGCTTACTGGATGCTGGCCCCCTTATTTTTTTTTTTTATACAGTGAAATTTGTTTAAAACTGAATTGCATGAGGTGCTCAAAAATGACTGTCATAAGCAAATTTTGTGAATACAGAATTTGTTACTGCACGTATTGATTGTGTAAAAATTTCCGGTATTAAGCAAAACTTTGTCTTCTGATTTGATACAAGTTTCACTGTATTTTAGGTCACTTTGTTATATATATTTCAGTTGTTAAAATTTTCATATAATTGCAGTGAGTAATCGGAGACTCCTAATTAATGTTATGCACCTTAAACTTGTTCATTGTTAAATTGTATGTTTGTAATATAAATTAAAAAGTTTTTGTTTCCCTCAATTTCTTACATTTTTTTTATTAATATTGCAGTGTTACTTAACACAAGCTATTGACCAAAAGTACAAGTGCATGTAGCAATTAAGGACAAAACACGAAATGAGCAATTGTTTTGTCGTAATTTTAATTGTTTCAACTTCACAATCAAAGCTGGTAGAGTTTGGACCAAGAAAATTGTAAAATGAGGGCATATCAGAAAAGCACTAGCAACAGCATATTTTTATTTAATGACCAGGCACTTGATCATCTAATCATTCGTCCATTTTTGCTCATTGTAACACCTTCATACATGGTTCATCCTAGATGGTTTTTGTGGGGTGGCTCACCCTGCTGCTCCCAGAAATTAAAAAACCCACCCTGCTGGCACCAGTATTACAATTTTGTGCCCTGACATCACAAAATGCCATCCCACCAGCCCCTTTGTAAAATGGCACCTTACCATGCATTCTCAAAATTTCAAAACATTAAGAAATGTGTGAAGTTTTGTCTCATTCATGATTTTTTAAAGTCACACAAAAGAATTTACAACCAAATGAATGGGGAATGTACCAATAAACTGGACACCACTAACGGCTTCCTCTACCCCACAGGAGGAAGTCATCCTTCTGAGTTTGACCATCCAAGATAATCTATGCACTTCAGAATGTTGTTGTAAAGGGATTTCTTATTGTTCCCTACCCCTCAGATGAACCGTAGATATCCTAGTAAGTAGAATACTAAAATATATATGAGATGAACATTCATTTCTCCCTAACCCTTTAAATTCCCAGTCACCACAGAGTGAATAAATGTGAAAAACTGGTGATTAACAAAATCCTGATGTGCTAAAATCCCAGACTACCTAGAATGACTTATTTCCTAAATAATTCTTCCTGTGAAGCAAAAAAGTCTTGTCAACAATCACTACAATGCTGCTACGGATCCTCTATAGTTCTCTCCTAGCAACCGATCCTAATTTATTGCACTTGCAGCCGAGAATGAGTGCAATCCACATTCATAACTCCTTCCTGTAAACACTGATGTGTTTTGAGACATGCCCTGGGCACAGCATCTTGCCTTGTTTTATCCATGGACCCCACTGTCCTACTGAAATTTGGAGTGCCCCAACTTTTAAACACTATTATACTAATAAAGCTTTCATCAATTTTGTATCTGCCTCAAATTTTAAAGGTTTTCCAAAGGCGTATGCACAAACTTAAATAAAATTGTGCACAAAACTCACCCTCTCTATTTTTGCTTTTCAATTTATTTATTGGTTAAATATTTATTATAACATATGTAAATTTATGTAATAATTTATGTGCAAGAGTTTTGGTAAAATGCTGCAGCCGAGGTTGCCAACCACAAATAAAGGGCATCAACCTTTTTGAGTATGCTTTTCCGATATTGTGTTGTTATGTATTTGTTCTACTTTAACCTACATATATACAGTCCATAAATGACCATATGGTAAATATTAATGAGGATGGCATTAGCTAAAATAGTGTGTTTAGAGACTACTATCCCACCTGGACATACTTCCTATTGATTTTCGCATTTTTACAAATCTCAGTACATGACAGTTTTTCAGTCAGAGTCAGGGTTCCCATTTCAGCGCGAACCCGCGAGATTCTCGCGCAATCCATGAAAAATCTCGCGTAAAAATTTAGACTGCGCGAGAATTTCTCTCTCTGCAGTTCCGGCCTAAAATTATTTTTTCCTTCAAATTGGATACCGAGAAATCCGTGCCCGATCCCGATCGGGCATCGGCCGAAGGTTATTATCGGCCGAAGGATCGGGCATCGGCCGAAGCAATCGGCCCGATCCAGATCGGGCAGATTGCTTCGCGACCGCAAATCGCGATCAGTTGCCTCGTTGTTGCGAATCGCGGGCCGATTGCCGAGCGGTCGCGCACCGCGATTTCGTAGCTACGTCTGAATCGCAGTCAATCGCGATTTGGGTACACTAAAGTACTACGCGTTTCTAATTAGAGAGATATTTTATAGAAAACTATAAGTGTCCCTTCAGCTTGCGCGGGTGGCAAATTCGATCAAATAAAATTTTGCTTTTTTTTTTGTATAGGATTCTTTCACGGATTTGAATTATGCTCTTTCCGCGTATTAATAAAATGAAAGATTATTTTGCAGCAGCATCACGAAAATCTGCATTTATACGCTATCCTCGGCATACCTCGTTTAATTTGAAAAATATTTCCCACTTTTCCAATCTGTTTGCATCGACTACAGTGTTTGTAATTGTTTCGCGTTTCATACAGAAAAATTATTTTACAAACGTATTATTTATGAAATAAAGGGCTATTTTGAAAACAAAAAGAAAAAGTCGAGTCAAACAAAATGGCTAAAATCACATGACTGGCTTGAGATTCAACAAAAGGATGATGCAATCCGTATGTTCTGCAAGTTTTGTAAAAAAAAAAAAAAAAAAAAATCCATTTTCAAACATAAAGTCAAATTTATTACCTAATTCTATTTGCCTAGTGAAATAGTTTTCGGCGATCAAAAATCGTTAAAGTTTTTAATTGCTATTGCTGCATGAAAATTGATCATAAAATGATTTTAAAAATCAAAATATAAAGTAAATACAGTCGGCCCTCGACTTTTGCAGTTTACAGACAAAAAAATCGTAAATTCGCATGTGAGTCATTTTACATAAAATAACCCATGTAGACGTTTTTATGTCAGCAAATAAAATCATAACATAAGCATGGGGGAAGTCAGGAATTTGAGTATTTTTGCTAACGTGTGTGTGTGTGTGGGGGGGGGAGCTATGAAATTACCAAAAATGTGCTTACTTAATACTTAAACGACTCCTAATTAATTTTTTAAAAGAATGTTAGTTTTAAGAATTAAAAAAATTAAATGTCGAAGAATATGAGTTATAGTTAATGCTTTCTTTTTTATTACTTTCTAAATTAGCATGTTAAAAAAAAAATGAAATTTTAAGTGTCTCTCCTTAAAACAGAAAATCTCTCCCAAAATTTTTTGGAAGGAGAGAAATTCTCCCCCTCTTTTCCTGACTTAGTTTGAACCCTGGTCAGAGTAATTTCAGATTTCCATTTATAGATTATGCCCTGTTTGAAGACCTGACATTGGCGATATAAAAACTAAAAATGTTTGGATTTCTAAAATGTTTATAGCAGGGTTGGCAAAAAACCACTTTTTTTTTTTATTTTGACCAGGCCAGTGGTCAAAACTGGTTTTAACCGGTCAAAATTGGTTTAAACAGGTCAAAATTGGTTTAAACCGGTCAAAACTGGTCAAAATGAAACTGACTTTTTATAATATTATTATATATATACATATACATTTGAAATGTAAATAAATAATAAACAGATGTTGCCACTTCAATTAAAGTATATGTTGTTGATGATAATGAACTAACTTTTTTCTTCATATTATGGCATTGATATGTTTGAAGAAAGAATCATATTGCAGTATATATATAATAATGTATATATATATATATATTCAAACATATCAACACCATAATATGAAGAAAAAATTCATCAACAATATATACTTTAATTGAAGTGGCAACACCTGTTTATTGTTTATTTATATTCCAAATGTGTGGGGAAATGTGTCTGGTATAATAGTGTTTAGTTTTAGTTGTGTGTGTTAGTAATTGTTTTTAGAACATACTTCTTTTCAAGATTAAATTGAATTATATTTAATTATGAGTATGAGTAAGCTTAATTGTGGAGGAAGGAAGAAAGATCCTATTTGGCAGTTCTTTGAAGAAGTTAAAGGAGAATGTGGGAAAATAATAGGTAATCAGAAGTGTTTACAGTGTGGGAAGCTTGTAAGTGGTAAGGTTCTAAGAATGAAATCTCATTATGAAAAATGCAAAACCACAAAAAACATTGATCATCCATCAAAAACACCAGATTCCAAAAATAGAAGTCATAGTGTATCATCATCAGAAGAAAGTGATACAAATAAAATTAAATCATTTAATCCAAAGAAATCCATTCATCAACCAAAAATTGATGGTAGTTTCATCAAAACTTCTTCAGAAAAAAGTTATGCATTAGATATGGATTTAGCAAAATTTTTTTTTGCATGCAACATTCCTTTCAGTTGTTCAGAAAATTATTACTTTAAAAAGATGATTAGTAATTTAAGACCAGGTTACACACCACCGACTAGGAAAAAGTTAGCAGAAGAATTGTTGACTGAAGTGAACAACGAAATAGAAAAACTAGCCATGAAAAGGATTTGGATGGCCAAAATGTCACACTAATTCAAGGTGGTTGGTCCAATATACATAACGAGCCAATTATTGTGAATTCTATATCGACAGGTGCAAAGTCTTTTTTCTTGTCATCAGTCTTTCCAAGCAGCAATAAAAAAATATCAGACTATTGTTTATCTTTAGCAAAAGAAGCTAAAGTGAAATACAATTGTGATGTTAAAAGTTTCGTCAGTGATAGTGAATACAAAATGAAAAAGATGTGCAAAGATCTTCAAACCGATCAATTCATTGAAGGTGACTTTTATTCAGTTACGACTGTGTATGTCATTTTCTAAACCTTTTAGGAAATTATATATCTAACTCCGTTTTAAAACAATTATGAGTTAAATAATTGAAGTTCAAAAGCACTTTCGAAATCATTATGCTATTTAAAGAGCTATTAAAGAGCTATTTAAGAGAATATGAAGGATCTGTTATTCCCAAATTACCATGTGAAACAAGACGGAATAGTCAAATCTTGATTCGTGTCTTGATTCTTTTTTAAGAAATAGGGAGTTTTTGATGAAGATTGTTGATAAATATGAAGATGAAATTCCAGCTAATATAATCAATATCATTAATAACATCCATCTTTATAAGGAAGCCAAGCATTTTTTTACCCAACTTAAGCCTTTAGCTGCAGCTCTGGATTGCCTTCAAGCTGAAAATGCCACAATAGCTGATGTTTATGAATTTCTAAATTTACAAGAAAATCAAGACTTGAAACCTTATGAGACATTGTTGAATAAAAGGTTTGAACAATGTTTAACCCCAGTTCATTTTGCTGCATATATGCTGCATCCAAAATACAAAGGTGAGAAGTTGAACTCCATCCAGGAAGAATATATATGTCAACTGCTGTTAAAGATAAATACAGATTTTCTACCTATATTAATCCAATACCAATCACAAACTGATCCTTTTCCAAAATCACATTTTTCAGTTTCTGCCATAAATGTAAATTCCATATCATGGTGGTTATCACTAAAGAAACATATTGATCCTAAATTCTGTGAACTTGTAATTCACTTACAATCATGCAGTGAGTTCATCATCAGCAAGTGTGGAAATATTATTTTCAACTTTTAGCTTTGTTCAAGACAAAAGTAGAAATTGTTTAGGAAATGAACGATCCAGCCAACTAGTTAATTGTTACAGAATGCTTAATTCTAAAACCTGAATCGCTGCAAATTAAGAAATAAATGGCTATTTGTATTTGAGCAAATGTTAAATTGTTTCTTTTTTTTTTTTCACTTTTTTTGATTAAAAAAAATAACAAAAAGCCACTTTTAGGTGGTTTTAAACCACTTGAGGCATTTTGGACAGACCGGTTTTAACCGGTTAAAACCGCATTGGTTAAAACCATTCCAACCCTGGTTTATAGCATAGTTATAATTTCAGAAGTGCCAACTATTAACAATTATTATCAATTCAAAGTTAAATTAGTTTGATTTTCAACTTACCCACAGCCAAGGATGGTTCATGCCCCTCCCCCTGTTGATCAGAAAATTTTATTGAAGCAATAAAATGGTATTTTTAGTAATACAAAATGATATATTTTACATTCAGAAATATCAAAATATTAAAAAAATCAAATTTCCTCAAAAAAATAAAGAATTTACTTGTTATGAAATAAACATAAGGGAAAATTTAAACTAAAATGGGTTGCTAAGTTCATAACATCTGATAATATAACAAGAAAAATGAATGAAATATGGAAATCATAACGATTAAAAAGTTAGAGTAAGTGCTCAAAAGATAGAAACAAGAATACAGATGAATAAAAAATCACCGAAAATCACTGGTAAAACCCCCTAAATTAATGAAAAATTAATGGCCATCCTTCTTAAGAATAGAAGAGGAATAAATACAGTAAATGCAGAGTTTCCCCCAGGATTAAAATGGCAGGGTGCTGTTACGAAAAAAAGGGCACATATTTTTTATGTGACTAGCATTTATGCTTGGGTTTTCTATGGTGAAAATCAGAGCGTTTAAAAAAAATGTAAATACTTTGAACACTTATACCTCCAAGTCCAATAGACAAAAATGTAAATGTATTTTCTTGTTTTGTCGAAAATAGGGTCTAGATTGTGAATTTATAAAATTAATTTAAATTTTTTAATATCTTGAACTTGTTTTTTGAAAAACTTAAAAAAGTATCTGTCCGAGCAAGTGTTTGTTTGTTTTTATTTTGCTTACTTTCACTCGAAATATCTTCGAAACCGTAAAAGACATATATAAATAGTAAGCGACAAAAATATGCATTAGGAAATTTAGTTGTTAAATCTATATTTATATTTTAAAAAAGCTCTTATAGTTTTTGAGTAATCATTTTGTCAAGTTGAAGAAGAGTGAAAATTTCTCCTTTTTCAAGTTTGTAATGCAATTTCAAAAACTAAAAGTGCTACCTGTAAACAATATGCAAGAATATAGCTCTTTGAAATCCTTACAAGTGTATATAATTTTATTTTGGATGAGCTCTTAGTTTTCGAAGTATAGTGGTTATAATTTCGATATTTTATAATTTTAACAGAGTTTTCCAATGTGTGGGAAAGCTGTAATTTACTTAAAATGTTACGATTGTTGCAGCTGAATCTGTTACTTACTTCTTGAGGAAATATTTGTGTATGAAATGTATATTTATGGTCGAAGTATCCAGATAAAATCTGGGTGGAAATTCAAGTACTAGTTAAGCGAAAACAGTTAGTGAGTAATTTGTATCACTTTGAAATCCTGTAAACAATATAGATGAGTCTCAAAAAATCAAATAACTTTATTGCACTTCACTGAAGTTTTATTTTACAAAATGTTATTCACACAAAACCATTTTCACTTCATCGGACTGGAGCCACCGCCCCTAAGTTATGAAAAGATTTCTGTAAATCCGGAAACCAGCCCACCCCACGTATTTTTTCTAAGTACAAATCGCACCAAGTTGGCGCATTCTCCCGTGTTTTGAAATTGGTCCCACCCATCCTATTCTACCATGCTTAGAAATAAGCTCCTCCCACCAAAATGACATTTGCTACTGTGTTCTGAACAAAAGTTTTTAATGTAAATGATAGTGTAATTTAATTTGAGCAACAGTGAATTGTACTCATAAAAACGTTACAAAATAAGATTTTTGTGAATTTTAAAATTTTTATACTACAATTTTATCTGTGCATGTAGAACAGGAGGATCCGTACATGGGCAGAGATTCGACCTAAAGGTCGAAATCTGTGAAACTAATGTACCAGTGGTCCGTATAGAGGCAGGGGTTCGACCTAAAGGTCGTTCAACACCAGGACGGGGCCCCCAGTGATCTCCGGTTTATTAGGAACGGTCGCCTGCAATGCCCAGACACAGAATATGTTACAATTTTATCTGTGCAAGTCGCACATAGCAAGATCACTTTCTCCAAGCAACCGAGGATCCTTACAGGGGCAGGGGTTCGACTTAAAGGTCGAAATCTGTGGAACAAATGTACCAGTGATCTGTTTTAGAAAAGTTTGTACTCTAACTGAAAATATTAAAAACTTTTAAAAGAGGAAACAATTTTCTAAACACAGAAAAATATAAAACAAGTTTCAAAACACTGGATAAATTAAACAAAAAACACTTAACCTTCAAGACTCATCTTCCGACTCAGAGTCGGAACAGTGCTGAAACTTTTCCTCTGTCGTCTGCTTCAGCAAGTCATCATTTTTATGGGGAGGGAAGATGGTAATAATAGTTTCATAAATTCATTCCATGCTTCCCCTCCCCCAACTGAATGACCCAGACGTCACTTAAACACATATTCATACAAGAATCAAACTGATCTTTAACTTTGCGGGATTTTTTTTTTTTTTATCGCTGCCCACGTTCCCTCAATCGAATTTGTATGCACGCCTGTGTCGGAATCCTTAAATTCGTAACTGTGATTCACTTGAAGGTGCATGAAGCCTTTATGTTTAGGACAATCATACGCCTTCCAACAGTCCGAAATTATTAAGGTCCCCCTCTCAATATACCTTTCAATAACTTTCAACAAACATTCACTCGACTTATTAGACACCTTAGCAACATTTATTCGCCCTCTTTCAATTCCTCCAAACACCCACTGTCCAACCACAGGCTTTCCACTTCCATACTTATTCTTACCAAACTTACTTTCGTCTATTTCAACAATCACACCATTGCCACCAATCTTAATCCTTTAAAAAAAACCACTCGCACGCCCCGGCAAAACTGTTTCCAATCATTTACAGTTTTGTCGGAAACATTTAACCGATTCATAATAAACTTGCTCACAACCATTAAACCAAAATAATGTCATAATTAAAATTTCAATCACACTCAACCTACTCTTCTCAAACCATGTACCCCTCCTGACGCTCCTACAGACATCATGCTGATTCACTCCAGACCTCTTTCGACACCGCCATTCAAACCCATCAATCATTCAGTCTCTCTCACACAACTTCATTTCATCTCCACACTTAGGACAAACATACTTATCACTCACAATCCCTTTCATAACACACCAATTAATCACTTCTTTCAAACTTTTATTTTCCAAATTATAGTAAAATTTTATACAAGATTAATTCAAACCAACATCCATTCTACCTCGTTTTACAACACTACATTCACCTTCCATTTGCTTGTTCTTACCTAAAGACATGAGGAAAATATGATCGACAACAAAAACAAATCCGCAAAAATAAAACTTAAATTAAAAAGAATTATTACAGATTAAGAAAAAAAAAATCAAATGCTTAACGCACATGCAACTGCAGCCAAAAATATTGAAAGAAGTGTGCATTTACATCAAAAAACTGTAGCAACCACAGAAACCATATTCTTATTGGATATTACACAATTACTGCTGAGACCAACCGATACAAGACATTACCAGATGACAACATAAAGTGCTCACAATCGGAATGCTTGGCCTTGGCGAGTGAGCTAAAAGTGCGGTGGGTTGGTCTCCGGATTAGCCAAGGTTTCTTTTGTTGTGAATAAATTTATCATTGAATAAATGTTATTTTACATTAAATGTAATTATAGTCTTGAGCAATTGGGTTTATTATATATTGAGCAATTGGGTTTCGATTACAATTATTGAATTTATATAAATTTAGAGTTTATTAAATTTAAAAAAAGGAGAATATTAAATTTTGATTTTTAGTATTTACTCATTAGTCAATGAGGTTTGATGATCTTAAGGGACACGATATATTTAAATGATGAAAATATTTGTTAATTATTTGTTGTTATATATTGATTACAAAAAAAAAATCTTGATTTAAATAACTAAATAAAATTCCAGAAAACTCCATAAAATCACTATATAAAATTTTGAACTATGGATTAGCAACTGTCTAGCTGCTAAGTTGATCATTATTCCATGGAGTAGGGGAGAGGGGGGCACCTTTCAACAATTTTTACTTAAGAATTATTTGTGAAGTAATACTGCTTTAAAAACTAAAGTTCTAAGTACCATTAACTGAATTCATACTTGAGGTATCCTCTCAATTTTTGCCATAGTTTCTAGACAAAGGAAAAATACCAAATTTTACATTTTTAATGAAGCATGTACTTTGTTGAAATCTGCCCCTCCCGGGGGGCAGTTATCAACAGGAGGTGGGGTACATTTCAACAATAGAAAAAAATCTACTAATTTCATACATTTTACCAATATAAACTTCATTCACAAAATAATATAGTGGACAAATTAATATAGTGGATTGATTTAGGTCCTAGCTACATTGTTTTATCTTAAATTAAATCAAAATTTATGGGAAATGTCATTGCAAATACAGCTCGAGCTGTTCCTCTGCTTAAATTTGGTTGAGGCAGTTTCATTTTAATATCACTTCGTTCTATGCTACTAATGTCCTCCTTTTCGGGAAAATAAAATTTCCAAGAATCTTCCTTCTTTCTCACAAACTTCCCCTTATAGCCCTCTTCTTCTCTTTCTTCAATTTTTCCTACAAACTGTACTTTTTTCTTCTTTCCACAAAATTCAACGAGAACAAAGTCATTAACTTCTATTACCAAATCATCAGTTATTTCAAACTCCATTTGTTCTTAAAGTTCTGTAGTAGTAGACGTCAAAAAGTCTTCACACTCTTTTTCATCGTGTAAAGAAACATCATCTGCACACTCACTATCAGAAGATTAAAAAAACAACAATTTTTTTGTTGACTTCGACTTAAGTTTGGTTTAGAGACTAATTTCCTTTTCTTTTCCAATCTTTTAAGGGTTTCTTCTTCAATGTGATTCTTTTCGGGTGCTTCGGTCAATATTTTTGACTTCCCTTTTTTCCTTCCCATCCTTTTTAGCTTGGGCAACTGCTTTCGAGTAAGGCCTCACATGTACAGTTACTCTAGGCTCATTAGGTTTATTTTCAGTTACCCGTGTCTGTGTACAGAAAGTAGGATTTTCTTTACTTGTGCTTGGGAGACTTTCTATTGTGCACCTTTCTTCAGCAATTGAATCACCAGGAAGAATTTCACCAGAATCAACAGGAGCTTGCTGAACAGATACGTCAATAACAGAAGAAGGTTCATAGTCTTCGTCAGTGAAAACCAGACGGGAAAACGGCCAGATGCCAGTTTTTTGGAAGGCCGCAGTGATGTTTTTGTTTGTAAATGAGGCAGCATATGCAGTATTTGCTAATGCAGTCAGGTTATGTATGCTAATGATCTTGGCTGAGTTTGATACCATCCAATCATTTTGCGCTACTCTCAACTTGGATTTGAATGGTCCTAAGACTCCAACATCCAAAGGCTGGAGACAGTAAGAGCAATGTGGAGGAAATGTCACTGGCACTATACCATTATCCTTTGTAAACAGCACAGCATCAAGTGTACAGTGACTTTCATGATTGTCCATGACTAAAAGTATTTTGTTGTCTGCTGAACAACAAGTATGCTTTTTAATGTGCTTGAGAACCTCCAGAAACAGAGATCCAATCATGTATCCACTTTTGGGACTGTTAACTAAACCTAAACTGCCTGGTGGTACCCCAAATAACATCGAGTCGTGGAACCTCGCCCTCGGGAAAATAAATACAGGAGGGACTGTATTTCCTAAATGATTATCATACACATGATAATCATGCTCCCACGCTCGCCAGAAACTGCCTGTTCTACCTGACGAGCTCCTAGCTTGGCAACAACGTTAGAAGCTTGAACAACTGTTAACACTCCGGTTTCATACAGATTGTAGATCTGTTCAGCCATAAAAGAACCAGACTTAACAGCTCGCTCATAATTGTCGAAAAACTCAGTAACATTGGCTTTATTAAAAGCTGTAGCTCTTGCTAAGCTGGTGTTTTCTAGTTTTCTTAATGTAAGCTTTGGATGAAACTTCATGAAACCCTTAACCCAGTCGATTCCAGAAGTTTTATTTTCGTCCCAGGTACTTGGAATTTTTGAGTTGAGATGCTTTGCATAATCATAGGCAAGTTGTCGAACTTGTCTGTAGGTTAGACTATAATTAAGAACTGAACATTTAATTATATATTCACAAAGCAGGGTTTCTTGCTCGACATTAAAAACTTGTTGGCTTGTGTATTTGGAGTTGTAGCATTTTATGTTAGTTGCATATCTACTGGTTTCATCATCAAGAGAATTAATTGCCTTGCTTTTTTTTAATCTATAAAATAAAGCCGAAAAGGTCATTCCAAATAAGTCTGCTGCTGCTCATAAAGACATGCCATTTTGGACCATTTCCATTGCTTTTTTAATGTGTTCTTCACTAACCTCTGGTTTAGTACACTTTTTCTTATATGTTCGCACCATTTTTTATAATCTGAAAGGGCCAAAATAATGGGGCTAAGCATTTTAATTATTAGGATCTTAATATTAAAATACATGTCTTAAACTGTATGAAAAGTAACATCTTAAACTTTTCAAATATCCTAAATTTATACTTTATTTTTTTAATTCAAAAACAAATAATAAATTGTCTTGAATATTTTAAGTGATTATTAAAATTTTAAGAGGAAAAAAGATTTTATTAATGCATCTAATGAGTTCTTTGTTTATAAATTCTATTTAAAATGACAGTACCTAACAAAACAAAGTTGAGTGTTTTAAATGTAACAACCCTGATTAATAGTCCTACTATAGACTGTTATAGGCCTAGGCTTATCATGCTTCATGTAGCCATAAACTGTAGCCTAAAATTATCCTGAAACTTTTTAATCCAAGCTAGATGTTGATCTAAAAAGGTACAAGTCAATTTTCATAATTACTTAACTGAAAAATGGTATGGGGCACCTTTCAACACTGTTGAAATGTACCCCCCTAAGCTCTGTTGAAATCTGCCCCTGGTGCAGCCATTTTGGTTAAAGTATTGTCAACCATTTTAGAAAAATACTTATGACTTATTGATAGTGTATTTAGAAGCATAATTAAATAAACTATTAGGTGAATAAATATAACTTTCCTGATTAAAAGATTACTGGTTGATTAACTGTTTCAAAACCAAAATTCCCTTTTCACTTTTGGGGTGTTAGAACTTGTTCCACTGAGTAACACAACAGTTGTAAAAAGAAATGGCTGAAAACTAAATGTCAGCAGTTACTCGTACTAAAAGCTTATTGGCTGGCATATTGGCCAATCATTGTGCAGTATTAGAAGTTAGATATTCCAGTTGTTGAAAGGTGCCCCATGTTGAAATGTACCCCCCTCTCCCCTAGAGTTATGAATAGTGAATGCAATGTGCGTTAATGTGTGTCGTGAAAGAATTCATTACAAATTTCATCATAGGATTAAAATATTATCATCGATACTTAAAATTGAAAATATAAAAGATCCTACCTCAGATTCCCGGGGAAGCAGCAGGTTGATGACAGTATTTGAGCACTTTTCTTCATATCTATCATTTTTGGGTCTGAAAATACCTAAATGTAATTAAAATAAAGATATCTCAAATTATTAGCAGAGTCTGTTTTCATTTTTTAGATTATATAATTTCACCACACAAAATTATTTACATATTTACAAATCATTAATAATCATTTTTACAGTGATCTTAGGTCCATACTGTTCACTGATCGGCGGTTCTTTTCCATCTCTGGCTTTCGTTTCTCAAAGTCCCAGCAACATGTGTTAGGAGTGATGTCACGGAAATGTTTTTTACGCAATATGTCTGCTATAAGTGGCAATTCTGTCAGCTCACCCAGTTCAAAGCATCATTAGCGCCATCGGCAGGGCAGAATATAAAAGTTCAATGTAACAGTTTTTCAACACTCCCCGTTTTGAGTTTCAGTGAAAATTTCACCTGAGACTCCATCTATTATTGTCTGTAACTTTGAGGCACTCGAACAGTACGTCCTGCTCGTGTAGTCACATAACGATGGTCAGGTTCCCGTGCAGCGTCTTTACCACCAGGAGCACCGTCTGACCTGGCAGGTTCATCTTGAGTGAGGTCAAATTGAGCACCATCGTCCTCTAATTCCAGTGGGCACAGTTTCCGAACTGGTCGGATGAAAATACTTGATCTGGTCTTTATTTTGGCTAGACGTACCAGTCCATCTTTGCTAGGATATACGTCTAGAATCCTTCCTAACGGCCAATTAATTCTTTTCACATTGTCAGTCCACACTAAGACAATATCTCCCACCTTTGGGGTATGCACTTTTCTGTTCTTCATGTGGCTCTGGCACAACTGTCCCAGATATTCAATACGAAACTTAGCACGAAGATCTTTCATGATTCTTTTTCGGTATACTAATCTTTTGTTCAGCTGTTTTCTACCAAACTGGTTCAAAGGGTCTAAGTCAGCAACACTATTATCTTTGTTTTCCTGTAAATACATTGCAGGAGTTAGTGGACTCAGGTCATTCACTTCTTCCGATACATAAGTCATTGGTCTTGAGTTAAGTAGGCTTTCACAATCACATAAGACCGTTGCCATTTCTTCATAACATAAAGATGTTTTTCCAAGAACTTTTCTCAAAATCCATTTCATAAGACCAACTAACCGTTCCCAAAATCCACCCCACCAAGGAGCTGAAGTAGGAATGAATTTCCAAGTAATCGGTTCAATACTTAGTTTCAATTTTTCCATGTTGATAGTTTTAAGGAAGTTTTCAGACCCAACAAAATTTGTCCCATGGTCAGAATAGATTATAGATGGTCTTCCTCTGCGTGCTATGAATCTTCTAAGTGCAAACAGAAAATTATCAGTAGAAAGAGCTGTTAGCAGTTCCAAATGAACAGCTCGATAAATAGCGCATGTCACAATTAGAATCCAGGTCTTTTGTTGATCTTTAAGAATTAAAGGACCTGCTACATCTACTCCAATTATTTCAAATACAGAGGCATCCTTCACTCAATCTTCAGGTAAAGTTCCTTCAGGAATATGCGGTGGTCTTACACTAAACCTTTGGCATACTACACACGATTGGATAACTCTTTTGATAGTTCTACTTTTCAGTATCCAATAATTTTCTCTTAACGCAGACATTAAAGATTGTACTCCAGCATGTTCGAGTTCTTTATGTTTCCAAATTATCAAACTCTTAACCACATTGTGGTCCATTGGCAGAACAATTGGAAGTCTGAAATTTCTTCATCTGCTCGCATGAAAACTTTCGTCTTGATTCTTAAAAGTCCATTAGAATCTATGATAATTGGTAGGGATTTAAGTCTGCTATTATTTTCATCGAAGAAAATATCCTTTTGTACTTTCCTCAGAATCACAAGTTCAGCCTTTTTAAGCTCATTAGCATCTAACTTCCCAAGTTTTCTATCTCCAGATTTATTAGCATTTTCGTCAAACCTATATATCCATCCAGTGACTTTTATTATTTTCTGGTATGAGGATATATGATGATAATAATCATCCTTCTCATCATTTATAGATGATACTATGATCTTCTTTTTCTCTGAATTCACCACCTTTTCATCTGGAATCAGTTCGAAATCAGGCCAGTTATCTCTAGAACACTTCAACCATAACGGCCCTTCCCACCAATTTCCTTTGATAAGTGTTTTCACAGAACATCCTCTTAATCGAAGATCCACAGGGTTCTGAACCGCCGGCACGAAATTCCAATCATTAGCGGATGATAGACTTCTGATTTCCCGTATTCTATTGGATACAAAAGTAACCCAAGGACCCTCTCTTTTGATCCAATATAAAGAGTCCATTCAGTTGGACCAATAAAATGTCTCAATATCTTCCATATTTTTAGATCCTTCTTTACCATGTCTGCCAATCTTGCTCCAATGTTACAAGCTAATAACTCCAATCGTGGTATGGATATACCTTTTAAAGAAGCTACTCTTGATCTTGCTTGTATTAACTGACAGGTTACTCTGTTTTCCTTTTCTGCTCGAAGGAAAATACAAGTGGCATACGATAACTTGGAAGCATCACAAAACACATGTAATGTCAGCTGCGCATCATTGAGGTCTAAACTGGATAGTCTTGGGGAATCCTAACATTTTTCAATTCATGTAGCTGATTCTTCCAATTATCAAAATTTTTAACAATGTCATCAGGCAATGCAGAGTCCCATGATGCTTCAATTTTCCAACATTCCTGTAGAAGAAGTTTTGGTATTAAAGTCACAGGACATGTAAACCCAATTGGGTCAAATTTTCTATTTGCTACAGATAGGATTCTTCTCTTTGTGATGGATTCTTCATTGTCTGTATCGATGAACAAACATGACAAGGTATCCTTAATTGGGTCAAATATTCTATGTGCTACATATAGGATTCTTCTCTTTGTGATGGGTTCTTCATTGTCTGTATCGATGAACAAACATGACAAGGTATCCTTCTCAATGTTCCACGAAAGACCCAACACCGTCACATCCGTTTCTTCAGCATTCAGCCCATGCAAATTTTGTACATGTTTCTCTTCTGAAGAAAACTCGTTGTTCGTCATCCACGTAGGTCGAATTTTGCTGATGACAGAAGTTTCTGAGACTCGTACGAAAATGTTCTAACTTTTCCATTGTATCGACACTTGCAACGCAGTTGTCAACGTACATAGAGTCTTTGAGTTTTTTAGCAAGCTCTTTTAGCGGTTCTGTAACTTGATCCAAAAGGTGAGTCAATACAGCAGCAAGGAGAAAAGGGCTGCAGGATACTCCAAAAACAACTCGAGTGTGTCTGTAAATGATTACTTTGTGAGAATCGCCGTCCTTCCACCACAAAATCTGCAAAAACTTCCTGTCATTTTCGTGTAAGCTTATTTGTAGGAAGGCTTTTCGGATGTCAGCTATTACTCCGATCTTACCCCACCTGAATCTGTTCAGAATTGATGGTATCAGTTCGATCGAATTGGGTCCCTTTTCAAGGCATTCGTTTAACGATACAGAATTGCGGGTTTTGGCTGACCCATCAAAAACTGGTCTAATGTTGGTCATTGCTTGTTCCTTTATTACTGCTCTATGAGGCAAATAGTGTATGGCAGAATTTTCATCGGTAAGTTTTTCGAGGCCTGGACTAATTTCTTCTATTATACCCTCATTTTCCCATTCGTCAAATACCTTTTGATAAGCGTCTAGCTTGTTGATCGAATTAAGGGATTTTTCTGTGTTTTTAAGCCTTTTTTCGGCCAAGCCTTTGTGATCAGATAATGGCTGATGTCCATCTAACCATGGTAAGCATACTTGGTATCTGCCTGTTTTATCTCTGGAAACAGTTTCATGGAAGTGTCTTAAAGCAAGATCTTGTACTTCTAATTTTGTTTGTTTTTCACTCAGGTCACTAATGCCCAAAGAATCTTAAGTTCCAGAGATCAGTTATCTTAGCATTGTTTACATGCTAAGATAACTGATAGCAACAAAAGGGAATTATCAATCTTGCTTTCTCTATGATCCTTGCCCATTACTGTCCAGCCTAAGTGGGTATTTGTGGCTACTAAACCTCCAGAAAGATGTTTTACATCCCCAGTAAATAATTTTCCCGCTAAGTCTGCTCCAATAAGTATATGAATTTCATTTCTATTCTTCTCGAACAAACAGGATTTTTCATTAAATTAATTCAATATCACTAACAAAAATGCCAAGGTTTCTTAATTCACGTATGCATTGAGAATCATCGATTTTAGGAATAGAAGCACAAATTTTTCTTTGATCCATCGCTTCAAATTCGCAGTTGTATTTCTTATCAATGCTAGTTATTACTCTGTATTTCTTATGTGTTTCAGAATTTTCTATACCCCCCAAAAGTCCGTGAATTACTGTTTCTTCTCCTAAGCATTTTAATCCCATTCTTTTAGCTACATATTTGCTCACATACAATTTTTGGCTGTCAGTATCAATAATTATTCTTACTAAATGTTCCAAACCATTTTCATTAATACATACAATCATTGTTTGTAAATACACTTCTTTAGAACAAGACTGATTTGTAAGTACTGTGTTTTCTACTACTTCAGTGTTTTCATTTTTAACATTTGGCTTACTAGTGCAATTATCATTCCTTTTAATAAAACACATTATATCTAAATGCCTTTTTCCACATTCCGAACAAGTTACTTTTACTTTACAATCTCTGGAAATATGATTCATTTTTAAACATCGAAAACATGCACCCTTTTTAATTAAAAGAGATTTCCTTTCTTCAAGTGCTAATCCGCGAGCATATTTACAAGTAGAGCTCTGTTGATGTTTACCACAGAATACACATTATATTATTTTCTTGAACATCTGAGCTAAATAATTCTGCAGCTGTAGCAATTTTCGCTCTTTCGAAATCCGGTTGTGTTGAATTTTTCTCCCACTCATCAGATCTGTTTATCGTCCGAGAGGGTAGAAAAGATTTGAGTTATATGTGGATTCATTTCGGAACTGTAAGTGTTTGATCGTTCGCGAGCTCTTAACTGCTTATCCATGAAGCCAATTAAATTGCTTATGGTATACTCAGCATCATTAAATTCTTTGCTGAAGTCAAAGACTAAATCATATGGTAGTAATTTCAAAATCATGAGGCACAATAAACTACTAAAAGTATCGGAAGAAACTCAAAGGGATTCTAAACTTCTTATTTGTGTTTGGCAGTTGTCAAAAAGTTTTCGAAATCCTTTAACATCATTAGATCGTCTAAGAGGAGAAATGTGTAATAAATGATTCATGTGGGCATTTATCAGAACGTCATTTCGACCGAATCGGTCTTTTAACAATTCGATTGCTTTGACATAATTTTCAGACGAAATGGCGAATCCTTCGACAGTACCCAAAGCAGTGTTTCCTAAATGTGCTTTTAGATAGTTAAATTTATCGACTTGATCTAAATACTCATTTTTGTGTATTGTGGTTTCAAATGAATTCCAAAACGTCAAACACTGACTCACATCACCATAAAATTTCGGAATTGTAATTTTTGGTAAGTTCGCACTGATATGGTGTTCACTTCCTTTTATACTCGATTTCGAGTCTTCCTTAGAGTGTGGTATAATATCATTTTGAATATTTTGATTTAGAGCACGTAATCTTTTCTTAGCTCTAAAACTCCAAATAACTACTCTTTCACGGTATTCTTCCGCATGATTCAATTTCTTTTTCGATATCATCTGGTTTCAAAAGTTTTCCTAAATCATTATCAACTAATTTAAGAGTTTCAAATTTATCCGTTAATTGTTCCAATAACTCTTCTATTTCATTTTCATTTACTTCTGTTTTTTCTAGTTCAGTTTCTAATTTATTAATAACTTTAGTAACATGCGATCTTAACACGCTGTGTTTCTTTTTGTGTGTAGTACCTAATCATTTCACCGGCCATCATTTTCTATCAAATATTTTCAAACTATTCAAAATTAAAGTGTTCAATCTTATAATTTGTTATCAAAATATCTGCTCACAGATCCCGGCAGGGATGCCATGCCGTAAAAGAATTCATTACAAATTCCTTCATATAAGATTAAATTATTATCATTGATACTTAAAATTGAAAATATAAAAGATCCTACCTCAGATTCCCGGGGAAGCAGCAGATTGATGACAGTATTTGAGCACTTTTCTTCATATCTATCGTTTTCGGGTCTGAAAATACTTAAATTTAATTAAAATAAAGATATCTCAAATTATTAGCCGAATCGGTTTTCATTTTTTAGATTATATAATTTCACCACACAAAATTATTTACATATTTGCAAATCATTAATAATCATTTTTGCAGTGATCTTAGGTCCATACTGTTCACTGATCGGCAGTTCTTTTCCATCTCTGGCTTTTGTTTCTCGAAGTCCCAGCAGCATGTGTTAGGAGTGACGTCACGGAAATGTTTTTTACGCAATATGTCTGCTGTAAGTGGCAATTCTGTCAGCTCACCCAAATCAAAACATCATTAGCGCCATCGGCAGGGCAGAATACAAAAGTTCAATGTAACAGTTTTTCGACAATGTGTCTGCGCAGAGTCCGTATCTTTAGCCTTAAGCCTGCTGGAAGAATGTAAACAAATGATCATGATTCACTTACCTCTTTCTCGGGAGTGACTCACGGCATTCTTTCAGCAGCAGTCTTTATGCAAATTGAATATCCAACGCGTACACAAACATATTTTCATATTTAGGGATGGACCCTGATAGGTACCAATCCCCATGTATTTAAGAAGTTCACCTTGGAAATACCTTTAGTTGAGTATAGTAATGTAATAGGAGATCTTTAGATTGGTCTTATGTTGAGAGCTGGTTACGCTATTGACAGTCATTGAATTGACAGCCTTAGTTAAAAAGGCAAGTTCGGTATTAAATGATACGCAGTTGTGTAAATCTGTGTATGTGATGGTTTATGTTACATAAGTATTATACCAGTGATTTAAATGCTTTTAATATTTGAGCAAGTGTACGATCGTTCATAAGCACTAAAGTATCAAGTCATTTCATTTTGTGTTAGAATATAGTTCCTTAATGTTCCAGTATGTGACCTATGTAAGATGGAAGTCGAACAATATATGATGGAAAGACTAATCTCTATTGATCTTTCCATTGTGGACTTTTTAAATGTTTTCAACTCTACATTCAAGCCTTGTATATATGTTCAAGCTGTTTATTGCTAAAGCAGCTAGCCATTGTAACATGGCAAGATTCTTATGTTCTAAATACAGAGTTTCCCCCAGGATTAAAAAAGGGATTGAAAAATTCAATGTAACAACATTTGTTTTTGCAATGGTGTTTAAAAAAATCCATAAGTTTTATGGGACTCTCAAATAAACTTATACTCTAATGAATTTGTGTCTGTTAATATTTCCTTTTATTGTTTTAGCATTTATTTAATTTAATCCAATGAATTTTCACAAAAAGGTATTTGTACCATTGTTTGGTCTCATGTGTGTGAGGAACCCATCATTTTTTTTAGCCTATTTTCAGCCATTTTCAGAACAGTTTCAGAATTCATACACCTTAAGACCGCCTGCATTGCAGTTTTGGAAAACAAGGCTATAAAACTCTGTCATCATAGTCTGATTTCGGAGAAATGCACCCATTTTGAGCCGTCATCAGAGAAGGGAGAACTAATCCCAGAGGGGAGCGTTAGGTGGTCTATGATATGAAGAGCTTGAAAAAAAAATATTCCAAAAAAAAGCTTAGTCCGGGTGGTCCTCAAATTTTGGACCAGAATATATACAAGAAAGAGATGCTTTTCGAGAGAGGCGAGACAATTTTTGTAGAGACAGTTTTGTACTTTTGGTGCTCCTGATGCACAGATTCTCGCCCTCACCAGAATGTTATTCTGTAACTTTTGATATTACCTGTTTTATCCAGACTTGGAGAAAGTCATTATTTTCATGATCTTGTCACTGATTCGAACTCACGAATTTTGAAGGGAACGGCTACGTGCATTTAGGTCGGCACAGTTTACTTTATGTGCGCTGACCGGACTAATGCTACTGAATCAGCAATCATGCAGAGGCCTGAAAGAGAGCCGGAACGCAGAAATAAATTCATAACAAATCGTATCCAGCGGCGGGATTCATTACAACATGGTATCCAGCAGCAGGAGAATGATAAATTTATTACAATGTGTTTAACTGGGGACTTGCATAGCTTAATCGCTTGTGTTTCTAATTGGAGATTGATTGTTTGCATAATTTGATCCTATGTATTTTCTAATTAGAAATGGATTGTTTGCATAATTCAATCTCATGCAGGTTTTTAATTGGAGATGGATTGTTTGCATAATTTAGTTGAGTGTTTTGCTATAAAATTTCTTTATTGTTAATATATGTTTTGTTGTAGTTTTTTTTATTAATCAAATGAATTTTCGTGTGCTTTTTTATTTTACTTTAATAATACAGTCATGATTTTATATTGCTGTTTAAATTGTTTTTTGGAAGGCATTGTATCAGGGTTGGCAGGTTTTTGACGCATAACGGTTTTATCTGGTTTAATCCATGGTTTTAACCGTCGCGTCAAAAACTGTCAAATGAGAAAGAAACAAAAATTATTACCAATCAAAACCGTATCACCCTCAATCATTACCGTAACTAGTTTTCATGTACCATGTGCAAGGTTTTACTTTTGGGTCCCTTGCATTTTTAAGGGGGGGGGGGAGATTAATAAAACAAATACAGTAAAACAATAATAATTGAAAGAGAGCAATTCTGTTTGTAAATTGTATATTTAATTGATTTGAATAAATTTATTGTTATTTTTATTATATTGGTAAGAAAAACATGTATATAGCCCCTTGGAAATAAATTTTTGGAAGAAAAAATCTTTTTGCCACCTAAAATGTAGGCCTATATACTATAAAGAGATATAACGACACTGGCCGATGCATACCACATTTGGCTAAGTCTTATGAAAGAAGATTCCCTGCAACCACACGTTAAAATTGTTCAGACAAGACTAGAACAGGCATTAATGCCAATCCATTTCCTCACTTACATCATGCGTTTGAAATATATTGAATAATTCGAAGACTTAACAGATAGCCAAATGGAAACTGCTCATTTTTATACTGCAGAAAAATTAAAGGCTGTTTACCACTTCTGATTGCACTTGAAGCCCAATAAAGGCCATTCCTAACATCTTACTTCAGTACAAGTGTAAAACTCACCAATCCGATAACGTGGTGAAAAGGTATTTCGAAGCTTGAAAGTTTTCAGGATGCAAATAATGCAGCTTTTGAAATTAGCTGAACTATCAATAATGCTGATATCCCAACCTGATAGTTTGGCCTCTACAGAAAGAATATTTTCAAATTTTGGAATCATCCATTCTAAACTGCGAAATCGTTTAGGACTAGAGAAAAGTTCTAAACTTGTTGTGTTATTGAATGCTACGTGGGTGTAATGAACCCGAATATTAAAAACAAATTGTGCTATCTCTAAAATGTTAAAATATTAAAACTTCAGAAAAGTTATAAATATTGTTTTTAATTCAAAACGAAATCAGAATACCTTGATATTTAAATTCAAATAAATGAAAAATTATTTTTAACTGTTGCTTGCATTTCAACATTCTAAAGGTATTTATGTACTTGTATTGTTGTAAGGATGTTTTAGAATTACTTGCATTTTTTTTTATAATATTGTTCAAATTTATATGGGTGATCGATCTTATGATTAACATGGTGGTTTTATTGTTTTTAAATTAAATTCCCCATTTGTTCGCAGCTTTTGGGTTTTTGACGATTTTATCTGGTTAAAACACTGATTAAACCAATGTCATGTCAAAAACCCGACCCTGCATTGTATTTATTTTAACTCTACTAAATTGAAATAGTAATTAGAAAAACATTTAATAAACCTTCTATTACAATAAAACATATTAAACTGAATTATTAAATAATACTTCCAAACTAAACAGTTATATTAACGGATATAAGTTAGTTGCCACAGAGGTAATTAGTATCATGTAGCTCTGCCACTGAGTACATTGCTGTTCCCGTGACTTGCTCCTATTTTCGCATCCATATGGACAAAAATTATAATTTTAAATTCTAAGTTTATGCACGATGCAATCACATTACAATATTCTACTTCCTTATTGAATAGCTGATATCAAGTTACCTTAGTATATGCTTATTTTGTGCGAATCGGAAAAAATCGAAAAAGGATAAAGTACATAATCGTGTTCAAAGTACAAGATATTGGAAAGAAATTGCCTCTTTCCAGTAATTTTTTAATTTTCACAGTGTACATACAACATATTCGTTGAAATTTTCCTTAAAGTCATGCGACTGTTGAATACTAAATAGTGGACTGGGTATGACTGGGCCATTTTAAAAATTGAGTTAATGAGTTTAATTAATTCTTGCTTTAAATCTCAGGTAACACTGTGTACATTTTCTAGTATTAAAATAAAATGCTTTTGCACATTCTAAATGACATGTTGTCTGTAGCAGAAAATCCAAATTTCGGACAGTAGCAAAATTTGGAACAGATGTACTTCAGGTTCCTAGATGATACATTTGGATGAGTTTTTCTAAAATTCACATTTGGGTGAGTTTTTCTAAAATTCACATTTGGGTGAGTTTTTCTAAAATTCTAATTAGTTCAAAAGTTATAAATATTTAAAGCAGAAATTTTGGCTTCAGAATCAGTTTTATTTTGAGCAGCCGGCAGAGCATACATTTGCCAAAACAGGGAAAGAAGTGTTTAGCAAATGAAGTCAATTTATTGATTTTCTAACTCTGTAAATTTAAGAGATAATCTAATTTTTTTTAATTTAGTATTATGTTATCATTATGAGTAGTTGCTTAAAATATCTTAGATTTGATGAAAATTCACTGAGATAGCATTTAATTACTTAAATTTTACATTGGGAAATTTTTTCCTTTTTGCAACTTTAAATATTTTCATTTAATTGCAAATCCAGTTTGTCAGGCAGACGATTTGCCGAGCACAAGAGATTTAGTGGATTTCTTTCTGGGTGATATCGAAAAATATCTAATCATTATCCCATATTTAGCAGCCAAATCATAAACCATTTTGCCATCATATGACATTGACCCAGCACACCATGGTGAGCGGAATGCATTGCACCTTCTATGGACATTATAACATCCATGACCATAGGTGGAATTCAAACCCACAACCCTACATTCGAGACAGCATAAGAAAATACTTGTCCTTGGCTAATGGGCTGGCTGTCTGGACACGTAATTTGTTAACTTAGTGGAATTTTCTAATTTTGAGAGCTTTAAAGTTAAATTTTTTATTTTTAGAATCTACCATTTTAATAATATAAGCCTTTTTTCATCTGCGATTTGATATTTCTCAGCCCCCATTGATCTGATTAACATACAATTTTCACTGGCATACTTGGCTTCCATTTCTATACTTTTTCAATGAAGCCTGTTCATTCACTAACCACGCTCAATCTTCGGATTTTATTTTGTTAACTTCTGAACCTCTTTGCTTTTCTAGGGTGTATTATGCAGTTATGAATCAGTGCTTATTTAGAGAGTAACTAACTAGCAGCCTACACATTCGCTAAGTGGGTGCTTAATTACAAATGCTGCATAGTGACCAAAACGTCCCCACAGAAGTCCAAAGGTGCTTATTTAGGGTGGTACATATTTGTTGTTTATTTACTTAAGAAAATTATTGCTAAGTAGTTGGTGGGACGCGACTACGCCAATACCGGGCACATTTTCTAGTTGAGTATCTAAAACCAAGGAAAAGAGAGTAAACATCACTCTCACCAATTCCTTCTTCTATTAAAAGAAGCAAAATAGAAAGAATTGAAAGGAGATGATTGTTGAATAAGTACATTCTCCCTTTTACAATAAATTCATTTAAAACTGTTGTTTTTCTTCAACTTATTTTTTTAATTATTCTATGCATGGGCGCCCATAGGGTAGTACAAGGGGGCATTTCCCCCCACCTGAACATTCAAGGTCATAAACGCAGACATCAAGCTAGTCAGTTGCGTACGTTTTATCTTTGAGCTTGCCCCACCTACCTTAAAAAAGTTCTATGGCCACCCTTAATTTCAAGTTTGGGCTATAAGTTCAGAAAATTAATTTCACTTTTGCTCTAAAATCAGTATTTATACATATTTCAGGACTAGGGTCCTTTTGCGTTTCCACTATTTGCAGGAACAGGTGTTTATTTTGAGCCATTAGAAAGACAGTAGATCATCTACAGGAAAGACAGTAGATCTATCTACAGGAAAGACAGAATGGAGGTAGAGATGCAGATTTACGGTGGCCAGGTCTCCATTAGCGATCAAGTTTGCAGTCATGGCAACCAAAATAATTACAGTAAGTCGCCATTTCTGGCGACCGAAATTTTTCCGGAATCCTTTGCTTTCAGTCCCATAGTGCTGGCGGCCAGTAATGCTGGAAAATTTAATAAAAATTTGAAAATTCGATGACAGATAATAAATTTGATGATTGAAGATTTCAAGAGCTGAGCTAACTGCTTAGCAGCTTGAAAAATTGCAGAGTTGATCTCATCAAAAACCCCAGATGAATGTTCGTGTGTAAATTAAAACATACGAAACATGTTAAGGAAATTCCAGTTCACTTTATTCGTGAATGAAAATAAAGCACATTTAGGCAATTTACACAACTTTGTAAAATCTATGCCAAAACAGTAAACAAAGCTATGTACAGAAAGCTCGTAAGCTTGTAAAGACTGAATTGAGTTCCAGAACTTTCTTGAAGCATTTGTAGTATTTAACAAAACTTATACTACCTTAATATCTTGCATGCTTTTGAAGCGCTTGCATGCTTTTGAATGTGCTAGTACCTTGCGTAGTTTTGATGTTGTTTCTTTATTTCCTAGTATACCCATTGACATTGCTATTAAAATTATTATCAGAAAACTACATAATCATAATTTTAAAACTTCTACTATCGACGCAATCACTTCTGCTTTGAATATTGTTGCGGAGACAAATTATTTTGGTTTCCATGATGCTATTTATTTACAAACCTGTGGTGCCCCTATGGGTAGCCCTTTATCTGGTATTTTAGCCGAGGCGGTTTTGCAGGAACTCAAGAATGAGATTTTGCCTTTTTTTTCCAACTCCCCCTCTCTTTGGTACCATTTTGTGGATGATGTGTTTATTGTTTAGGATAGTGATTTAGCAGATCTTTCTTTTCTTTTGTCTAAAGTTAACAATTTTTACCCTTCTATTAATTTTACTGTCGAACATGAAATTAATGGTTCTTTGCCTTTTCTTGATGTACTGGTCACCCATTCTGCTATTGGTTTTCAAACCTCGGTTTTCCGTAAACCTTCTTTTACTAAATCTTGTATTCCTGCTAATTCTTACCATCCTCTTTCCTCTAAAAAAGCTTCTTTTTATGCTTATTTTAATCGTGCTTTTAATGTTTGTTCATCTATCTCTGCTTTAAGTGATGAAATTGATTTTATTTTTGGCCTTAGCGGTGAGGCTGCCTACTCCTTTGAGTTTATTTATAAGGTTTTCTTCCAAGTTTGCCGTAAATATACACTTTTTGATACTGAACTTATTGCCTTAAAAGATCGTTTGACTTATAGGTCTAGTTTTCCATACAATCCTAGGATTTTCCACCCCTTTATCCATTTTTGTTCTGAGTTTGGTTTTAGACCTGTACATTCTAATATTTCTTCTTTATTTAACTGTATTCGGTCTGATAAACTGGGTGATAAGGATGACTTTAAAAGCTTTGCTGGGGTGTATGTTGTTCCCCTGTTGTCCACCGATGGTAATTTTAAATTGGAAGTACTAAACGCACCTTTGGCATCCATTTAGTAGAACATGCTCGGGATGTCAGGGATAGTTAACTTTCTATGGCTCTTGCTCAATTTGTTGTTAAAGATAATTTTCAGTCTCTTTTTGAAAAGACTTTCCTTTTGATGCGTTGCAATAACCCTCGTGATATTCTCCTTTTTGAATCCTTTTTTATTTATATCTACCGTGAGTCCGTTTGTAATTTTGACCCTGTTATGAATTTGAGTTACGCTTGGCGACTCATTCTCGACTCCATGCAATTCAAGTCTCTGCAAAGTTATCTTTGACGTCTTCATCTTTGGGATTATGCTTGGTTGCCCCCCCCCCCTTTTTTTCGATTTCTGTAATTAAATTGTAATTTACTATGCTATTCTTTTGTTGTTGGAATTTTTGAAACTCTAAAAAAATTGTTTTATAGTTTTCGGTTTATCTTTGCCTAAACGTGGACCTTTTGTAAATTGTATTTATGCAAATTTTGTCGCTATATCTGGTCTATATATGAACGATTCAAATTTTATTTCCATGTAGCCACTGATGAAGAGCAAGCATACTTATGCTCGAAAGCACTCTGGCCCTTTTTTTAAAAAAATTTTGTACGTCTTATAGGAAGTAAAATAAAGACCTTCTGTTGTGGATGTGTGCTTAATTTTTGCTATTATAACATCAGATGTGATGCCAAATTATTTATTGAATTCTATAGCCTTTGGTGCCTGTGGCATAGCCTACCATAATCCCTTCTGTAGCTCTCATGTCCAATTTCTTTCTGAGCTGACTAGGTTTACCTACATAGGCTCTACAACCAAAAGTCCTAAGATGATTCACTGAAGGCTTTCTACCAGTGTAGAGTTCGTGTGGAATTTTGTTTTTAAATTTGTGACATATTCAATTCTTGGTGTATATAAAGCACAATATGGCTTCTGCCCACATCTGTCATTGAGTTTACTCTCGTTCAACATAGCTTTAACACAGTCAAATGCGGTAAAATTAAATCGCTCTGATACTCCATTCTGCTGTGGTGTATACGTGTTAGTTTTTTCTGCCTTAATACTAAAATTATTTAGGTAAGCTTTGAACTTGTCATGACAGAATTCCATTCCATTATCCGTTTGGATACATAGAATTTTAGTACCTAGTTACCTTTCTTCTCTGGTTTGAAACGCTTTAAAATGTTTAAAAACTTCTGTCTTCTGTTTCATTAAACAAACAAAAACTTTTTGGCTATAATCATCAGTGATGGATAGAATATATTTATTTCCACCATACGATACTGTAGGCATGGGACCACAGACGTCCATATGTAATAATTGTAATGGTCTGGTGGACCTAATTCTGCCAATAGATTGATATGAAACTCTCCTAGACTTAGCTAACCTACAGTTCTTACAATTTATTTTCCTGTATCTAAGCCTAGGAAGCCCATTTACTGCAGAAACTCAGCTGGTTTGATAAACATATTCAGCATTTATATGACAATATCTCTTACGCCATGGACAATTTGTATCATTAACCTCAGTTACTGAACTGCTAGGCTTATTTTTAAATTTAGTCATATTTCCTTTCTGCTTAGTTTTTGCCAAGTCAGATTCACATTTAGTTTCCTTAGGCACTATATTTACAGTATTTATACTTTTGATAGAACTAGTACCCCTATCACTAGTTTTCCTATCCTTTTTAGGTTTCCCATCTCCCTTATGATCCTTATCTTGAGATTTACGGTTTTCTGTGTTATTTGGCTGACTGGTACTATACTGAGGTTTTAAAAAATATAACCCATTTTTTCTCTTAGCATAGAAGAATTTATCACCTTCGGGTGTAAAAAACCAAAGTACCCCATTAGCTTCTCTAAAACTGTAATTTTGTTCTTCTAGAACTGAGGCAGCTAATAAATTTTGTCTAAGTTTATCCGAACACATTACATCTTTTAGCACAATAATACTTTTAATGTCCTTAAACTGGACATACATTTCCACCGTCCCGATAGCCTCAACTGGACTTTCGATATCCCCTACTGCTAGCGACATTGAAGTGCCTCTATCCTCATTAAATTTAGAGAATAACTTAATGTTATTACAAAAATGTCGCGTAGCAGCAGTATCTACTACCCAGTTGAGCCTATCTTTAGGATCGATAACGGTATTAGCCTCGATACTTGGAGACCTAAAAACTTCAATTACGCTTGATCCACTCTGTTTAATTTTAGGACAATTTACTTTAGTATGACCTGGCTTTTCACAATAAAAACACTTCACTTTGCTACTTTTAGAAATATTTACAGCATTAACATTACTCTTCTAGTATTAATACAATTTCTAGAAGTATTTGAATTTGACATATTTGGCAATTTAAAATTAGGCATTTTTATATTATTTACAATACTTTTAGATGTAAAATATGCAGAATTCAAACTTACAGTTTTTGCCATGTCTAAGTTCTGTTGACGAAGTCGGCTTTCTTCGGCGGACAGCTCTTCCTGGATCTTGTTTAACTTAAAATTTGCATCCATCCATCTGTAAATAATTTGGACTATCCCTCGATATTCTTCAGGCAAATATCGGATCACTTGAAAAAAACAGGAGAAAAAGCGCAAGTTCAACGCGTTGCGGCCCTGGAATGTTTTCTCGGCATACCTCAGAAAAATTCTCATAGCGAATGAACCGGTTTCCTCATTTACATTAGCCCAATGGAAGCTTCCCTTCTTTATATGTATATTCTTTGTTATCTGTTTGCATCGTGAGAATCTTGTAGGTCCGGTGGGCGGGTCATCAGAGAAGGTTCCAATGGAAAATGCAGTTGGCGTTTGGTAGACGGGTGGAATGAAGCAATAACTTGCCGGATCCATCTGTAAATAATTTGGACTATCCCTTGATAGGGTGACCCTGGGTAAAATGGGTAGCCGGGGTAAAATGGGTATATTTACTTTTTTTTTGTTTTCATTTTACTAGACAACATTTTTTTAAAAGGATAAATTATGATTAAAATGCTCACATATCTGGCAACATTTTAACTTGGTAAAAAAAATCTGGCAACACATTTACTAGGCTTAGCAGCCATTTTGTTTTTCAGAAGATAGAACACTGTGTTTTTAGTAAATGATAAACTTCTTTCCATAAATATTTACAGGAATAATTTTAGAAATATATTGTTTGAATTTTATAGAAGAAAGGTTTTCCTGACAGAAAACTTAAAAAGTAAGTAAATTTTATTACTCACAAAAAATTTATAGCATTTTTAGTTACATGGGGTAAAAGGGGTATAGCCAATATTTTTGAGTTCAAGATGTGAATGTATGAAGATTGATCAAAGTTGAAAGACCTTTGAGAGCAAATTTAGGTTTAGGGCGAGTTATGTTATGCATTTACCCTAAACCCATTACATGTACATACTTGTATTTGTAAGAATAATAAATCATTATCTTATCTTAATAAGTGTATAAATTAGTAGCCTACTCTGTATTTATTAGTACAACTAACTAGGCCTATTATTTTACTTATTATATAGCCTTCCCTATGCAAATTAGTACTATATAGGTATTAGCCTATTTTTTATTATTATTAAAGGTAGCCTAATCTACTACATACTAGATGCCTTAATAGGTATTGATAGCTAATGTATTGTCTTTTTAATTTCATTTAGTCATCACCAACCATGCCCAGAACATACATACAGAAGACCCAACCGAAGTACACTAATGCTGATCTTGAGAGAGCCAAGTTGAAGGTAGAGGATGGAAGCTCGATCTATGCTGTTTCAAAGGAATCACATATTCCTTATGAAACCCTTAGAAGATGGGTTGTTGGAACTCCGCAGCGGATGGGTTCTGGAAGGTCCACTGTACTGTGAGTCAAAGAAGAAGAAATGATAGTCCGAAGCCCGAAATTTTTGGCAGATAGTGGATTTCCTTGGGATAGAGCAGATTTGATGGGAATGGTTGAAACCTTCATCAAAGATTTAAAATGACCAAACCCTTTTACCAACGATTGGCCAGGCCAGGCTTGGATTCTTGGCTTTGAGAAAAATGGGCCTCTGAATTATCGAGACGGAAGCCAGAGCTCCTAACAAAAGCCAGAGCTGAAGGACTCTCAGATAATGTCGTTCATGAATTCTATACCATGTATGGAAAAATTCTATAAGACAATAATCTTCACGATCAGCCACATCGAATTTTTAACCTGGACGAAGCAGAATTAGGGACTGACCCAGTCAGTGCAAAAGCATCACCGAATGCATATATGAATTCTGCATGTACAGTAAAGATGAACTATAATGTCCTGTTCTGTGTTTCAGCATCTGATTGTTATTTGCCACCTTTTATCGTGTACAAGGGACTCCATTTGTATGATAGCTGGACCAAAAATGGTCCTCATGGTGCATGGTATGCAGTCACAAAATCAGGATGGATGGAGGATACAGTTTTTGAATCATGGTTCAAACACTTTGTGATCTCTGTGACACATATTGAGAAGCCTTTGCTTCTAATTTTTGATGGCCGTGGAAGTCATTTGACATTCAACACTGTAAAGATTGCTATAGAGAACAACATCATCATATTGTGCCTTCCACCAAATACGAGCCATGCTTTTCAGCCACTTGATGTTGGTGTGTTTGGGCCCCTGAAACTGGAATGGAAAAGAATCCTTAAGAGATGGTTCAGAGAGAGTTGATTGAAGAAAGTGGATAAGGCTGTTTTTTCTTCTCTCGTGAAACAGCTATTTGAAAATGTGTCTGAGAAAAATGCAATGGCAGGTTTCCGAGGAACTGGGCTTTTTCCATTCAACAGAGAAGCAGTTCAACATAGGATTGTTGTTCATTCAAACCCATCCCATAGTTCTATCCAACCACAACAGAATCCTGATGCTTCACAACAAAGTTCAACTGAGACAACTAATTCTCCTGCTACATCTCCTTTGAAACAGCTAAAACAAGCAATCGTAAATACCCTTTCTCCACAACCATCTTCTAGCACTGGCGAGGATATGAAAAATTTGCAGACGAAACGTAAAAGAGTGCAAGCAAAGGTGGAAGAAGTTTTAACTACAGAACAGGTGGCTGCAAGACTTTACATTGAAGAAGAGGCTAGGAACACAAAAAGGGGACAAATAGTAAAAATAATCGAAACTATCAATGAAATAGAAGTTAAACCAGTGGTTCTCCCTGCAGTGAATCCAGTGATTGGTGACTGGGTCGTTGTGAAATTTGTGGTAAAGAAGTCTGTTCAAAAATTTATAGGTCTTATTATTGAAACCTCTGATGAAGGTGAATACACTGTGAAGTTTGCAACAAAGTCATCTGGCGGATTATTCTATTGTCTTCCCTGAGAAAGATGACATATCTGATGTGCAGGCATCACAAATTGTCAGAAAGCTACCTCAACCAAGCTGCAACAGTCGTTGCCAGTATACCCTTTGTTCATAAACTTTGGTTCAGCAGTTAACAATATATGATAATTGCTTTTGATTAAAAATTGATTTTCCAGTGTAACTTGACTTAATTTCTCATTTTCTCCATTAATTATAGTGTAATTCAACTTTAACCAGCATATACCCATTTTACCCCTGTGTGTACCCATTTTACCCTGAACCACGGGGTAAAATAGGTATAGGGTCAATGTGGGTAATTGTGAACAACTCCTGTATCTTTATTTTTGAATGATCTGAGAAAAATCCAATGTTTTATGCAAACTTCATTTCTTTTTTACCTTATACAAAAGTTTGAGCAGTTTTGTTCCACTTTTTACTTTTAACATATGATTGAAAAAAAAAACCTTGCATTTTTTTTTTAAAAAACAAGTTATGCAGTTAGTTGTTTGCAAAAAGAATTTTAATGTAAAAAATAAAAATATCTTCAACATAAATCCCAGTTATTATTGAAGGGTTTTTATTGTAGAATAAAGTAGTTATATCGATTACACTTTAGTAAATTGTTTTATGTATGAAATTTTCAAGTTCACAATTACCCGCAACATTTCAAATGAAGGGGGTAATTGTGAACACACAATTGGGGGAATTGTGAGCAGTGTTCACAATTCCCCATCTGTGTTGTGGGTAATTGTGAACTTGAAAATTTCATACATTGCCCTAAAAAAGTAGGCTACTAAAAGGGAAATGGCAAAGCTAGTCCTACTGTAATTCTAAAATAGACTGAACTGGTACTTATGTCAGTAATTTTCTGTAATTGAAAAACTAATTGATCAAATTTTACAAAATTTGTTACTTAAGTCAATTGTAGGTCACTCTAGTGCTGATTAGATTTTGGGATGAAACTGGGTCTGTGAATGTCAAGGAATTGTAAGCCTTCTGAAACATAGACCTAGGCATAACTTGTGCCTTTTACTTTTGACATGAAAGCTGTTTTCCTTTTTTTTTTAATTTATATACCTAGCCTGTGTTGTAAGCGGAATTCATATGGTCAATTAAGACAAATACTTTATTGCTTTTGTTAATTTAACATAATAATTACTTTAAATAAAGGATTTGTCATCATTCCATTCCCTAGTTAAATTTTATTTTCACCTGACATTTTCATAAACTTTGGTATGATTTGAAGAAAGGGCAATTGTTAACGCTTATTTTTGGTGGTAGAATTATGAAAGTGAGCAAGTGTGAACAGCATGAATTATTCTTTCTTCACAAATACCCACCTCAGCAGTCCTAGCTTGTTTAGTAATTTCCCCGATGGCATTCACATTTACCCCAAAATGATGGGCAATTGTGAACGCTGTCTGGGTAATTATGAATGCCGAATAACTCTATTATTAAAGGTTGGAGGAAAACATTGAATATCTAATATACAGCTTGAAATATGTAGAATTTCATATTACTAATCCAATTTTTAGTAGCTCTTTCTGTTTAGTAATAAATGACATTTTCCTCCAAATACCTCAAATGCATTCACAATTACCCACATTTACCCTAGCACTTTACACAAAAATTAAAGGAAAAACAAATTATGTTCAATTTAGACCTAAGATACACAATGTAAAGTATATTGAACAAAAACATGATTATATTTCATAATGTTTCTGCTATGGAACATTAAAAATAAAAAAGCTGATTTTTATACCCATTTTACCCTGGGTGACCCTATTCTTCAGCCAAATATCGGATCACTTGAAAGGCAACGTACAAATCTTCTATAGGATGTTTAACATCTTTCAGTTTCGTCACTGCCTTCCGGAGTATTGCACAGAAGATGTCATCGGGTTCAGGCCGGATTGAGAAAATCAGATACATTAACTAATTCCTTGTACTCTGGTGACAAACTTTGATAAATTATTGCAAGCTCTGTCTTTTCAATGATAGAAGTCGTCAAAATCACAGCAAGATGCATCTTCTTCAGTCAGCTTTACGGTTCCGGCTACGTGACCGAAGCACCATTCTCCCTTAAGGATGAATTAAATTTCCGTGCTCCATGTGACGTAGTTGTCTCGGGACAGCGACTCAATTCTACTTGCCTCCATGGCTACTAGTAGTTTTGATGAAGAAGCAAACCAAAGTATTTTGCACAATTGTTTACCAATGCTCGTAGTTCAAAATTGTGCCAGTCGTGGCCCCCATCTGAATACCTCTATGTTCTGAGAATTTTCTTAATACTCACTGTGTTTTTTTGGGCGTTAAATGGCCCATAACCTACTGGAATAAAATTTAAGATGAAAATTCGATGACAGATAATACATTTGATGATTGAAGATTTCAAAAGCTGAGCTAACTGCGTAGCAGCTTGAAAAATTGCAGAGTTGATCGCATCAAAAACCCCAGATGAATGTTTGTGTGTAAATTAAAACATGCAAAGCATGTTAAGGAAATGCAGTTCACTTTATTCGTAAATGAAAATAAAGCACATTTAGGCAATTTACACAACTTTGTAAAATCTATGCCAAAACAGTAAACAAAGCTATGTACAGCAAGCTCGTAAACTTGTAAAGACTGAATTGAGTTCCAGAACTTTCTTGAAGCATTTGTAGTATTTAGCAAAACTTATACAGTACAGGATCTATTATCCGGAATGCTTGGGACTTCAGGCATTCTGGATAAGGGGTTTTTCCGTAATTCGGAACACTTTTTCTATAACTTACTGGAATGGTCTCAAATGTCATTATAGAAAATTATAATTCATTTTAAAACATAAATGTATTAAAAAAAGCTTTTTTACAATCTATATGGGTTAACTAAAATGCAAATTACATGTAATAATAGTACCAAATTTAGTGATTAAGAAAAATTTTGAAAGAAAAAAATGTCTGAAAAAAGTTGATTATTCAGGGTAGTTATTAGAATTCCTTTTTTCTTTTTTTTAACATTTCAACTACAGTGTGCCCTCACCATATTCATCTAATATTTTGGCAGAAGCACCTTTGTTCATATGTTTCAAACTATTTTAAAGTACTTTTAATAAAATTAAGATGAGAAAGATGTTCATTTTTAATTGTAATGAGATATTCAACTATGGATGCAAATATATCAAATTCTAATTTATGCTCTTCAAATGTGTTTCTAATAAGCCTTTATAATTCTAAATGCCTGAATAAATAAAAAAATTTTAATTTCGTCATCCTAAACATATATCTCATTTTCACCAACAATATGTTTAAAAGATAATATCCCAGCATAAAAAGAACAAAAAATTTAAAAATATTAGTGAAGGGAAGCGGATTGAAAAAAATGGAAAATATTTAAAAATAAAACGAAATATACCGACGATCGTGTTTAAATAAAAAAGTTTCGCGATATTGCTAAACAGTCTTCTATAAATTACTAATTAATAAATGTAACACGTTAAAATCCCATAAATATACTGCAATAGAACTTTTTGCTAGGGTCAATTTTCAGTCCAAAATAGCCATTTTCATCCAAATAGGATTTAATTGAAAATGATTTTGATCTTAGAATTCCATCAACGTTTTTTAAAATATTGAAGATGTGTATATTTCCACGGAGATGAAAAAAAAAATGGATTTTCCCGAGAAAATGACAAGTTTATTGCTTAGGTTAAGTATTTAAAGAGATCAATCAGAAGGCCCTGAATGACATTTTATAGCTGCTATACTTTTCTCTGCATTTCGGCAAAAGTTAACTCTCATTAATTTCGGGAATTCCTTACTTAAACGTACTTTCTATCATCTCGTAAATGCGCTGATGACTCTTTTTTTTTTCATCTTTTCCAATAAATATTTATTAAATTGTGCAAAATACTGTGAATTCTGCACGGCACATCGCGTTTGAGGAGCATAGGATTTCTTTAGCAATATCGGGATATTTCTAGCGAAAAAGTTGGAATACTTTTACCGAAAATCGAAGTCCCGGAACAAAACGCAGAAAAGAAAATGTAACGAATTCGGAAAAATCGAAACCTTTGTGCCTAGTGTGCTCTGCCCTATACACCCCAAAAAAATGAAACGCCATTAAAAAAGCACGTTGCCGCGACTTGTCCGTAACTAACTCCTGTATTATACTATACAGAAGTTAGTCACGGACAAGTCGCAGCTCCTATCGAAACTAGTGAAGAATGGAATGACGCGTCTCGCCGTCAATGTGATGGTCTCGCCCGTGCCGGATCGTCACCATCGAGAGTTACTATCGGGGTTGATGACCGGATGCAGCAGCCGCTTAGGAAATCTTTGGGAAAACGGTGCTACTTCCGATGTTTTCCGGAAAAAAGGAATTGTGGAACTTCTCGGAAAAAACATGATCCACGGAATATTTTCATTCGCTATCGCGAGAATTCCTCGTGTTCGTTTTCGAAATTTAAGAAGAATCAACGGCAGCGAGTGCGTGCAGCATTTTTTTCTGCACGGGAATTTTGAATTTCGTACGCGGTTTGCGCGTCCTGTTTCGAACTCTCTAAAATAGTAGGTTTCAATGCATTTTTTTTTATTGATATTGCTAATTAAAGCAAAAAAGCATTTGGTGGGATTTTAAACAAAAAATCGCTATTTGGCGCAATATTTAGCAAATAATCGCTTGTTGGCGCAAAATTTGGCATTATTTTGTCGTATTCCGGTTTTGGGAGAGTCCGGATATTGGAACGCCGGATAAGAGGTCGCGTACTGTACTACCTTAATATCTTGCGTGCTTTTGAAGCCACCACCATTGGTATCACACATGGCAGAAAAATGAAGCAACGATATACTTTACTATGACTTCACACGATTTCACCGTTAATAAACTTGAATACTTAACATCGTGAAAAACTGCACATAACTTTACAAAATGCCATCATATTGCAGAAAAACAAGTCTGTGTTTTAAACTAAACACATCCGACTTAGACTGGCGTATCAAACATATTGACTAAGAACTAACTCCGTCTTATCTTTGTCATATGCTAGATTGCTAGCTGTCATCTGCTAACTCATCCTAACAGATCCTACTGTAAGAACAGAGATGAAAGATAATGAAAGGAATGAATAATGCTTCAAGAAAGTTCCGTCTTATATACCCGATAATGAACCATTCCAGAAACGCCCCCGGATATGCAAATGAGATGCATACGCATTGAGAATCTGATTTGCATGACACCTCATGATGAAAAAAACGTCACGGTTCACGCTGTTGGAAAATTTAAAATTTGAAGAAGCAAGATAAACAGCAAAGTACGCACTGGCATAGAGTCAATAAGTGTTGGCTGGGTCATAAAAGTATGCAGATCCAGTTTCAAAGAAAAACATCATTCACTTTATTTCGTGAGAAACATAACTAGGCAAGTTACACATTCCAGGTTTCCATGCCGCAAAACATCAAAAAAATACTATGTACAAAAAGGTTGCAGTTGTAAATAACCAGACAGAAATTCCTTGAAGCATGGGTAGTAAGTAACTATACTACCTCTATCACTTGCGTGTATTTGTAGCCACCATTGAAGGTATCACACTTGGCAAAGGAAAACCAAAGGATAAGACACCAGAAAAATATTTAACGTTCAATACATACTGGTCTAAACTGACCATCTCTGCGTCCGTCTCGACTAAAAACCGTCGTCAAACGATATCCCGCAGTGCTTCTGTCTAAAACATTTCTGTCTGCCTGCATCAGACCATCAGTGTCTATGTCTTACAAAGCCTTCTCCGCTCCGTTCTGGATCAGACTGGGTGTCTCACACTGCTTCAAGAAATCTCTGCCTTATATATCCGAGAATGGACTGTTCCGGAAACGCCCCCGGATATGCAAATCAGATGCGTACGCATTGAGAACTGATTTGCATGAAACCTCATGCTGAAAAACGTCACGGTTCACGCCGGTGAACGGGAAGAGTCGTTCATATTAAATTTGCATAAACGCCCGTTCACGGGAACGTGAATCACGATGTATTGATTTTTTCCAACACACGCCAGTGAACGGAAAAAGTCGTTCACAAGAAATTTGCATGAACGTTCTTTCATGGGAAACATGAATCACGATGTTTACATTTGATTTTTCCGACCAGTAAATCTGACCGATTTGTCTTGCGGACCGGGAATCGCGGTCAATCGCCTCGTTGCTGTAAATCGCGAGCCGCGATTCCATAGGTTCCTAATTAGCGCAGTATTTTAGAGAAACGTTTCTCCCCTGCTTGCGCAGGTCGCAAATTTGATCGAATAAAATTTTGCTTTTCTTTTTTTACAGGATTCTTCCGCAGATTCGCAATTATGCTCTTCTCGAGTACTTTCCTGCATTTATCGTTTTTGGCCCGAGGAATTTTCTTCTTTCTGCAGGCGAAAATCCTTTCCGCAGTTCACAGGATGTCTACAGGTTGCAAAAATGTTATAAAATTGGTCATATTGTATATCCCAAAAATGTCACAAAATTTGAACAAAGCCACTTATTTTTTATCAGAGTTTACTTACATCCGAAAATCTGTTTCTCCGCAATTGCAAAATCAGCCCTCGCATACAGCGATTCCCACTGTGCCTAAAGAGGAATCACGAATGATTATATTTCTGCCACCTTTACAATCTATTTGATTTGCATCGACTGAAATTTTTATAATTATTTCGTTTTATATACAATAGAAAAAAAAATATTTTCCTACCATATTATTAATAAAATGAATTGTTTTTAAAATTGGCTAGACAAAGTTTTAATGCTGTCATTTCCAAACTGTTCCAGCTCATCTTTAGGCCAGGTAAATGTATCAAGAATCACTGTTGTCCCAACTAATTCGGAATGGGACTCCAGAAATCTTTTCTTGAGGTATTTAATACCATCCACAATAATGACCTTCTTATCATTTTCAAAACTAGCTCGATTAGTAACTGCAAGTTGAATTCCTTTGAATTCACCACTGATGATAGTTGAATTAATAAATTTCAATTCACTTCTACCAGGTATAGATTCTAATCCCTGCAATTTAATTATTGCAGCTTCAACGCATGTGTTCACTTGACTGAGCAGTAAACTAATGGTTTGAAAGGTCTTGGATAACTCTTGAAAAACAGAAAAGAAATTCAAGAGGAAATGTAAAGTAACAGCAAATCTGAATGACTTCAAGTTCTTAAAAATTCCTCTTGCTGTAACTGCATCAGCTCCTTTCTCATTAGACACATCTTCTAAATGAGTAACAGTGCATGAGTAACAGTGAGTCATAATTGCAGATTAGGACTGCCACAGCATCAACTTTGTTGGCCACCCAACGGATTTTATGGAGATACTGAAATTTCAGCACTTTCTCTTCTAAAATAGTTCCCACTTTCTGAAGTTGTTTCAATCTCTTGGGTGAATTTTGATAAAATGTATAAAGGCTTAAGTAGTTTCTATGTCCTACAGCCAGCGTGTAAAATACTTTTTTTTCCCCTTGTATAGTACTTTTGCTATAAAAGGAATTTTGTTCAGCAATTAATAATTAATGTGTAGCATTTATCGAAAAAACTTTAGTTTTCAAAATAATAAATTGAATATCAAATTCTGAATATTATACATACTAAAAACAAAAGAACATTACTAATTTTACATTTTTACTGGCATTATTATATTACAATATTATACTGTTAAATTGACCTTTTCCACTATTATTTTGATTATTATTTCCCTTTGAATATCTTCGCAAAACATCTTTTAATTTTTGTTTATTTGCCTCTTTATATAACTTTTTAGAGTTTTTGGTTAGTCTTGTGCTAGTTTTAACAAGTTCCTGGCAACACTGAAACTAATACTTTGTTTTCATTCCCATATACCGAATGTTTAAACTTCAAACTGCAGTTGAAAAAATATATAATTTTCATAAAAATAAATTTTTGAAAAAATTTAAATACGGAATACAATACGGAATCAAGTTCGTCTTGATCACCCAAGAAACTTTCTTAGTGGCTTTCAACTTTAATAGTCTGCATTCCAAGCTCTTTCATGTTTTACTTTTATTTTGATTGCGAAAGGGTGTAAATTATTGACTGGAAATAGGGCTTGAAATTTAGGGGGGACATTCCCCCTTTAACAAATATTTGGGAGGGGGATTTTCAAAAACTTGGGGGGAAATTTAAAAATCCAGAATTTTATTAGTAAAACATAAAACAAGGATATTTTTATATTACTAGAGACTTTCAAAATTGACATTTAGTATTTTCAGCCTTGATTTGAAAATTATCAACTTTATTTTTTAAATAAATTGGAAACTCCTTTTTATGATTGAAAATGGAAAGCAAAGAGGAAAATATATGTCGTTATTTTGTAAATCACATAATTTTAGGATAAAGCACATTTTGAATAGTGTATATTTGCACTTTGCCAAGCTAATGTTATTCAAAATATTTTGAACTAAAAATATTTTTTTTAAGTACTTTTTGTAAAATTAAGATGAGAAGGATGTTCATTTTTAATTGAAATTAGATATTCAACTTTGGGTGCAAATGTATCAAATTCTAATTTATGCTCTTCAAATGTATTTTTAATGAGCCTTATAATTCTAAATGCCTAAATAAATAAAAATGTTTTAATTTCATTATCTTAAATATATATCTCAATTTTATTTACAATGTGTTTAGAAGGTAATATTCCAGCATAAAAAGCACAATAAATGTAAAAATATCAGTGGATGCAAACAGATTGAAAAAAAATGGAAAATATTTAAAAATATAACGAAATATACCAGTGATCGTGTTTAAATAAAAAATATCCGCGATATTACTAAACTGTTTTATAAATTACTAACTAATAAATGAAACACTGAAACACATGAACCCATGAATATGCTGCGATGGATTTTTTTTGCTAGGGCCAATTTTCAGTCTGAAATAATCATTTTCATCCCAAGGATTTCATTGAAAAATATCTTTGGAATCCCATCAAAGTCCTTTAAAAAATTTGTATATTTTCCAGGAGATGAAAAAATTGGGTTTTTCGAAAAAATGACAAGTTTATTGCTTAGGTTAAGTATTTAAAGAGGTCAATCAAAAGGCATAAAATGACGTTTTGTCTGTTATAATAATTTTCTTCGCATTTCTGCAAAAGTTAGCTCGTATTAATTTTGCAAATCGTTAAAAAACAAACTTTCTATATTCGGTAACAAAATTTTATATTTGGTAACAAACTAATAAATGTTTATTAACTACGCACAATAGTGTTAATCCTGTGTGGAACATCGTGCTTTAAGGGCGTGGCAAAAGCAGTTAAGATTTCTTTGGAGATATCGTAATATTTTTAGCGAAAATGTTGGAATATTTTTTACCGAAAATCAGTCCCGAAACAATGCGCAGAAAAAACCCCGTAATGAATTCGAGAAAATCAGAACGTTTGTACCCAGTGTGCTCGACTCTATACACTCAGGAAAAATGAAACATCATAAAAAAGCACTTAGCCGCGACTTGTCCGTAACTAGTGGACAGTGGAATGATGCATCGCACCCGTTCAACACAACTGCTCAAGACTATAGAATTTTTTTTATGTACAATTAGCTTTTTCAATGATAAATTTTTCACAGCAAAAAATTCAATTTAACAGTGCTTGGTAACTCCATGCCTTCAGTTTTTTTTAAGTACCCTTTCTTGGGTAGCAGTACCCTGCCCTTTTTTAATTCTTGGAAACTTTTAGGATGCAATCATCCGTATTAGATATCAGTTATTTTTTCTTTTCCTTGAATGGTCTCATTTTTGTCCTTTTTTTAATTGAAAATTGTCACGTTTTGGTCCTTTTTTAAATTAAAAATGGTCCCTTTTTGTAGAAAATGGTCCCTTTTTTCCCCAGGAACATAATAAAAATTTGTTGTGAGCCAGCCCTACATATGAAATGTTTATATTTGAATTTATTTGTCTTCTAGATGGCGTTAAATGTCCATACGAACAACTCCAATGTATTTTGCAGATACTTAACCTTGGTATAGGGGGGATCCAATGAATTATTTCTCCATTTGGAGTGGTGAAACATGGTTTTGTATGAGTCATTCCATGTCGAATCAACACAATTTTTAGTAAAAATCGGACTTGACCTCTCAGATTTTGATGATTTTTGGCACACTTGCAGGTTTCATGGAGATATGAAAAATGTCAATTTTTAGTGGTCTCACTTTATCAGTTCAAATGTTATGAATTAATAAAGTTTACATTTTTATGAAAATTGCCACATAAGGCTATTTTAAAATGACTGTAAAACAGTAACCAGTTGAGATACAGACCTGAGCTTGGACTCATTTTAAAACTCTTTTCGTGGGCTTTCATATGATATATGGCATGATAGGGTTTATAAAAAAACAATTTTTTGAAATCTATCTGAAATTTTAAAATTTGAATTTTCCAAAAAGTGACAATTTTAAAATTTTGAAAAATTCTCAAAATAAGTTTGTACCATCATCTAACAGCAGCCAAAATCTTAATTTGGGATCTCTATGGGATCCTGAGGTATAGGAAGTATAATGTCTACATGATTAGAAGAAAAATGAATTAAGCACAGAGCTTACTAGTTTAGAAGCATGGAAGTAGCTCAAACATGTACACAGATTGCATCATCATTTCTGGTAGGCCATGAACTCTTGCACAATCTTCTCAACCATTTTAACCTCATTGTATTGTAAACTGTATGTTCGACTAGTTGGTGTGATGGGGTTCACCTTGCAGACCACATTTGAAGAGGGAATCCACAATATATCAAATCTTGTAGGGTATGAAAATGAAGGAGATGGTCCTTGAGGATAGAGAAATGTTACTTTTACTTCGTTTACATGTTCATTTTTAGATAAAACATAGCTTAGGTACCATTTGCCACCATAGACTGCAATCGCATATCTACTTATGTCACTGAAGCTCAACCTTTTTGCATAAGTTGCTACAGGAAAGATGGTTGATGTGGGTGCAGAAGAAAATGATTTAACAGTTACTTTTGTTCTACACTTTGTTGGTACGAATGCATGGAGCTATTGTGTACCTGGGATAACTACAGTTTTGCTGTATCGGTGTGCTAATTGTTCTTCAGTTTGAATGTACTCTTCATGGTTTATATATATGAAATCTATGTTGAAAATATTCTGCTTTGCCCATTCAAAGAGTTGTTTTAGAGTCTATTTAGTCTTCATAAGGTCTCTGCTGGCTTTCTCTGGCTGCCGGCCTTTTTACTGTGCCCCCCCACTCTATTGCATAGGCCCTTACCATGTGCTATGACTGAAAAATGCCATTCGACTTCGAGCCCAAAATCTATCGTGAAGGCACAGGTTTAAAAAGTTCTTTTTATTCTTGTATTGGGCTGCTAACTCATCTGAAAAATAGCATATTTTGGGGGGAATGTTTCAAACTTTGATTTGAGATACTGCATCAGCTTTGTCTGAAACAGATAGACTGCAGTAGTGTTGTGCTCAAGGCAATCCAAAATTATTGTGAAACTGAAGTGCTTGATTTTTTCTTCTTTTTCAAAATACACTACAAATGGATGCACTGTTGCCTGGTTGCTTGTCCAGTGGCAAGATTGTGCTTCGTCCTGTAATACGAATGCATAATTCTCAGAAAAGTTACAATGTACCACCACCTCAGAATCTAAGAGATTTTCCTTAGTTTCACTCAAAAGAACTTTGCTATTTTGCTATGAAGTCATAGCAAATCAGAATAGAAAGCTTTTCACAAAAAGTTCAACAGTCATATACCGATTTTTGGATTGTTTCCAAGTTACAGTGATCCACAGAGATCCACTGGCGGAAAGTAATGATCTCGATTGCATGTTCTTCAAATGCTCATTTCAAAATTGTCCGGATTCCTTCCATTCCTGGGCATATGACACACCATCAATTAACTGTTTCTTTTCTAATTGTGAGTTACAGACCATCATTTGTCGACAGTCCTGGCATGTTTTTATCTGGTTGTCTGTGATTAATTTCATTTTTCTGTTTTCAACCATAAGTTTAACATTTTGGTAGTGATACACACCTAAACTGAGTAGGTGCCACTTTGACCAGCCAGAATACAGTGTTTGGGGCATAATTCTGCAAATTTAGAGAATCCAACCTTAATGTTTGGAAACTTTTCCTGGAAGCATTTGTATACTTCCTTTAAATTACTCAGCATCAGTCTTTTGTAAACTTTTACTTTAGCACCTGTGCTGTCTTTCACTGAAATACAGTCCTTAATCCCAGGCATCTGCCTACTAACTTCACCAGTTTCATAAAACCCTTTGACAATATCGACAGTTTCTATTGGCAAATTTTCCCCAGGTTTTAATTCTGGGGTAAACAAGGGCCCTTTCAGTTTTAGGAGTTTCTTGGCTTGCCTTACTAAATAATTGGAAATTTTAAAATCCTTAGTTACTTTTCTGATGCTCCAACTTTCAGGCAGAAGAGTCAGTATCATAACTTTCTGGTTTCAACTAATGCAGCTTTCATATACATGTTTTAAATGTTTTAAAATATCATCTTCTGAATCACTGTCTTCATCAGAAGAACCTGCATTAACAAGAGGTATCCTCTTGACTGCCACATTGATCCTTTTAGACTACACTTGAACCAGCTCTCTACCAACAGTTCTGGTGCTAGACTGACTGTAAGCATGAAGCAACATGATGTAATCAGTCATACATGTTTTATGATTAGCCAGCAAATTTGAAAGATTGTTGTAAACAGTATCTTATAAGCTAGGAAAATATTTTTAAAAGTCTATTCCGCATTTTTTTTATCATGTTTTAGTAGTGTAAAAGAGATAAAATTAAGAATTAAATTATAATAAAATTATAAGTATTTAATTATATATAATTATAAATATAATTATATTTATATATAATTTAATTACATATTGCTATGTAATTGCATATTATTGTATAATTAATATAATTATAAATATTATAATTATATTACATTAATAATTATATTTATTTGTATATAATTCTATAATATGGTAGATTTGGCTTTTTTCCTCTAATCATACGTACATTATACCTCCTATATCTCAGGATCCCATAGAGATCCCAAAATAAGATTTTGACTGCAGTTAAATGATGGTATAAACTTATTTTGAAAATTTTTCAAAATTTTAAAATTGTCACTTTTTGAGAAATTCAAATTTTAAAATTTCAATTATATTTTTAAAAATTAGTTTTTTATAAACCCTGTCATATCATATATCATATGAAAGCCCTAGAAAAGAGCTTTAAAATGAGCCCAAGTTCAGGTTCGTATCGCAATCGGTTACTGTTTTACAGCCATTTTAAAACAGCCATATGTGACAATTTTTCATAAAAAATGTAAACTTTATTAATTAATAACATTTGAACCGATAAAGTGAGACTACTAAAAATTGACGTTTTTTCATATCTCCATAAAACCTGCAATTGTACTAAAATTCATCAAAATCTGAGGGGATCAGTCCAGATCACTGTGTTGATTTCACATGGAATTACCCTAATATAAACAAATAGAGCACTTCTTGTATCCTCTACTATTTTATAATTGAGCTTCGCTTCTCGTTTTGTTTTCCACTTTATGATTTCGTTGGTGAATCATAAGAATATAAAAGAGTATTTTTCTTGAGTTTGGGTTTTAGAGGAATGTGCGGCAGTGAAATTATTAGGTTATTTCGGATAAAAGAATAGCTGGGCAGGACGTTTTCTTTCTGTGGAAGAATATACTTATATGATAAATGAACCGGATAGTGATGAAAGTGATCCAGATAGTAAAGATTCATGGAACTGTGGCATTTCTGAAGATGAATATGAAAATGCAAGTGATTCTTCAGATTCTGAGGATACTATTATTGCAATGCTGCCAGCTTCAGTACCTGTTTCTGAGACTGATGTTTGGACAAGAGATTTGAAAGATCTGAATTATTTTGAGTTTTTGAGCATACTTGGAATCAATCACAATATTATGCCACCTAATCTAGATAAAAAAATTAATTTTTTTAGCATATTTTTTGATGATGAATAGTAGAATTCATAGTAAAAGCAACTAACGGGTATTTTGTATTGAGATTCGTATGAAAAATATACATCAGATAGAAAATAAGTATGTCTTTTATTCCTGAAAAAAGTAGATTGGTGTGTTGAACATGTGATTTTTAGTGATTTTTTTTCGAGAGTTAGGCTTAGCACAAAAAATTAGCCGTCCTTTGGGCCACGGTAGTTCTAGAATGCCATCGTCCGCAAAGGGTTCAGCCCTTTGTGGCTTACTTGTCGCTGACTCACTCAGTTTTAGAAAGAAATTTCATTTATGTATCAAGAGTTAAAGATATCCATACTATTCTAAAGATGAATAAATAAATAAACAGAAAGAGAGAGAGAGAGAGTATAAATATTTGAACATAGCACCGAATGACCTTTGACTTGAGCTTACCTTCATGCAGATGCACAGGATCAGACAGACTTATTTCTGGCCTCCAGTGTCTACCTTTTAGTTTCAGAACGAAAGACAGTTAAAGAAAACCTATTTCCTCAGTGCTGAAGTGTAAAAAAAGAAGAAAAAAAAATATTGGATCTATCTGTTTATCGTTTCACAAATATTGGTTTATCACGATTATTGGGAAAATACTGATATGCCGGTGGTATCCGATATCGGAACACCCCTAATAATAATAATGGTACAAATTAGTTAAAATACTGCTACTATAACCCCGTCATGGATACTTGTAATTATAGTTTGTTGTTTTGAAAAATATAATTGTTAAGTAAAACAAAGTGTAGAAGTTTTGGGAAATTTTGAAATTTAATTTGATCAGGATGATTAGTAATAAATGCGTTATATAGTGCTAAAATTACACTATATAGATTGGTAATATTTGTTATTGAAGATATCTTTGAAATCAAAAGTTTGAAAACCAATAATATTACCTGTAGAAACTAATATTTTATATATATATATATATATATATATATATATATATATATATATATATATATATATATATATATATATATATATATATATATATATATATAAATTAGTAAATCCAAAGTTAGAATGTATGTAGTAACTCATAATACACTATTCCAAAATTTTCTACAAAATACAAAGAAATATAAGAAATTAAGACATAAAGAGGAAATAATAAAGCGTAATGCAGGTCATAAAGACAAAGACAATCAACAAATTTCAAAAATGAGGAATGTAAATAAGAAAACAAAAAAATCAAGCAAAAAAGCTTGCACATGGAAGAGATTTAGGCTTACGATACGTTCATTTCGAAAAAATTCTCTTCGGGTCCATATATCCCTTCGAAATGAACACAAAAATGCTTGTTTCTGAAACACAAGATAGATTTTATCTATAAACTTGTGTTATATGGACGACAAGCATATAGAATGGAACAATAAAGGAAACATAAATACCTCAAAACACACCTCATCAGCGCAACCATGACGAGCAAAATATGACTAGAGCAATGTTACCATATGCCAAAAAGAAAAGATGTGATTTGCTGTTGCCAAAGAGAGTAATAAAAACAGTACTGCGCAAAAGCAATAAATATATATATATATATATATATTAGAAAGATAGAATAATAATCAACTTGTATGGAGGTTTAACTTATATGGAGGTCAACTTATATGGGGTTGACTTATATGGAGTCTAAAAAAAAATCATAAGTCTAGAAGTTCTTTTTTCCCACAAGGTAATCCATCCTAAAACGATGCAGTAGTAATTATGCAATTGCGCATTCTGAATTTCTCTGCATTTCAAAACTCTCCTGTGAGTCACTGCCCTCCCGATGCTCCTGACTACCAGCGTATCGCGTCATCAAAAAATATATATTCAACTGTTACATACAACTCGCTCATTTCATTCGATGATTATCTCTCGCTTCTCCGATTACGGCCGATCGTCTTCGACAAAAAATGGCTCTTTTCAGAGCTACACACTCCGTAACACAGATTGTTTAAAACAGGAGTCTCCAAACTTTTTAGCCTAAGGGCCACACTGACTCCTCCACTATGTCCCAAGGGCCAAGACCTAGCTAGCTCATCATACCAAAATATTGTAGTTTTGAATTACACGCAAATTTTCGTTTCGGAATTAGCCGGTGAGTGAGATATCTACGGCGCAGGGTGCGGGGATGGACTCTGCTCGGTTTGCAATTTCAGTTGGTACTTATACACAAATGTCAAGGACATTTCATTGCGGCGGAGATAGCCGATGTGCGTGCTGTCCGTTACGTATAGTTACGACTACTTACGACCAAGCTAAATGTATAGTAGTGACATCTTGCTTAGAGTAGAGAAGTTAAGTGAGGGACATGGCAAAGCTACAGTAGTACGGCACCACCATGTGGGGAGCGGTGGAATTATGTAAAAACGTCAATTAAGCTGCTTGGTTAGTCAAAGTATACAACGCCATCGTGATCGCTTGTCTGGAAGATTCGAGTATTTTCGACAGTTTTCGAATATGTTCTAGGCACCGAGAACGCGTGGTATAAATATGGAAGACAACCGAGAGTTGAACATTTCTAAAGTTTGAATTCGGAGCGACAAGTGCGATCTGAAAAGCGAAATATAGTGCGACTAGTGTGTTTTGTGACTATAGTTTCTTAGTGAAAATACATTGTGTTTAATTGTGAGTGTTTAATTTAATTAAAAGTGTCTTAAAAATAAATCCAGTGCATTTTTTTTATTCAGAACCCCTGCTCTTAATAGTATTAATTGGCATTATTTTGATTTGAAGTGTGTGTTACGTCCCGTTTGTGTGGAATTGTATAAATATGGAAAAGAAACGAAAGATAGATAGTGAGTGCAGAACATTTAAAGAGCAATGGGGATATCAATATTTCGTGATTGAGTCAAGTAATAAGGCAATGTGTATAATTTGCAATGAAACAATATCAGTCCTCAAGGAATACAATATAAAATGTTATTATGAGACTAAACATTTTCAGAATTACTCCAAATTTACAGGAAGTCTACGGTTAAAAAAATATGAATCTTTGAAACGCGGGTTGAAATCTTAGCAATTGTTGTTTAAGAAAGCAAATGCTGAACAAGAAGCAGCAACTCGCTAGTTTCCTTGTGGCTCATTCAATAGCGAAACATGGGAAACCATTTACTGAAGGTGGATTTACTGACGGAAATTTACTCCAAGATGAAATATACAAAAAATATTTACAGATCCAAATTAACTGATGAGCATTTGAAGTTGATGCTGATAATTTCCACTAGTAAACTTGATCCATAACTGCAAACAATTGTCAGTGGAAAGTTACAGCTACATAAGTCTCATTAATCATAATTATGTAATTCACATAATGAAATTAAACATTATATATATGTCACTTATTGTAAGTTTTTAGGATAAATCTCATATCATTAATTACAGTTAAAATGTTCAATTTCATTATGTATGTCAGTTGTGTTTCTTAATTGATCGTTAAATAAAAACATCTGATTATTATTTTGTATAATTTACTTACATTGTAAATTTTACAATGTAATCAAAATAAACTATGGCGGGCAGTATACTGGGCATGTCCAGTCCGCAACCGCGGGCCGGATTGATGGTGCTCTCGGGCCGTAGTTTGGAGACCCCTGGTTTAAAACTATAATGTAGGATTATAAGTTGAAAGTGTTTTTTGTTTTGTTTTTTGAAGAGAGTATCTACTAACAACTGTGCTGCTTCAAGTCTATTTGGGGTTAACGAAAAAATTGGCTCAAATAATGGGCGGAATCTAGATATTGTTTTGATTGTGCTTGGACAAGGACGCTTGGGACAGGGATGTGATACCTGCAGGAAATGGTCATGAAATCATTCAAGAAATGTTGCTTTAGTAATGAATTTTGCTGCTTTAGTAATTGATGGCATAGATGATTATGGTTTTTTTTATAAATGACGATGACAATGATTTTTATGACATGGGCTTGGATGGGATTGCTGATATTTACATGACACGCTAATGGTTTTTAAAACTATATGGCAAGTTTGAATTAGACTGTATGTATTAGGCCTATGACACACAAGTGTTGTCTCCTGTTCGTTTTGAGGACACTGCATGCTGGAGTAAAAGAATGCCTGGAGCTTGTCACACGAGAACGTGCGTCCCCAAAATGGACAGGAGACAACGCTCGTATGTCATAGGCCTACTTGCTTGGAATTGGTCTTTAAAAGGTTCCGATGAAGTTTTTATTATGGAAATTAAATTTTATTATTATTAAAATATATATATATATATATATATTGTTGTGATACAACCATTCAAGAGACTTAATTAACGAATGATAAAATCAATTGAAGGATCATATCTCAATACCTGATTGGAACGGACACTCACATACAATTAAAAGAATGGGAAATTAATTAATTAAAAGGTTAGTTACTTAATGGAAGGGGATCGTATAGTGGGAAATAGAATTTAGAATATCAATAATAATTGCTTTGTGTTTTAAAATATTAAACCATTTGTATGTGAGCGCCTAAAAATTATTATAAAAGAATTATAAACTTTCATAAATCAACTTTGCATTTTTTTATTTATTACCATACATACCTGTTTCAGGATCTAAAAAATAAAATATAGCATAATTCAATAATAATATTTTTTGTACTTCTATTGATGATCATCATTTTTTTTTTTTTAAATGAAGAAATAGTTCTTGATAATTAAATACAAAATTAGATGAAAAGTTCCTAAATGAATGAGTCCAAAATCATTAGTAATTATTTTCTTTTTATTGAGTTTATGATTTTAATGTTCTGATAAATCAAATGATTCGAAAACATGATATTATGATAAGCAAATTATGTAACATTATAACTTTTTTTTTTTTTTATATTTTGCACATAATTATATGCAGGATGCCATTATGAAATGAGACACTAAGTGAATCTTAATTATTACTTCTTGCTGTAGAAGGAGCATATTACAATGAAAAGTATGTGAATGTTGATTATATTATCTGAACAAGAACAGAATAATCAAAGTATACTAATTCCTTTTTTTATAAATTTCTTGAAAGATGATTCTTAACCAAAATAATAGTATTTCATCTTCTAATATAATTTTACCATAACCATTCCTTTGAACTGATAATCAACAGGCAGAAAAACCATGAGAATACATTGAATTAAAATTGACTATAGCAGAGAGTGCCTAAGCACTCCCCTACTTGCACACAACCTTTCATCACAAAACTAATTCTTCACTGTTTAACTTATCTTCACACCAATCTCAATGATGTACTTAGTTATTGATTATTTTACCTTCAAAATATTCCTTTGATGCTTTTAAATATTCTCAACTCACTGCACATATATATATATATATAAAATGGCAAAAATGAATGTCCCCGAAGGGACCCCTTTTTTTCAATACCACCTTCAAGTCACCAGAATCTTCGAGAGAAAAGCGAGTCAGCACAATTTCTCCCGCGCTCACCGGATGTTGCCATACCAAAAAAACTAAATTCACGCTGAACCGGGGAGGTTCCTTTGCCAATCATCGAAAAAAAAGGGATGTCGTTTTGCCGCAGTTTTGAAAGAGGGTGTAGACCGTACATGAAAATATGAATACAGCAGCGTGTTATATTTTAATTTATGAAAAGAGACAATTGGCCTATTAATGATTATATAAAATAAAAGCAATTTTGAATAATATAATTTTGAATAATAAATTTAAAGTAAAATAAAAAATATTTAATGAATTATAAAAAGAAATGTTAATTTTGAATAGTAAAAATAATAACGTGTTGTGACGAGTCACAACATATATATATATATATGTATATATATACACATACATATATATATATGTATATATATATACACATACATATATATATGTATATATATATATACACACATACATATATATATATACATATATATATATATACACACATACATATATATATATACATATATATATATATACACACACACATATATATATATATACATACATGCATACATATAGCTATGAATCTGGAACACACATCTTAAATGAAATTATATTCATAAGATTCGTTGACGATGTGTTGACAGCTTGCGAGGAAGAAGGATTATGCGGTGGATTTTAGTTTTTATCCAAGTGGTTTAAATCTAATCGAAAACACCAAAAATGATGACGGAATCGTTAATTTTTTGGTTCTTAGTTTTGTTAATAATAAACAAGACGGAAAACATCATAAAACATTTTTTCGTATCTATGATAAATGCAACGATTTTAAATTTGAAATTAATTATCTTGTTCCTTAGACATCTAATCTCAATAAACGAGTGTTTAGAAACGTCATTAGGAATTATCTGATCAGAAGTAGAAGATTGAACATAAAGACAGAAGACCGATATTCGTGTTTGAAAGGATACTTTGGGGAAGCCCGTAGGATTGGATATCCCAGGCGATTCCTTTGTGGTATCATATTGGATTTTTACAATATCGATTTACAAGAGTGCAAATTAAGATTAACGGATTTTTAGTTGAATCTGTGGCAACGGTATACAGTATATAATCTGAGATTCCTCGGTTCTCAGAGTTATTCTGGTGATGAAGGGGATGGGGTAGAGCGTTTGTGTGCTGAGTTCGATGAATATATTGGTGGTGTTGGCATGAGGTGGATTCGATTGGTTTCACATAAGGTATTTCTTTTGGATTTGGAACCTCGCTTTGAACAGAAAATGTATTTCATCATAGGATAATGTGAAGATTGAACTCAAATATTTGAATAATAAAAGCTTCCTGTCAATCATTTTTAGCCATATTAATCCGTAGTAGTGGAATTTCTTATTGTAGATCTTGTTTCTAAAATTACTAACACCCTCCTGCACTTAGATTGCATGTTTATTTGTACTCAAACCTATACCGCATGTTTTCTTTTGTTTATATTTGAATTAATTTTTCCATTTGTTTTTTCTATTTGTTTGATTGTAATGTTGGTATCTTCATTTTTAATTATTTTAGAATTTACATGTTCTTAAAAAAATGAAATTCGGCTTGTACAATAAGTTACATTTTCGAATAGTTACTTTATTTTTAACCCAATTTTTATATGGTTTTAAATTTTGTCTTCCTTTTGTTGAGAATTTATAAAATATAGTATTTTATTTCGAGAGAACCAGTTCTCAACATTTTGTAAGTAATCAAATCAGATATATTATGTTAGGCGCATAGTTTTAACTGAGTAATTTTAAAATTATGTGAAAGTGTAAATCAAATCAAAGTAACACGGGTGTAGATTGTTTTTTAAATTACTTATTTTTAATATTTTGTACTTAATTACATGCAGTCATTGTCTAATTGAGTTACACAAATTTACCAAATGTAAAATAGCTTGTTATTGGCTATTTTGCCCGTAATGCACTTAGTTCTTGTTACAGCCTCACCTAACAGTGGCCAAATAGTTAGACAATTGTTCTGCCAACCTTCAGACCCTTGGATCCAAATGCATTGGGTACAAGGGGTTAGCTACTGATATACCGTATTTACTCGTGTATAAGTCGAGAAATTTGTGACAAGAAAAAGCTTCAAAGTATGTGTGGGTGTGTGTGTGGGGGGGGGGTCGACTTATATGGAGTCTTAAAAAAAATCATAAGTCTAAACGTTCTTTTTTCCCACGAGGTAATCCATCCTAATACGATGCGGTAGTAATTATGCAATTGCGCACTCCGAATTTCTCTGCATTTCAAAACTCTCCTGTGAGTCACTGCTTTCCGATGCTCCTGACTACCAGCGTATCGCGTCATCAAAAAATATATATACAACTATTACATACAACTCGCTCATTTCATTCGATGATTATCTCTCACTTCTCCGATTACGGCCGATCGTCTTCGACAAAAAATGGCTCTTTTCAGAGCTACACACTCCATAACACAGATTGTTTAAAACTATAATGTAGGATTATAAGTTGAAAGTGTTTTTTGTTTTGTTTTTTGAAGAGAGTATCTACTAACAACTGTGCTGCTTCAAGTCTATTTGGGGTTAACGAAAAACTTGGCTCAAATAATGAGCGGAATCCAGATATTGTTTTGATTGTGCTTGGACAAGGACGCTTGGGACAGGGATTCGATACCTGCAGGAAATGGTCATGAAATCATTCAAGAAATGTTGCTTTAGTAATTGATGGCATAGATGATTATGGTTTTTTTTATAAATGACGATGACAATGATTTTTATGACATGGGCTTAGATGGGATTGCTGATATTTACATAACACGCCAATGGTTTTTAAAACTATATGGCAAGTTTGAATCAGACTGTATGTATTAGGCCTATGACACACAAGTATTGTCTCCTGTTCTTTTTGAGGATACTGCATGCTGGGGTAAAAGAATGCCTGGAGCTTGTCACACGAGAACGTGCATCCCCAAAATGGACAGGAGACAACACTCATATGTCATAGGCCTACTTGCTTGGAATTGGTCTTTAAAGGGTTCCGATGAAGTTTTTATTATGGAAATTAAATTTTATTATTATTTATATATATATATATATATATATATATACACACACATATATACATACATATATGTATATACACATATATATACATATATGTATATACACACATATATGTATATACACACCAGGCTTCGGGAAATCGGCAAAATCTAGCCCGTCCGCGAGGACGGCTATTGAAATTTTTTACCCGTCCTCGAAAATTTTTACCCGTCCTCCTAAGAATTTTTTTTCACTTTATATTCCTTAATATATGTGCTTAAATACATCGTACAACAATAATAAATTAGAACCAACTGCCTCACGATGAAGTGCGATAACTGCATATTCATACACCACCCCCACAGCACTTAACCGCCGCAATGAAAGTCGCGGACGCGGAGTCTCCGATAATGTATCTGACCGGCGGAATTCCGATCTATGGGTGGGGTCAAAGGGGTAAGATCTGTAAGGAATCGCTCCTTTTTTCAATGTTTGGTAACTTGAAGGCTTGGTAAATAAATAATCATATAAATCCTCTTGTCTCTAAGCAGTTTAAACCTCATCGGTACTTTTAATTTCTAGGGAATGTAGTCAATCAAGATTAAAATCTTCTTGGACTGAATAGATGTTTCATACTTTAACTTCAGTTGTCAAACAACTGGAGCAAATGCCATGAATTAATTTTAAACGTTTTAGTTTTAAAGTTGAAGCCAAAGTGGGGAAGAAAATAAAACACTTCTAGCTGAAACTAGAAGAATCCATTCCAAAAATTCAAACTTGTTACTTACTCCCGTCTATTACAGCAAATGAAAATTTTATAGTTTGGGTTTTAAAGAGTTAAATGGTGATTTGGGCTTAGGCCCGGGCTGGACTTGAGTTTTCTATTGTTTCGGGCAGTGTTGAGTCTGTTTTTTTTTTTAAACGTCCGTTACGACCGGGCCGAACATATTTCTTTTGAAAATTTTTAAAATGGATTTAAATTGAATGCATGAACTTATTGCTTTTATTTCAGCTGTGTAAAGATAAATGTTTAAGAAAACAAACTAAATTATCCGTACAAAATTTTGAAAAATTTACTTTTAACATATTTGAATACAAATTATTTCGGGCCTGCTGAGACGCAGTTATCTTCAGGCCGAGTTTATTCTACATTTATAAATTTCTTCGGGCTTGGTCTGGATTTAAGCATTGGTATTGTCAGTCTTATGAAAATCCGAAAATTTCCGCTCATGTAGACCTTGAAAAGGAGAAGAGAACATGTCACTTCGATCGTGAGTGCGCTATCGCATTTTCGTGCGATCATCGGATTCACTGGGTGGATGATGAGGGGAGAAAAAATAACTAGCGCCTATGGTTACAATTCAGATCTGACGGCTCGCCTAGAAAGAAGGCATTGATAATGCACACTAGGGGGATTTGCAGGTGACGACATTTCAATTTTCGCCACAATTTTACGATGACAACAATTTGTTATCTTTTTTTTTTTTTTTACGGAATCTCTAATCTCAAGGTCGTCCGAGAGGACGGCAACTTCTGAAAATTGGTCGTCCTCGCCGAATTTTAACCCGGCGAGGACGGGCAATTTCCGGAAGCCTGATACACACATATATATGTATATACACACACATATATATATATATATACATACATACATATAGCTATGAATCTGGAACACACATCTTAAATGAAATTATATTCATAAGATTCCTTGACGATGTGTTGACAGCTTGCGAGGAAGAGGATTACGCGGTGGATTTTAGTTTTTATCCAAGTGGTTTAAATCTGATCGAAAACACCAAAAATGATGACGGAATCGTTAATTTTTTGGATCTTAGTATTGTTATTAATAAACGAGACGGAAAACATCATAAAACATTTTTCGTATCTATGATAAATGCAACGATTTTAAATTTGAAATTAATTATCTTTTTCCTTGGACATCTAATCTCAATAAACGAGTGTTTAGAAACGTCATTAGGAATTATCTGATCAGAAGTAGAAGATTGAACATAAAGACAGAAGACCAATATTCGTGTTTGAAAAGATACTTTGGGGAAGCCCGTAGGATTGGATATCCCAGGGGATTCCTTTGTGGTATCGCATTGGATTTTTACAATATCAATATACAAGAGTGCAAATTAAGAGTAACGGATTTTTAGTTGAATCTGTGGCAACGGTATACAGTATATAATCGGAGATTCCTCGGTTCTCAGAGTTATTCTGGTGATGAAGGGGATGGGGTAGAGTGTTTGTTTGCTGAGTTCGATGAATATATTGGTGGTGTTAGCACGAGGTGGATTCGATTGGTTTCATATAAGGTATTTCTTTTGGATTTTGATTAATTTCTGTATCTTTATTTTCGGCAATTCCTTTAGTCGCAAGGACTTTCTATGTACGGTGCCAGTTTTCCAGGAGTGTTTGCCGCGGCACTCAAAGCATTCTTTTAAACGGGGAGTGGGGGTCACCCCCCCCCCCCCCACACACACACACACACACACCACCACCACCACTTTTTGATACTGTTTATTCTTTCATTGAATTTTATATCGTGCATAAAATTGTGTTTGCTACTTTGCGCATACTCTTTTATTGTTTAACTGGTATACATTGCCTTATTGGTAATATTATTCCAAACATTAGTTTAAAAGTTTTTAAAGTTTATATTTATGTACATATACATACATATGTATATATATTTCAATTTCAAGTGCTTTTGAATAATTTATTGAAAAATAATATTCTCTTTTTGGGATCAACTTATATGCGAATTTTGGATTTTTTCTGATTTTTTTCTCTGAAAGTAGGGGGTACACTTATACACGAGTATATGCAGTATTCTTTCTCATGACCATGAAACCTTTTTGATCACCAGAACAGATCATGCAGGGCGATCTTTCTGCAATGACAAGCTAAAAAAAAGAAACACGTATGGGGAAAAAAAAAATTGAGCTAATACAACTGGCAGCCGCATGAGCAACTACTTATAGTACTCTGCACAACTCGCCTAACTTAAAGCACGTCCATAAAATATGGCATAACTTTTGAACCATTGTACAAATATGAGACAAAATTATTTCAACAAAATTTTCTCTGCAAGAGCTTTGAAATATGACCTAAATGAACTTTCTAAGTTGAAAATCAAAAAAAATATAACATTATAAAATTTGCATTAAATTACTTTTGGTTTCTTTTTCTGAGAATATTTGTCACTTTTCAACTACTCTTAAGACTTGGGACTGTGCTCCTGCTGAGGAACACTGATAAAAATCCTTTCCTATCCATCTTCATTATCTAAATATTCTGCCTTAGAGCATCTGACAAGTGGTCTGATTTTCCTGTATTTGTTCAGGTTTTTTTTTTCATCTTGTTCCGGGAATCCGATTTTAGGCCAGATTAGTCTGATTTTTTATGTCCATTGCATTTGTAATTGCAGAAGATTAACTACAGGTCACAAAAGTCATAAAATCGGAAGTAGGTCACGAATGTCAAGAAAATGTCACAAAATGAGAAACAAAGTCACGAATTTTGAAATAATGTTTTCCCATTTTTTCGTCTGAAAATCCATTTTCCCATCTGATCATATAATCGGTCCTTGCAAACAGTGATTATTCCCACAACATTATAAGAGAGAGAGAGATTATCAATGATCATCTAATTAATATGAGAGAAATACATTTGCATCAACTAAAATTTTTATAATTATTTCGTGTTATATACAAGAAAACTATTTTTCAGATGTATTAATGAAATGAAGGCTATATTGTACCAGTACCGTGATAAATGGCATTTGTGTGCGATGCTCCTTATATTTCATTTTATTGTGAATGTATTTTAATTGTGAAAATAATTTCCACTTCAGCGAAATCTGTTTGCATCGTCTAAAATTTTTGTAATTATTTCCTGTTTTTTACAGAAAACTATTTTTCCAATATTATTAGTAAAATGAAGGACTATTTTGTGAATAGCAGTATTAAAATAATAATTTGGGTACTTAAAAATATGCAACCATTTCAAAAGCATATAATTAGAATTTGATGCATTTTCATTTAAATTTACGTATCTTTAAATTTTTAATTTAATATTAACATTTGTTTCATCTTAATATAAATAAATATAGAAGTTCTTTAAATATAGAAGTCATAATAATTTTTGTTCAAATGAGTTCTGAGAATAAAAAAAAATTAAAAAATATAGGTTCAAAATTATTACAGCATGCAGAAAAAGCTAAATCAGATACAATTTTAGCACTTTTAAAAAATAATTAGATAGATTATTCTATTTCATTGTTAAGTACGTGTTAAATAAGCTCAATAAACAGGGTGTTCAGATAATACAGCGACAAACTCAGAGGGTTGTTAGTAGACATCAAGAGGAACTCAAATTTAAATGGAACATTGTGTTGCAAACCATGTGTAGTCAATAATCACGAAAATACATATGCAGTTTCAAACATCATGCAGGGACGACAAAAAGTACAATAATAACTACAAAAAGATTTATTTGACAGCATGTTTGCAACACAGCTTGTGGTGCACAGTACAATGCTGGAAAGGGGAAGATAAGATTGATGTGAACGAAATTACTGCAGGTGTTGTTCGAAGTGGCTACTGCGGACATCATTGCACAGTCTACAACGATGTAAGAATAATTTCCGGACCTCTTCGAAGATACCGAGTGTGCTATTGATGTCTGCTGCAGCAACGACAATCTGTGCTATAAGATCCTGTGGTGTGTCCACAGGCGTCTCATAAATGAGTGATTTAAGGTGACCCCAGAAGAAGTCCAACGGATTGAGATCCAGCAAAAGTGAATCCAAGCAACGGGTCCGGCACGTCCAATCCACCACCCTGGGTATGTAGCATCGAGGTGGTTATGCATGACGTGGGTGAAATGTGCTGGGGCACCATCATGCATGAATCGCATGCCTCACTGCACTGCGACCGGTACAGTCTACAGCAATTCTGGTAGGAAATGTTGCAGAAAATGCAACACTGCTTATGCCAGACATCATGAGTGGACCCATGAACACATTCAGCGATCAACTGACATCCGCTTTCCCTCTCTGGAGTCAAAGCCTACATACATATGTTCGCGATTTTTACCTACTGAACATGGTTTGTGACACCATGTTCCATTTCAATTTTTTGTTCCTCTTGATGGCTACTAACAACACTCTGAGTTTGTAACCGCATTATCTGAACACCTTCCTTGTATGTAAGTATCAGTTGCTTTACAATTTAAGGTTTAATGCATTAATGCACAGTTTTAGTGTGACCAAAAATCTTAATTTCCTTCCCCTCGAGCAATGTGTTCCTATTTTTTCTTTGTGGTAGGTTGGTGGCTTTTATGTTATTTTCATTTTTAATATTCAGATGAAATGTTTTGTTTAGAAAAGATAACATTATTTTTGTACATTACCAAGCTGCATATATTTTATATCTAAAGGCATTTGTGTTGCACAATCAAATTGTATTAGATGGCAAACACTCATCTTTTGGCATTAGATCTGAAAATAAGCATGTGCCACAAGTCGATTAAACAACTCAATTTGGCAATTAAATAAAACAACTAACCGACCACCATGCTCCCCATTAAAAATAGAAGTGCAGAAATGTGGAAAATGTTAAACAAGTACATTCCCTCTTCCAACAGATTAAAACTTTTAAACCGTTTTCATCTTTTTTTTTCAACTTAAGATTTTGTTAAATTATTTATGTCTAGTATGCATTTGGGGTAAAAAATTCTGAAGATTTGAACTCTACGCATTTTTGCTCTAAACCCAATATTTAAAAATATAGATTTCTGGACTAGAGTTCTTTTGAGCTGCAATTTTCAGGAACATGTATGTGTTTATGTTGAGTCTGTCAAAACACAGGATGATTGAAAGGAAAGAGTTGTGTCTAGATTAGAAATGTACCGAATCAAGATTTTTCCGAATACCAAATATTCGGCCTCAATTGAAAGCCGAATATTTGGCTGAAGCCGTATATTCGGTGGTGGTTTCAGATGCCATAAATTCTCAGAGATCTGTAAAGGATATTATTTCCATGGCAAAAATAATTGTAACACACTTTAATCACTCTCCATTAACTTGTTTCAATTTGAAAAATATTGATTGGTAAGCATCTAATTTGCAGTGTTTGCAGTTTAATTTTTGGAACTTAAATTTAGGAAGTCCGTTTACTGCTAAAACTTTACTTGTAACATATATTCAACATTGAGATGACAATATTTTTTATGCCAAAGTATGGTATTAACATTCGTTTCAGAAAATGAGCTACTCGACTTACTTTTATAAATGTTAAATCTTTAACATTTTGAATCCCTTCGTTGATTTGTCTCCTAACTCCCTTAGAATTTCCAAAATCGAATCTTAGTTTATCTTAGTTTAGCTTTTGAAATCTGTTTGGTATTTACCTTAGTTTCTCTATTTTTTAGACATTTGAGTTTACTATCGTTATGTCTATCTTCATTTTCAGATTTGCTATTCTTATCCTTTTGATCTCTGATATCCTTTAAGCCAGGGGTGGCCAACCCAAATGACCTTGCGGGCCACTTCGGAAAAACATTATAATCCCGCGGGCCGCATATATATATATATTTTATTGCCAATGGCTAGGCACTTGACTCACCCTCAATTGACTTGACTCATCGCTGCAGTGCAATACTGCCCACTTCTAAGTATGTATAAAAACAGAAGCAACGTGATAAAATAGAAACAGTTATGGGATTTATCTGTTACAAAACACTACACTAGAAACAAAAATATTGCACAAAATAATCGTATTTTGTAAAGTTGTAATGAATCTCGCGGGCCGCAAAATTATTCAAGGCGGGCCGCATGCGGCCCATGGGCCGCGGGTTGGCCACCCCTGCTTTAAGCTATCCAATTCATATTGGGGCTTTAAAAAGTACAATCCTAATTTTCTTTTAGCATAGAAATATTTTTATTCTTTTGGTGTAAAAAACCAAAGTATCGCCTTTTCTCCATGAAAAGAACAATTATTTTCTTCTAGCACTGCAGCCGCTAGAAGATTCCGACATAATTTAGGGGAATACATCACTTTGTTCAAAATGATATCATTTTTTTACCATTAACAATAACATACATTTTGATTGTTCCGATAGCTTCAATTGGACTTTCGATGTTACCTACTGCCAACGACATTGAAGTATCCTTCATTTCTTTGTAATTTAAAAACGATTTGTTGTTGCAGAACTGACATGTGGCAGCAGTATCTATGACCCAATTGAACTTATCAATGGGATCCATAGCAAAACTGGTTTCAATATTTGTTTTTACATTTAACTCAACAATACTAGACATACTTTTTAATTTAAGTTTAGGACAGTTTATCTTTAAATGATCTTTTTACATAGATAACAAGGTTCTATTTGTGCCTTTTTAATTTTAGGTTTAGCTTGAAAATTTCTTAATGAATTACGTACAGAAACATTTTTACTTTTACATAATACAAAATATGATGAATTTACACTTACTTTGAGGTCCTGGCTTTGCTACCTCAATCGACCTTCTTCTGCAGAAAGTTCAGCTTGTATCTTTTCAAGAACAAAGTCAGCGTCCGGCCACCGGTATATTATTTAAACTATACCTTGGTATACATCTGGAAGATGCCAGATTGCTTGGAAAGCCACATAGAGTTCCTCTATAGGATGATTAACGTCCTTTAGTTTAGAAACAGCTTTCTTTAGACGTGCACTGAATATATCAATCGACTCGTCTATTTCCGGATGGATATTGAAGAACTCGTCGAGTAGTCACACTAAATTTGCTCTTATTGGTGCGTCGAAATGGTTTTTCAACTTTTCCCATGCATCAGCGGGATCATCTGAAATGCTGATCAACTCTTTATATTCTGGCAATAGTCCATAAAAGAGCATAGATAGAGCTTTGTCATGCCGACGGATAAATCCCTCCTGGTCCCATCTGGATGTTGTTTCGTCGGTGGGCTTAATGCTTCTTTCAATGAATCCATAACAGCCTTCGGCTTTCAGGGCAAAGGCCATGCTGTTACTCCAAGTTGCATAATTGTCTCTGGTGAGTAATGGCATTTTGACAGGCTCCATGATTCAGTAGAACTTCATTTAAACTTCTTTTAGCTGAATTTGCTTTCACTACGATGGGCGGACTTAAGCTCCATCAATTTGACTCAGCTTTCCTGGGCTTATCCTTTTCGGATAATCTTCTCGACTTTACTGGCCCTATAACCTGCCTGTAATTTTAACATAATTTCCTCTCAGGGTAAATGTAGATAATGTTAAACTTTCTTACTTGTAGCAAAGTAAGAGTGGAAAAAAGACAGAGTCCATTCTTGAAAACGAAATCAGTGTTTTATTCAAAACATCAGAGTCTTGCCTATTAGTATAGGCTAGTTGCGGTAACAAGTAAGCAGCCGTTAACATATGTACAGGTTTTGAAGTTTGAAATGACTGGTTAAGAAGTTTAGCTTGGAAAAGCATTAGTAGGCATTACTAACCACGTTATGCCATTCCATTTCCACCACTTCGAAGGTCAAATACTGGAACATGATTGAAACTTCGCACATTTTTGGAGATGACTAGAATGACATATTACACATTACTGAATGATTTTTCCCGGCCATCCATTTTGTTGCTCCATGTCTTCGGATGAGTCGGATGGTCTGGGCTTTCGACATTACTGAATGAGGTCAGCCGTGTGGTCTGGGTCTTCAACATTCAACATTACTGATTGACCCCCCCACTGGGTTCCAGTCTAAATTGGGTGGCTCTTCCCGGCAGTCCAAACAGTTACCTTCCACCTTTCTGGTAGGTCGGATGGTCTGGGTCTTAACAACAACATTACTGACTGACACATCAACGATTATAATTGTAAAACACCGGGTAAATTGAAAAGCTTTAACATCGTGACTAACATAATCAATAACAGATCAATAGCGAACACATACGTAATTTTGATACTAATGCATTACTTGCATTACCGTACATTCTTACTATCTTACACCACCTCTACATCCATCGATCATCTATTGATCCACTGATTCTACACTTCTTTACCTCCTACACTTTCTACTGATTCTTCCAAACCGAACTTCCTATATATGCCAGGACCTGTACCTTCAATTATCAATCAATCAAATAAATTAAGCAAATAAACTAAACATATGTGTGCAACCTTGAAGCCTGCTAACAATCTTAAATAAATGCCTGCTATGTGGCCTTATATTAACTTGCTAACACTCCTAAATAAGCACCTGCTGCTTGGTCTTGGTAGTTTACTACCTAAATAAATGCTGATATAGGAGAGGATAGGTCTTAGTGGTTCACTTTTACAGTTATCTTTTTCAATTAAATAGAAATATTGATTTACCTGAAACAATTCAATAATATTCTTTAAGCCTTTCCAGTCCTCCCCTATTTTTTTTAAACATAATTTGCAATCCATGGGGGAGAAGAATTGTGTGCTCATAAAATGGACCACTCTACCTTGCAGATGGGGTAGACTGGCCCACTTCTTGGTGCACAGTGAACCGACCTTCAATGTGGTTACAATATAAATACATTTTTTCAATTAATATAACATTTTATTATGCAAAATGTTATGTTGAAATATTAATGAAAACCTTTAAATATGAAGTTAATGAAGAGAAAAAGTTACAAAAGTTAACATTTGTTAAGTGCTAACAAATATAAATAAAATCATTTAACTTCAATATTTGTAAATGAAAGGGATACTAGGAAGAATTATCCTAGAATTTCCTTGTTGCACATATGAATCAGAAAGAACCATAACAATGTCCTTGATGTTGATAACAGATTCATCTACAGTTTCTGGAAATAAAAACTGGTTCCATAAATCTTATAAGAATCATCATCAGTTTTTTGTAGTACCAACCCTACATAATGGGCAATGTCTTATCTTTGTTGAAAATTTTACAAGTACATATTTTCCAGCTTTAGAGAATGGGCATACTTCTTCAGGAGTTCGGATTGTATTAATTTCATTATTTCGAAATGTTTGAGGTTGAATGCCAAAGCAACTGGATCGCAGATAATTACAGTAAATTTCTTGTGATGTTGGATGATATGTTACAATATTCCTGTAACTTAAAATGCTTTTTGAACATTGTCTTGTGTCATGACTTGAGGAAATGTTATGCCAGCTAAAGTTGAAATATTATACATTTTTAATGACTTTCTTGGCTTTGCATCATTATAGAGTAAAACTCTTAGATATACAGCCAGATGCAACAGTAGCCATTTTGACTCTCAGTGGAAGTGATGGCTATACATGGCAGAAAGAGGGTTACTTTCTCATCCTTTTATCGGAATCTCGAAAAAATCAAAACATTCTAGACTACTTTCTTTAATGATGGTATAATTTTTTTAAAAGCAGAAAGCATCTATTGACAGCAAAATTGCGTATCAAATATCATCCATGTAACGTGTGCGCCATTGAAATAGCACAGGCAGATAACTGTGTTGACCAATTAGAGTAAAACGGCTGTTGTGTCAGCCTGTATATATAACAGCCATGGAGTCACATACTCTGTTACTTAGAAGTCCAAACTCTGGTGTTTAGAAGTCCAAATACTGATCTGTCAAGGGGCTGCATTTTGTGGCTGGTATGTGGATGAAAAGTGAACGTATGAATCCCATTACTTTTAGCCAGATCCAGAACAGGAAAAGAAATGCGATTTTCATGGTTGTCGAGACATAACAAAATAGGTTTTTCATTGGTGCACTGTATACTTAATAAATTGCTCCAGGAGTAATAAGAAATTTTGAGCTGTCATCCAATAAAGGTCGAGATTAGCAGTTGCCACATCGCCATGGGCGACTATGGAATTATTCTTGCCGACCGTAAAATGTAATGTCTATCGCCAAAAATGGCGACTTGCAAAATTTACATGTTTCTGTACCAGAATGTCAGACGTCTAATCTATTTCGAGTTTCACGAACACCCGCATGTATTAGCCTAATCCCTCTGAGCCAAACCCAAATTAGACAGTTGGTAAACATGACCGGTATCATAAAAGGTTTTTCATTGTCTCCCCTCGGGTTAATATTCTGTAGATATCCCATTTATGTCTCCCCAACCCAGCCATTAAAATTCCCTCTTGCCCGTGGTGATTCAACTTAAACGAGCAATTAACGAAATCATGATCGGCCTAACTCATCACCTCCGAGACCAGAGACCGGAGCACTGACTTTTGACTTCTCAGCTTGTAGGCCCACTGTGAGTAGGTCTTCCAGATCGCGATCAGAGCATTTGCTATTTGCTTCCCTTTTGTTTCTCTGTTTGATGTAAAGGAGCTGAAGTATGCTGAAACTAAAGTATGTAAAGTAAGCTAAAGTATGCTGAAACTAAAATAATTACTGAATACTATCTTTTTCTTTCAATATCATAAGATAATCATAAAAAATAATCTCAGAATTTAACTTTCACTATACTCATTTATTTATTTATTTTATTTTATTTATTTTTTTTGCTGTTGTTGTAAATTGTAAAATGATTTAGAATTAAGATAAAATACTAGTTAAATGTCATTCATTAACCTATGCACTATAATTTGTAGAAGTTCAGGTTATACAGCACATCTTATATTCCTTTTTTTACTACCACACATTAACAAATAGTAAACAATTTTGCTTAAGTATAGAGTTTGAAATACCTCAGGGGCTTTGCAAATTTAATAAAGCTGTATAATAGAACTTTTTGACATTAATATTTCATTTATAATTCCATTGAATTGAAAATGTAAGAAAGATTAAATTAGCTTTGTATTATTAAAATAACATTAACTAATATAATGAAATATGCAATGGCAACCTGAAATTGTAAGTTGGTTACTTTACTTTTTTTCCAAGCAAATTTAACAATTTTTAATAACATAACAGTTTATTCGCTGCAGTAAAAAAAATGTGCACAACCTAAACACAAATGACTTCTTAACCCATTCTTTTAAAATTTCAGCATGCCATAACAAATAATGAATAATATACATGCAATCAGGGTTCAAGAAACACTGTCACCCAGTCACCACTGGCGACCAACTGTTTATTGAAAAAACGTATGTATAAACATCGTAATTCAGGGTTCCCATGAACGTGTTGTTCATATTCTAATTTTTCATGTGAACAACTCACTTCGTTCTCAGAAGTGAATCGCGATGTTTTTTCAACATGCGAATCAGGCAAATTGAGTGCACGACACGTATGCAAGTAATTTGCATATTTGGAGGCATTTCCAGAAACAAACTTGTTCCAGAACAATCCCATCTTTATGTATATATAGTGGACTCATTCAAAGGCACTTCAGACTTAGTAGAAATCGAAGAATAGATCGATCTATGACATAGTCGAATGCTGATATACGGACAGCTGATCAAGACTAGCTGGATGCTGATCGATGTGGATTTAAATTATATTTAGTAGACGAATTATGTCTGAATGACCATGCAATTAAAGGTCATTATACTTACTTTTTGATAGTTTGTGACGTCGCGTAAAGTGCTTTTACGGTATCAGTTATATTTGGAAAATGCTTATCCAAATGAACTATTTACGCTAAGTGTGACACCAGTCCAGGTGGCTTTGCAAGTGTACATATAAAGATTAGACAATGTTGTTAATTTTATTAACTTTAATCGGAAATGCCTTTGAGATGATCCGGAAAGTAATGAACGAAGCTCTTTTGAGCATATTTGCTCAAGTTGTACATACTCCTGCTTTACTGTAAAAATGTTACCAAGTGATGTATTACTATTTTGGTAATGGATTCTTCATTCACTAATAAAAGTGATTTGATTTTCTAATATGACTCAGTCTTTCTTTTCAACAATGGATATTTATTGTTTACTCTGCTACGCAGTTATGAAATCAACATTCAACTGCACAAAGAAAATATTTCTTCCATAATACGTATAGTCTATATGGATGTCAAGGTTACGGGCGGATGAAACGTTTAAACTGCAATTAAATGCCTATAAAAAGTAAAGACTTTGTTTACGAAAAGAAAACTATAGCTTCTAAATTTTTGAGCTAATCGAATCCACAGATGGGGCTGTCAGTCGGCACCATTTGCATGTGTGAGAAAGTAAACAGAAGTGCTAATATTTTGCTTTTTCTTCATTTACACGCCATGCCATGGAGGCGATAAAAACCGAGCGGCTAACACGTAATAATTATGTCACATGGAGAACTGAAATCTCATTTGCTCTCAAAGCTGAGAGATGTTTCGGATACGTAGACATGTCAGTGAAACCAGTGGATGAAAATACGTCACGTAGGGACAAAGACGAGTTTATGCTGTGTAGAGATAAAGCTCTGGCTATCATCTATCAAAGCTTGTCGCCGGAATACAAAGAATTAATTAACATCACGGATGACCCAGCCGACGCTTGGGAGAGACTCCAACAACACTTTGATGCGCCTACTCATGCCAACTTAGTTCACCTGTTAGACGAATTCTTTTCCGTACGTCCGGAACCCGATGAGCCGATAGAAATCTTCTGTTCGAGACTCAGGAGGGCAGTGACGAAGTTAAAAGATGTAAACTAGCCAGTAGAGGACCTTTACATATCCTTCCAGGCAATCTGATACTTATCAGAGGAGTTCCGCAGCATCATCCAGATTATTTACTGCTGGAAGGACGAGGATTTTAAATTAGATAAAATCCAAGCCAAGTTCGCAGTGGAGGAAGGATGATTACGTCAGCAGACTAAAGACTTAAACAATGTGAGTGTTAACTCTTATGCATTTTTAACTTCTAAGTTTAACAAAAATGTCAGTGTTAATAAATTTAATAAGTCTAGAAATGTTAATACAAAGAGTGTAAAAAAGGGACCATGTTACTATTGTAAAAACATGGGTCATTTTAAATCCAGTCCTAAAAAGTCCAGTTGAGGCTATTGGTATGGTAGAAATGTTTGTCTAGTTAAAGGACAAGAAAAATGTTATTACTTTGAATAATGTGATGTATTCACCAAAGCTTAGACGTAACCTATCAGCAGCCTCTGTTCTGGAGGAACAGGACTTTAGTTTTAATGGGGCTAATGGGGTATTGTGGTTTTTAACGCCTGAAGGCGAAAAAATTTTCTACGCCAAACGGAAAGAATGTTTATACTTCTTAAAACTACAATATAGTTCTAAAGGGCAAATTAATAACGTAGAAGACCGTAAGCCTAAAAATGAGGATTGAAAAGGGGATAGGAATTCTAAAAGAGATAGAAAACCCCAAATTAAAGAAACTAGATTGTTTAAAAATGTAAATAATATGCCTAAGTCTCATGAAACTAAAATTAAAAATTCTGATTCAGTAAAGTCAGTGACAAAACAGAAAATTGATGTGGGTAGCACTAAAGTTAATCATAGTAATTCAGCAACTGAGCTGAAGGATGTTAATAATTTATGGCATAAAAGATATTGCCACATCAATGCTGATTATATATATCAGATGAGCAAAGTTTCGGCAGTCAATGGACTCCCTAGAAGTACAGTAAAATTAACTGTAAGCATTCTAAATTGGCTAAATCTAGGAGAGTGTCATACCAGCCTATAGGTAGGATAAAGTCCACTAGACCATTGGTTCTCAACGGGAGCGGTGAGAGGATGCTGAGGGGTGGTGAACTTGTTTTGGGCAGTAGGGGGGCGGTGGGCATGTTTTGGGCAGTAAGGGGGCGATGAGCATGTTTTGGCATTCAAACTTAATTTTAAAATTCCCAAATTAATTTATTAAATCGATTATCCAATTTACACCATTTGTACCAGTAATGAAACAAACTCTTTTTCTGTAAATTATCTTTATTACTATTTCACAGCCGCCCCTTAGGATTGGAATTTAAAGGCTGCCTTCGACTGTCCTAGGTACTCTGTAATTGGATACTCCTTGAATCCTAATAAAACAAACTTACACGACGGCTCTGGAACCAGTAAGTTTCATCCCCTACGTTTCCCAGGTCTTCTCTTTCTTCAGTGCCGATAATTGTGTTCCCATTGTACAACCCCTCCATGCTTCTGGCCATCCAAATGGTTACCTTACACCTTTCTGGTAGGTCGGACGGTCTGGGTCTCAACCCCTCCACGCCTGTGGTTTGTAAAAAGAAGCAGGGGTTCGGTATTTTGCCTCTGGGTAATTGGCGATAGTTTCGTCTTTGTGTGTATTGATACAAAATGACATTCAGCACTCCCTATCGTGAAGATGTCAGGAAATACAATGAGACTCCTCTCACGCTATTCTCAGAATGGGGAGAGGAATTTGTCCGAAACAAATATAAAGTCTTATTTCGCTGTTGGGAAAAGGTTCTTCTAGATAAGATGACCTTGAAAAACTCGACACTACGAGCCCTTGGCCATCAGGATTCTTCTCCGATCCCAACCAGCACAGCGCATGCTTCAGCTGTTTTTGCCTCTGAATACTTGATTCATTCAAGCCATTTGGTGAATTCTCTTTATCGCGATTAATCGCAGTGCATGCGTTGAGAGTCCTTTCAGTATGAATGTTTGATTTGACCCGTGTTTCTTATGTTGGTTTTTGTTCGCTTCATTTCTGTTTTTTCCTCCAGTTTCGATTTGCTTTTATTGTTTATTTGGCTAGTCGGCTAGGTACGTGTGCTTATTAGTTCTTTATCGTGAATTATTAATTTTGAGAAATAGTTATCTTTCCCTCATCATATTTTGCTTCCACCAACGATGTCTGTTAACAGAAAGAAGTGAATGGTGATCATCTCACAGAATTTTGACTTCAAGGTAACATCAGTCGCCTCTCACCCTGGACTGTGGACTATCGTCAAAAAAATTTTAATTGCCTTCCCTTCCTCCTACTTCGTCGAGCGAGGATTCAGTGCTGTGATGGATCTAGGTATAAAAAAGAGAAATCGACTCCAAATCATGCAAAGAGGGGACTTGCGCTTTCATCTCACTAAAAATATTGAACCGAACATTAATAAACTGGCTCTGAACCATCAAGCACAACCATCCCACTGACGTAGGTACTTGATTGTTGAATTGATACTACTTTTTTAGTGTAAAAAAATTTTTTTTTGTTTTTTTTTTTCAATTATCTAATTAAGAATAAAGAACTCCTTTTAAGCATAAGTGTTTTTTTTTCCCACTGCATTAGTCATTTTAATTTTAACAAATAGACTGTAATTACCTGCTGTGGCAAAAATATCGAGTTAAACCAAACAAATTTGGTGTATAAGTCTATTGAAGAAAATTACTTAAAAATTTTGCCTCTTATAATTCAGTACCCCCCTCCTTCCCCATACCCTAAATTACAGAATTTTCACAAAGGGGGGGGGGGAGGCATTGAAAATTTTTTCGCTCTTTAGGGGGGCGGCAGCTTTAAAAAGGTTGAGAATCACTGCACTAGCCCATTGCAGTTGCTTCATATGGATGTTTGTGGTCCATTACCTACAGTTTCTTTAGGTGGTAACAAGTATTTTTTGTCAAAAGCAGATTACTTTAGCCAAAAGGTGTTTGTATTTTTCATGAAACAAAAATCAGAAGTTTTTAAAATTTTCAAGGAGTTTCAAGTTAGAGAGGAGAGGCAGTTAGTTAAAAAGATCCTAAGCATCCGGACGGATTTTGGGATAGAATTTTGTTATAACCAGTTCAAAGCCTACTTAAAGAATCTTGGGATTAAAGCAGAGCAAACAAATACCTATACACCACAACAAAATGGGGTATCTGAATGCTTTAATCTCACAGCCCTTGATTGTGTAAAGGCAATGTTACCTGAAAGTAAGGTTGATGACAAAATGTGAGCAGAAGCCATTGTATGTTTTACCTATACAAAGAACAGAGTCTGTCATAAGTTCAAGTGTAAAACTCCTCACGAACTCTACAGTGGTAGAAAACCAGCTGTTAATCACCTCAGGACCTTTGGTAGCAAAGCCTATATTGGCAAACCAGGTCAACTTAGAAAAAAATTGAATATGCGGGCTCAGGAGGGAGTCATGGTCAGTTATGCCACAGGCACCAAAGGATATAGAATCTTGATTCCAAGAGAAAAGCTGGTTATTGAAACCAGCAATGTAAGGTTTGCAGAGTGTGAGACAGTGGAAAGCATCCTGGACCTTATTTATGCCTTGAAGGTACCAAGTGATAGCTGCTATATTAGTTCTGAGGGGAATGTCTGAGGGGAAGGTCAGCTGAAAAAGCAGGAGAGAGTGAAGACACTGATGAAGATCCGTCTGAATCCAGTGAGGAAACAGACTCTCCTGTGGATTCTGATCTAACTCCTTGCTCAGATATTGCTTGGGAATGAAAGATCGTACCAAAACCCGATGGCAGTAGAACAGATGTTTATTACTATGTCAAGGGAGATAAGAAATGCTGAGGTCATATAATGACATAAAGAAAAATTGTGCAAAAAGAAACTTACAATACGATCAGCAATTATTTAATTTTAGGGAGAAGAAAAATTTAAAAGGGACCAGAAATAAACCAGAGGCGAGCAACGTAGAAATACAAATACCAATGAACTACAATGCAGCCATTAAATCTCCCCAATCTAAAAAATGGTGTGAGGCCATGGATGAGGAAATACCCATAATGCATGAGAGGGGCATCTGGGAGTGAGTTCCTGCACCAACCTCACAAAAGCAAATAGGCTGTAGATGGGTCTACACTTTAAAGAAGGATGAGAAAGGGGAAATCAAAAGATTTAAGGCACGTTTGGTAGCTCAAAGATATATACAAGAAAAGGGAGATTCATATGATGAAGTCTTTAGCCCAGTGGTTAACTTAAGTATAATTAGAGCCTTTTTCTCTATCTTTGTATGCTCAGCATTTTCAACTTGATGTCAAATCAGCATATCTTTACGCTAAGTTGAATCTAAAAATTTATATGAAATAACCTAATGATTATGTCGATCAGAATTACCAAGATTATGCATGTTTGTTAAAGAGAGCCATATATGGCCTTCATCAAAGTGGAAAGGAATGGTACATGGAACTTGACACCATCCTAAAGAAGTTAAACTTTTGAAATTTTAAATGGTGTAATTGTGCATACATATACAATAACGAAGTTCTTATGCTAATTTATGTTGATGATATAATTCTCTTTTCTAAATATCAAGATGATATAGACCATATTGTTTTTTTACTTAGCAATGAATTTGATATTAAGGTGTTACGGAAAATTAAACTGTTAGGGGGGGAATTTAAAGAAATTGATGATAAGTTTCTTATACATCAAGGCCAATACATTGAAAAAGTGTGTCGAATGTTTAAACACTTCAATTATCCTATCACTTCACTTCCTATTTATTGCAAAAGGCAGTATTCTGAGTAAAATTGACTGTCCATTGACAAATGAGGAATTGATTCAAATGCAAGATTTTCGATACAAAAGTTTAATCGGATGTTTAGCTTTTCTATCCAGTAGAACTAGACCAGATTTGTGTTATGCTATTAACATATTATCTCAGTTCCAAGAAAATCCAGGGATTAAGCATTGGGATGCATTATTGAAATTGTTAGGATATGTTGAGAAAACTAAAACTTATATGTTAAACTTATGAAACATCAATGAATTAAATTTAAACTGCTATTCTGACTCAGATTTTGCAGCAAACAGAGATGACCGTATGTCACTAGGGGGTATGTTATTTTTCAGTGATAGGGTACCCATTTCTTGGCGAACCTTTAAACATAAGTGTGTCAGTTTGTCAACTATGGAAGCTGAATATGTTTCGCTTACAGAAGCCGCTAAGGAAATGGCTTGGATGCAAAATATAATTGAGGAAGGTAAAAGACTAGGGTTAAAGTTTAACAAAAATAACAGTGTCATTTTTTGTGATAACGAAGCAGCAATAAATTTTTCTAATTCCCCAATTGAGAATAATAGGACTAAACATATAAATGTGAAGTATCATTTCTTGAGAAACATAGTAGTCAATGAGTCATTTAATATTGACTTTGTAAATAGTAAAGATAATATAGCAGATTATTTCACTAAACCTATGACGAAAGAAAGGGTCTTTAAACTTTGTAATGAGATATTTAAAATGTAATTTAAATTAACTTTTAAAATTAAATATGCATCTTTATATTTCAAATATGGTGTTATTATATATTATTGTTTACTTCTCAATTGATATAAGTGAATGTATCTTGAGTTTAAATTGTGTTGCCATGAATTTTTAGACATTACAATGATGAATATATATCCATTTTGATCACCCGCATAATGCAATTTAGTTGCTTATGTATATAAAATGTGTATTGAAGACAAATCATTTTTTTATATATATGTTGAATTTTTCCTCACAAAACATATTAATAGTCTGTGTGTTTATATCATGTGTATATTTCCCTTTTGTATTTTTGTCCAATTTGTTAGTATTTATAATGTATACCCATCTTGCCCCAATGTACTAATAGATAAAAATGATTATGCTTTTTTTTAAACTTAAATTTAATGTTTATACCCAAATTTCTTTTGAACTTCAGGGATCGCATTCGTCCTAAAATTCCTAAAAGTTTGAAGCTTCCCTTGAATTCCTAAAATTAACCTAAAATTTTGTAATGTTTTGCTGCGGCGTCAAATTTACTCTACTATCGCCCGAATACATTCCATTCATACGGCGATTGATGTTAAAAAGACTTCAGAAATTAAAACGTTGTTCAAAATAGCAGTCATCTTTTACAAAGTCAAAGACGACAAAAGTGTCAATCACGACAAAATCGCCGATTCTCAATGGTTAAATCCTCTGCGTCCGCGGGTGGTTTTAGTGAAATACGATCACAAACGAAGCGTTAGAGACAGGGGCCGCTCCACTCGTGCAAAGTATTCTGGGATCGTTTGGCAAATGCAGCGAGATTTAAGGTATAACAAAATTGGTGCACTATCGCCTATGTTGGAAAATTTAAAATTTGAAGAAGCAAGATGAACAGCAAAGTACGCACTGGCATAGAGTCAATAAGTGTTGGCTGGGTCATAAAAGTATGCAGATCCAGTTTCAAAGAAAAACATCGTTCACTTTATTTCGTGAGAAACATAACTAGGCAAGTTACACATTCCAGGTTTCCATGCCACAAAACATCAAAAAATACTATGTACAAAAAGTTTGCAGTTGTAAATAACCAGACAGAAATTCCTTGAAGCATGGGTAGTAAGTAACTATACTACCTCTATCACTTGCGTGTATTTGCAGCCACCATTGAAGGTATCACATTTGGCAAAGGAAAACCAAAGGATAAGACATCAGAATAATATTTAACGTAATTTCCAGACATATGTAAGTAAATTTAATGTTCAATTCATACTGGTCTAAACTGACCATCTCTGCGTTCGTCTCGACTAAAAACCATCGTCAAACGATATCCCGCAGTGCTTCTGTCTAAAGCATTTCTGTCTGCCTGCATCAGACCATCAGTGTCTATGTCTTACAAAGCCTTCTCCGCTCCGTTCTGGATCAGACTGAGTGGGAGTCTCTCTGATGATGTTTGCTTCAAGAAATCTCTGCCTTATATATCCGAGAATGGACTGTTCCGGAAATGCCCCCGGATATGCAAATCAGGTGCATACGCATTGAGAACTGATTTGCATGAAACCTCATGTTGAAAAACGTCACGGTTCACGCCGGTGAACGGGAAGAGTCGTTCATATTAAATTTGCATAAACGCCCGTTCATGGGAACGTGAATCGCGATGTATTGATTTTTTTCCAACAATCGGCCCCCTCATGCAAATCCTTAAGTCTCAATGCATATGCAAAAGGAAACTTACTCTGAGAAACCAAGGTATATCAATAAACACCAAGGCCCCCAGTATTCTATCAAACATATAATGAAGGAATAAATTTAAAGTATTATATCAGTACTAAATTTAAAATAAAAAATGCATAAGTACTTATAGCATCTGAAAAACAGTTAAGTATTGTCGACAATATTGTAACAACAACATTTCACATCAAGTAGAAATTTATATACAACACAACTTCAATGCTTAAGTATTAGCATTCAAAAATTTTAGTTTAAGTTTAATTATAAGTATCCAAAATTTAAGTATAAGCATATTATCATATTTAACAAGTCAACTTTAAAAAGATTAAGATTTTGTATAAGCATAGAATTTAAGTTTACTTTAAATTTGAGTATAAACACTATAATTCAAAAAGCTTAAAATAAAATTTAGTCTATTAATACAATACAAGTATACATAATTAATACTATTAGACTGCATTGATATACCAAATATTTAAAAATATATGATGCAAGTAATCAGATAATAAAAAATCCTTTATCAAATCTTTCAACACATACTTTTTACTAAGTTGAAAACTACAAAATTTTATACACATAAGCTACTATTTAGCATTATGCGGGTAATGGAAAATGGATGTATATACAAAGGTGTAAAGTGAAAAGATTCAATATCACAAAAATTTATACTCAAGATATACTATCTTATATCAATGAGGTTTAAGATAAACAATAATGCATATATATGACATCTTTAAAAATTCCCAAGTTGTAAATTCAATTTAGTATTTAAAATTTTCTTTAGACTAAACATTTAATCTCAAAAAGTTTGATTTAGTTTTTAAAAAAAATTTTATTACAAAATTTAAGTATTATTTCCTTAGTCATTGGTTTAGTAAAGTGATCTGCTAAGTTATCTTTACTATTTACAAATTTAACATTAAATAATTCATTGACTATTAAATTTCTTAGGAAATGATATCTAACATCAATATGCTTAGTTCTATTGTTTTCAATTGGAGAGTTAGAAAAATTAATGGCTGGTTGGTTGTCGCTAAAAATAACACTGTTACTTTTATTAAAGTTTAACCCAAGTAAATGACACTCTTCAATTATGTTTTGTACCCATACCATTTCCTTAGCGGCTTCAGTTAGTGATACGTATTCAGCTTCCATGGTTGATAAGCTGACACACTTATGTTTAAAGGTACGCCAAGAAATAGGTACATTGTCAATAAAGAGTATCATGCCTCCAAGTGAAACACGGTCATCTCTGTTTGCAGCAAAGTCAGAATCTGAGTAACAATTTAATTTTAACTCCTGAATGTTAGATAAATTCAACATATAATTTTTAGTCTTTTCAACATATCCTAAAAGTCTTAACAATGCATCCCAATGCTTAATTCCAGGGTTTTCTTGAAATTGAGATAATATATTGATGGCATAACAAATATCAGGTCTAGTTCTACTAGATATAAAAGCCAAACACCCAATTTAGCTCCTGTAAGGAAAACTTTGCATTTGCTTTATTTCTTCACTTGTCTTTGGACAATCTATTTTACTTAGAATATTCCCTTTAGAAATGGGAAGTGAAGTAACTGGATATTTATATTGTTGAAACATTTGACATACTTTATCTATATACTGACTTTGATGTATAAAAAATTTATTGTCACACTCTTTAAATTCCACGCCTAAAAGTTTTCTAATTTTTCCTAATACCTTGATATCAAATTCTATGCTAAGTAATGAAACAATGTGGTCTATGTCCCTTTGATACTTTGAGAAGAGAATTATGTCATCCACATAAACTAGCATAAGAACTTTGCTATTGTAAATATAGACACAATTACACCATTGAAGTTTTAAAAAATTTAATTCTTTTAATTTAGACTCAGGTTCATTAAACCATTCTCTTCCACTTTGATGAAGACCATAAATGGCTTTCTTCAACAAACAAACATAATCAGGCTGTTCCTGATTGATATAACCTTGAGGCTGTTTTATATATATTTTTTGACTCAATTTAGCATAGAGATAGGCAGATTTGATATCTAACTGGAAATGCATCCAGCCAAGCATGCATACGAAAATTGAGAAGAATGCTCTAATGAAGTTGAAGTTAACAACAGGGCTAAAAACTTCATCGTATGATTCTCCTTTTTTCTGACCATACCCCTGGGCTACTAAATGAGCTTTAAATCTCTTGATTTTCCCATTCTCGTCTTTCTTAATAGTGTAGACCCATCTATTGCCTATATGCTTTTGTGAGGTGGATGCAGGAACTAGTTCCCAGACACCCCTCTCTTGCATTATGGCCATTTCTTCATCCATAGCTTTACACCATTTTTCGGACTGGGAGGATTTAATAGCAGCGTTGTACCCTTTTGGTATATTTATTTCAATATTGCTTGCTTCTGGTCTGCCTTTGACCCTTTTAAGACCTTTATTTTCCCGAAAATTAAACAGTTGCTGATCAAATTGTGTATTTCTTTTATCACAATATTTCTTAACATCATTGTGCGACCTCAGCCTTTTATTATCTCCTTGAGCGTAATAATACACATCGGTTATGTTATACTCCCATCGGGTCTTGGAACCGTCTTTCGCTGCCAAGCAATATCCGAGCAAGGAGTCATACTGGAGTCAGCAGGAGAGTCCGTTTCCTCACAGGATTCAGACGGATCGTCACCAGTGTCTTCACTCTCTCCTGCCCCCCCCCCCCCCCCCAACAGACTGCTCTCTCGGATATTCCCCATCGGAGTATTCTGAAAGGTTATCTCTTGATATCCCTAAGGAGATATTTCTGGGATAAATTGGGTCCAGGATGCCTTCCACTACTTCACCCTCATCAAACCTCACATTGCAGGTCTCAATTGTTATTCACACGTACTTCAAAATGGTGCCAGGCACGGCCCCCATCTGAACACTGGAACAATGATTCTTTAAAATACTTGCACTTATGATTCTATTGGGCGTTAAACTGGCCCGTAACCGTTTCTTGTTGGAAAATTTAAAATTTGAAGAAGCAAGATGAACAGCAAAGTACGCACTGGCATAGAGTCAATAAGTGTTGGCTCGGTCATAAAAGTATGCAGATCCAGTTTCAAAGAAAAACATCATTCACTTTATTTCGTGAGAAACATAACTAGGCAAGTTACACATTCCAGGTTTCCATGCCACAAAACATCAAAAAATACTATGTACAAAAAGTTTGCAGTTGTAAATAACCAGACAGAAATTCCTTGAAGCATGGGTAGTAAGTAACTATACTACCTCTATCACTTGCGTGTATTTGCAGCCACCATTGAAGGTATCACACTTGGCAAAGGAAAACCAAATGATAAGACATCAGAAGAATATTGAACGTAATTTCCAGACATATGTAAGTAAATTTAATGTTCAATACATACTGGTCTAAACTGACCATCTCTGCGTCCGTCTCGACTAAAAACCGTCGTCAAACGATATCCCGCAGTGCTTCTGTCTAAAGCATTTCTGTCTGCCTGCATCAGACCATCAGTGTCTATGTCTTACAAAGCCTTCTCCGCTCCGTTCTGGATCAGACTGAGTGGGAGTCTCTCTGATGATGTTTGCTTCAAGAAATCTCTGCCTTATATATCCGAGAATGGACTGTTCCAGAAATGCCCCCGGATATGCAAATCAGATGCGTACGCATTGAGAACTGATTTGCATGAAACCTCATGTTGAAAAACGTCACGGTTCACGCCGGTGAATGGGAAAAGTTGTTCATATTAAATTTGCATAAACGCCCGTTCACGGGAACGTGAATCGCGATGTATTGATTTTTTTCCAACAGCCTATGTGGCGTGTAAAGTTTAATTGTAAGATCGCAGATATGCACCTTTGGTCAGGTCATTTGAAGGTAGGGGGAATGGGCGCATTTTCGCCTTGGCCATTCCTTTCACACTTCTCAAGTTTCAGTTGGCTGTCTGATAAGATGATAATACGCTATCTGATTAGATTGTAATCACTTTTAAGAAAAATATCTGTATATTGGCCCGGTCCAGACCGAAATGCTGTGTATTCAAATGTTTTAAAAGCCCAAATTTGTGAATTTTATGTACAGAAATTAAGATTATAGTTAACTTATTTTTAAACATTATCTTTACATAACTGAAATCAACCTGCGCTATCTGATAAGATTATAATCACTTTTAAGAAAAATATTTTAAAATTTTGTCAAATATTTTATTTGATGACGTTGTAATTTAGAGATTGACTGCGAAATAGCACTGTAATACATAATATAAAATATTCGCTGAACCTGCTTAAATAATCTGCAATTACAAGATACTTCGTAATATAATTAGATCATAAACAGTTTGTTAAAAATATTAACTGGTAGCCTGTGGTAGCGGTCTACACGGGCTCGTGTCTGACGAATGGACAAAAGCCCAACCCTATCAGTGGGCATAGTCGGACCAGACTTGTTGTGCTTAGATTGAAAAAAAGTCTGGTCGGGCAGAACATATTTAATTTTGAAAACCTTTTAAATGAATTTTAATAGAGTACATGAAATTAATGTGTTTATTTCAGTTATGTAACGATAATGTATAAAAATTAGTTAATTTTAATTTTTGTACATAAAATTCACAAATTCGGGATTTTAAAACATTTGAATACAAAGCCATACCTGCCAAATCTCCCGATTTTTCTTGGAGTCTCCCGAATTTTGAGGCAATCTCCCGAACTCCCGAAAAATTCCTAAATCTCCCGAATTTTTACAATAATTAGAAAAAATCCCTACAAAAGGGATTTTCCTAAAAAAATCCCTATGCAGACGTGCCAACTCTCCGGATTTTGGTCGGAGACTCCGGATTTTTCATTACTTCTCCAGCCTCCGGATTACTAACGAAATTCTCCGGCGTTTTTTGTTGGAAATTTATCAATTAACCAGACATGGTATAATTCCTCGAAAACACCAATTTTCCGCATTTTTTGCACTGAGTTTTATCATTCCCGGGATCGTAGCAAATCCATAATACAATGCAGGGTAATGCCAATCAAATTAACGGAGATTTACGGCCGCATGTATTGTAAATTAAGATCTTGATCGCTTATTTTATGAAAGTAATAAACATACTTCTTCAAAGGTTATTGAGCATAAATCGCTAAAATGTTATTTTGTTCATTAATTTCGCATAAACACTGCGATTGCGCAATTCAGTTTGTTCTCATGAATCGCCGAGAGTACAATAGTATCTTTTTCCATCCATCTCCATCATTTAAATGTTGCATATTAGATTGACTAAACTAGCTTATTTTCATATTATGGCTAATTATTAAGGTTAATTTTTTGATTATTTTTGCATAATACAAATTTTTCTATTTTGAAAAATTGGTATGAACTCTGTGAAGGGATAGTGAATAATTTAGTAAGGAGTTCTTAAAAAAAGCTACTACTTTATTTTTAAGTAGTAAGAAGGATTGAATTTGACATTTTTTAATTATATAGAACTTTTACGTGCTGTATTTTTACTTACCAAAAGATTTCTTTTATTCAATATTTTATCTGCAGAGAAGTGTTTCTGTGTCAAAGACATGTGAATGATTATTAAACAGTAACCAATGACATTTTTCTTTATGCATCATATTCAGTGTAATGCACATTGTTATAGACTCTGATGAGAATAACTCTTAACGAATGTGCTTATTTTTTAAAAGATGATTTAATTCTTTTGTATTCGTTGAAATTAAATTGTGTTTATAGATACAATACAGATTTTTTATCATATTTGTCCATTTTTTATGGTGCAGTTTTGTAGTAGAGGGAAAAAATCCCTATTCTGTCTTGAAAATTCCCTTTTATGCTTTCTGTAAAAAAAGAAATTGTTATCGTGCTGTGCGATTTTTCGATTTTTGTCGCGAATTGCAAATATTTAAAAATCTCCCTAATTTTCATTTTCCAAGGTTGGCAGCTATGCAAAGCATTTCGGTCTGGACCAGGCCGATATTCAATGCCCTTCAGGCAGCGCCGGGCTCGGGTTCTAAATCTGTAAATTTCTTCGGATGAAAGTCTAAAATTTTGGCCTCTAGCTAGCGGTTACCCCGCCTGGGGGGCTGGGAATTAGGTTAAAAAAATCCATTTGATATATTTTAATAAAATATGCCTATATTTACTGAATATTTAAACGATAATATCAAGAAAGATTTCTTCCTATAGCAAACATTCGATATATACAAAAAACCTTCAGATATAATGATAAAATTATTATTATATAATAAAGTAATATAAAGTGATATAGTAATATACCGTCTGAAGTAATACAGAACCGTAAATAAAACAAATTTATTTCCACATTTATATACAAGTTATACATATATAAAACATCATAATTTACTAAGTGCATTTAATTTATTGTAAACATCATAATTTACTATGTGCATTTAATTAATTGTAAGAATAATTTAGTGATATTCATTTTGTGTCAGTTCATTTTAATTTTCTAAGTGTTACATTTCACTCTTATTTACATAAAAGTACCTATTTTTAATTTACTAATTTTAAACAAAAATAGCTTTAAAATTCATGTTTTTTTTATTAGAAATTAATGTTATACTTTAGTAAGTGTGAGCAAATTTTGGTTCCAGTTGTGAAATCAGTCACTTTTTTAATAATTTATGTGTGTTTTGTCTATTTGTGAGTCTATTGACATGATATCTCTCGAACAAATTAGGAGCATTGAAGGAAACTTGGCACGATTATTTTCATCACAAGCACCAGAAGTCTATTTATTTTTAGAATAATCAAATTAAGAGAAAGCATTCAATTTGACATCATTTTCAGAATATTAACATCCACCGTTCTCAAGATATTACATGTTTTTGATCTAAATTGGAAACGTTAATAAAATATAAATATGTTCACTATCAGTAAATGTTTAAACGCTTTGTAAGTACTTGTAACTAAAATTAAATGGATCCATTATTATTTGGGACTTGATGCAACATATTGTCCTTACATATGATATTTGACTATATTGTCACTTTGTATTTGACGGCATTTTTTCGATACTGTATTGCTACATATCTTTCACTTCATACTTTCTTCACTTTTATGATATAAAGTAATGTGAGCTTTACATAGCTAAAGTGGTGTAGCTGATAGCATGTATTAAAGCAGTAGCGTAACAAGAACGTACAGAATCCTCAAATAAAAAATAAAACATACTTAATTTAATGATAAATTGGTGACATAATTCAATGGTACGACGTCATGCTTTGCCCCAAATTTGAGATTAACGTAAAGCCTCTGCAACTGTTAATCATCCGACCTTCTTTGCATTTATTATCTGGTGTTACAATCTGCAACTCACTATTATTCTGCATGTTTTTATTTTGAATTTGAAAGGGATAAAATATCTATAGCAGTGAAGAGAGTTTGTTGAATTCTCCCTCTATTAATTTTAAAATATATTAATTACTTATACAAACAAAAATTATTGATTATGTGAGTAATATGTATATAAAAGAATAACGAATGAATAAATAAGTCGGTGAAGGAATAAACAAAGTTCTTTATAAAGTCTTAGTTCAGCGACTTGCAGTCTTTTGTGCCCTGTGCATCATTGGAAGGCAATAGTACCATATTGCTGCGGTACTTAGGGACACTGCTGTGGGACTGGTAAGGAAATACTGTAGGAATTTCTTGTTTGAGAAGTAAAGAATATAGGAAATATAAAAATTCTGTAGTTTGCAAAACAATGATTGATTGTGCTAATCTATAAATTACAATTAGTCTAATTGTATGTCGCGTTTGTTAAAACAGTTAAAATGTTTTGAAATGTCTGAAACTAACTACTATTTAAGATTGTCAAAGGGTGAACATAAATATCTAGATATATATATTGAAAAATATATATGTTGAAAATGTTAGAAAGAAAGTAAATAATTTTAAACCAAATATTTATATTGATTAAATGCTGAATACTCATGGTATTGTTGGAAACTTGGTTCTGTTTTCATCGCGATTCTCGTTATCGCGGGAACGTGTCTTCATTTTTAGAATGGTTTTACAGTTCCCGTGAACGACTCGTGATGAGAACAGAACATGCCATTCATGCAAATCGCCTTCTCGCCGCGCGCGCATCCTGATTTGCATATAGTGAGGGCGCTGCCGTCAACGGTTGTGTTCCGGAGCGTACCCATCACTGTGTATATATGATAGGACACACACATTCTCAGTTATTCAGTCGACCTTTACAGCAGATCAAGGATCTGACGTGACCGGAGACGGATCTGATCGATAGGTCGATAGATAGACCTGATGCTTAGCAAATACTCGGTTTGAGTATGTTACGGTAATGCTAGCATTTTTCAGATAAGTTGCTTAAACTAAGTAGGAGTCAAGTTCCGATGGTTATTTCGGAAAGTGCGATAAAATGTTTTTCTAAAGTTTGGCTCTTTCAATTTTAAAGAGACCAGTCAATTTTTCGCGGTCTTTGACTCAAAGTAATGCCATGACGTGTGACCTGATGATGGTGGCTTCGTTAACGTGCACGGCATTTGTGGTAATGTAGCTGTTTTTCTACTTACAAATTGTTATAGCAACTGGACGAGTAACTGAGAGTGTGTGCCTAGGCATAAACTGTTTACAAACCCTTTTTCATGAGCTTGCTAGCTCATATTGTATATATATCTGCTTTGCAACGAACGTTACAGTAATTTTGTAACTTTAAATTGTGCAATGGATCTCACAAGAATAAAAGTTGTGTTTGTGTTTTGACGAACTTGCTTTATTGAAATACACTTCATTACTGCGTATCATCCTCTGCTTTAAATTTCTACTCTGCTAATAATAATACCAGCACGTCAGAAGGATAAGTAAAGGCCAAACAGCGCTAAAATTTCTAAATGACTTCCCAGTCGCCAGCAATGAGCAATTACAAAAAAAAAAAAAAAAAAAAAATATATATATATATATATGCAGTTTCCTATTTTTTTTTTTTTAAATCATTACACACCTGAATTACTTTTACTCTTATTGAATAAAATATTTTTAATGATATTTTGAAATTCAAGGTTTTAGGGAAGATAAAAAAATCTAGGCAGTTTGCAACCAACTGAGGTGCCAGATTTTATCACCAATATCACCTGTTGTCAAGAGAGCATCCCCCCCCCCCCTCTTTTTTCCTTACATGCAGTAGCGCACGGCTTTTTATAAAATTATTTCCAGGTTTTCTGTTGGGGTTTATCTTTTATATATCATAATTATTAAATTTGTTTATTCTAATGACCGTAATTGCTTTATTAAAATTAAGGAGTTTGGGTTGAAAGAACTTTCTTGTAAGTTAAGCCCTTTTATTTACTGAAAAGTGCACAATACGTTTCGTGTGGAAGACCCAGGCTACTCATATCCAGGCCACCCTAGGATATGAGCAGGATGAGTGGCCGAATACATTTTATGTGGAGGAATTATTTATTTATGACCAAAAAGTAAAAAACACAGCAACATAAACATTATATATTTGATATTTTATCATTCTAATTTTTATGTTTTATACAACGCTATTCGGCTTCTATGAAATATAAGGTAATATTTTTCGATTAAAATGTTTTTGCTGCCATTGAAAATAATGTCAGCAATATTTATGCATTACATTTTATTACAATTACATATTTCATTATGTATTAATATGTGTTCATTTAAAATAAAAATTTGTAATTAATTTTACGTATGCTGCCCCTAAGTATTATTCCCATTCAAGGGCCGCCATTTGGATAATCTTGCATTTGAGCTTAGATTTCATGGCCAAATTATCTAAAGAAGGACGCATTTGTTAAAACAATTAAAATGTTTTGAAATGTCTGAAACTAACTACTATTTAAGATTGTCAAAGGGTGAACATAAATATCTAGATATTATTGAAAAAATATATATGTTGAAAATGTTAGAAAGAAAGTAAATAATTTTAAACCAAATATTTACATCAATTAAATACTGAATATTCATGGTATGAGCAGTTACAAAAAGAAAAAATTATGCAATTTCCTAATTTTTTTTAAATCATTACACACCTGAATTACTTTTACTCTTATTCAATAAAATATTTTTAATGATATTTTGAAATTCAAACTTTTAGGGAAGATAAAAAATCTAGGCAGTTTGCAACAGAATAAGGTGCCAGATTCCATCACCAATATCACCTGTTGTCAAGAAAGCACCCCCTCCTTTTTTTTTTACGTGCAGTAGCGCACGGCTTTTTATAAAATTATTTCCAGGTTTTCTGTTGGGGTTTATCCGTTATATATCATAATTATTAAATTTGTTTATTCTAATGACCGTAATTGTTTTATTAAAATTGAAGAGTTTGGGTTGAAAGAACTTTCTTGTAAGTTAAGCCCTTTTATTTACTGAAAAGTGCACAATACGTTTCGTGTGGAAGACCCAGGCTACTCATATCCAGGCCACCCTAGGATATGAGCAGGATGAGTGGTCGAATACATTTTATGTGGAGGAATTATTTATTTATGACCAAAAAGAAAAAAACACAGCAACATAAACATTATATATTTGATATTTTATCATTCTAATTTTTATGTTTTATACAACGCTATTCGGCTTCTATGAAATATAAGGTAATATTTTTCAATTAAAATGTTTTTGCTGCCATTGAAAATAATGTCAACAATATTTATGCATTACATTTTATTACAATTACATATTTCATTATGTATTAATATGTGTTCATTTAAAATAAAAATTTGTATTTAATTTTACGTATGGTGCCCCTAAGTATTATTCCCATTCAAGGGCCGCCAGTTGGATAATCTTACATTTGAGCTTAGATTTCATGGCCAAATTATCTAAGGAAGGACGTGATCCCCCCCCCCCCCCCCCCCACACACACAAGTGCACTTGGGTTGTATGAAATTTCCTTTAAAAAAAATCCCTGCAGGGGAGCAATATATGATAGATGTATTCAAAAGGAGAGAAGAGGAACCACAAGCGCCCATTGGGTTTTCCCTCGTCTGAGCAATATCTACCTAGTCATGCCGCTTTCTGTGATATTAGATACACAATTACAAAACTAGCTATAAAACAAAAATTATTTATGTTTAAAAAATTTTTTTTTCAATTATTTACTTTTGCTTAAGTTGTTGCATATTATAAGGATGGTGGATTATTAAATCAAAATTGTCAAAGAAAAATTTAAATGAATTGAATATAATCAATCTTATATATGTCTTATATGTTTTCTTTCATTTGGTAGAAATAAATTTTTCGTCTAGTTACTTTTGAATTTCCTTTTCTAAATCTAGAGCATCCTAGCTTTTAAATCCAGAATCTGCTGTTAATCATGATGAGATATTTAAATTACTTTTAGCTTTTACTTATATTCGATATCTCGAATACTTTAGTATTCGGTATTCGCCGATATCGCTCATCTATTAAATATTTATTTTCATAACATTTTTATTCGTAACTATGTTTTTATAACATCTGTATGATTTTTGAAAAAAAAAATTTAAATCCTTCCCCTTGATCTGTTTGTTCACTCACTCCCCAAATCAATAGGCATCTGACGTTTATCGATTTCAGAAATCGTAGAAAATGTTATTCAGTTTTCTCAATTTCTTTGAAATATATTATACCCACAGTCACACAGACAGACACACAGGAAAAAAATGTATTTTCTCTTGCTACTATATAGTGAAAATATTGTTTACCCGGAAATTTTCAAATTTGAGATTTTCTCAGATAAGCACGTTTTATGACTGCCTGAACCCATTTGAAACACCTTTGGAAATGTGTTTGTGTGTATTTGTGTGTATATGTCTATGAGGCAGGGCTACCCGTAGATCTGGACATACATCACTCAGATAGAAAGAAGGTTTGGGCGTCAGAAAAGACTCGGTCACTTTTTTTTATGGCTAGTGCTTGGTGATAAATGTTTGTAAGGGGAGAGAGAGGACTGGATAACTCACGAACGAATGTTCTTACGACTATAAAACTTTGTATGAAAAACTTAATAGAAAAAAAATTCTTTCCATTAGAATTCGAATTTTAAAAATTGTATAGCATTATTTTCTATAGAAAATAATAGTAATTCCAAAAATAAAAATATGATATGAGCACTACATGACTTTCCCTGCAGATTCAAATTCATTTTGCAATTTTATCTCATTATGCATTAAATTGAGTTTAATTGCAGAAACTAATATGGATAATTTTCTGATATTATATCTAATTTGTCTTTTTATTGCATCTTCTTTTCGTTTCACAACTTAATTCACTTTAATTTCCTCAGGTCCTGAGAATTCCAAAAAAAAGCTTAGTTGTCAAATTTTACATGTAGAACAGGTATTTAATTAATATATTTCAACAATTTTAGTCATTTACTTCAGCGTTTCACTATCTTTGCAGACCATTTCGCGAAAAAGTGTCAGTTATACATTTCTTAATCATATCAAAATCAAATCAGCATCAGGATAACCATCATGGGACTTAAGTACTAAGTGTTAAGAAATTTTATTAAATCGTTTCTGAACTACTGTTAAAATCGCATTCATGTCCTCAAAATTAAAAATTTAAATATCTCGAGAATGGTCTTTGATTAATGGAGTGGAACTTATTCATTTTGTCGTTAATAATTACGCATAAAACAAGCATTTAATTTTATGCATTTGAACATATGTAGTATTTTATTTTAGATCGAATACATTAGATTTGCAGGTCATTTCCCCCAAAAAAGGCAGATTCTCTTTTTTTTAATCATATCAAAATCTAACCAGCATCACAGTATCCTACAAGCTACTTACTTATTCACCAAATTTTGTGCAATTTGATAGATTAGTTTGTCAGATAGAGTGGAAATATACAATTTTTGTGGGCCATTTCGTAAAAAAGGCAGGTTCATTTATCTCAAATCGTACTAGAATTGCCAACGATTTATCTACTAAATTTTAAGAAATTTTATCCATTAGTTGAGTTAGAGTGGATGCATACAATTTTTGCGGGCCATTTTGTAAAAAAATACAGGTTCTTCTTTTTCGAATCGTATAAAAATCTAATCAGCACCAAGGTATCCCCTACCAAATTTTGGGAAATTTAGTCAATTAGTTTTTCAGTTAGAGTGGATACAGGCAAATTTTGCTGACCATTTCGTAAAGAAAAGCAGGTTCTTTTATCCTGAATTATACCAAATTCTAATCAGCACCATAGTTACCCACAAGGGACTTATGCCTAGCCAATTTTATGAAATTCGGTGCATTAGTTTTTGAGTTAGAGTGGATACATACATTGCACAGACAGACACACACACACAGACGTCACGCTAAAAATAGTTTTTTGTATTCTAGATGTCTCAAAATGTGTAGATCCGTCGAAAACTCAAGTTGTGATTTTCGACACGATTCCAATACTTTCCCTATGCATTAGCATGTATTGCAGGGAAAATAATAATATAAAGTGTCTCACCAGAAAGAGAAAAAAGCTTGTAAAAGTTCTTGAGCTTTATAAAAAGTACCAAAATAATTGAGATAAAAACTATTGTCCTGTTTTTCAAACTTTAGGAGTGAAAAGTATAGAGATGAAAAGGTATTGGCTATATTTCATAATAAACATGGCAAATTTGCCTCTTTGTCTTTGATCTAAATTAGTTTCTTGATGCAATGAACTATAATAAATTGAAAGGAGTTTGTATGATAAAACTTAAACTGTATCTCGCGGCTGCCCTCCCCACTGCCCTTAGAAACTAAAAACCCTGCTCTGCTAGCCCCAGTACTACACTTTTGCGCCCTGACACTGAAAACTACCGCCCCGCAGGCTCCTGTTCAAAATGACATGTATTCTCAAATTTTCAAAACATCCCGAATTGTGCGACATTCTTTCCCATTCATTATTTATTAAAGCCAAATAAAAGTCACACAGTATTTACAACCAAATGAGTGGGGTGTTGAAGACCCAGACCACAAGACCGACCCTAAGATTAACGGTAGCAGTATGTGTGGCCGAAATGAGTGGTGTGTGTACCAATATAACTGAACACCATGAGTGCCATTCTTCGCCCTTTGTTGGCGTCCTTCGACCCCCCAGTGTGAAATCGCACAGGGAGCCCTGGAAATCGCATACGGCTTATTGTTCCCCACCCCTCGGGTCTTGTGGGTTAATATTCATTTATTCCCAGCCCAAGTCTCTACCTTCGAGGAACAATTTCCGCTACATTTCGATTCAATTTGAAAAATTAAGGATTAATGAAACACTTTCCAACCAAACGTAAGTGATAGCTTAGAATGACCTTTTTCCAAAATAATCCTTCCTGTGGAGCGAAAAAAATCTGTCAACAATCACTACCATACTGCTAGGGATTCTAATAGAAACTATAGAAATATTTTTTATGCTTCAGTCGGTATGAAGAGAGGGGTTGAAAAATACCATTTCGTTTTCAGTTGTAAGAAAAATAATAAGCAAACCATCTGAAACAATTCTCAAAGATATATCAATCCAATCCACATTTTAAAAATTTCATTGTTCTCATTCAGTTATCACAACAAATATCAGTTTAAAAGATGTTATGTTACAAGATTGAAAAGTAAAAGTCCTTAATTTGATTAAAAATGGTTATTTTTTTTTTATTTAGATCAAAGAGAACTGAGCAAATTTTGTTCATTGTGCAAAATTTTCTATCACAAAATTAACAAAACTATCTTAGATTTCTTATAATACTACTTCACTAAATATGTCCCCCTCCTCAGGGCTGGATTGCACAATAAGCACGCTATTAGGGCATCAGCAAATTAGGTGGGCACCAATCAAAATCCATTTTTCTTTTTTTACTTCAACGAGAATAAAATGAACCCCCTGATCTCACTAAAATTAAGATAATCAATATTTTTCCTTATTCTGCAGCATGATTTTTATCTTCAGTAGCAATATTATTCTTAAAACTTTAGTGCTACATATACCTTTCTAAGTATAATCGCCCCTTCTAAACAAAACATAGTCCTTTACACAAATCCATGCAGGGCTTGATTTATAATAAATGGGGCCCAGGGCCTGACTTACAGTAAATGGGACCCAGAGCCTAATTACATTTGGGGACCCCTTTCTAAACATTGAAATATTTTCTTCTAAATATTTAAATCTTACATTTAAAAATTATATTTACTTTTAAACATTTAAATATTTACTATAAAGTAAATAAATATTTAAGATAAATGGCATACTGGGAATCTGGATCACTCAACATTAACTTTGTTGTGATATTGAATAATTTTGCTGAAATTTTCTTACATGTCACTGACATTCTCATTTATTTTTAAAACTTTTAAAAGTTTCAGGCTAAAATGGTAAATTTAGATTCCATAGTGCCACGCACCCTGTGGACCATGCGTAAATCAGGTCCTGCATGTTCGTCTATGACCACATATTTTTATTTTATATTCTTTGAATTTTTTACGTTTATTATATTTTTTTTTCGAATCGACAAAGTCTTTCCGTTCTGTTACTTCATAAAGCAGTGAAAGGGAGCAGAGAATTGAGGAATTAGATATGGAGGACCATGTAGAGAGGTTTTCTTTTCTGTTGATAGTGAGTTTTCTAGTTTGGACAAGACTACTGGTATAGGTGACACTATCTAGTAGAGTAGAAGCTTTGAAAATGCCACGATCTAGAATGAGACGTATAAATCTATACGTCTCATTTGTTTGTACATGTTATTTAAATAACACTGAGGGCACCGAACTTTCCAATATCGGCTGCATTGCACTTTGGGAGCCCAGGGCGATCTTTAGAAAGTTTCTGAAACCCGTGCTAAATTTTAGGGGGTGGATTAATGCCAACTAAATAATTTCGGGTTCTTAACATTCTAGGAGTCCTTTTTAAATTGAATGTCCAATTTTTTAATAATTATTAAAAATTCATTTGAAAATAAGATCGTCTTCCGTAATCGAATGATTACGTTTAAAATTAATAAGGTTCCAGTATTCCGTGATTGTAATAATTGTACCAAAACTTTTTCATAATTCTCTATTCGTTAGCAAGATATCACATCCACAGACTTATGGACACATGCACACACACAAACGTCACTTCAAAACGTTAGATTCGAGTTCAGGAATGTTTAAAGTGTGTCCTCCTGTCGAAAATTTGAATTTTTGCCTTTGTCACAATAATTTTCTTATAGATCCTTTCCTTATATGCAGGAAAATCAATATATTATATGAAAGGGAAGAAAAATGTTTAATACAAATACCATTTTTAAAGTAAATTTTTACTTTCCTTATGTACATAGTATAATGTATGGAAATATTGCGACGGAGTCGAGAATTCGAGTTTTCGACGGGAGAGCATGTTTCAAGCATTCCTGATCACGAATCGAACATTTTTGAGGTGATGTCTGTGTGCGTGTGTCAGTGAGTCTGTGGAGACGATATCTCACAAAAGAACGGAGCGATTCTAATGAAATTTGGTACAAAAATTACAATCTGTGAATGCTGGAAGCCTATTGTTTTTAAATACAATCGAATATTCAGAATCCCCTTAAATTTTCGAGTAAAATTTTGAAAAAATCATCAAAAAGTCAAAACCTTTAATAAAGTTACGCGAATAGACATTTCTTGTTGAAGACCCAGACCGTCCGACTCATCCAGTGGACATGAGCAACTAATTGGATGGCCGGGACATATCTTGTGTAATTTTTCCTTAGAAAACGATTGACATAAACTTTAGAACGCTAGCATGAACCATTCCCGAGATATTGTACATTTAAAAAAAAAATTATCAAAATATCGCATAAATTAAAAAAAATATTAACTTTTGAGGAACATGTTCACTTTTCATATGTAATATCATACAATAAATTTGGTGACATCATTCTTGTGGATAGATAGCTAGCTCGTTCCATTCATGAGAAAAGATACTTTGAGTAGTACTTTTGTATTTGGACACCAATAGTCATTTATCTGCTATAAGAATAACTTATTTCTCCGTCCATAACGCTTGGTGAGAGTTTAATGACAAATATGGCAGAATGTTGCCAGCTTGACGACTTTTCAAATGTTGCCAAATTAACGAAAATCTCGTCAAACAGATAAAAATGACGCTAAATCAATGAAAATGACGACTAATTGGCAAAAATTCAATATCTTGGAAAGAATAAGTATCTATTATAAAAATAACCTATTTTTTTTTTACTGTATAAGTAGTAAATTCATTGCATTATATAAGGAAAGCCATGTGCTGTCCACATTAGATTTTTTAATATATTTTTATATTAAATATATATATATTTCTAATAAAACTAAAACTATCTCCTAACGTAGCAACAATAAATCATTTGCATTATGTTGCCATTTCTTAAAATGTGTGTGTCATATAAAAGATTAACATAGCAAATGAAAAATAAAATCATTTAAAAACTGCGAATTTATAGTTTAAAAAAATGCTTAGTTTTCAACTCTTTTCAACTTATAGTCTTATTAAGTTGAAGAAATATGAAAATTTTAGGTTGTAATGCTTAAAACTAAAAGTGATAGCTAGAAACAGTAAGCAAGAATTTAAATTTCTTTGATAACCTTATAAGTGTATATAATTAAATTTTGGATCGATTTCTTTCCTTTTTAGTTATTTATTTTTTGATATTACATAAGCTGAGTTTTATTTTACAAAATGCTATTCGCGCAAACCCATGTCGGATCCATTGGACTGGAGCCACCGTCAATTTTTTCATCTGTGATCACTTAAGGGAGAGGGGGGGGGGGGGGCTTTACAGCTATCTTTATGATTTTGGGAATATGGGTCCAAACAATTTTTCGTTGAATTCTTCAAAGTATAAATAATATAATTATGATTTAAATGTCATGAGACAGTTCTCGAGCCCCTGACATATGAGTATTTTTTTAAGATATGGGGTCGTCCAGCGTCAATCCATGGGGCGTAGACTTTGGCAAGATCTTTAAAAGAACATTCGACGATCGAATGAGGGTTACAGTACATACTTTTGTTTTTCAATATGGGCCCCATGGATAACTAATGGACTTTTTCCCGGCGAATGAAAGAATTATTATATCTCCTCTTATACCATGGGCACCAAAATGTTCTGTTCTTAAGGGCCCCAAAGAGTTTTAATCCGGCCCCACCCTTCCTTGAAAAGTTGAGACTTTTCATAAAAAAATCTGTATAAATCTATTTTCACCTTGGAAGTACCTCTTGTCAAGGAACTTCCAAGTGGTCATACTTTTTAGATAAGAATTTGCACTAAATAAGGTAAGAATTTATTTTTATTAAGAATTCAATTGGAACCTAGTTGTATCGTCAATTAATTAATAAATTAATTATGCTTAACTTATTATAACCTTCATATAAAATGCCCTACAGGATTTTCCCCCCAAAAAAATTTTCTGTATATTACCAGATTTTTACTGGATAAAAGGAATGAGGATGCATTAATGGAATCATTACTACAATACTCAGGGATGTATCTACAGTGGTCAGCGGTGGTCGGTGTTTCCACCACTCAGAATTTCCGACCACCACTCAATTGCCGACCACCCCTCATCCAAAAAAAAAAAAACTTTCTAAAGCAACACGTGAAGTTGGAATCATCACCAACTGTCTGCCATATGGCTGAAGCTATAAATAGAAATTCTCCCCTTTGCCATTGTAGCTAAATAAAGATGAAAATAAGAACTTGCCACTCGCCGACTAAACTGAAAAATTTGACAACCTGAAATAACTTGACAACCGGCCTTTTTTTTGTTTTAATATGAAAACGGGACTATCCACTTTGGCAGCTGACCTAATCCAGAGCTCGAAATTAACGGTGGTCCGTTGGTCCGAGACCACAAAAACACTCTACGGACCAACAGAATATAAATTATATTGGTCCGTTGGACTAGTAATCTTTTATTCTCATTTCCCTCTCGTAAATTAAATTTTCCCCTCAGCACTTATGTAAACAAAGACGATATTCAACAGTCTGGGGAAAGTAAACAATACTGCTTCCGTGTTTGTAATTTTGTCACCCCCCCCCCCCCCCCTCCATCCCTTCCGCGCCCGCAAGACATCTAGCTATTCTGACTCCCTACCAGGCTTTGGGAAATCGGTAAAATCTAGCCCGTCCTCGAACACGGCTATTAACATTTTTTACCCGTCCTCCTAAGAATTTTTTTTTCACATTATATTCTTAAACATGTGTGCTCAAATACATCGCACAACAATAATAAATTAAAAGCAACTGTCTCAGGATGAAGTGCGGTAACTGCATATTCCTACGCCATCCCCACAGCGCTTAACCGTCGCTATCAAACTCGCCGATGCAGAGTCTGATGAAGGACCGAACCCGTCGGAATTCCGGTCTATGGGTGGGTGCAGAGGGGTAACAGATGTAATGATTCCAATTTCCTCTTTCCAATGTTTGATAATTTGAAGGAATGGTAAATAAATAATCATAAATCATCTTGTCCCTAACCAGTTTAAACCTCATTGACACTATTTGGACTGAATAGATATCTCATACCTTAACTTCAGTTGCCAGACAACTGGAACAAATGCCATGAATGAATTGTAAACGTATTAGTTTTAAAATTGAAACTAAAGTGGGGAAGAAAAGAAAATACTTCTGGCTGAAAATAGAAGAATCCATTCCAAAAATTCAAACTTGTTACGTACTCCGGCCTATTACAGCAAATGGAAATTTTATTAAGAATTAAAAAGGGATAGAGCTCTGCATGGGTTTGGGCTTAAGCCTGGGCTGGGCTTGAGTTTTCTACTGTTTCGGACCGGGTTGAGTCTTTTTTTTTTTTTTTTAACGTTCGTTACGACCGGGCCGAACATATTTATTCTGATTTTTTTTTTTCAACGGATTTAAATTGAATACATGAACTTATTCCGTTTATTTCAGCTATCTAAAGATAAATGTTTAAGAAAATAAGCTCAATTCTCCGTACAAAATTTTCACAAATTTGTTTTTAACATATTAGAATACAAATCATTTCGGGCCCGTCGAGAGGCAGTTATCTTCAGGCTGAGTTCATTCTACATTTATAAATTTCTTCGATCTTGGTTCTGGTTTAGGCATTGGTATTGTCGGTCGGGTGAAAATACGAAATTTCGGCACATGTAGATCTCGGGGCACGGTAGCCCATTGGTTAGCGCGCTGGAGTTGCACTCGGTAGGCCCGGGTTCGATTCCAGCCACTGCCAAAACTGCCGCCGTGTTCATGCAGAGTACGATCACGTTAAACATGTGGGTCCGAAAGTCCTTCCGAGAGGTTGGTGGTAGGGGAAGGAGGGTACGGTCCCTGTGGATGCCTCCCCCACTGGGTTCCGGTCTAAATTGGGTGGCACTTCCCGACCGTCCAAACAGTTACCTTACACCTTTCTGGTAGGTCGGACGGTGTGGGTTTCAACATCAACATGTAGATCTCGAAAAGGAGAATAGAACATGCCACTTCGATCGTGAGCGCGCTAACTATCGCATTTTAGTTCAGTCATCGGATTCACCGGGTGGGGGGATGAGGGGAGAGAAAATAACTAACGCCTGTAGTTACAATGCAGACCTGACGGCTCTCCTAGAAAGAAAGCATTGATAATGCACACTAGCTAAGTTTATGGGGGGAGGGGGAGGATTTGCAGACAATTTTCATTTATGGTATGGGAAAGGGCGGCTTTCGCCATAATTTTACTATGATAACTTGTTATTTATTTATTTTTTTTTACGGAATCTCTAATCTTTATTTGAACTAGGTATGGTATTTATGGAAATCCACATAATAACATTCCACATGTAATTTACTTTATTTTATAATTTATTGAAGTCCCGTGTACGGATCAGTAACAAAGATTGCTTACTACTGAAGTCATTAAAATTTTTATAAATCAACAAATTTTGGTGTCTAAAGTTAGAATTTGAATTATCATCGGGGGAATGACGGCACGTTATTTTCCGAAGGCTGGGCGGGACATGGCAACCCTGAACCTGGCAACAGGAAACACTGGCCTAGTTTTTCACAATTTTTGGTTAAGACCTGGCAACACTGTTTACTTGATATTCCAGAATTTTTTATCTGACCTCAAGACTCGCATAAATAAATAATGACCAGTCTTAAAAGGAGGGCAGTTTTATGTCATGATATCGGCGATTTATTTAGGAAAAAAAAAGAAAATGTGCAGTGTGTGAAGAAACTCCTACAGAAGCTGCAGACTTTACCCTAGAGGAGACATCACATCAAGTAGATCTAGTAAAAACAGCAACTGTTGAGAGTGAAAAAGAACCTGTTACAGATGCACCAAAAGATTTTGAGGTAAGCAATGTAAGCACAGTTCTTACTTCAGATAATTCTGAAATTGATGTAAGCCTAGATGAAGAACAGTCCCCAAGTGAAAATGTGAGTAGGCATACAAAGCCTAGTTCAACACCTTCTGAATTGGGGAAGCAGTCTTATGGTTTTAAAAAAGATTGGGTGAGTGGAAGAAATTGGCTTTATTATGATATTTCTAAAAAAGGGATGTTTTGTAGGTTATGTCAAAAGTATAATAAAACACCTTATCAGAGAGACATTTGGACAAAGACACCATGTACCCGTCTGCAATTGGCAAGTATTCACCTTCATGAAAATTCATGCTCCCATACAAATTCCATGAAAGCAGAACTTGAATTTAGTGTAAACCCAAATATACGTGATGTAATAAATCTAGGAATTCCTAAAGGTGATCTCACTAATATGTTTGCATGTTTGTATTTTCTTTGTCAACATCGTATTGTCCATACTACCAACCTTGAACTATTGCTGGATCTTACAACATTTCTTGGACTGAAAATACAAGAAAACGTTCGTGTTGCAAAAAATGCTACCTACAACAGCCGTGGTGCTATTGAAGAAATGCTGTATAGTCTATCCAATGTATTGGAAGATAGCGTTCTGAAAGAATTGCGGGAATCACCATGCTATGCAATTGAAATTGATGAATCGTCTGATGTATCTGTAAAGGAGAATTTAGTTGTACATGCACGTTTTTTAGACACAAATCGTGAACTCAAGACAAAATTTCTTAAATTAATTGATCTTCTAGCAGGTAATTCAAATGATGGTTCTGAAACAACTGTTGTGTCATTAAATGCGGATGTTATTGCAAATGCTGTTACTGCATATCTAGAGTCTAAAGAACTTCCCTACTCTACATTGTGTGAAATCGGTAGTGATGGTGCACCAGTGCTTACAGGGAAAAAGAATGGTACCATTAAAAAAATTCAGGAAAGGCAGAAACTGGTTCATTAAGAAACGGGCAAATCAAATTATTGTGAGGCAGTTAGCATTCATTGTGCTGGACATCGTTTGAACTTGGCCTCATCACAAGCAGCCAAGAACGTACCAAAAATCAAGAAATTTTGTGAAGTTATACGACGGCTTTTTGATTTTTATCAAAACAGTCCAGTGAGACTTGCTGGCTTGCTAGAAATCCAATCTCTTTTTCCAAGTGAGTGGTAAAATGCTTCAACCATCGTTCACTAGATGGTTAAGTCATGGAGAAACTGTACTGCGTTTAAAGGAAATTTATTATTCTGTGATTTTGAGTCTTGAAAGAGAAGCTGAAGAATGTTTTGATGCAAGAGCAAAGGGTCTTCACCATTATATGTGTGAATATTCATTTGTGGCTATTTTGCATCTTTTGTGTGATGTATTGCTCAGCATTAATAGATTATCAAAGATTTTCCAATCAGAAAGTGCGGATTTAACCCTTATAGAGCCATTTGTGACATCAACTTTAAATAAACTGTGAAGGTTAAAAGATAGAGATGGGTTTTATTTAAAAGATTTACCCAATGTCATGGAAATATGTCATGAGAAGGAAATACATATTTTTAGGAAACTAAATGATTCCACTTCCTTTTTGAGCTTAAAAGTTCAGTACCTGTCTGAGCTCATGCAAAATATAGAAAACCGATTTGTTGAAAGCGATGTTGTAAAACAGTTCTCTATATTTGATCCTAAAAATCTTCCAGATGAAATGGAACATTCCTTTGAAGAATATGGACATGAAAGTGTAGAAGTTCTTTCAATGAAATTTGGTCTAAACACTGCCAACTGTGTCATTGAGTGGAATGAGTTAAAACAGCTGATCTCGGATTACCATAGAATGAAAACTCAGGAAGAGATGGTTAAAGCTATTATCACCCACAAGACCATGCTTGAATTATTTCCCGGTATTTCACATATCGCTCAATGTTACAAAACAATACCAATACACTCAGCAGACTGTGAAAGAGACTTTTCTCAAGTTAAGTTAATAAAAACAGAACTCCAGAATAGATTGAAATCTTCCACTCTGGACGCACTTTTACATATCGTTGTGAATGGTCCAGAGCTTCATAGCTTTTCGTTTGACAAAGCAGTTCATCACTGGATGACTGTAAAGAATAGGAGAATCAGATTGAAATGAAATTACTATGTAAGTGTATTTTATTATTATAATTACAATTAAAAGAAGTTATATTCAATTTTATCAAATGTTTTTCTTTAATATAAAAGTATACAATACTAATACTGTTTGTGTGTGTGAATTAACTCGAAACACGTTTCGAAATTTTATATTCGCAATTATAATTGTTCTGGAAAATCAACCACCACTCATATTTCTCTAGATACGTCCCTGAATACTGTTATCTTTTGAGCCCCAAAATTTTTTAAACTTATTCAACACTGTAAATGTTTAATGCTTTTGTGCACAAAGGACATAAAACTCCTTTTTGCAGGTGAAAAAAGTGCTGTTGGAGGGGGGGGGGGATATTTTTCAAAAGTTACTCGAGATATTGATGAGGCAAAAGAAATGGGCACCTTAAAAAGTTGAAGAGCTCTAGCATATGCCTGGTGGTAAATGAAATGACGACCTTGTATTTTGCAGGACTTGATTCAACGAGCAGTTGACATTTTATTTATAACAATTCAAGTGCGGTTAATAACTACCAGTGGACAAAACTCTTCGTTAGTAATTAGCTTCAGACAAAAAGTGTAAAGGTATCAACTGATTTATCTCTTTCAGTCTCGGAGGCCAAACGAGCCTCCTTGTGCAAATTGGTGAACTTACGCAATATTTCATCTGGAGATTTTGAAAAGAATTAAGAAAATATAAGTTATGGTGATTTGATTACTAAATTGATTATAAATTTAGCAGTGAAACATATGATTAAATAAATAAATAAATAAAAATAGAACAGTATTAAAAGGAAAACTGAAGCTAATAGAAGGCGTTACTGAGATATTTTTAAATTACATGATAGAAAATCCACGAAAACTAACATGTGTTGTCTATTAATACCATCTCAACTGAAGATCAAGCTTTTTTGGAGTGATTATATGTATTGTTACAAAGTAAATATGAATAAATGGTATGTGCACCATTTTTTAAAAAGTAGTGTTGAAGTGTTGAAAACCCAGACCACACGACAGACCCGAAGGTTTACTGTTGCTAAGTGTGTGGCCGGGATTAAAAAAAAGTAGTGTGTAGCACATTTAAAAATTAATATGTAACACTTTTAAAAATTAGACTGTACCTATTCTTAAAAATGACTGAGAATCACCTTTTAAAATTAATGTATACCACTTTTTAAAAATTACTGTCACCACCTTTTAAAAATTAGAGTGCACCACTTTTTAAAAGTATTCTACTTTTGAGAACATATTTTATCCTTCTAGAGACATATCAACTAAGCTACCAAATTAAACATTCATGGGCATACCAAATGCAATAATGTTTCTATGTTTCCAGGTATAAGTTTAAATTGTTTATATAAATTCACTCGCAAGAAGAAACATAAAGGCATGAGGGAGGAACCACACAGCTGTCGTCGAATTCTAATTCCAAACAGCATTTTTTTTTTAGTTTTTCTCTGAATTACATGATATTTATATTAGATTTTTTTGGGATTCATATTATTTCAACATTGCGAAAATTTATTGATTTTATCGATATTGTGTTCTAACCACAATCATTCTATAAAAGTTCCCCTGTATTGCTACTACAATATTCTGTGACTTCTAATCAAAGTCACAATTCTCCAGGGGGGAATTCTGACCCCCCCCCCCCTAACTACGCCCATGTGTCCTTTTCATAGTCTGGACCACGTAGCCTCTGTTTTGGGACAAAAGTACAAGTATATAAACCTTATGGGTGGAACAGCCCAGTAGTTAGCGCACGAGGATTGCACTCAGACTACCCGAGTTCGGTTCCCGGCTCTACATAAACTGTTCCCGTGTTCACGCACAGTACAGGCACATCAAATATGTGGATTCTTAAGACCTTTCAGGAGGTTGTTGGTAGGGGAAAGAGGATACAGTCCCTGTGGATGCCCCCCTCCCCCCCCCGGGTTCCGATCTAAATTGGATAGCACTTCCCGCACTTCCCGTTTGGGTAGGCCGGATGGTTTTGATCGAAGAAGAAGTATATAAACCATAAATATATTACTTAAGATAATGAATTTATATTGTTTAATTTATTTTTAAATTAATATTTATTTGTAAAGGATATTTGTATATATTTGATTGTTGTAAATGAAGATAAGGAATTAAAACACTATCATAATCGCAAAACACATATGAAATTATACGAGATCAAGGTAAGGCCATCATGACTGAATAAAATTATATATCATGAGAACATAAAATATGGTACGTTAATCAATAAGTCCCCTAGCAATAGCGAGCATATTTGTATTTGTATATTGCTACTTTCTTCAGGAGTTTATGTTTCCAAAGCTTTATGGCAGAAAATTAGCTACCGTAGATCTGAACTTACCAAAAGGTTCTCAAAATTTAATGGAGTATATGTAGTGTTTTCTATGACTATGCTTACTGTATAAAACTCGCATAGTGAAAATCATTTCTTTCAAACAGGCAGAGAAAAAAAAGTATATTTCTGTCCCTATTCTTAGAAAGAGTAGCCTCAGTGAGAAATCTCACACCTAAAGATCTCTTATCAAATTAATTGCTCCTTGAAGGTTGAACCCATTTCATGCAATAAGGAGATACCTTCCCGATCAAATATATAAATATTTACAGATACATTGTAACAAAGAAATTTAAATAATAAAATAAACAAAACCTGTAATGATATTGCTAAAATATTTTAAAAAAAATATTGATATACAAACTACAGAGTTTTCTAAAAATAATTCTTTTTTTTTAATAGAGTATGTTCAGCAATTTTATCAATTACAAGAACACAGTCTATATTTTGCAAAATATCTCTTTCAGAAGCCATTAACATGAATGATTCAAGTCGATGGCCATTCATTGTGCTATTTAATCTGTTTTTAATGAATTTTAGTGTGGAGAACGATCTTTCACATGCAACGTGTGTTTCGGATAATGTTAATAGATATTGATTGCTTCATAGTGCATATAAATATGTTTCAACAAATTAGCAATATGAAGCAAGCTATACGTTTCACACACAAACAGCATTTTTGCAGCACCTATAGTGTAAATAGCATATCACACAATTTTTGTAAAAGTTTGTTGTAAGTATTTCTGAACATATTTAAACCAATAATATTTTTGTGGGAAGGAATAAATAATGATAAGAAGTCAGTCGTATGAATGTTGTATGTACTTTACAGTGATTTTAACAATATCTAAGGGATGATAAAGGTTGAACATAGCTTAGAGCATCTCTATTCTTGACGGCAGATCGACAACAAGAAATATCACTCATCTTTCTTTTGTATTACACACGTCCCACATGTATATGTATCGTTTCCGACACATGTTTCACAGATTTTCTGTGAGGCGAGTGTCACCTCTTCCCTCAAACAAGATCACCCCCGAAATAATTCCAAGCAGCTTTGCCTCAGGCAATTTTTTTCAACACGCTTACTTACAAGAGAAATGCCAAAGATATTTACACAGACTAATATACAGTATTCTGTGGATATTTATTAGGGACTTGATTTAGTTAGCCCATTGACATAGGTTTATTAGCTTGATATAATTTTTTTCTAATAAATTTTCGGAAAAAATATCGTCTGCATAATGCTATTTTAATGGAATGTTTAATTATGTGATTTTATTAATATCTCAACAACCTCTCGTCCTAGACTTCTAGAAACTCAAAACATGGACTAAATTTTAAGAGGCTATTCTAAGATCCACAAACTTTCATAAAATTCAGTACACCCATTTTGTCGTGCTAATGAGACACATGCACACAGGAAGATATTCAATTTTATTTATATATGAGTAGAGAAACAGCATCGAAGATTTGGAAGAAATATTAAGTATTGTTAAAAAAGGTTATCTTTCCAAATGCAAAAATATTGTGTGACAAATTAATTAATATCATTCTTGTGGATTTAGGGCACTCCTATTACGAGAGAAGACATTAATTTTGTGCTTCAGTTTTAATTTATTCGCCAAATTTTACTTCTTTGACTTGATATTTATTAAATACCAATGTTATTTTGGTTTTGCACATACGTATAAACACATTTTATACAAACAAAAAATGTCGAAATATAAATTTTATGGTATAATATTTTTCTTTTACTTGGTAGCATAAATGAGTGAAAATAAGTTTTTTCTGCAGAAATTATATACATTGAATTCTTTTTATATATTTATAAATAGATAAATATAATTCATCACGATGTGTGAAGAAAGTCATGTACAGTATTTTTTCAATGATGATCACGTCTGTGAACACGATAATTCGAACAAACTGAATGAAAAATTGAATAAAATTTTGTACGACTATTTTAATCAATGAACATAAGATAACTATTAATTTTCAGGACACTCAGATCAAGGAATAACTCTCAAATTTGAAAATCAAAAAAAGAATAAAAATTTAAAATATTAAACTTTATAAAAATGTTATTTCTGATGTACTTTTTATTTAAAAGCAAATGTTATCATTTACAGAATATTAACATGCATCATCAAACCAGTATCATTCCAGCGCTCCGTTTTTTCCATGCACAACCATGCCAGTGATATATCGCGGGCATAATACTCTTCTTACACACCCTAAATAAGCGAGTCACAAGTAAATGAAAACATTTGTAGTTGTAAAAAATATAAATAAATCTTTTACATCAGAAGTGAAATTAGCACGTTGAACATCCAAGTGAGAGTTATATTTAATTTACACGGGGTTCATTCAAGAAATTGTATGAATTAAATATAGCTCCAACCATGGATTGAATACTATATTCTGTGAGTTGAATATGCTTTACATTTACTATGTAATGCTTGAATGCAAACACTTTCTGAGTGGCCTTTTGGATCCAGCTTTTTCTTTGAAAAGTGATTTTTGGTATAACTTAACTCACGGACATAAATCAAAGAAAACATTTTCCATATTCAAATATTCTTCAAAAGCTGATGTTTGGTGCATTTTCAAAACAAATCAACAATAAAAATATGTGGCCTCTAAAGGGTCAGGTTCTAATTTTTTTTTTTTAATTTGATAGACAATGTATTAAAAAAATAATTTCTATCAGAGTTTTTATTGAAGTAAAGTCAAATTTTCAGAGAACACTTCTAATGTTGAAATAATTAATTTCAAAACATAAAAATTTACCTCTTAAATTCGTGAATGTAAAAAGAAACAAATAAAATAACACTCGTCTAGATAAAAGTTTGTGATATCGTTCTAGTATTTTGTTCTTGAAAGCTACGATGGATAAATTGGACTTCCTTTTACCATCTGCCGAGAATAAAATTAATTTTGAAGTCGGAATTTCAACGTATCATTTACTTAATGTTCATTACTTTTAAACTAAATCGAATTAAAAAAATCTCATCGAGGCATTGTCCGTGCGAGTAGACTAGAAGTAGCTTTATACCGGATTTCGCCACTGCCAGAAGCTTTGATTTTACGCTACAGACATCTTTTAGTATGTCAGATTTATAGTTTAAACGAGACTCATGCAGGAGTTGAGTTTGACAAAAAGAAAAAATTGTTGACCCAATCCAGCAGCGTCTGATCGAAATACCAACCCGCTATGGAATTGTAATTCAACATTTCTAAATGCCTAACTCATATGGACAATTTTCTGCTTTTTATAGTTTGTAATCCCTGTTTATGCATTTATCCAGTTACTCCCATAAAAATTAATTGGAGTATGGCTCCACTCAACTTTCTCATACCAAAATCTATTTTCAGGTAACTTGTGTTTTTTTTATTTTTCAAATTTTATAAGAAAATTTTTGAAAAATCTGTATTGGTGGTGCAAACGATCGCCATTATAACTCATTATACCCTTCAAAGGGATAAAGGATAACTCCCCCCCCCCCCTCTCAAAGGCACTAATGATGCCCGGAACACAGAAATTGTATTGCACCTGTTTTTCACTACAATGATTAATTGATACTATTTTCATGATCATTGAGCCATAAACAACCCCTTTTATGAATGATTATGTGAAATTTTGTCCTATACTCCTATGTTAAGAAAATATAAAATTTCGAAGTTTTCGCTCGCATTTCAAAAAATCCCATTAGATTTTTCGCTAACAAAGATAGTTTTGTGAAAATCAATATTCGCAACAGCTATTGTGTACATAAGAAATCGACCACAGATAAATGAACATCACTATCTAAAAATATTGAAAGCGTTCTCAGGAGGTGCTAAAACATATATTAGCATAAAAATCTCGAAATTGAAATTTTCGTGAAAACAATACTTTCTCTATACTATATTCTATATACTATATTCTATGGTGTGAGAAAATAAGTGATAAGACACCTTATAAACATATTGGCATGAAAATATCGAAATCGAAAATAATACTTTCTCTATGCTATATAAGAAAGTAAATATGTGATAAGGTATAGACCTTAAAAATAATTTTCATAGGTACACATGCATTGTTGAGGTGTCTGTGTTTTTTTAAGGAAATTTCAAGAAATACTTCTTTAACATTAACTAAAAATGCAGTTTTATCCATTTTAAAGAAATTTGAAAGCTTCTATTCAGGTAAAGAGGGATTGGGCGATGAATCCAGCCCCTCCCTCTAGTAGAACTCAAAAATTAAATATAAAATTGATTAGTAAAACAAAATGTTACTGAAATGTTCATTGTACATATACTGTAATAATTTAAGTAGTTTACGTACCTACATCACAGCTCATGTGATAACATGGCTTAAGCGTATTTCCTCCACCATACAATGCAACGAGGAGTTCGTACAACTGACGAAACCAGAATATGCTTTGAGCTGCTTTTACTATTCCTTGGCGATATTTTCTTATAGCAAGCAACCCCATCGGTAACAAAGAGAATGTCACATGACATCAGAAACTACCTCTGATTGGAGGGAGAGGCCACTCTCTCTACCAGTTCAATGATCGCAGGACAAATGGCGACCCACGTGATCATTTATGACCGGAGTTTGGGGGAGATTCTTTTGTTTGTGGGAGTGGGAATCTCCACAGGATATCTTAGGAATCTCCAGCGCAAGCTAACAAACCTAGAGAAGCCTTTAACCTCTCAAAGAAATAAAATAGAAAAAGACTGGTTCGATTGTTGAATAGTATGCTTCCTCATATTTACTAGATAAATCACAAAGTTTCTCTTTCTTTACAAAGTTAAAATTTTGCTGAACTATTCTTTGTTGGGAATCAATTGTGTGCAAAAATTTTGAAGAATTTTAGGTCTAAATCCAATAATACAAATATGGTTAGTCGGATTATGATTCTCTTACGCCCCTCATTACATAATATTTGATCAACATCATGTCAAAACAGGAAAGTAGAGAAGGAATTTTTATCTGCTGTTAGCAACCTCTCTAGGCATTGATGATATTAAAGGATATTTCTTCAAAAGGATGCATTGTGTAGGGACCTGGACTACATAGCAGTTTATGAAGAAACCCAGGTAGCACAAATACGTCATTCTTATGTATCAAGCAATACGTAATCTTTGCGTGTCAGGCCATACGTAATTATTACGCAAAAACGGTATGTTAGAATACGGTATACCAACCGTTATAAAAAAAGTTATTACGTATCCTTATACGTTATTATTACATATCCTTATACATTAATATTAACGTATACTCACATATGTTATTATTACCTTTATCCACATATGTGTTTATTACGTATCTACATACGTTATTATTACGTGTATCCACATACGTTATTATTATGTATATCCACATATATTATTACGTATCCAGATACATGTTTATTACGTATCACATACGTGTATATTACGTATATCCACATACGTTATTATTACGTATCCAGATATGTGTTTATTGCATATCACATACTTGTATATTATGTATATCCACATACATGTTTATAACGTGTTCCCATATGTATTTATAATGCGTTCCCTTACGCATTTATAATGTATTACCATACCACCATATTTATATTGTGTTTCTACACATATTTATTACGTGTTTATATTGTGTTTCTACGTATTTATTACCTGTTTATATTGTGTTTCTATACGTATTTATTACTTGTTTATACACCTGTCCCCCGATTTACATGGAAGATAGGTTCTGCACAAAACCGTGTAAATTGAAATCTTGGATTTTGCTAAGTAAAATCGTGTAAAACGAAAATAACCCCAAAATGTGCATGATTCAGTCATTTATTTAAGTAAAACAAAAGTAAGACATCTTAGAAAACTTAAAATTATACTTTGTTTATAAAACAACAAACATATGAATGTAGTAATATAACATATTTATTTTATTTTACATTAGGAACAAAGAACAAAAAAACAAAAAGACCCTTAAAAATTAATTATAAGTTTAATCACTGTCATCACTTTCATGTACTATCAGTCTTTTCTTTCTGATAGGTATGATGTCACTTTCATCACTTGAGCTTTCTTGATGCGATTCTGGCTCAATGGTTGACGAATTAGGCAAGATCTCGGGTTGACAAGACTTTGTCATGAAATCGGTAATTTACAATTGCATAGGTTTTTTTGCTAAATCTTTATAGGCCTCTTCATATTGATTTAAGCATTTACAAAGGTCTTGCTGGAATCGGAGAACTCGATCAACATTTGTGTCATATTGTAAGAAATGGTTGCCCAAATTTCTTCCCAAATAAGTCCTACGCTTATGATTCTTGCTGGGAACGCAACTGGTTCAGATTGCTCTTCATCAGAATCATTGTCTTCATCATGTTTGTTTGTTTCATGAATCATGTTAATTAAATCGTCTTCATTTAATTCTTCATCAGCCATTATTTCTTCAATATCTGCCTGAGCTAAATCTTCAAAACCTTCTCCTCCTATAGTATGGGCCAACTCAGTGATCTGAGAATATTCATGCTCTATTGGTGATTTATCATTTCCACTTTCAACAACATCCGGCCATATTGCTTTCCAGCAGGCGTTGATCGTTGATTGTTTGATCTGACTCCAAAATTTGACAGTCCAACATGCTTAACACAATCTAAAATTGTAAATTTCTTCCAAGCATCCATCAGAGTAAGAGATTCATCATTCTCCATTTGTTCTAAGATATACCTGAAAGTTTGCTTGATGTACAGTGCTTTAAAAGTCGAAATTATCCTTTGATCTAACGGCTGTAATAAGGAAGTTGTATTCTTTGGTAAAAAAACAACTTTTACATTTTCGTGTTGTAAATCTGGAGGATGACCTGGTGCATTATCAATTAATAGAAGAGCCTTAAAAGGCAATCTCTTTTTAGTTAAATAATTTTTGACATCTGGAACAAAGAAGTTATGGAACCATTCATTGAAAGCTATGGCAGTGACCCATGTTTTTCTATTAGCCATCCAATAGATGGGAAGGTTTTTGATATTTATTCCTTTGACTGATCGTGGTGATTTTGATTTGTAAATCACCAATGGTTTCATCATATAATCGCCAGAAGCATTGCAACAGAAAAGAACTGTTATACGACTTTTCGCTACTTTATGACCACTAGCTGATTTGTGAGCTTTGGCTATAATGGTTCTTTCCGGCATTATTTTCCAGAATAATCCGGACTCGTCAGCATTGAAAACCTGATCAGAAGTGTAGGAGGTAGCAGCAATGATTTCAGCAAGTTTTGCCGGATATTGTTGTGCCGCATCCGAATCAGCAGATGCACTTTCACCTTTCATTCTCAGATTATGTAAAGAATGTCTTTGTTTGAATCTCTCGAACCACCCATGGCTTGCGGAAAAAGATACCTTCTTTTCAACGGATGAAGTCAACGGCGACCGATTCCTAAGTGATTGATAAATCTTCAAAGCTTTATTTGTAACAACATTGGTATCGATCGGGATTCGCTTTTGAGTTTAGTCTTCTCTCCATATCACTAAGGCTTTTTTCATATTTTCCATTGTAACATCTCTAACATATGAAGTCGTACTCATACTGCTGCAGGTTCCAGCTGCTACATTTTTTTTAATGGAGTCTTCATTTTTCTTATTGTCTGTATTGTGGCTTCATTCATGGAGTAAAATTTTGCAACATCCGTTACTCTTTCTCTATTATGTAGACGGTCTAATATTTGAATTTTAGTTTCTAAAGAAATAACTTTTCTTTTCATTTGATTTTTCTTTAAATCCTTTGACATTATCGAACCTTAACAAATTTACGCAAACTATAAATATGCAAGAAAATCTATAAATGTTGAAAACTTACCAGTTCAAAAGTTAAACGCACAATAATATAAGCTTTGTTGCTAAAATGTTTCTGCACTATGTACTTGCATGAACCAGATAGCTTTACTGTTGTGAAATACATACAGGGATTCCCCTATTATGGGGATTTCCCTATACGGGGATTCCCCTAAATGTATATATTTTACAACACCGGAAATCCCCTGTTGTTTTCATGAGTGTTACCAAAGGAATAAAATTCAAAAATGTCATCAAATCTTTGTATAGGCGTATATGAAGCGGAATATACATTTATCAATTTTTTAAAATCTGTTAATTTATAAACCGTGTAAAAGCGAAATCGTGTAAAACAAGTACCGTGTAAATCGAGGGATAAGTGTATACATATGTATTACACATTGGACAACTCTACAGTATAATAGTGTATGTTGCAGACATGACATTTACACAGTTTTATGCATTTTTGTAAACAAAAATATTGAGCTAGGAGAATATATTTTTACAATAGATGTCAAATTTTCAGATTGTGGTGATTTCAATAATGTACTTGAATTTGTAATTTTTTTTTATAAATTTAAGTACATATTAATATTGAAATCAACACAATCTGAAATAGTATCTTTAAAATACATTCATCTAAATTATATTTTTACAAAGATACGATACATTCAATGTGTCATGTATGCAGAATTCACAATACTATAGAATCACTCTGTTCATATGTACTATAATTTTTATTTTAATTTATATTATATATTGTTAATATAATAACTATAAAAATAAAAGATCATATAATTTCAGGAGTATTATTTTAAAATTCATAAATTATTCTTAATGCAAAAATGGTTTTTCCCTTTATTTTCAGTTTATATTTAAATATATTTTTAATTCTAATTATTTCTAAATATTGCAAAAATTGTAATCTACTACATTATGAAATATAATTTTAAATCCAAAAGATAAGCTATTTTAAATTGAAAATAACTTAAAAATACGGAATAAAATTTTGGGACATATTAAAACACGCTATACTTAAAACATTTTTGCAATTTTTAAAGAGTTAGTTTTTTAAAAGTAAACTTCAATACTAAAAATATATCAAAAAACAATATTAAAAATATTGTAATTAAGTTGATAGGCTATTTTAAATTATATTTCTGCGTTCTAAAACTACACATCTTTGATCAATGGTGGTATAATGCGACTGATGATTTTTAAGAGTGAACACAGTGAGTAAGGGCACAAAGCCCAAGTAGAACATGTTTCTAGATACACAGAACACAAACTGTTTCACAATTATTTCTAAAAATTGCAAAAATTATAATCTACTACATTATGAAATATAATTTTGTGTGTTTGTTTGTTTTAGTGTTTTTAAAAAAATTCTCAGAATTATGTGTGTTTCTATTTCTTTTAAGTATCATGTTTATTTTCTTTTAAGTATAAGGCTTTTTTTACTTCTTCCAAGTATCATTTTCTTTTTATTTTCTTAAAGTATCAAATTGTTTTAATTTAGTATTGTGTTTTTTAACATTTCACTTCACCCCGGTATCAACTTTTTTTTAATTTTTTCTAAGTAGCGTATTATTTTTAAATTTCTTCCTAGTATATTTTTTTATTTCTTCAAAGTATTGTGTATTTAAAAAAATTATATCAAAATATCATTTTTAAAATGCTTACAAAAAAGACTTTTCTGTAAGATTTTTTTTTTTTATGAAAATTCGACTATTATGCATGTTTTCATAAATTTTCACTTTTTTTTTTTCAGTGTCAATTTCAGAATGTACTCTTATTCATAATGAAATCTTTTCCTTTTTAACACTTTACAACGTAGTTGAAAAGTGTTTATGACTTTGTTCATTCTGTCTGTCCATTCACACGATAACTGCCGTAAAAATGACTTTATCAAAATGAAATTTTAGTATGCTGTTTAGAGTTCAGACGGTCTATGGAACCTATGAGAAAATTGCTTTGCAAGTTTAAGAAAATAATCAAATTATCCTATAAGAAATATGAAAAAAGTTCAGCAAAATATATTTGGTAGTTCTTAAAATAGAAATTAAAAGTAATAATTACACCCATATTATATGAAGAGATCACATGATCCACTTCAAAATAAGATATGGCATCCATTTTGTGTTAAAATCGTGATTTTTCAAGTTCTTTTTAATTTATATTTAGTGTTGTATCCGTCCTAAAACCACTTTATTTTTGCTTGATTTCTGTGCATCTACATTTTGAAACAACACAATTACAATATATTTGAGTTTAAATGATCAAACATTGATCCATGGTTTTAAGTTTTTAAATAAAATAAATTATTGTAGTACAGTACAACCTCGAAAATCCGGACTTTGCCGATTCCGAATTATCGATTTTTCCGGATTATAGAATTTGAATAAAATTCCGATTTAATATTAACTAAATACGCTATAAAGCACTATTTTTAGTAAAAATAATGGCTAAAGTTAAGTTAATCAATTAAAACATATTATTTAATTTAAAAAATAGGGCAAAAGAAATTTCTAAGAAAAAACATACACATTAATAATTTAGAATGTGTGAACGAAACGAAATGATAAAATCGCATGTTATCATTTCATTTAAATATTTGAATTAACATTTGTTATTTCATTAATTTTGGTTTATGGGAAAGCAGTTTTCTTTATCCTGTAGATGGACATTATTTCTGCTCGGTTTTATAAAGCTTCTTTGTTCAAGACCTTTAATAGCATGATCGATTGTTTGCATAAGATTATCAATGGGTATTTTTTCTTCTCCCCATTTATCGTCCCTACTTTGAACTTTTTTTATTTAATATCATATCGCGAATTACGCCATCACTCAATTTATTTACGATTGGCGCATCATCATCACAGTGCAGAACTTCCGTTATATCGGCTTTGTCGAGATTTAATGAAGCGCCGGAAGATTTAAAGAAGTGCCGAGATTTAATAAAGATCGAGGATTAGCACTTTTGACGATATCTTTAAAGGTGTAAATGTGTTTAAACCATTTTCGCTATTAACGAACGTAAAACAAAAAATAAGAACTTAAAAGTTTTATTTATTTTCCAGCATCTAAATGTTATGTTTAAAAAGGCCGATGACTCTGAAAAAAGTAAAAACTTTATTAGTAATAGTGAAATACGTAAAAAATATCGCAGTAGATAAAATAAATATCTTTTCCAAAACAGAAAAATATTTCTCCTCTCAATGATTTTTCTAAATTACTAAGAGTCATTACTAGACTGCAGCACCGGGACGTAGTGGGGCAGGGAAAGCGAAGAATTTGCTTAGCTCCTAATCGTAAACGCAGCCAACCCCTTTGAGAGGTCTGTGTGTTAATGACCTTGTTGCTCGGTTCTGTGCGATACGATATTATTTAGTTATTTATTTGCTATTTATAGTATGTAAATATGGCTTTCTAAACAAAAAAGGCAAAATATACAGTTGATTTCAAGCTGACACGTTCGGCGAGAACGAAAAAATCGTCAGATATCGTTAGGGGGAGGAGATTCTAAAGACAAAACAGAATACATTGAAGAATGGAATTCGTACTACGAAGTGAACAAAATAAATTTCCGTGAGCGTTAATATGAATTCTCAGGATTTTTAGATTTAATTGAACAATATGTGATAAAATGTTACTATAACGTTAGTGTTTAATATTAAAAATTACATTGTTTCAGAAAAATGTCTTTTTCAATAATGAGAAAAGGAAATATTGATAATAAAAATCCCGTATTTAAATAACGATGTATATTTTACGCGAAATAATTCATCGGGAATTTGACTTGAATAAGGGGGAGGAGGGATTAACGATAACAACGTAATTCACGCTCCTACCACGAGCCGATCTACGGCCGTCCATCTAAACTTTCGTTTCATTTCCGGGTTCAGAAAGTCGATCGGAAAAAATACGGTATTTGCTTATAAAATATAATTCCATATAAATAATTTTACTCTGTTGTTTTAAATCCGCGACTTCGTCAGTCCGGGAAAAAACCCCGAAAATTTGGAAAACGTCCGGATTTTGGATGTCCGGATTTTCGAAGTTGTACTGTATTGTGATAAATGAAAGGAATGGACTAAAAGTGTATGAATGATATATTTACAGCTTTTACATAGAGAGCCAAGCGATCTATATTTCAATGACATCATTTGAATAAAGTACATTTTTTTTCGATGAAGTTCTAAGTTTTCAAATGTAATAAATTATTGTAGTATTGTGATAATTTTTAAAATATTACCCCTGAATGCGTCGCATTTTAGAGATGTTTAAATAAAATTGCATTGCAGTTGGAAAGTGTTTCATAAATGCTTTATGCATGATTGATCATTCTTATTAATTATATGCACATTTGACTATTTTCTTTTACAAGTTAAATATCATTAAATTTACAAAAAAATTGGCAGGAAATGTCGTCTTTTTATAAGAAAGATGCACTTTATAAACACCACATGCAATAACAGAATTTATGTAAAAACCATCACCAAACTCGAGACTATACGAATCATGGGGGGGGGGGGGGGGGGAAATGACCATTTTCGTAAGAATTTTTTTAAAAACTACACAATACTTTAAATTTTCACCTGTTTCTGAATCTGTACAAAACTTTTATCGCAAAAGGTAACTTATAACAAAAAAGTAAAAGCTTTAAATTTGTTTTAAAATGTTATAGTATCATAGTACAAAATTAATTCAAATTGTTGCTTACCAATATTATCGTACATTTAAAATAATTTTAATGTAAAAGAAAACACTCCGATATTAAATTTTGTTGTTTTTTCAATTTTTCTTAATTCTTATCACACCTTAACCTTACTAACTTGTTTAAAAATGAAACAGTAACCAGAAAATAAAACTCATAATATTATGTGTTCAAAAATATAACGGTTAATTTTTTATAAAATATGCAGCTAAAGAAAAAAAATCAGTTATCATTTCATCAATATTAAAAAAAGGCGAAGGTGATTAATATATAAAAAAAAAACACTTGGGTGAATATTCAATTTTGCAGTATTTTAATTTCTTAAGTTTTACACCGTATGAAATATTGTTAATCAACGTTCACTATCAACGCTGCTAGCTGGTGCAGACAAGTACTTCCTTGCTATCTTTGCAAGTATGGCACAAAATAGAAACATTTTCTATTTTAAATTAGCATAAAATAGAAATATCACCTTTGAAAAAATCAACGGTGGTGACTGTGATGATTTTTAAGAGTGAACACAGTAAGGGCACAAAGCACAAATAGAACATGTTCCTAGATGCACAGAACACAAACTGCTATAAAATGAATTAGAATTTTTTTGATTAATTATATTTCTTTTAAGTATATTTTTAATTATAATTATTTCTAAAAGTTGCAAAAATTATAATCTACTATGTTATGAAATATAATGTTGTGTATAGTGTATTTAAAAAAAGTTTCAAATTTGTTTTAATTTAGTATTGTGTTTTTTAACATTTCACCCCTGTATCAACTTTTTAATTTTTTTTTATTTCTGCAAATAACATTAAATTAATTATAAAAAATTTATACTTTAAATGAATAAAATAATTTTAATATTTAACATTGTCTAAGCAGAGAATAAATGAAAACGTGGTCATATTGCATTTGTTATGCATGCATGTTTATTTCAAATCCTGTAAAATCAAATTATTCTTTAACATGTTTTTTTTATAGATTTTAGTTTTAGACATGCATAATTACACTAAATGAAAGTTGCTTCATTTACTATTATATAGATTAAAATTATTTTATTATAAACACTAACCAACACTGAATAAGTATTTTTACTTGTGGGTAGGTTATAAATGAAACAACTTTCATTTAGTATAAGTATACCAGTCTTAAGTCTAAAATAAATAAAAACATGTAAAAGAATAATTTACGATTTTACAAGATTTGAAATAAACATGCATGCATGACCAGAAATGCGATCTCGGACCACGTTTTCATTTAATCTCCGCTTAGACAGTATTAAATATTAAAATTATTTTAATCATTTAAAGAATACATTTTTTATAATTAATTTTATATTATTGCAGAATACCGTTTTTGTTTGTACGATTTTGTTTACTGGTTCTACATCTTTTCAGAGTAATTTTTCCGAGCAGCATGCACATACCACGATGCTAAAAACATGCACTTTTCCCGTTTGCTTTTAAAGCAATATCTAATGCTAAAAGTAATAAATATATACAATAATGCTAGGAAGATATATAAAATAAAATAAAAGTTAAAGCTAAATATAATTAAATAAGTTAAAATATATAAATTAAGAAACGTGTGAACCTAACACGCGAAGATACAAACCTACCTACCCACAAGGCGAAGAATAATAACTGAACCCAGTGTTGCCAGATATACAGAACCTATATGCTTCTTCTGCCGCAGTAGAAATGAGTTGGCTGGAAACTTTCAGAACTGTGTGACGTCACGCCCGATCACCGAAATCAAGTAGCATCGACGTGGTTAGAACTCGGGAGGGTGACGATAAACATGAGGGGAGATCCCTGACCACCTGTGTTAGAGGACAAAGCTGATAGGGGATTAGCAAGAAACCCCAAGGGGAGGGAGGAGAAATGGTTATTTTTACGTATGAAAAATGGTAATTTTAATGTAATTTAAACGGTATTTATAATGTATGATAAACGGTAATCCATGAAAATGCCTTCGGGAAAAGGGTTCAAGAACAAAGCTGAAAGAGGATTTGAGCAGGGGAGTTAAAAGAAGGGAGCGATAATGGTTATTTTTATGTATGATAAATTGGTATTTTTAACGTAATAAAAATGGTTATTTTAACATATAATAAACACTAATACATACGTATTTAAAATGGTTTTTCTGCATACGGTATGTTCATACACGGTAATTCATGCGTATGATATACAGTATTTTTATATGCCGTTTACTCATAACGGTATTATAACCGATGTATTACCGTTTATCGTATAACACATACGAAAATATAATGTATAAATGGTTTAACAACGGTTATAATACCGTATGTGTGTTACTTGGGTATATAAAATTATGCATAAGTAATTAAGTATTTCTATCTACTTTTCTGATCTTAAGTAAGTGGCCTAAATTATGAGAATTCTAACTGTATTATCTTCGATTTGTGCAGTTAGAAAAATAAATGTATAAAGAATAAATTTTAAAGTAAGAGATATGTAATTATAAAATTTTCTGTATATTTGCAATTTTGTTTTTTATTAATTATTTATATGCTTTGAATTTAAGTTTTGAAATAGATAAATTATCTGTATCTTTTCTACATATTACATGTGGGCCACATTATGCAATGCATTCTTTAGCTAAAATTTATGCAATGTGCCCCTTTTCTAAAGTTAGCACCCTGCCCTTTTGAATTGCTAGAATGAACCCTGTGTATATATATATATATATATATATATATATATATATATATATATATATATATATATATATATATATATATATATAATGATACAGAAATTTTAAGCCTTGACACACTTCATGCCCAAGGCTTTTCAAAGTATAACATTTCAATATAAAATCAAAAGTAAAAACTACAATAAAATTTATAATATGAAACACGGTAAAAATATAAATATTTACAAACCTGAGAATTGTAAATGTTTCTTATCCAAGTTTATATTCTTAAATTGATCCAATAACACTGGCAGTTAAAAAGGGCTTAACCTCACTATATTAGGATATATAAGGGGAGGGGAGGTCAAAATCGAGTACAAAATTATTGCCACTAACATCATCAAAGTGGCCACTGAGCTTTGTGAGGCCATTGGCTACTGTTGGTTTTTTTAAATCTAAAGCATTATCATCCAACCTGAAGGATATGCATTACCTGCTGATCCTACTGGGGCCCCTTGAAGCATATACTCTTTAAAATAAACTCTTGGAAATACAAAAAATAGATCAATTTAATTTCCCAAAGCATTAATTCCTACACAAATAGCTACTAATTGGCCTCTTTCTGCAGATTTAATTTTCCCCATTTGTTTCACACTTTTTTCTGCAATAATCTTTTGAAATTTATGGCATGTAGTAAGATCAGACTAATCCATATACTTCAGGACCGAACTGCAAACAGTCATAAATGCTTTTTGCATTTTTGAACAATAAGGCAATATTATGGCTATTAAAACTTGTTGCTCTTGATAAGCTAGTTGCTTCAGGTTGGAGAAGAGAAAGGTTTTAGTGTTTCATTCTGAAATGCCATAGCGAATCTTCTCCTGCAGTTTGATGTTTCATCCATGAGTCTGGCATTGCTATTTACTATTAAGAGAATTATTACCAATTACTATTAAGAGAATTCGCTACCCCAAATTCATAAACTAGTCTTCTAATCAATTTTGGAGTAGTTCCTGATGTATTATTGATGTTTTACAATATAATTATCGAACATCTTTTCTTCTGCATTTGAGAAAACTTTTCTGCTTGCATAATTTAATGTAAAGTTAACTTTATCTTCAGCTTCACTAGTTTTTTTAATTTATTCACATAGCTAATTAGCCGGCTACTCAACCAGCTGCTCATACCCTAGGGTGAGTCAGGTGGCCTGAGTCTTTCACTTAGCGAATTAGAGTTGTTTTGGAAATATCTATTTCTTTGTTCATTTTATGTAAGGAACATTTATCCTGCACTACCTGTTTCTTGTTCCATTGCCACAGCTGGTATGGTTCCAATATTGGTATTTCTTTCCCTTGCATGGCATTAATAAAAAGAAAAGTAAGAATTAAATACTTGATAATTCAAAATTTTGCTTTCAAAAGCCCAAAACATCAAACCCAATCCATCCTGCCCTTTTTTTCCAGCATCACTTATATATATATATATATATATATATATATATATATATATATATATATATATATATATATATATATATATATATATAATTATAAATATATATAATTATATATATATATATAATTAAAGTTTTCTTTGCAGAAGAGCCCAGTCTTTAACATCTTGAAAGTGAGCGAAGGGGGGCGGGGGGGTATACCGCAATTTTACTTTGCAGTGAAATCCTTCCAAACAAAATTAGAATAATCCAACTGCCTTTTATGGTAGATTTTAGTTCTTTAGATTTTGAACTTTATCCGGATAGCCCTTCTTGGGCCTGCCATAGGAATGTACTCATTTTTAGGGAATAACCAAAATTTAGTCCAAATTTAGTATGTTGTTGTCTTTCGTGGTATGTTTTAATTCTTTTGATTTTGAACTTTGTCAGGCTAGCCCATCTTGAACTCGCCATAGGAACTTTCCTATTTGCATCTTTAACCTTTAAATCTGCGAAAATAAATATTTCCTTGATGCAGTCCATGTATTTACTTTCTTTATATACATAGTGTAATGTATAAGGAAAGTATTGTGGCATGGTCACATTTCAGTTTTCGACGGGAGAGCACATTTGAAACATCCTTGAACATGAATCGAACATTTTTGAGGTAATATCTGTGTGTATGTATATGTGTGGTTGTCTGTGGAGACGATATCTTATGAACAAATGGAGCAATTTGAACGAAATTTTGTACAAAAATTATAATCTGAATACTGGAAGCCTATTGTTTTTAAATACAATCGACAGCTCGAAACATCCCCAAATTTTCTAATGTAATTTTGAAAAAGTCATAAAAATAACAAACCTTTAATAAAGTTACTTAAATAATCTTTTCTTTTATGTAATTTTTTATTAGAAAACGATTGACATAAACTTTAGAATGCTAGCACAAACTGTTCTTGACATATTACTCTTCTCTCTTTTTCTATAATGCTTGACATTTGGCGAACTTGCTGAATAATCTAGCAAAATATCGACAATGTGCCAATATTTCCTCAGATTGGCAAAAATTTAATCAAAATTTCAAAAATAACGCCAAACTGATGAAGGAATTTTAAAAATATTTTAATATATGAACTATATTACTTATTGAGGATGTTATCAATATTGATAATTATCGATTTAAAGTTGTGTGAAGTATAAGTTAATTAGGTACTTCGAAATAGTTTTACGTTGTCATTCGAAAAAGCGTCAAATGTACAATTCAACATTAAAAACACTGTATTGTAGATCTAATACTCAATTTTTTCACTGTGAAAGAAATAAATTCATTGCATTATATAAGAAATGTCATGTGCTGTCCACATCAAATTTTTTTGTCGTAGAATGGAGGTTTTCAAATATTTCTTCCTTTCAATTTTAAAATTTCTAATATAATTTTCAAAAAAATTAATTTTATTTTTGATCATATCATTTACATGTTCACAACATATGCAGATTGAATTTTCTGCAGAATTCACATATTTTGCAGTAACTGCACTGTATTCAATAATTTTCATTTTTTTTATCACTACCTGATTCGCCGTTGTCAGCTTTTTCTGCTTCATCACAGCTAACAAAATCAACCTTTTTAGGATTAAATTCAGTTAATCTTTCAGTTTCATTTTGGATAATTTTAACAGTAAAATTTCTTTTAAGATACAAAAGAAAAATAATTTTATATGCTACCAATCGTAGGGTGGTATCCAGGGAGTGGGGGGGAAGGAGGCTGAAGATTTGGGGGCCTGATAATTATACATTATATTGCGATTATATTTATAATTATACTGCGATATACATGGGAGATACATACATCCGCACATGGGAGCAAGCCTGTATATATGCTTAAATCAAAACTAAATGCAAAATAACATCCTAAATATAGTCATTGTTATTTGATTCAAGTGATTTTTTTTTTCACATAATAATGAAATAATTGCATGTTTGAAAGATCTAAATCGCATTTGTAAAATTCACAATATTAGGAAACTGCTTAATTAACCCACTTACAATTTTTAAGTTCTAGTGCAAAACAAAATATCTGAATTATCACAACAGCATCTGGGAAAGGTCAATATCTAGAATATTGTCAATGTGGAAGCGTCTATATCTGGAATATTGTCAACGAATATGTCTTGAACGAAATGTTTAGCAACTGATACTTTTTTCTTGTAATAATTTGAAAATGCAAGTTTGTAGCTGAAGAATTTGCATTTTAAATTTGCCTTTTCAAGTGTTAAATTTAGGAGGTGAAGATTTTGTAAATAATTAAATATCTATTAATTTTTTTAATATTTGGGCTTATTCTCAGATCATTTTCTTCCATTTAAAAAACCGTGCATTTCTATGACAAGAATTAGCATTTGAATTGTGGGACATCTTTACATACTTCTTGCATGCAAACATAACATGTGTAGTGAAAATAGAATGGATTTGAATATTTTATTAATTTTTTGTTGTAACAAAAAATTTTAAATCTGTTTCAGTGCAAAAAAATTTAGCCCAATTATCTCAGTTTGCTGAAGAGCCACCATAGTCTCCATACTGTAAATCTAACTGACAGCAGAGATATCATTATTGTTCTATCAATAAATTTACACTTATATAGAAAATTTTTTAAAACTGATTTCTCTGTGACATCTGTTGTTAAAAACTACATCAAATTAGAATCAGCATCTTTTTATTGAATCAGTGAGGGCCATATGAATGTTTTGTGAACGAGACACTGTTAACAAGTGACAGTAACCAAGAAGTGTAGCTCCTATCTAATTTTATAAAATTATAGGAACTAAAATGGTTATTCACTTGGCAAGCTATATTAGATTACATTTGCACATTTTTTTAGAAGCTACTCAAAATGTATTGCACATTTAATATTCATATATTAACTTTGTCTCAATAATCAATCTTGATAATGAAGATACCAACATTGTGCTCCAAATAGTTTTCATCATGACCTTGATTCTGAATTTTATTTCCTAAAGCAGCTTTACTTTGTAACTGATTTTATAGATCAAAGAAAAGCTTCTGGTGCCATACAAAGTGCTGTAAAAAATGTTTTTGCATGCTAAGCCCTATGTTTTTGAGTTTTTCAGAATCTAGAAAATTCACATTTATTGTACAATTTTATGTGTGTTTGTGTGTGTATGTATATATATATATATATATATATATATATATATATATATATATATATATTTAATTTTATACAAGCTATGTTCTGGGTATTTAATGTAAAAGTGTTTCCCCTGTTTTTACCAGACCTGTAATTAAATACAGTCAACTGACATGTTGATCTATATTATTTTTAATGCAGTGTGTTTTATTTGAATGGTATTGCATGTGTAATGTAATATAATGTTCAGTTTTGTAAGAATGTTTTATTATTTTAAAAAATTAATCATTTTGCAAATTTCTAAATGAATTCAAAATTGCAGCTTAGTGCTTTAAAATATTATATGGTTAAAACCTAGCATTGCGTAATTTAATAGTATATGTTCAACTTGTGAAGAGGGAAGCATTTAGAACCATAACTTTAAATCAAAATGTGGTTTAATTAAAAGTGCAGAATTTACTTTACTTTCATGTAGCCTTCCAGCCAAAAAATGAGTTTAATCTTTTCAGATATTTTATCAGTAGGGTTGGGTTGGCACAAGTAAATTTACATGTCATCAGAAGAAATTTCTGCATAAGAATTGTTAAGTTGTTTTTTGAACATAAAAATAAACCCAAGAACTGTCCTTCGCATGTGTTTTATACTTCATTGAAACATTCAAATATTTCAAATGCTTATATGAATAGACTAGAATGAATAACCCGGCTTTGCCCGGGTCCTAAACATGTTTCCAGTACTTAAATAATACAGACACAGGTAACATCATACTCCATTTCCAAATCACCTGTTTTGTACTAAAATCATTCTCACAATACAAATAAAATCACAAAATGTCTAATTACCCATATCTTCTTCAAACAATGTAATTTTTATATTTTTAGTACTCCATTTTGACCACTTCTAAAAACACGAAATGAACTAAATAACTTCAGGATGTTTCCTGTCTTTGCAGAGCAAACAAAGGAATTCGAACCTCTCTTCGGAAGTTCTACCCAGATACTAAGAACACACCCATACAACCACTTACCCCTCTTTAAAATAGATCTGATCCAGAGAGGGGGAACTGTTGAAGTCCAGACTGTCCATTACTAAGAGTGAATGAGATCAGTTAAAAAATTGCAAACATTAAAATGACTTTTGGAATAAAAAAAGGTTTTTTTTGTTAGATTTCTCATAAACAGGGTCGGGTGTCCAGTGCTATTGGTGCCCAATGGCTATTTCCTCAACCGTTAGTCACAGAGATATACTTCCAATTGCAAAAATGTTTTAAATTTTAAAATCTATTATCTTAGAAACAGTTTAAATTAATAAATGTATTTTCTAAAAGAAATACGAAATATAAATTTTTATACGCCTCCCCCCCCCCTTCTGGTCCTACCAGTTATATTTAGGAAAATCATCCTCATACAATTTCATGCGAAAAACTTTTTCATGATAAAAAGCTTTGCTTCATTCTTGACAGTATGTTAGCAAATGCAATCGAAACATAATACTTTGAATACGGAATTTCAATATTTATAAGGTCCCTTAAAAGTTGCCTGAAACGGGACATTTTTGTGTGCAGAAAAGTGACTTAATTCATAAAGTTTAATGCTTCATAACTCTGTGAATTTTGGTCATAAAAGGATGATTTTTTTTTTTTTTTTTTTTTTTTTTTTTTTTTTTTTTTTTGCATGAAATTGTATGAGGATGATTTTCCTAAATATAACTGGTAGGGTAGGACCGGGAGACTGTATAAAAATTTATATTTCGTATTTCTTTTAGAAAATACATTTATTGATTTAAACTGTTTCTAAGATAATAGATTTTAAAATTTAAAACATTTTTGCAATTGAAAGTATATCTCTTTGACTAACTGTTGAGGAAATAGTCATTGGGCACCGAAAGCTGATTATGTGTATAACATTATGGTTTGATTATGTGTATAACATTATGGTTTGATTATGTGTATAACATTAAAACCTTCATTTATTTTCTTTTATGAAATTTCATTCAAAAGTATAATTCTATGAAACTCTCCAAAAGTAGAAAGTTTTATTATCATTATAGTTTAAAGATTTTTAAATTTAGATTTTATTTGTTATAAGAGAATTTTATTTGTTAAAATAAATAATTATTTATATTTTAGTATTTTCATAAATGCTCAATATTTTATAAAAATTTAAAAATTATTTGTTTATACATTAACTATCATCTAAATTTCTCAAACAAGTATAGTACAAATTATTGTTTGGATATTCAGTATTTAAATATTAACTCTTATTCACTAAGATTATCTTTAATTAATTATTATATTATTAATATCTTTAATTAATTATTATATTAATTAACATATTATTTTGTATATAATTTTATTATTGTTATTGTGTATATATTTCACATTTGAAATTGTATTTCAATCAAAACTTGTATCTGTTTACCCCAATAAAGCTTTTCTCTGTGCCTACTCTTGAGCATGAAATAAATGCTTTTTGCATGCTGTGAATGCCTTTCTCCTGTGTAGTTAGCTTTTTATTATTATTTTCAGATATGTTGTGTAAATTTCTATTTTTAACTTGTGACTTTACAGTACTTTGTATTCACCAGATGTATATTTATATATTTTATCAGTCGCTTTTCTTATTAATGCACTTCCATGATTTCCATTAATGGTAGTGTGTGTTAATGCATTAAATTTTTACTTCAGTAAATAATAAATTTCATTTCTAGCAGGAAACAACAATACTCAGTTTGACATCCCTCAAGACAAGAAAGAATTATCCACAGAAATACAGTGTAAGTCATGCACGAAAAGTTGGCACCATTTCCCACTGTAATTTAGAAACAGTTTTGCCAGTCACCATCTTGCAGCTAAATTTAAAAAAGATACAGCATGTTTTGTATGAAAAATTAATACAAAAATTAGTTGGTAGAAATGTTATACTTTTATCAGACACCATAATTTATTTTCATAGATTAAGCTATAGAGTGAGTTATTTCAGATTCGTTTCTTTTAACTGTTGTTCATGTGAAATAATGCACTTATTAATTATTGAAAATATATAGGCTGTATTCAACTCTTGTCACATGCATTTGGTTTAGAAGGTGATATTTATTACATCATATATACACTTAATTAAAATTAAAACAGGCAAGTATAATTTCTCATACTAATACCAATTCATTTTATCACAAGAGAGAAGTAAAAATCAATGATTTATTTTTTTATGGCATCTCCATTATCAATGTTTAACAAAATGAGACTACTAAAATAAGTCAATTTCTTTTAATATAATTGGATTCTTGACCTCAAAATGTACCTAAATATGAAAATTTTATAACAATTGACATCTTAATTTTAACACTTAATGTTCGATGAGCAATAGCCAAGTGGTTTGCAACACTAAACATAGGTCTCTACCAAGAAATTTGCCAGTTTAACCCTTTCGGGACGGCGGCATTCCGAAACTACCGTGGCCCAAAGGACGAAGCACTTCGTTTCCGAAATGTGCCCAAAAGACTGCTATTTTTTTGTGCTAAGCCTAACTCTCGAAAAAAATTCACTAAAAATCACCCGTTCAACACAGCATTCTACTTTTTCAGGAAGAAAGGAAATACTTATTTTCTATTTGATGTATATTTTTTATACAAATTTTCTTTTATCAAAATATTAAAAATTTTAGTGTATATATGTTTTAGGTACAGATGGATAATTCTTTGGCATGTCCTTCCGATTTTTTAAAACTGTACCACATACATGCGTATTCTTAGACAACAAATACTTTGCAAGTACAGGAGAGGTAAAAAAATTATCCAAATACAAAGTATATCCTTTTCCTAAAAGTTCACTTAGAAATGTTTTCACAACGCGTTCTCCATACCCACCATCAGAGCTTGATAATCCCGTGTCCTTTCCAGTATACACAAGGAAATTCCGTTTATAGCCTCATTCCGATTCTGACGATTTATATATTTTTATTCCATATCTGGACCTTTTCGATGGGATATATTAACGAAATCCCAGCCTTCCTTTCCATGAGAACATAAATAACCTAATCATTTCATTGCCGCACATTCCTTTACCCCCCCCCCCCCCTCCCCCACCCACTCAAAAAAAAACCCTCTCTTATATTCCTCTAATTCAACAACGAAATCAATAAAAGACAAAATCAGAACGAGACCCGGAACTCAATTATAAAATTGTTGATGCTACGAGAAGTGCTCTGTTTACTTTACAGAACCATGTGTTTCACCGCTCCAAATGGAGAGATAATTCATTGGATTCTCCTTGTGCCAAGGTTAAACATCTACAAAATACATTTAAGTTGCTTCCACGGGCATTTAACGTATTGTTTCACTCCATTTTAAAGTATTGTGAGCTTTAATTGCAGCTTTTAAAGTTCTGTGTAATCGTTCTATTTTTAATTGCAGTAGGGATGATAAGCAGTTGTGTACTGAACATTTACTCCACATAAAACAGCCCAGCTGCCAAACAATCCAGATTCAAATTGCTTACCTTGGTCTGTTATGCAGTAAGGTACTCCAAATTGTTCAACACAATTTTCATAAAAAGCATTTGCAGTTGTCTCTGCAGTTATGTCTTGTAGAGCATCAGTTGGTGAGACATAAGTGGCCCATCACTTGTGTGCGACTTCTTCCCACTTTTACATTGCTTGTGGCCCACGAACCTCGACAATGATAAAAAATTTGATTTTAAAATAAACTTTTATAATTATTATTATAATGATTTTAAAATAAAATAGATACAACAAATCATGAGTTGTTGTGTTTTTATAGCTAAGAAAAAAAATGAGCGCCTAAAATCTTTTGATATATGTATATCGGATAGTAATTTCAAAATTTTATAAATAAATTTCTGTATTTAAGTGTATAATTTAAAAATGTCAATGAAACATAAAATTAAAGATGAGGGGAGATTATATTAAACTATATTCCACCCATCCTTAAAATGAGTGGAGCACAAAATACTCCTTTACACAAAGTGCAGGTAAGCCCTTTTGTGTCTTATCTGTCAGAAATCTATAAGAGTTATAAAAGGATACAATATTAGAAGACATTATGAGCATGAACATATATATGTATATATATATATATATATATATATATTATATAAGATTTAAAAGATGAAAACAAAAAAATTAAAGGAATTGAAAATTAATTTAATTACTTCACAAAATATATTTAAAAAGCAAAATGTATGACAGGAATCAATTGTTCATACTAGGTTTGTATTGCATAATTAATTGCAAAAGAAGGTAGGCATTTTACAAATGCCGAATTTGCTAAATGTTGTATATCAGCTGTGTCTGAGAAGTAAGTATGCCCAGAAAAAAAATCAATATTTGCAGATGTCAGCCTTTCTCCTCAAACTTGCACAAGGCTTGTAAAAAAATTGAGTGGAAACCTATTTGAACAACTTGAAGATGGGAAGTGATTAACCAATGATATTTTATTGCATTATTCATCAAGAGGCATTCAGCTGCAAAAAATTTTCTACTATGAAATATGTTATGGACAAAGTTGTATCAATAATTAATTATATTCGACGTAATGCATTGAAGCACTGCCAATTCCAACAATTTCTGCAAAAGTTGCAGTAAAATTTTGGTGAAGTTTAATATTTCTCAAATGGCAGCTGGCTAAGTATCTCTGGTTTACCAATTGCAAAAGGGGTTGTGCTTAGCAAATCAAACTATCCATCCAATCATTATGAAGTTGAGCAAATAAAAAACTTATCTTACAGAAATTTGTTAGAATGCCTTTCATTTCTTTCACAAGGACAAGACCAGATATTTGCTATGCTGTAAACATTCTTTCACAATTTCAAGAAAACCCAGAAATTAAACACTAGGATTCTTTACTTAAATTGCTAAGATATGTAGATCAAACTAAAAAATTTTAACTAAATTTATCAAACATACAAAATGTAAATCTTAAGTATTTTTCATGAATTTGCAGCCAACCGCGATGACAGTGTCATTAGGGGGCATGGTACTTTTAATTGGTAATGTTCCAATATCATGAAGGACTTTCAAACATAAATGTCAGTTTATCTACCATGGAAGCAGAATATATTTCTTTAACTGAAGTTGCGAAAGAGGTGGTATAGGTGCAAAATATCTTGGGATAATGTAAGAAGCTTGGAATCAAATTAGATAAAAGTATTTTATTCTGTGACAATCATGCGGCAATAAACTTTTCTGATTCACCCATTAAGAATCATAGGACAAAACACATCGATGTCAAACACCACTTTCTTAAAAATTTAATATATTTTATATACTATAATAAATATATTTAGTAAATACATTTAAAATACAACCTTTTTCAAATCCCTTGTTATGTAGTTTAGATACAAACAAGTTTAAACTGTGTGGTGAAGAATATTTTTATTTATTATACTAAAACAATTTTTAATGATGCAAAAAAATCTTTTTGAAACTCCTGAACTAGTAGATTAGTTACTGTTGATTTCAACTGTGTGGCGAAGACAAAATATAGTACAGTAGAATCTTGATTATCCGACGTAATTGGGACCTAACCTACATCGGATAATCGAAATTTCCGGATAATAGAGAATTTTTCAATAATCGTCTAGTTTAATATGTAACATCGTCATCGAACTGCTATTATGACTATTTAAATTGCTAAATAAATATCTAAATTCAAATTACGGTACAGTATAGTAGTACATGAAATTTTATTTTGAAACAAAAAACTTACAATGATTTAAATGGAAGCTTCATCTGGCGTAAATTGATCATCCTTTGTCGTGCAGCTCTGTCATGAAGTTGCCTTATGCCGTGGCGAATTTTGAATTTCTCTAGCCAGCCACTACTGGTTTTAAAGTCATCCGAACCACCGAGCTTAGAATTTAGAATTAAAGATTTCTCTTGTATAATCGGCCCAGATAGCGGTATACCTTCACACCTTTTTTGAACAAACCATTTGTACAAAGCAGCATCTAAATCCGTCTGATCAGCTGATTTCATGGTTTTTCAGAATTTGGCGAATTTCCCGCTATCTAATTCAGAAAAAAACTTCTTAATTTTCTCAGAGTTCCATCTCATGTCACCAACAGTTGATACGCCAACATTAAATTCCTTTGCAAGTTTTGTTATAGTTTCTCCTGATTCTAATCGCGTAACAATATCATATTTCTCCTCTATGGTTAGAATGACTTGTTTTCTCTTAATGGAAACCATGATGAAAAAAGCAAACTTCAGTAATAAAAAATTACAGTCAAAGACACTTCACCATAGCAACAAACAGCAGAAAAAGAGAACAAACAGTTACGTGCTAGAATTTCGCCAATCTAAGCATACGTAATCACCTTTTTCCAGAGTAGAATCGTCCACGAAGGGTAGGCACGCCAATCGTCCAAAACAAAAGTCAGGAAACCTACATCGGTTAACGGAGCGTTCCGGTTAAACGAGGGTCAGATAATCGAGGTTCTACTGTACTATGGAAAATCCTCTGTTGTATACATAGGGATTTTTGTATATATTTTTAATTTATAATGTTAAGTATCTCAATGAAAGTCTTTATACTTCATATTTGATATTTTTGTAATTTATGTTTATACACTAAAAATTTTTTTCATGATATCCACTTGAAAGCTTGTAATATAATTATTAAGACTTATTGAACGTATTTCAGTATCTTAGAAAGACAGAATCTGCAGGGGAGCTGAATGTTAAACACATTAAAGTTAACAAACGACGCATCACAATAGTGTTATGGATAAATCTTAATAGATATTTCCCGGTTAACTGTTTGGGTTGCAGATTGTTTGTTAAGTATCCGGTTTGAATTTCATTTGAGTTCCTGTAGATTGAGTCTAAGCTGAATGGAATATGCTAATTTTCCGTATCACTGGAAATTAGCATACTCCGGAAGCGTCACAGCAAAAACTGGTATAAATACCCAGTGCCGATAATGGCACGGTATCTGGCAAGCTTATAGCAAACTAATTGCAGCAGTATGCAGAAGTAGCAAGCTTATTGTTGATAGCTGAATGTAGCGAGCAATGTTGTTCATCATGTAGGCGCTGTTTACTTTTACAGCAAAGATTGTACTCAGTTTGGAGCAGTGATTTTTTATGTTTAATGTCTGTGAGCAACATCACAGTTAAAGATGTCGGCTGTTATAATGTTGTCTTATGCTTTATTTTCGTGGGTAATAAATTTATTTTTCTTTAATTCATCCGGTGATTTTCTCTTTCGAAATGTATCACCCACTGAAACTCTGTAGACTGAACATTTTAAATTCCTTCATCTCTGACAAATTTCCTGACAGCTACTTCATGAACTGCACTATTAGCCTGACTTGTGTGCATAGCGGAGGTGTTCAATTGATAGCTACATCATGAACTGCACCTTTAGCCATATCTTGCTCATGTAGTTCTGGTGTGGGATCAATAGCTACTTCACTGCACTATTAGCCGTGACTTGCACGCTTAGCGGAGGTGTGCTCATAAAGAGACAGGCTGGTTGCTGAAGGTGGCAATAATTAAAGTCACAAAAACGGCCATACCTCAAACTATAAAATAGGCTTTATTTTGGCACAATTCATTGATTATTCAAACATTTGTATATTTTGACATATGTCAAGAATCATGAAAAATTACCAAATTTTCCAAACTTCAAATTTTTATAAATAAAAAAATAATGAAAATTGGGGACTAAAGTTTTGCATAGAGTCTTATATGTGAGTGGACACCAAAATAGCCATAAAAAAAAATGGTGTTGATCATGTTGGGGGCTGTGTTGATTTGACATGGAATGACCATAAGGTATATTTTCCAATTGATTTAACTCCTCACAAGTACCAGGACAATCTATTTTACTCAATATAACTTTTTACAATAGGAAGTGAAACAATTGGGTACTTAAATTGTTTAAAAATATCACAAACTTTTTCAATATACTGTTTCTAGTGTATATAAAAATTGCGATCTTTTTCCTCAAACTCTACAACTAACATTTTAATATCAAATTTGTCATTTAACATTGAAACTACAAGATCAATATCCTTTTGATATTTTGATAACAGTAGGATATCATCCACATAAACTAATATAAGTACATTGTTATTAAATAGATAACAGCAATTACACCATTTAAGTTTCACAAAATTCAGCTTTTTAAACATGTAGTCCAGTTCCATAAACCAGTCCCTATCACATTGCTAAAGACCATAAATTGCCTTATTTAATAAACAAACATGTTCTTGATATTTATTATTTACATAACCTTGTGGTTGCTTCATATATATTTTAACTCCAATTTAGCATATAAATAAAATAAGCATATTTGATATCAAATTGCAAATACATCCAACCAAGCATACTGACAAAGATAGTGAAAAATAATCTAATTACACTGAAATTAACCACAGGACTGAATATTTCATCATATGTTTGACCCTTTTCTTAGGTGTACCCTTGAGCTACTAACCTTGCTTTAAATCATTTGATTGCCCCTTTTCATCTCTTTTTAGAGTGTAAACCCATTGACTGCCTATTATTTTTACTGAAGGGGAAGCAGGAACCAACTCTCAGACATCCCTTTCTTTCATTACTTTAATTTCCTCAGTCATGGCGTTACTCCACTCAGTTGCTTGGGGTGATTTGAGGGTGGCTTTGTAGTTTTTAGGTATAGTAATTTTAACATTACTTGCTTCTGGCTTGTTAGCCCTTTTTGTCCCTATTTTGCTTTTACCTTCCCTGAAGTTAGAGGTTTTGGTCATATTGAATATTATTTTTATTGCAATACTTCCTAACATCATTATGGGCCTTTTTCTACTGTCCCCCCCTTAACATAATAATATACGTCTATTCTACTATTGTCAGCTCTTGGTATGGCTTTCCATTCCCAAGGGATGTCAGAACAGGGAATCGGGTTGCAATCCACAGGAGAGTCCGTTTCCTCACTGGCTTCAGATAAACTGTCACCAGTGTCTTCACTCTGTCCTTCTTTTTCGCCTGATTTCCTATCGAGACACTCCTCATCGAATAGCGATCTCGGGTTACCTTAAAGGTGGCAGTATTGGGATCACTTTTAATTGAACTTTTAGTTTTAACTTTAATTGGGGCCAGGATGCTTTCCTCTGCCTCTATGCTTTCCTCAAACTTAAGGTTGCTTGTTTCAATTACCCTCCTTTCTCCATTAATCAGTATAATCAGTACCTGGTAGCCTCTTGTACCTGTGGCATAACCTACCATTATCCCTTCTTGGGCTCTCATATCAAGTTTCTAAGTTAATTCCGAAAATCTTTACATGATTTACCAAGAGGGTTTCTTTCAACTGTAGAATTCTGAAGGTGTTTTTGTCTTGAACTTATGACAAATTCTATCTTTCACATATGAAAAACGCAAAATTTGCTTCTGTCCACAATTTATCACTAACTAACACAAGGCAATGCCTAGTGATAGAAATCACTAAGCATTGCCTTGACACAATCAAGAGCAGTTAGATTAAACCTTTCTGATGCCCCATTTTGCTGTGGCGTATAGAACTGTGTTCCCTCAGCCTTATCCTTTGTTTGCTTAAGTAAGTTTTAAATTGGTTATGGTGAAATTCCATTCTGCAATATGTTCTAACATTTAGTATTTTACAGTTTAAAAGCCTTTCTTCCCTAATTTGGAATTCTTTCAAAATATCAATCTTGTCTGCTTTTATTTTAAGAAAAACACAAATACTTTCCTGCTATAATCATCTGTGATTGAAAGAAAATATTTATTACCACCTAACGATTGTGTAGGCATTGATCTGCATACATCCATATGCAATAATTCCAAACGTTTGGTAGATCTAATTGTACCTATTGGTTTATAAGTTACTCTTTTAGTTTTGGCTATTTTCCAATGTTTGTAATTTAATCTACTGAACTTAAATTTTGGAACATCCGTTCACAGCTGAAACTTTACTGGTTTGAAACAAATAGTCAATGTTGAGATGACAATATCTCTTATGCCAAAGTTTAGCATTACCATTTGATTCAGTAAAATAACTACTTGGTTTACTTTTATACGCTCGTCAAGAGATATTGCACCACCATGAAGGAATGAACATAGCCATATGCAAATTACGGTACCGGTAGAAAAGAGAGTCATATGCAAATGACTCGTACGTATTGGGCCATAGGACACCCTGTTTCGGGTTATAAAGACCAGCAGACAACTCGTCCCATAAATGCTTTCAGCGATGATTTTCAGCAGCCGAACTTTCAAAAGAGTGAACAAGTGATGCCTCGAAAACGTCAACGAACTGTATACCAGCAGTTAGTAGCTAGGGAACGAGACCATATACTGAAGCTGCATGACGTGGGTTTGCCAATGCTTGCAATTGCCACACTTGTTGGGCATGACCTGAATACCATCCAGCAATGTGCGACATGATGGACACAAGAACATCAGATAACACGCCGAAGAGGGAGTAGATCAAACAGGTGCACAACAAAACGTACAGACCAGCAGATTCACCAAACGGCTTGTCAAGACCCATTCGCAATGGCAAGTGACGTCTGAGACAGCCTGCCACCATCAACGGTTGCACTTGCATGCACCCAAACCATGCTCAACAGGTTGCATGAAGTACAGCTGCACGAACAGCAACCAGCCACTGGGGTGCCATTAAGCGCTCGACACAGGGATGCACATCTGGCATAGTGTTGTCGTCATCGCAACTGGACTAGTGAATGGCATCAGTCATTGTTTACAAATGAATCTCTCTTCTGCCTATAGAGGAATGAGAGCTGTGGACGGTGTTGGGGCATTCCCAGGGAATGCCACTTGCCAGCCCATACCACAGAGCGTCACACCGGGCATCATGGTTTGGGTTGGTATAATTTTCGATCAGTGGACAGCTCTAGTGCACATTGCGGGTAATCTGACATCGGACCAGTATGTCACACAAGTTGTGATGCCTATGGTTCGGTCACTGGTGTAGGCCGTCCCTAACACAGTGTTTCAGCAAGACAATGCCTCACCGCACGGCAAACTCTGAACAGAGTTACATCCTTTCCTGGCTAGTAGCCTCATGGGATCTCTCACATTGAAAACGTGTGGGCCCTCATTGGACGTCGGGTGCACCGGGAATCACCGGTACATACTATAAACAAACTGCATGCCGTAGTGGAAACTGATTGGTAAGGATTACCTCAGGCAACCATTAATAACCTCATCAATAGTATGCCTTGCCATTTAACGGCCTGTATAGCTGCCCTGTGGGGGCCACATTCTTTACTAAATAAACAGGTTTCTTTTGCATATCTTTGTTCTTTTAATCATTTGCATATGACGCTCTCTTTTACCGGTACTGTAATTTGCATATGGCTACGTGCATTCCTTCATGGTGTTGCAATTTCACTGATGAGTGTATATACTGAACTTTTCTTTGATTTGTTTCTTTACTTTCCTGAAATTATTCAAATCAAACTTTTTTCTAACTTTTTTTACTTTTTAAACCTTTACTTTTTGGAGTTTCAGTATTACTTGATCCTATATTTTTATCCTTTATTTTTTAATTTCCTACCATTTTCTTTATCTCTTCCTTTATCTGATTTGCTATCTTTACTTTTTTGATCCCTGATATCATTTTGATTACTTAGCTCATACTGGGATTTTAGGAAATACAATCTATCTTTTCTTTTGGCATAAAAGTGCTTATACCCACTTGGTGTATACAGAAGGTCATTCACACTTTATGGAAACGATTTTGTATTTGTTTCTCGTTAGCATTTTGAGATAAAGATTTGGCATTTTCAATATAATCATCTGCTACTGTTTTGTTTTGATTGGAATGTAGAATAAAAGATTTATGGCTCCTGAAATTGATAGATGGCTCGAAGGTTAGGTAAATGCACGTTCCGAGGAAAAATATTCATATCAACAAATTGTAAAGTGGTGTAAAAATCGAGGTTATTGCATTTCAAAGAAAGGTTATTTTCAATATATTAAATTTGAAAGGGAAAAAGTGTCTAGCTGAAAGTAAAAATGAAGAAATAGCTGGAAAATTACATCCTACGACTGTTCGTAGGATGGAAAATTACATCCTACGACTGATTGTAAAGTGGTGTAAAAATTGAGGTTATTGCATTTCAAAGAAAGGTTATTTTCAATATATTAAATTTGAAAGGGAAAAAGTGTCTAGCTGAAAGTAAAAATAAAGAAATGGCTGGAAAATTACATCCTACGACTGTTCGAATGTAGGTAAATATCAAGAAAGTGAAGTCTCTGATCCTAAAAGATCCTAAAAGATCCACCGACTCAAAGATCTATTGCATCGAAACTGGGAATGTTTTCTGACACTGTAAGTAAAATCATTCATAAAGATTCAAAGTTGAAAAAGATATTTAAATCTAAAATTCATTTGCTTTTGCCAAAGCATATTGCGGAAAGAAAAACAAATTGTAGAAAATGATATAAAAAACACCTAGCTGCTGATAAATGAACAGTTGTGGTAACACTCGATGAGGCATGGGTGTATTTAAACAACTGTAATAAAAAAAAAGAGCAATTTTCTATTGCTCAAATGACCATAGGCTTCCTCAATGTACAGAAGATTCCCCAAAGGGATTCATGATAGTTGCAGGATTTTGTTACAACTGTAACCTTAAAAGTATACCGCCTTACCCGAAGGTGTCAAGTAAAGATAATTCTATCGTTGCGGTAGCTCACCAAGGACACCCCGCACTCAAGCTCCTCAAGCCGCCAGAGTCGCAAAGCTGCACGGCGGAAAAACGCAGCACTCACTGAAATCCCCTCAAGACCACAAACAGAACAAACGGCCAAAAGCCACGCAAAACAAAAACCTGCAATCTGTAGGGAGTCATCCCCTGAGCTGGAATTCAACAGCATCTTTGTTACAACTGTAAATTAAAACTCAAAAAAGTCTCAAGTAAAGCTAAAATTTAATTCACTCTACTATCAGCAGAATATTTTAGAACCAATTTTTGAAGAAGAATTTCCAGCCTTATATGGAAAGGACATCAATAAAGTTGAGCTTCATATGGGCAAAGCCTCTTTATACCTCTTTAAGCAATAGTTCTTTTCCATTCATCTCTATCTTCTAAATATTTTGTATTAGATTCACTAAACTAGCTTATTTTCATATTCTGGTTAATTTTTTAATTATTTTCAGATATACAGTATGATTGTGCAATTTATGTTTTTGTGAATTGCCGCAAGTCCATTACTATCTTTTTCATCCATCTCCCTCTTCTAAATATTGCATATTAGATAAACTAAACTAGCATATATTTATTTTCTGGTTAAGGGACATTTTTAGCCATTTTCGCATACACAGTGCCTATTTTGAAAAATGGGTATGAACCCTGTGAAGGAATATTTTCTAAAAATTTGTATTAAAGCAATGATTTAGGCAAATAAAAAAAAGCAACCATTTTGGCAATAATATATTAAAATGGGATATATTCACATCTTTAAATAATATTTCACTTATTAACCTGACTGCTGAAAAGCCTTAAAACTACTGATACTTCACTACTGAAATCTTCAACTGGTTGGCATCTCTGCATGATTTAAAAGCATCATACACACTTTTTGTTGTGCGCCATATGGCATTTCGTGACATATAAGTACCTAGTGCAAGTTGATTTGTATTAAGAGTCCTTTTCCATTGGCAAAGCTTGAAAATGAAACTCAAATATAAAAAGTCAACATTCAACAACAAAGTCGGAAAATGTTTGACTTCGTCGATTCGATTATGAATAATTTTAAAGAACATACTATTGCTGCGTGTGTATGTGGGAACTTAATATATGGAATAAAGTTGGAATATTTTCAGACTTGGCCAGGTGTCCTAACTTGCATCCATGTTTCTAATACTATTTACATTTTTACTTTTTGATACATGTTTACTTTTACAAGAAACAGTGTAAGCAGAATTTTTGCTCATGTTAAGGTCCTGGTTCTGTTGTTTCAGTTGGCCTTCTTCTGCCGATAATTCTGTCTGTATCTTTTCTATTGTAAAGTCAGTATCTGGTTGGTCATCTGTATATGATTAGGACCATAACCCGAAATGTCTCTGGTAGGAATCTAATAGCTTGGAATGCCACTTAAATCTGTCATTTCGTGCTTGACGTCTTTTAATTTAGCTGTGGCTTTCTGTGTCGAGCACAGAAGATATCGATAGGCTCATCATCCTCCAGACAAATACTGAAGAATTCATCAAGCAGACGTACAAAATTTGTCTGTGTTGGAGCTGTGGAATGGGTTTTTAACTTTTACCAGGTGTCCGCTGGGTCATCTGTTATACTAATTAGCTCCAGGTACTTGGGCGAAAGGCCATAAAACATCATGGCTAATGCCCTGTCTTATCTGCATGAGAAATCTTCTTGGTCCTGATGGGATGTGCTTTCATCAACTGGTTTTATGGTTCTAACGATAAATCCATAGCATCCTTCTGCCTTTAGTGCAAAGGGCATATTACTGCACCAAGAAGCATAATTGTCTCTTGATAACAGCACTGTTTTTATTGCATCCATGGCACACGCTTTAGTAACACTTTGGTAGCGGTTGAATAGCTTAACTTTTTATATATAGGAGTAATATTTACCTATATACTTCCTCCATCAATAGGACACATCTACTTTCTTTCCTTTTAGGTGTTTAACTGAGGCCCATAACCTTCTCAGCCGGTTGGTATTTAAATTGTAGTTTTATAACCGTTTTAGCCCATAGCAGATTGTTGTTCTGATGACGAAAAACTTCAATCTTGATTACAACGTCATTAGCTTGGCAAGAGTAGCAATGTGTCAAAGAAAGAGAGTGAATACAAGTCTTTTTCTGGAGAAAATACTAAAGCTGAGATTTATCACTCCTGAACACATTACAATACTACTAACATATAGATATACCTTAATTATATTGAACACTACAATTCACACACATTTTCCTGTACTTCCAAATTTTATTTACTGGTTAAAAGCTTTATTTAAAGAGCACACAAAATACCATTATAGAACCAGTAACCCTCTTCGTCATTTCATCTGCCCGGGAGTTCATTCTACTAAATCCCATAGATTCAAATTCAACTTCTTTTCATCATCCAGTATCCACCTTCTAATCCGACAAATTGAAAACCAGTCTTCCATTCTTTCCACTAGACATGTAATTTCTCCCTTGTATTCCATCTTTATCTTTGGTTTCCTTCCGAATTTCCCAAATTCCCCCACTAATAACTTCATTTCCACCCGTGCATAACTGCAATTTCTCTCTCTTGACCTACTCTCTCCATAAGTGTCCTCGTAGGGAAGCAAACTTACTTCTACCCCCACCAGCCCTTTATCTCTTCTCACTAACCAAACTTTTCATAACCATCTCTATAATTTCTGTTCCTATATATTTCCCGTTCCAGCATTGTTCTCACTTTGAGTAACATTGCTTTATCCTGACCACTAACTTGGCACACTCCTTTCCCTTCCGTTCCAATTGTCCCCAGTTGGGCTATAACTGCCTCTCTCATAATACATCTTTTTTCCACCGTTCCGCTATCTCCCTCTCTCCAAATATCTGTTTGTTGCCAATCTGTAACTTGACTCTTATCTACTCTGTTCAAATTCTCCAAAGTCCCCAGTACCTCTGAACCACTTTTCCTTTTCAGTGATAATTGGGCTCACAGATATTTTGATCCCAGTATGTCCTTTCTCTGCCCCTTCCTTACAGTCCCTAATTAATTACACACTATCAGAACTGGAGGTCACCTGCCCCCCTTCTCATCAGGGACATAGATGTGTCTATGATCTGAAAATGCTCGATTCCCCCCAACTTTTCTTTGTTAGCGCTGAGTTAACCCGCAAAATCGTACACGCTCTCTTCTTCTCACATGGCATCCTCTCCCGTTCTTTTCGAAACTCTGGGTCCAATGGGAACCACTCCTTATTTCTCTAAGACTTATATTTTTGGGTAGTGGTATTCTATGTAATTTGGATCTCACTATTCTTATCTTGGTTCACTCCCAGTTCCTACATTGACCTTATGATCTCGCTTTTCTTCTCTTGCTGCCACTTTCTCTCAAACTCTTTTTTTTCCTCCTCCCCTACTCTATTTCCCGCTCTCCCCCACTCTATTTCCCACTCTCCCCCACTCTATTTCCCACTCTCCCCACTCTATTTCCCTCTCTCCCACTTTATTTCCCCTCTCTCGCCATTCCTGTATTCCAGTCACTTTCCCCCACTCTTTCCTTCCTCTTCTTTTCCCCACTCTCCTCTCTCTCTTCCATAATAGAGTGAGTGTACAGGGTTCGTGCACACTGAAAATCAGGAAAACCAGGAATTTACAGGGAATTTAAAAGTGGACTAAAATACGCATTAATGCCTCATACGCATTAATGCCAATTAAGTTAACTTGACAACTGGGATTTACGGCTGTGTACACTGTAAGGCCAATTAAATCACCATGACAATGATGATTTAATGTAAAATATCATTTTTTTTTTCATGTAAATAATAAATGTATGTTAAATTTCACATAAATTGCTGAACGGTTAATTTTTTAATTATTTTCGCATAAATTGTGCGATTGCGCTATTCAGTTTATGTTCTCGTGAATCGCCGAGAATCGATTAGTATCTTTTCCCCATCTATCTCCATCTTTTAAATATTAGATTGACTAAACTAACTTATTATTATATTCTGATTAATTATTAAGGTTAATTTTTCAATTATTTTCTCATAAACAGCGCGATTATGCAATTCACTTTATGTTCCTGTGAATCGCCGAGAGTCCATTAGTATTTTTTCCATCTATCCGCATCTTCTAAATATTGCATATTAGATTGTCTAAGCTTGCTTTTTTTACATATTTTGGCTATTATTAAGTGTTGATTTTTCAAATTATTTTCGCATATATTCATGTGAACTGCCAAGAGTTCATTAGTATCTTTTCTCTGAAAAAATACCTATTGATAATTATGTACAAACAGTCAATCATGCAATTAAAGGTCTTGAACACAGAAACATCATTATAACCAAACAGGAAATAATGATAATGTACCTACAGAATAAAAGAAAAACTGCTTTATCATGAACCAAAATTACTGAAACAACAAACATTAGTCCAAATGTTTAAACAAAATGATAAAATATAAACTTTATTTTTCTTTTTATTTCTTGTATATGTATATTTTTTCTTAAAATTTCTTAAGTTCCATTTTTTTTTTTTTTTTTTTGTCGTCATTAATTTTACTAAAAATAACATTTTAGTGTATTTAGTTGATATTAAGTTTGAATTTTATCCAAACTCTATAATCCAGAAAATTCTAAAATCTGAAATTAGCTACGTCCAGCTTTTCGAGGTTGTACTATTTTATCTGAATATATATTCAGATAAAATTGTACACAAATATAGAAAATTTGGATTTATTTTGAATGTCTTTTTTTTTTTTTTCACTGTCATGTATTCATGGTAAATATCAGATAAATCTAAAATTATTTTTTTTAATTGGCGTTAAAATAGTAGTACGCAGTACCTGGAATTTTGATGAAGACTACAGAGAAAATCTGGGAAACTCAGGGAATTTCATTTTGAAAAATGGCATGAACCCTGAGTGTAACAACATTTTTATCATATCTTCCTTGTAGACCTCGCTCACATAAATTATATTTTTTAATTCAACAATCTGACACTCAGAATTCACATTCTCGCTCATTTCCTCATAAAGCCTCAAAAGGTCGATTTTCTTAACTTCCAATAAATATGCCATCCTAACCACTGTTAAGCAAACCAAAAATTACCTAAACAATAATTACTCATACTAATCTTTACCATACCACCCTCTTAATACATAACATTACATATTTTCCCATCCTCCCAAATATATAAATTATACACATGCAAAATCGAAATTATCAATCACGTGTATAATAGCAGGAGGCTTACTTCAGGTGAAATCACCAAATGGCTGTTGCCCACATGTCACAGATTTTTTACCGTTGGCCGCGGGTGAGTTGAAAATGAAACCGATTTAACTTTGTATTTATTATTAACTATTTGAATTTATATTAACAATTGAGCATTTCTAAAAACACAACTATGCAAACATTTTAGGAGTCCATACATTTTTAGTTTTATACATCATTGATGAGAGATTAATATCTTTAAACAGGGTATAATCTATAAAAGGAAATCTAAATTTTCTCTGGGCAAAAAACTGTAGTTCGAGACTTTAAAAATTGTGAAATTTTCGCAATCTAGCTTTAAAAGTAATACGAAATATGTCCAGGTTAGTATCCTTCAAACGCGCTATTTTAGTCAATGCTACATCCATTCATAATTTCCATATGATCCTTTATGGACCGTGAATACGTGGATTAAAGTAGAACAATAATATATAACATTGCAATATCGGCAATTCAGCTCGGAAAAGAATTCCTCCTTCCCCAAGGTTGAGGTGTCCCTACCTATTGGTCCTGCAGATTATTCGCCCACCCCACCATTCCATTGTCCCAGAATGACATGAAACATTACCACTCAGTGGGGGAGTGCCATTTCCTTATCTCATTTGGACTCAGATATAGGGAATTTTAGTAGGGATTATACCAGAACATGCAATGAAGTCTCGAAAACCAAACACTTGTTCTCTTAGAACAAAAATAAAAGCAAGATGAAATACAGTGGACTCTCATTAAGACGGCACACGGTGAAGATGGATTTCTGGTTATTACGTACAAATATGGATTCCCCTGTTAAAGTCTGTAGACATCTGCTATAAACATCGCTTAATACGTTCGTTCATTCCTTAAGATAGACAGCAATTAATTTAATTTTTTAATTAGTAGAAGATGTTGCAGAACATACTTTTGAGCAATTGACTAAAATTGAGAATGATATAAAATAAGACTATTTACCTAGAAGAAACAAATAAATATTACTTCATTTTAAGAATAGTAATACGTATAACTACATTTTGTTTTATGCTTTGAATATTAATATTTTTTCATATTTACCTCATTACGCATAATAAAATGTTTTGATTAACATTTTGTCTTTTTGATTTCAAGGTTGTATTTTTAAATGTACCTAGTATGTTACATAAAAGTATGTTACTATTTTACGCCATATTTATGGACTTCTGCTATAATGAACTCTCGCTAATATGTACAATAAATGTTGGCCCTTGATTATCTATTTTAATGAGTGTAAAAGTAAATTTTTGGGATACCCAAATTATGATATTTTCCCTTGAAATTTTGTGAATATTTATAAATATATTTTTCATGTATTTCAAATGTGTATTCATGTGTCATATATTTCAAATGTTTCAGCTGATTTAAGCAGAAATACTTTTCATAAAAATATAGACAAAATCATATTATAAAGTGATGCAATATATATATTCTGTATATATCTAAAATTTCATGTTTTTAATTAATTTCATTTATTTTATCCTGTGAAAAATGCTAACCGTACCAAGATTTAATCAGCACTAGGATAATTTATCTATCAAATTTAGTGAAATTGGGTCAAGTAGTTTTTCAGTTAGAATGGATACATACTTTGCACACACTGATGTCACTCTAAAATTAGTTTTTTCGTGTTCTAGAGTGCTCGAAATGCATAGATCCGTTGAAAACTCAAATTGTGATTTTAGGTACGATTTCAATACTTTTCCTATACATTACCTTGTAGGGAAAGTAAAAATAATATAACAAAATCTAAGAATTCAAATCAGAGGCAGATGATGTTAAATTTAAATTTATGTAGAAAAAGTTATTGTGCGACTCTGATTGGAATTCTAATAACTTGTTATCAATATTCGAATGTGGTAGAATTTAGTTAAGTGATCATAGACAGTTTTTTAAAATTCTTTTGTGCAAATATCTACTGTAACATAATTGTTGGAAAATTTAAAAATTTGAAGTTGAAGTTGAACAGCAAAGTACGCACTGGCATAGAGTCAATAAGTGTTGACTGGGTCATAAAAGTATACAGATCCAGTTTCAAAGAAAAACATCGTTCACTTTATTTCGTAAGAAACATAACTAGGCAAATTACACATTCCAGGTAATTTTCCATGCCACAAAACATCAAAAAATACTATGTACAAAAAGTTTGCAGTTGTAAATAATCAGACAGAAATCTCTTGAAGCATTGGTAGTAAGTAACTATACTACCTCTATCACTTGCGTGTATTTGCAGCCACCATCGAAGGTATCAAACTTGGCAAAGGAAAACCAAAGGACAAGACATCAGAAAATATTTAACGTGACTTCCGAACGTATGTAAGTAAATTTAACGTTCAATACATACTGGTCTAAAATGACCACATCTGCGTCCGTCTTGACTAAAAACCGTCGTCTAACGATATCTCGCCTGCTTCAATTTAAAGCATTTCTGTCTGCCTGCATCAGACTATCAGTGTCTGTGTCTAATCGATCGTCGATCTGATTAAGTCTGATTGCTTCAAGAAACCTCTGCCCTATATATCCGAGAATGGACAGTTCCGGAAACACCCCCGGATATGCAAATCAGATGCATACGCATTGAGAACTGATTTGCATGAAACCTCATGTTGAAAAACGTCACGGTTCACGTAGATGAACGGAAAGAGTCGTTCATATTAAATTTGCATAAATGCCCATTCACGGGAACGTGAATCGCAATGTATTGATTTTTTCCAACAATAATGAGTGATTCAAACCGATTCCATACATAGTTTTATTTATAATTTAAAATAACTAATATTACCAGTTGTAAATTAATTAAAAATTATTTCTTCGCATATTTTTTATTACAAAATTTAAGGGTCCCTTAAAATTTGGGGGCCCATGACTCCGGAGGCCTATGCGTTAGTCAGGCCCTGCCAATCTACTCGTCTTAATAGAAAATTTTTTGGTGGTGTTTTACTCCAAATAAATGATGTAAATTATGCATTTATTGAATAATTACAATTCTTAGAATATTTGTAACAACAGAATTTTGTCAACAAATTATATATAAATGTTAGATATTTATAACCATTAGAAACAAAGATATTTTAGTCCAATAAGCAAATAAAGTCCTTTGGTAACTTATACTTTACTATAGTATAAATGCATATGTGTTTCTTCAATTTTTTCTCTGAGCACAATGCATGAATAATATTCTGATATTTTTCCCACAGTAACATGTCCCTTAATATTTCTGTTATTGTTAAAAATAGTAGTGAACATGACTATATTGATATTAGATTATATCCCAATTTAGACACTGATGTTTCAGTTGAGGAAAGTTTAAATGTTACCCATCTTAGACGAGAAAGCTTATTAGACTATTGTCAGTCTTATTAGACTATAAGTTATCTTATCAATTAGAAGTTAAGTTTATCAAAGTTATAGTTTATATAATCTGCCATATTAAAGCAATAATATGAAAATACAGTTTAAAAGAATAGTTAGTTTATTAAGTGTTACGGCACAGACACAGGGGGGGGGGGGGGGCACTATATTACAAAAATGATTACAAGCTACATACCTGCTATGCCTGTATCTCAAAAACTACAGTGGTTAAACAAAATTGAGATGGCATGTTGTAAAGGTCTGCGGTAGTCTAGAATTTTTTCCTAAGTTGTATGATTGTATCTTCAAAAGCAAGAAAGTTTTGAATTTCAGAAAAATAGCAAATTTACAGCTTTCTTCTTTTTATTCAGACAGCATATCTATATGAAAAATTCATCTGAGTTTGACGAAATTTCCAGAGATGTTCATAAATAGTGTGTGTGAGATAGGTTTCCTAAAAAATTTGACTTTCCAACTCAAAAGCCTTTCCTTATTATAAGCTAAAAATCTTAAAAAACTCATATATTTTTGACAAAAATATATCATTTCGCTGGTGGGGAATCCTAAAGAGAAATCTATTTAACGTCAAGAGATTCTCTCCATGACTCGATTTTTTGTATGCTATTTGAGATGACATGTTTACCGTTCTTGTAATTATTTATTTTCTCTGTCCAATATGCAAAATCCTTTGTCCAAACCAAAAACTTAACAGTGAAGAGTTTAGGGACAAACTGACTAGGGAGAGCAAAAACATAGGGGTAAAGTCCCTCCTGTTTTTTCATCCTCTTCTGAACCTGATGATGAAATTCGAAGACAAACGGGGTGTCATTGAATGATGAATTAGGGTCGGGAAGTGTAAAAGTCATCATGGGCCAATTTGGGGTAGAACCAAGGTTGGTGTCCTTTATTCGCGCTGGATTTCCAGATTAAGTTTGCTTGCGCCTGTCCTGAGCGAATTCCCGAAACTCTTTCATGTAGATTAATTCTTCTAATTTTTTATTCTGAAAAACATGCTATAATGAATATTTAACTAACAAATAAATTCACAAGCTGAAAATAGCGAGGGCGAATTTCACTCAGCATTTCTTTTTAGCAAGTGGTTTTAATTCCATTCGTGCATCCGCTTTAGGGAACCCTTTTAAATTTGAGGAAGGTGTAAAAATGATGAAAGCCCTATTAGTACCAAAGAACTAGATTAATCCTCGAAGTATCGTAGTTACTCCTTCGTACAGCATGAAAAAAGGCGGGGGGGGGGGGGTCTAGGTCAATGCATAGAGTGCTGCGAACACGCTAGGCCAATGCATGGTTCAAAATATATCGGTGATTAAGGGGAGGGGTAAGATAGGAATGTGGATTGCACCCATTCTCTGTTGTAAATGCAATAAATTAGAATTGCCTTGTGAAGGAGAGCAATTATGGAAGAGCCGTAGCAGTATCGTAGCGATTGTTGACAGATTTTTGTTACTCCACAGGTGGGATTGTTTAGGAAGAAGGGTCATTCTAAGTTATCACAGAGTTTGGCTAATAGTCAGGATTTTGTTAATCGCCAGTTTTTCAAGTTTAATCACCATATGGCGACTGGTGAGAGGGAATTTTAAGCTTTACATCGAGTTAATTATTTCACTTTTACCTCCATGATACTTGCCGTTTTCCTCCTTGCCGGAACTATTTTTAGCAACATTTCCAGTGCGGAGAGTAAGGATTCAGGAAGACCTTTGTTTATATTAGGATCACAAACAGTTAAAGTGAAAAAAATGTAGGTTTCAACGTATCATTTTATAATATTGATATTGCTAATTAAGGCAAAAAATAATTTGGAGGGATTTTAAACAAAAAACCATTTTTTGGCAAATAATCGTTTGTTGGTATAGAATTTGGCATTATTTTGCCGAATTCCAGTTTTGGGAGCATCCGGATGTTGGGATGCTGGATAAAAGGTCTCATACTGTAACAAAATGCTTAAAAATATTTGAAAAACGACAACACACTGCATCTAAGTTTCTTTCTGTCATTCTAATTGTTTTGTTACATATTATGTTCATGTTCTGAGGACGAGTCTATTTTATCATTAATTAATACCTTAAGTCGGGAATGTTTATCTACTTAAAATTTATTCAAGGCCTTGACTCTTTGCCTTGCATTGCAGCATCAGGAGCTAATGGGATCAGCTTAAACACAACTTCTCAATAGGGTTGTACCAATATCCGATATCAATTATTGGTTTTGCCAATATATCAGTATTTTCCTGATAACTGATAAACCAATATTTGAGAGCCAATAAACATATAGAACCAATATTTTTTCTACTTTTTTTTGTACTTCAACATTGAGTCAATGAGTTTCTTTAAGGGGGAGTCTCACTCATTGACTCCCTATACCATCAATGCAATTTTATAAAAATGAGCAGTAATAAAAAAATACTGAATATGAAAGTCTGAAATTTACTTTGCTTGTAAAATACGCTTTTCTGAATCTTCTAATACAATTAGAATACTCTTTATAGTTAGTAAATAAATATATTAAATTAATTTTCAAAAAAGGCATCTTTCCTAATTTTGGCTTATTGTGTGGTGGTGCCATCTAGAAATAAAATCAGTAACTATGCTTTAAAAATTGCCAATTGTTTAACTAAGGTATAGCAACCCACTAGAACGCCAAAACAGTAATACATTGACGAGTTCATTCCATCCTAAGATAATGGGTATGGTAGGAAGCACAGAGGTGGAAGTTTGTCCTAGGACGAGTCGAGTCATTTTCGCTTTGTTCCATTCCTCCCGCAAAACGCAGTTCTTCAGCTTCAGAGAACTTGTGTTTCTGCTTTCTGCGGTATCTGGGTATTCTTGCGCTAGCCTACGGTACTGGGAATTGGATCAACATATTCCTTTGGTATATTTTTAACGATAATAACATAATAGATTTCTTCCCATAGCAAACTTTCTATACATAAAAGAACATATTTTTACCGATTAAAGAAATGTTTCTGTAGTCTGAAATTAAAATTAATTCATTAGTTACAGCATAAATAGTTGATTAAATATATCAATCGTTTCAGAAGCAAAAAATACCCTCCTTTTTCAGGCAAGAAGTTCTTTGCTGGTGTGGTTGCTCAGAAACTGATTGATATATTCAACCAAATGTTTATGCTGTAACTAATAACGAAATATTTTTAATTTCAGATTATTAAAGACAGCAGGTTCAGCGAATATATTTTATGTTGCTATACAGTGCTATTTCATCAGTTTCAGCAGTCAACCCCTAAATTTCAACAGTATCAAATAAAATAACACACCACAATTCAGCCATTTTGAATTGCCTTGTTGCCAGGTTGTCTATCATGAAAACTGTTGCCAGATCCTGAAAAGTAACAGTGCTGTGATCAAAATAATATCAGAAAATAGTAATAGGCTGTTATAAATAGGTATATTATGTTTTACACCATACATTATAGTTGAAAAAAGAGTAAAAAACAACGTTTATCATTATGGTAAAACATAAAATATTTGTAATACCTTTCTTTTTCTAATAAAGGTGTTTTAAATATTTTAAAATATTTTAATAAAAATGTTTTACCTAAATGATAAACATTATTTTTTAATTTTTTTCAATTTTAAGGTTACATCATTGCATTGAAAATTATTTTCTCGGAACTAGGCTACCGGTACTATGATTGCTAATAATTACAATGTTAATTTTGTATTACTTATGCTACAAGTAAAATTAGATGACATTGTAAAAAATGGATATGGTTGCCTACTGACTAGTCACATATATATTAAAGAAACATATGACACACATATAGTGAATAGGTTATAGACCTACTGTACAGCTAATTGTATGCTTTGTTACCATATATTCCATTTCCACAATGTCTTGAAGTAAGATTTGAGTAAAATACTGGGTCGCGATTGGCTTTTGGAATTTTTGTGGGTCACAAAAGATTTTTTTGGGGGAAAAAAAGAATTACGTGTCTTCTAAAATCATTAGAAGAAACCACCATAAAAAGTTCAGCAAAATCAAAAATGGTGTGTATAATATAATGACCTGCCTCACTCTTATAAAATCTGCCTCTTAAACGCAGTCTAATGTTCAGAACTCCCCTAAAATTTCAAGTGAAATTTTGAAAAAATCAAAACCTTTAATAAAGTGTTATGCAAATAGTTATTTCTTATGTAGTTTTTCATTAGAAAACAATTAACACAAACTTTAAAACGCTAGCATAAATCGTTCTCGAGATATTGCACATTTTTCAAATAAATTTATCAAAAAATTATTAAATATTGTGAAATATGTTCACTTTTCATATATAATATCATGTGATAAATTGCTCGCATGGCCATTAGCCAATTGCTCGCATGGCCATTAGCCAAAGTTCTGTCAATTGTCTGTTGAAAGCCAGGTCTCATACTATGAAATACAATTATCAAGTTCCACATTGACCCTCAGTGCACTGAGATACAGGACCACCAAAAGGACCCTTTTTCATTTCGTTAGATGCAAAAGTAGCTATTTTTCAGCAGCACTGAGGGTGAGATATACAACAAATGAGCTAATTAAGTTAATACTGGGTAGTACTACACAAGTTAAACCCGAAAACTATGGCTGACCCTCAGTGCATGGGCCCATGAGGTCTCAAATATGGCCCTTTTTCACTTTCCATGACAAAGTTTGGCCAACCCTGCCAGGCTGCACTGAAGGTCAGCCATGAAATTTACAAAATAATTCAATTTAGCTACTAAAGGTCATGTTGTAATCACAAGAATTACTTTGATTGATGCTCAATGCACAGAGATAATAGAATAGAGAGAGATGTCGATTTGAGTAAAATACTGGGTCGCGATTGGCTTTTGGAATTTTTGTGGGTCACAAAAGATTTTTTTGGGGGAAAAAAAGAATTACGTGTCTTCTAAAATCATTAGAAGAAACCACCATAAAAAGTTCAGCAAAATCAAAAATGGTGTGTATAATATAATGACCTGCCTCACTCTTATAAAATCTGCCTCTTAAACGCAGTCTAATGTTCAGAACTCCCCTAAAATTTCAAGTGAAATTTTGAAAAAATCAAAACCTTTAATAAAGTGTTATGCAAATAGTTATTTCTTATGTAGTTTTTCATTAGAAAACAATTAACACAAACTTTAAAACGCTAGCATAAACCGTTCTCGAGATATTGCACATTTTTCAAATAAATTTATCAAAAAATTATTAAATATTGTAAAATATGTTCACTTTTCATATATAATATCATGTGATAAATTAGGTGACATCATTCTCGTGGATCTAGCTCGTTCCATTCATGAGAAAAGATACTTTGGGTAATACTTTTTTATTTGAAAGTCAATAGTCATTTATTTGCTATAAGAATGACGTATTTTTCCATCCGTAATGCTTAGCGAGATTTTGGCAATGAAGTTAACGGAATATCGCCAACTTAACGATTTTTCTACATATTAACAAGTTAACGAAAATGTTGTCAAATTGATTAAAATGATGCTAAATCAATGAAATTGACAACTTATTGACTAAAATTCAATATCTTGAAAAGAATATAAACTACTATAAGAAAAACCTAATTTTCCGTCCGTAGCGTTTGGCAAAATTTTGGTAAAGTATTTGTCAGAATATCTCCAACTTGCTGACTTCTTAAATGTTGCCAAATTGATGAAAATATCGTCAAAATTGCAAAAATGACGCTAAATTAATGAAAATGACTCCTAATTGATGTATTAATTAATAAAATATTTTAATATATGGACTCTATCGCTTATGGTGAATGATATCCGTATTGATAATTGTTTATACGTATAGAGTTGCTTGAAATATAAGTTTATTGGGTACTTTGAAATAGTCTTGCATGTTGTCTCTTCGTAAAATCACCAAATGTACAATTCAACATTAAAAACACAGTACCATGGAACTTATTGTTTTTTTACTGTAAAAAAGAGTAAATTCATTGCATTGTATAAGGAAAGTTATGTGCTGCTCACATCAGATATATTTACTTTAATTTTGCATGAGGATATCTGATTTGAATTAAAACTAATTTTAATTGTATATTATATGATATCGGCAATTTTTCAAAAAAATATCTACTACTTTTTTGGTGGATCCATTACATTGATGGCATCGTTCACTACAACGCTTTTGATATAATTTCAGAATTAAGAAAATATCATTTCCTAAATTATACTCTAGATTATGGGATAAACATTTTGACTATGATTCAAGGATTACCATTCCTAGTTGGCAACATATAAATAGAATCATTCTATTTGGAATAACATATTATATAAAAATATATGTTCCTTTCATATATTTTCCATACAACACATGATATATGTAAAGGGAGTAAAAAAAAAAAAAAAAAAAAATGACTATTCAATATTGATGGATCTGTGCGTTTTGTTGATCCAGAAATCAACCACTTTTTCAATGTCCGTGTATATTGTCTGTCTGTCCGTCTGTAGACACGATATCTCTTGAACAAATTGAAAGAAACTTGACACGATTATTTCCACTGAAAGTCATCAAGAGGCTTTTTTATTTTCAGATTGATCAGGCCATCAATTTGACAGCATTACTATATCACCTAGACGTTTTACTCAGAGGTGAATTTACTGTGGAAGAATGAAGATTCAGTTTCTGATACCGGTTAAATAGATCCCCCCCCCCCCCCCCCCCCCTAATCCTTCGTTTTCAAATTTTTATGCAAATTACTTTTATATAAAATTTTAAGAAGTTAAAAAAGATGTTTGAAAAAATGTAATACATAAGATTTGGCAAACGCCTACCCCCCAACCCCCCCCCCCCCCTCCAATTTTTTTTCCTGCCTATGCTACTGAACAATTGCTACACTCAACATGTTCAATAGTTTTTGTGCTATGCTACACATCGTGTACACAGCTGTTTGTACACTGTTACTTATCTGTCAATCAAAATTTGGGTATAAAGTATGATTTTTCATAGAAATTTCGTATTCGAAAGATTGATGATAAAACTCTTGAACATACAACACAGATGGGCTCTAAATGTCTTCGAAATGTGTTAAGGAGTTATAGAAATATACGTATGTCTGTCAAGATCTAAGATATAGTTTCGAGATATTTCGTATGAGATTTTATTGAAAAAACACGTTATACGAACTCCTGAAAACATTTCAGCTGCAGTCCTATGAAAAGGGATTGCGGGCCCTAAGGCTATGGCTCCTTCCCCTAATCAGACCGGATGTCAGCCTCTTCTCGTCTGTCCTGTTTGTCTGACCTCATAAGGTACCATTCTTCGTAGATAAATAAACATCTGAGTCTTTAAAATGTGTTCAGGAGTTATGGAAACATACTTAATCTAAGTATAAGGTATTGTTTTACTAGAGATTTTGGTTAAAATATATGTTATACGAACTCCTGAACACATTTCATCTGCAATCCCATGGAAAGTGACTGCAGACCCTGGGCCCCTCCTTGTGAGTAGAGCCAAAGAGCTAGAATCATGATTACTCATTGATTACACCTCAAAGAGCAGAGCTGACTTCATCCCCCTCTCGTCCTTCCTGTTTGTATGCCTGACCTTTTGCTTATCCGTCGAGTAAAATTTGGGTATGAGGTATAGTTATTCCGAGAAATTTAGTATATAATATTTTGATAAGACATGAACAGTTACTAATAGAACTTGTCTTATGATCAAAAATTGTTAATTTTGAATGAGACCATTTCACTCTCAAAGCACTCAAATTCTAAAAGTCTTTACATTTCAACTGTTTTAATTTTCAGCTAGACAAGAATTTTGATTTCTAATATTCAGTTGGGGATGGGGGGGAATGTTACATTGTTAATATATATATAAATATGGCACAGAGTGTGCCTTCATCATGTGTATGTCAGATTAGTGAAAATTAAAAAGAAAAAAATCTAGCTGGCCAGGATTGAAACGTTATATTTTTGTAGCCCTCCATCCGAAAGATTAGTTAGATGAAAAATAGTTCAGTCATATTTGAGGTTGCTGATTAGCGGAATTTATCGATAGATTTTATTTTCAGCTATGCAAAAATATTTTGAATATTCGAGGGGGGGGGGGGGGAGGATCACATTGTAAGAAAGTGTCTCGAAAAATTGAAATATTTTAATCGAAAATTATGCATAAACTACGGAAAGTACAAAAAAAACAAACCATCTCTAGCATATCTGTTACAAATAAGTAACTATAGACCAAGGATAAAAATAGAAGGTAACTTATCACTATAATGGAAAGGGGATGACTGGAAGATGAGGGGGGGGGAGGATCACATTGTAAGAAAGTGTCTCGCTCTTTCTCTCTCTCTCTATATTATTATATATATATATAAAATATATAAATAAAAATTGAAATATTTTAATCGAAAATTATGCATAAACTACGGAAAGTACAAAAAAAAAAAAAACATCTCTAGCATATCTGTTACAAATAAGTAACTATAGACCAAGAAAAAATAGAAGGTAACTTATCACTATAATGGAAAGGGGATGAGTGGAAGATGAGTATACAAAAATCATAATTAAAAAGGTATATATATATATATATATATATATATATATATATATATATATAAAATTAAAAAGCAAACCCAGCAAAAATGAGAAAAGGCAATAATAAATAGCTCAAGATTGAAGATCAAGACATGGAGAACAATCAACTGAAACTACACAAAAAAACTGCAGTTAGTTCGAAATTGCATTCTCGTCAGGACAGCCATACAATTCAAATTAAAACCGATAGAATAGCCAGTTTCTGACAATGGCGATAGTATTTACCTATGAACACCATTGGAACTGTCTACTGGCTAGTGGAAGGACAAATAATAAAAACTAAGATAATTATAAATATATATATATATATGGCCCAGAATGTAGCTATATCATGGGTTACAATTTAGTGAATAGTAAACCAGCTACAGCTAAAATGTTCAATTTTGCTGGGCTTTATTCTAAGAGGTTAGGGGAAGGAGGGTACGGTCTTTAGTTGCCATCCCCATTTGATTTCGGTCTAAACTGTGTGACACTGTTCTGGTTGCCCAAACAATTTTACCTTATACTTTCTGGTAGATCGGATGGTTTGGGTATGAATGAAAGATGTCTGTAGCATTAGAAATTTGACAGAAAACGTGCTTATTTGTCAAAGCCTTTATAAAGGTATAAAGTATTTATCCAATAATTTTTGTATTCAAAAAATTAATGTAAAGAAACGTTATAAGAGAGAGAGAGAGAGGACATGTGACCACTATTGAAGAACATTCTTACACTAGATTCAATATTTTAATATTCGGTTTAAGGGGGGGAGCGCATTAATAAATTTATTTTTTTCGAGGATGAATTATTTTAATTTTTTCCAATGTTTGGGGGAGGAGACTGTTTTACATAATTTTTTAGAATTTCTAAGAAGGAGAGGGTAGAGTGACGGAATAACATTCGATTTAAAGAGGAGAGGGGGTCACATTTATGTATATATATGGCCCAAAGTATATCTGCATCATGTGGTATGTGAATAAAAATTTCAAAAACATCAAACTGGCTATGGCTGAAATGTTCAATTTTCCTGGCCCTCAATCCAAGAGGTTAGGGGAAGGATGGTACGGTCTCAATAGCTGCCACCCCCATCTGATTCCTCTGGTTGCCCAAACAATTGGAAGAAGTTCATACCATACAAATGGGTTCAGGAGTTCAAAAATTGTGCTTCTTCCTCAATCAAGACCATTGTGAGACCTTTGATTTCCAATGGGTATTCGGCTAGTATGGCACTAAATGCAGAAAAAAAAATCCAATATCTCTAGGACGACTTTTGATAATTTCTAAATAATTGTGTCCATTCATTTGAGGTTAAAAGTATGTATTACAAGTATGTAAAAGTATGGTATAGACCCTGTAGTTGCCATACCCATTAGGTTTCAGTCTAAATTGGGTGGCACTGTTCAGACCTCCCAAACAGTCACTTTACAATTTCTGGTTTCTCGGATGGTCTGAGTAGGAAAAAAACAGTTCCTGATCATAGACATGAATCCAGGAGTTGTGCTTATTCGTCAATCAAAATCTAGGTATAAGGTATTTATCTCACAATTTTTGTATTTGCACGTTATAGGGACTCCTGAACACATTTTAAACACTTCCCTATGTTTGACCAATCATAAAATTTGGAGTTCTACAGAGCACTTGCCATTTGATAAAACGTTTGTTAATTTTGATTGGGACTATTTCACTTTTAAAACATAGGACCAACTTCCCTGTCAGTCAAAATCGAAGTATAAGGTAATGTTTTCAGAGATATTTTGTATTTGAGATTTCGGTGAAAAGTATACGTACTCCTGAACACATTTCATATACAAGCTCGTGGAAAGTGATTGAGATCGCCTTGGGGCTAGGGCCTCTCCATAAATTAATCTGGCATCTATCTTTTCTCGACCGCCCTGTTTGTATGTTTGACCCCATATGTACCGTTCGTAGAATTATCATTCTTTTCCATAGAAAATAACGCTTTAATCGAATTCTTTAAAATTTGTATTATTTATTTGCAAATTATATTAAATTAATATGTTTAATTACTTATGGAAGGAATATTAAAATGTATAGAATTGCATATTTCACGTTTTTATTATTTTAATATACACGCATTACTATAATCTTTAGTACGCAACATCGCTCGAAATAAAGAGTTCGTTCCATAAGCATCTGAACGGAATCCCAAAGCCTTCACCACTCATGATCCCAAGTTATTTATTCACAAAGGGATCTTCTCTGACCCCCCAGGCACAGAGGTGGGATTGGTAAACTTGTTTCTGAGAATTCCCAGAAAATACCTCACTTCCTCAATAGAGGAAATGGGACTAATCTTTTGGCACGCTTTGAATGTCACCAAGAGCCAGAGGTAGTTAGAATTGACGAATTATCGCTCTTCTGTAATTTTGAACGGATTCATCTCCAAATATGTTGCGCCATCTAGTGATAGCGAATCAAAGCTTGAAACACTGAGGATTCCTCTTAACTGCCTTTTATCCTGAAACAGAACAATGTGTAGAAAGATGATAAAATACAGAAATGCCTCACTAGCCTAAAAGGTAACACCTGAGGCTAGGGATTGTTGTCTGATCTTGTGCATCTGCAGGAAAGAGAAGCTCTAAAGTCGAAGATCATTTGGCACTATGTTGAAATGCTTATAGTCAATGGTCCCACTCATCTGTTATTTATTTATCTTTGGAATGGTATGGAGATATTTAACTCTCGATACATAAATGAAATCCCTTTCTAAAACTAAGTGACACAGCCACAACAAACATTCTTAGTCAGATATATTGTAGAGGTGACTAGGACGGGTTGACCAACTTTTTACAAATCAAATTTTAAAAAAAAATGTTTTGCACTACAAACATTCATAATACATAAGATCATACAATTTATCAAAATAAAAATAAAACTAAAGTATGTTTCACACCAAAATTAGAGAAGTGGATTTTCCGGAAAATTTTCCAAAATATTTTGAAATTATTCTCTATATTACATTTCAGCTAGAATAATATATTAAGTGATTTTTAAAAGTATTTATTCTTTTATTACAGCTACTGTTAAACATATAACAAGGCTAAAAGAAGGTTTAAATCTAGAAATATATATATAAAAAAATATAATGTATGAAAATTTCTTATATTTGTATACTGCAGTTAACAGCTACAGTTTATTATAATTTTTTTGTCTTCAAAATTCCAATTTTAAAGCATTGCACAAAAGGAATAGCATGAGAAATAATTTAAAACTGTTAAACTTTAACAGAATCATAAATAATTTACTGTTTATTATAGGTATAAAAATCTGATGTGGGCAGCACATGGCTTTACCCGCAGACTCAAATTCATTTTATCTTTATTTCTTTAATAATTCATTAAATGGCATTTAATTGCACAAAATAACACTAAATTTGCATTTTTAATTCAATTTTTGTTTTTATTTGGTAACTGGACATTTTTCCAAAGGCGGCGTAACAAAAATGCAAGAAATCTCAAATATCTCGAGAACAGTTAGTCCTAGAGTAATGGAGTTGATCTTGTAACTTTTGACGATGAAAAGAGTATATAAAACAAGCATTTAATTAATATATTTGAGCATACGTAGTCTTTTATTTCAGATTTTGATGATTTTTTCGGGACGTTTCACAAAAAAGCAGGTTATTTTTTTTTTTCGAATCGTACAAAATCTAATCAGTACCAGGGTAACTCACAAGTGACTTGTCTACCAAATTTGTGAAATTCGGTTCGTTAGTTTTTCAGTTAGAGTGGATACAGGCAATTTTTGCAAGCCATTTCGCAAAAAAAAGGCTGTTTCTTTTATCCCAAATCTTACCAAAAATGAATCAGCACCAGGGTCATACACAAGTGACTTATCTACCAAATTTTATGAAATTCGGTCCATTAGTTTTTGAATTAGAGTGGATACATACATTGCACAGACAGACACACACACACAGACATCATGTCAAAAATAGTTTTTCCGTGTTCTAGAGGTCCCAAAACATGTAGATCCATCGAAAACTCGAGTTGCAACTTTCGGCATGATTCCAATACTTTCCCTATACATTACCTTGTATTGCAGGGAAAGTAAAAAATAGCTAATAAGATATATTATTCTAAAAAATTAAAAACTGATTATAATTAAAAAAATACATTAAATATTATATTGCATTTCCTTCAATACATACTGATACCTACAAAGGGAAACATTCTATCATCTTCTAAAAAAATAACAAAAATGAAAAATAAATTACTAGTTTATTATATGTATAAAAATAAAGTATTAAATATATAAACATATTATAGGACACAAAAAATAAATAAATAAATACTTGTAATTCAGCACTTTTAAAAATAAATTATTTTTATATAATAAAAATTGTTTAAGAAATACCTGCTTGTAATTGAATGAGTGAGTATCATCAACAAAAAAGAGAATTTGCAAGTTGAGTTAAGCATATATATAGTACTATTAAAAGCACTTCCCCTCAGCAGAACCTGTTGTTGTTGTTGTTGAGACCCAGACCGTCCGACCTACCAGAAAGGTGTAAGGTAACTGTATGGACGGCCGGGAAGTGCCACCCAATTTAGACCGGAACCCAGTGGGGGAGGCATCCACAGGGACCGTACCCTCCTTCCCCTACCACCAACCTCTCGGAAGGACTTACGGACCCACATGTTTAACGTGATCGTACTCCGCATGAACACGGCGGCATTTGTGGCAGCGTGCAAATCTAGCGCGCAAACCACGGGGATACCGCACCCGAGATGGCCAACAGCACGCGGCGTTCCGAGGTGGTCACCCACCAAGTACTAACCGCGCCCGATGCTGCTTCACTTCGGTGATCTAACGAGAACCGGTGTTTTCAGCACGGTACGGCCGTTGGCCCTCAGCAGAACCTGTGAAAACATTCCATATTTGTTTTCATATTTTTATAAATTTTGAAGAATAGGCTTCTTAAAACTTTGCTATTTTCTGAAAATGAGTAAAATGTCACTTGTACCATTTTGGTCCCCCACCCCTCCCGCACTCCTTCATTTTCCTTTTCAAAATTAGAAAACTCAATGGTCAAAAACTTCTTGTAAAGTTACTTGCTTTTCAGAGAAAAAGTTTGGCAAAAGTATTACATTCTATTTATTTTCCAATTAATTAAACAGAAAAAATATCTAATATGGGCAGCACATGACTTTCCCTGCAGACTCATATTCACGTTCTTTTTATTTCTTCAATAATGCATTAACTTGAGTTTAATTTCACAAAATAACACCCATAATTATTTTAAATTACACTGAATTTGCACTTTTAATTCAATTTTCATTTTCCTTTGGTAACTGGACTTATTTTCAAAGGTGGTGTAACCAAAATGCAAAAAAACTAAAATATCTCGAGAATAGCTAACCTTATATTTTTTTCATCGTCAAAAATTATGTATAAATTAAGCATTTAATTGATATATTTGAGCATACATAGCCTTTTATTTTTAGATTTAACGATTTTTACGGGTCATTTCGCAAAAAAAAAAGGAAAGTTCTTTTCTTCCGAATCATACCAAAATCTAATCAGCACCAAATGGTGATTTATTTACCAAATTTTGTGAAATTTTGTCTATTAGTTCTTCAGCTAGAGTTGATACAGGAAATTTTGCGGACCATTTCACAAAAAAGACTGGTGCTTTTATCCCGAATAATACCAAAATCTAATCATCAGCAGGATCATCCACAATGGACTTACCTACCATATTTTATGAAATTTGGTCAATTAGTTTTTCAGTTAGAGTGGATACAAAATCTGCACAAACAGATAGACACACACACAGACATCACACTAAAAATAGTTTTTCCGTGTTCTAGATGTCCCAAAATATGTAGATCCGTTAAAAAAAGGAGTTGTGATTTTCGGCACAATTCCAATACTTTCCCTATACATTGCCATGTATTGCAGGGACTGTTAAAAGAGTGGAAAATTTTCCGGAAAAACATACCGGAGGATTTTCCGATTTCAGGAAAATTTCCCAACCCACATTTCGAACCAAAATAGAATAATAATTGATTTTTAAAAAGAGCAATTTGTGGGTTAAGGCTCCTCACATGTGGGAGGTTTGACCCACATTCAGAGAGGGTTGACCCACTTGTTTTAATCTAAGTAAATGCTAAAATAGAATAGGACTAGCTTTAAGAATTGAACAGTTAATAGCACTTAGTCAGAAAAATCAAAATAAATTCTTTGTGCAACTCGTGTATTTGTTTACCTCAAATAAAACTTATTTCCAGTTATTATAATGTTTACTTTCTTATACAAAAGAATATAGTATTGAAAAAGTATTGTATTCACAAAATTTTTCGATTTTGAGATGTTGATGCCTGTGAGAAACCCAGACGAACTTCGAAAATGAGTACTGTTTTAGGGATGTTTGGCTCTTAGGTGATCATAGACCCTCGAGTAGAAGCAGCCCAGTCAAGAATGTTGAAAACAAAGTCGTTAAGATTGTCGTCACCACCAGAAATATGCCCAGAGAGGCAGAATAAAACCATTTTGCCTGTCATCAAGACAAGGAGAGCTAAGATCGCAGGAAGGGAGCTGGGGTGGTCTAAGCATCATTGAATGCTGAGAAAAATTCAAAAGATGGTCTGATAATCACGGTGGTATATGGGAAGATAGGAATATATATATGAAAAGGATGCGATCCAGAGGGAGACGCCACATGAGACACCCGTCAGAGCAGTCTCATTCAGAGGAGCTCGCGAAGCAAGCAGATGATAATAATCTCACATGCCTCTCGCGATTCTAGATATTTTGGAGAGTTTGTACAGGATGATGTCTGAGAATGAAGTTTGTTGCATAATCGCAAGCTTTTTACTGATTCCTTGAATTATCGGCTTTATTTCTTTAGCGCACTCACGGATACGGCGAACATGCAAATTCCAAAACAAGAGAGATGAATTCAATCGAGACGGTGATTCCAAATTAATATCAACGATTTTGTATTACAATATATTACTAGGGTAACTACAGCTTTGATTCCAATTACGATATCCAATGATATGTTTACGACCTCCTAAACAAGTTTTGATTGTTTTTGACATGATGCCCATCTATCTGTTAAGGTGGACTTTGACTGTTTTCCACCCATGTTAAAGTATAGGCCATTCCTATTATCATAACCGCAAAAGAACGCATGTTCAAATCCTTTTGGAATTTGTACGAGTGATAGACTGAGATATGTAGTTTCTTGTGTAGTCAGAAAATTCGTATAATATTAATTAATTAATTAAATCTATAAATAAAATACTCAAACAAAATTATAAAGTTTTAGTTTTACAGCTCTGAAATAGATGGCGCTATAGAGGCGTCGCACAGCGATCGGAGGACTTTAAAAGCCATTTTCTTATTTCCTACACCGAATATTTTACATTTTCTGACTACAGGAAAAAATAGTGGTTTAGCTTAATCGTGTAAATCCAATGTTTTCTCATTTTCTTTAGTAATTTCTCCGTTTATATGATAATGCGATTTACAGTGGTTGGCGAACGTTTGGCCATTTGTGCAGCCAATGCTCGGCAATATTGGCATAAGGCCAGTAGCACAGCAACCCTAGCTGCAAACATCAATAAAACCAGTTTTATTCTTTGAAATATTTTTAAAAAAATGTAAATAAGGGTAAGTATTATATTTGATACATTTCTAGCACAACTCCACTATTCCTATAAAGCTTAAAATTGTAATTCTTATAACGCTGTTGCTTATTTATTGGGCTCGGTTTCAGCGGTCAATTGGCAATACAAAGTGAAATTTTTTTTTCTGTAAGTTTTGGATGCTGTACGTTAGAAAATTTCTCTTAAGCTTTGCACCTTATCAGTAAATGCATTAAAATGTAACTTGCAGACAGATTATGTTTAAATGGTAATAAATGCGTGCAATACACATTCTTTTTAACAGTAAGTAATATTGCATGAAAACATTGGAGAGTTTGTAGTCGACTTTCCCAAAATTGTGCTTCATGAATACCAATATTCTAAGATACAAATAAGTGCAAGCTGGTGCTGCACTTACTTATTTATCTGAAAATATTTAAGAATGAAAAAATTATTTATAGTTATTTGACTACATTGGTTAAAAATTTTACAGTGAAGCAACTAATTAAAGAGTTCAAATTTAAACAACGGGAGAAAAACAAGAGCTATAATCGAAAATGGCACCTTTTTATAGAGTAATCAAGATGCACAGTCTCCCAATACTATCTTAGCTAAGGATTGAACCTTGTAGAATAATATCCATAACAAACATCAATCAATAATACGTTCATCACATTTTATAGAATCCTGCTATCGCCCTTGAAGGCATTTCAATGCATTTTTATACTATTATATTAAACCAAATATATGAAAAGTTTAATACTACATTGCCATGGCCCATGAGGATTTAACATTCCAGCCTTAATCATCGTATCCATAAATTATATAGCCTTATATAAAACATGGCATTAAAATAATATATTCTTGAAATATTAATTCTATAAATATGGATTTCTTCAGTAATAGAAGAAAAATTTGTCAAACTAAACCAGTTTATTCTAAATTTTAACTAATAAAAGTAATGGTTATCCAGAAAACTGAATAGTGAACCTATATGCTTATAACATTGTACAAAAAAATACAAAATTAAATTTTTCAATTGGTAGCTTTATTAAATATTCTTGTTTAAAATGTTGTAACAACGAAAGGGCATTTTTTGAACATGGTATTCAGCATATACGTAGTTTATTATATTTTTAAACTAGTTTGTAAAATATCTGTAATAAAGTGTCAAAAAATTGAAATTTATCATGGTAATGAAAGTACAAAATTTCTCAAATTCCAAATATTGCATTACCGTATAAATATAATTTTGGGTTACTCATTGAGGCATCATGTTATAATCATCATTAACTAATATTTATGAACCTGAAGAAAATATAGAGTGGTACTTGCACAATTGTAGAAATGATTTTTTTATCTTTTTTCTGAAAGTTAAAATTTTTCAGTGTTTTCTTTTTTGAACAAAGTACCCCTGCACCATCATCATCTACATGTGAACATTTGACCAACATTGAGTCATACAGACTCTTTTACCACATTAAATTAGCAATTAGTCTTGTTCAATATAATATGCAATTTGACACTAAAGGCTCTGTTTCTTCATTAGCTATACTGATACCTGTCTGTTTACATTGCTTGATGCCAACTTTTTCACGTCTGGCACAAATAAATATATATCTGCTATGCGATGTATTTTACAAATGATTTAAAATAATGGATATCATTTATTTTAAGATGAGTCTGAACACCATGCCATCTCATACAAAATGCAAAAATAGATATTTATTTGTTATATCCAATTTTAAGTTTAAAAACATTTTCATTTCGTTATATAGTTATTTGCCGACGAATTTTAAAATTTATGTGTTAATTGTCATCGATTTAAATAATAAATGAATGACAAATCATTAGATTTTAAACGTCATTTTATTAAAACATCCATCAGATGTACATATAATATAAAAGCCAGAGTGCTTTCGGGTATCATCATCATACCCTTCCTCAGTGGCGTTAAATAAAAAATTATGCTAACATGCTTAAATACTATCCACTACCGGCAAGTTGAATTTACATATTATAAAATTGGCATCACTGCTAAACATATAATCCAGTTTAAGCACACATATATAAAAGTAAATATAAGTAAAAAAAAAAACACTTTTTTTTTTTTTTTTTTAAATATTTTATGTATTAGAGGTAACTTTGTAAAGGTTTAACTCGCATGGAGTCGAGAACATGTCGCCAGGCATAACTTAAAACATTGACAGGGTCAAAATTACAGATAGAGGTGCGATGTAGATAAATAAAGAGGAATTCATAGAGTAAAATAGTCCGGGAGTTATTACAGCTGATCAAAAGAAAGGAATTTTCGAAAAGGGGTTGAAAGTTATCATTAATCACTAATTGGGCAAGAGCTGTCGATTGCCTACCGTTTTTAACATCCCTATTATGTTCAGTCAACTATATACCAACCGTGCGTTTAGTGCTACCAACATAAAACTTATAAACATTATCTGGAAAAACAAGGGGTACTACATATACCCCAGCATGGCTCTTAAAGTTATCTTTATCTCTAAATTTATCAGTACAAATGCGATTAAACAAAGTGGTAACCGTTGAGTGAGCAGGTCTAAAATTAAACCCAATACAAAATTTGAATTTTATAAGGGGACGAAATTTTTTTTGAGTGGTACGGAAAACTAGCTTTAAACGGCAAACATTCATTAATGGGAATGAGTTTAGAATTGGGTTGAATAAAATTACGGTGAATATTTGAAAAGATTTGATAAATTCAAAAGAGTAACCGGCATCCTGACCAAGTTTAAAGATGAAATCAATTTCACTGTGTAAAGACGAAATAGTAGAACAACCATTAAAAGCCTGGTTATATTGGCACATATATTGGAATCAATTACGGCCTTTAGATTTTAAAATTACGGGATTATTGATATTTTCAATTTATTATGTCATCTGTTTTATTTTGACAAAGATTTTAGAAACTCATAAGTTGTAGTACGGGTCATATACAGTTTTAGCTCTTTTATTTTACATATATTTATTCAACTTCATACATTTTGTAAATTTGTTTACAAACAAGACCAGGACTTTTTATTCTTCAGATCTGCTCGTGAAGATAATTTTGTATAGCAAGAACAGATACTTTTAAACTTCTTTTTAGGAGCATTAAATTAAATATTTTAATAGAATATTTTGATTAACAATGTCATTTAGTACACTATAGGAATTTGCACATGATTGTGAATTTTAAGTTTCTTTATATTATATACTTCATACGAAGAATGGGTATGCTGCTAGTGTGTTTATAAGATTAAAACACTGAAACCACACTCAAGAAAAGCAGTATTTGAGGGAAGAGGTGTAAAACTCCAGGGCTGTAGACAGGAGTGTGTTTAAAGGGGAGGTTTAAGGGGTTCAACACGTACATGATGTTACAAAACATAACATTTGATACATGGGCATCATATATTTATTTTGCTACATCCAAGCCAAAATATATTTTCTGTTACTGTAGTTTCAAACAACTTGAATGTTGCAAAGAACAATGTTTCATTTTGACTTTGGAATGTCATCAAATAAATATAAATGTTGTCCTCAATTTTTATATGAAATTATAATTTTTCTGTATCAGGTTTTAATTTACCCATCTGCATTTTCCAGTACAAAGCAAACTTTTATTACTTAATATGGGAGGAATCTTTTATCCGGTAATTTAAAATTTTGTTTCATATATAATATCAAATTTTTCTGTTTCAATTTTGATTTATTTTTAGTTTTTTATTTATTTTGACTTAGCCCAACCCTACATGAATTTAATAAAATGTAGTCCGAACTTGGCCTGTGGGCTAGGTCGGACCTAAATCCACGGAACAGGCCCGAGGCCATACAGACCTCTAACTCTGACCCCTTGAGTTGAACTCATTTCAGTAAATATTGTTTCCAAGAAACATAATTTAATACGGAAATAAGTTATTCTAATAAATTGAAACTATAAAATTTGTATAATTTATATATATGTATAAAAAAATGAAGTTTTAATGAACTTTTGTACTAAAATAATTCACTAATCGATAGACTAAAGTGAACTTTTTACTATATTTGATGTAGGAATCTATAAAATTTTGTCTGAATATCTATACAATTTTGTTATATGTTAATCTATAGAGTTTTGTTAATATTGTTTGAATCTATAAAATTTTCTTCCAAGTTTCATACCATTTCAATAAATGCAATATCATTAAATTTATGTTGCAGGCAACTTATGTCAGATATCACAAAGACAAATACACTATGATTTTTTCAAACAGTGGGTATTATTCATAATTTGCCATTGTATGTAATATTCATAATTATAATTTCCAAACTTTATATTTTTGCGACATATAATTAAGGAAAATCAACATCAGTTTATAAATAGTGGAGTTGTGTTTTTAAATGTATTAATTATAATATTTACCCTTGCACTTTGTTTTCTTATTTTATTTTTATTTAAAAAATGAATTTTTTCAGTTTATTTTTATTTACAGCACAAATTGAAAAAGAATCTGCTAAATACTAATTCTTTGATTTTTTTTTCGGATATCGAGACTGTCCGACCTAACCAAAGATGTCGGGTAACTGTTTAGATGACCGTGACAGTGTCACTCAGTTTGGACCAGAACCCAATGGGGGGGGGGGGTAGCAAGCACAGGGATTGCAACATCCTTCCCCTAGCCCATCACCTTTTAGATGGACTTTTGGGTCTACAGACTAACATGCTCATACACTATGTAGACACAGAAATAGTTTTGGGCATCATCGGTATTGGAACCCTTGCCATACTGTGTGCAAATCCTCCACCATCACTGAACAATGTAATTTTTTATTTGAATGAATATAACAGGGTGTTCCTATATATAACAGGGTGTTCCTAATAAAGGAGATATCTATTTAGCAAAACAATATGAATTTTGAAAAACAACCTTAAGACATGAAAGTATAAATATTTATTCGAAATAATACTATATGTGCCAAATTTAATTATCAATTTCCACTTTTGTGACCATCAGTGTTTCTACAGATCTGAAAGCTATAAACTGTTTTGTAGAGCACACATTCAAGCATTTCAGCTATTATTTGAACTAATGAACTGGTTTACAACAAATGCAATTCAAATCAAGATAAATAAATAAATGTATGTTTCAGAAATCAACTGTGTAGACATGAACATCCAAATAAGTGCAAGACTATGTCGGCCAAACTGAAATGGCTAAAGCTTGAATAAAGAAATTCAGTTGATTTCTGAAATGTACGTATGCTTATTTATCCTGATTTGCACTGCATTTTACACTGTAAACCAGTTCATTATTGATTGTGTGCAAAGTCATGCGCTGTACTTGCCTTTTGAACTGTTGCAGTAATATGATTTGAATATCATCCCTATTTTTAATTCTGCTGTGTTCCACTAGTGACTTGATGAAACTCCCCAGGTAGAAAATATGTAAAGGTACTAAATCAGCTAGGACAAAACTTTCGGTGCCACTTTTACATCTAAATAATGGAATTTTATCTCTTAATTTGTTATATTTTCTAGATAACAAAGAGGGGGGGGGAGCAAAAATTGTGTTAAGATGCCATTTGTATGCTTTTGCAAGTGAACTAACACAACAAAAATATCTTTTAAACTTAAATGAAAATTAACAGATATTATTCTTTGTCTAATGCTTTCTGACAGCATACATACTTTGATTATGTGGTATACAATTCATAGTACACTAAAGAAGGATAAATTAGAGTCACACCTGCATAGAATAGCATCTACATAGAGTTTTCCTAAATATGTCGATTTGATTTATATCAAATTAGTCTAACTTAGATTTAAAATTTATATTTGTTTAAAATGTATAATTAACTAAAAAGAAATTTTGATTTGTAAAAGTAAAAAGAACCAACTGCAGATTTACTATCTTTGGGGTTTTCACAATTGGGTGGGGGTGAGGGGAGTTGCTATACAGAATTCTCATAAAACTACTCATTTGATTTATATCAAACTTATCTAAATTAGAATTGACATGTACATATTAATTTAAAGTGTGAAAAAAATTCTGAGTTGTAAAGAAAAACATTAATGCTGATTTAGTATCTACAAGATTAAATAGTGATGAATTTAAGGAGTCTATATTAGACATTTTACATAAATTATTTGGGGACCTTTTAGCAATGGTGGAGTGACCATAAGTGACTTCTAATTCATCTTATCAGTAAATCCACCACTAATATATGCTAATATCTCCATGTAGAATGACTGTGCATGAAACATCATATAATATTAATCGAAACTTTTTATAGAAATATCCACATTGATTGCAAGTATAGATTACCTTTTACCATGCAGGCTACCCCCCCCCCCCCCCCAGAGAAGGGGAGGGAAGTTACAGCTTGCAAAGAAATTCATCAGTCACTCCAGTTATAAAGGAAGAAGAGGCTTAACTGCAAAACTCACATCTCCATTTTTGTCATTTTACTCACTTTGCTTAAAATTCATAAAACCTGAAAACCTTTTCATTTTAATTGTCACTTTACTGTAAGCTGAAATGATTCATAAAGAGTAATTTAACCACAGGAAAACAAAATTTATCCATGGTAAAAAACAAGATTTAATTCATGAATGGTATGTTTTACATCAAAACTAATTAAAATGTAACATTTTAAAAAAATAAATATAAAAATATATTCTTTGGTTAAAATAAGCTTCAAATACTATATTTTACAAATGATAATGAATCACACTCAAACATACTATGTAACGAAAAGGTAATAGAAAAGTAAGTAGATGGCTGATCATGTGAGCTGACAAAGTCTTCCTGTTGGCTGAATGGAAAATGTGAGTTTTGCAGCAAGATTCACAGTGGAGAATGTTAGTTTTTCAACTGAATTAGGTTCTGAATACTAAATAAATATCAGAGAATGTGACTTTTTCTGAATACTACTTGATTCACATACCTACCACCATGAACAAGAATATATATAAAAAAAAGCTTTTCGAACAAAAATGTAGAAGAGTAACTACACGCTTCAATACTGACTCAATAGTAACCAGATGACCTACCAATAAAATGCATTTACTCTTACTTTAGATCACTATATAGATTTAAATTGTCCTCTTCTAGATATATGTATATACAATCTGGTCAATGTCTAACAGCCACTGGCTAATGGAAATGTCTGACTTCAGCAGAGGTGAAGTCAGGCATTTCCATTTGAGTTGGGGTATACCTTTCCATTTATAAGGGCTTTTTATTATTCACCTACTCAAACCTTTTAATTCTTTATTATACTCTAATTGTATTGCATTGTATGACATAAAAGTATTAAAATATTGTAATATTTGTAATTTCATGATGAAAAAGATACATATTTTAAATACATGGCAATATTTAAATCAGTTTTCATAAGATAAGCAAGCAAGATACCCCCCCCCCTGCATCTGTTCCCCATGACATATATAGTATTAGTGAGAAAACATTTTGGCCTGTGTGTCATAAAAATATGGAACTGTTCAAGAGCCACATTAGCCATACTCTTATAATGACATTAAGATCGGTGACAAAACATGAGGGAAATATAGGAAGACAGCGTCTACTCAAGCAACTCCCTCTTAATTCATACATTATTCGACATATTTTATGTACTTAATTCAAATAATATTCATTTAAAACAAAAGTTACTTGGTAGCGGGTTATTTGAATAGACGCTGTCTCCCAAAATTTCCTCCATGCTTCGCTGATTAGGATGTTTTAATGACTTAGTGTGTTGTAAATACACCCGCATTTACAAATAAAATTATTTATGATATGAAATATAACTGACCACTTATTTATTTATTTTTTTTTTTAATTTGAAATTTCGTTATTCTTTCCTTTCATCAGAAGAGAACATTCTAGGTCCCTGTATTTTTTAGGTATGATACACATACAATAATTGTTTTAAAGGAGTAAATGTTAATGTATTTCTGACCAGTTTGAAAATACTTTTTGAAGCTGAGTGGTTGATGCGGAAATTTTGAACAGTTTCATAGCCAAGCTACTCGACTCTAGATGCTATTTTGAACTCATTTTTCAAAATAGCGCATATATTAATTAATGTATAAATAAAACTGTTTGCACTTATATTTTGCTGTAAAATATTTAGAATGGAAAGCAATGGTAGAAATCTGATGCGGGCAGCACATGACTTTCCCTACAAATTCAAATTTGTTTTCTTATTACTTTCCTTATATACATAATGTATAAGGAAAGTATTGTGACGGGGTTGAAAATTCGAATTCGAGTTTTCAACGGGAGAGCACGTTTCAAGCATCTCTGATCACGAATCGAACATTTTTGAAGTGATGTCTGTGTGTGTGTCAGTGAGTCTGTAGAGACGATATCTCACGAACGAATGGAGCGATTCGAATGAAATTTGGTACAAAAATAACAATCCGTGAATACTGGAAGCCTATTGTTTTAAAACACAATCGAATGTTCAGACCCCCCCACCCTAAATTTTCAAGTGAAATTTTGAAAAAAATCATCAAAAAATCAAAACCTTTAATAAAGTTACACAAATAGACATTTCTTACGCAATTTTTCCTTAGAAAACAATTGACATAAACTTTATGCTAGCATTGAACGCTAGCATGAACCGTTCTCGAGATATTGTACGTTTTTCAAATACATTTATCAAAAAATCCCATAAATTAAAAAAAATATTAACTGTTAAGAAACATGTTCACTTTGCATATGTAATATCATGCGATAAATTTGGTGACATCATTCTCGTGGATCTAACTCGTTCCATTTACGAGAAAAGATACTTTGAGTAATACTTGTGTATTTGAACGCCAATAATCATTTACCCGCTGTAAGAATAACTTATTTCTCTGTCCATAACGCTTGGCGAGATTTTGGCGACGAATTTAGGGGAATTTCGCCAACTTGGCAACATTTTTAATAGTTGCCAAATTAACAAAAATCTCGCTAAATCAATGAAAATGACGACTCACTGACGAAAATTCAATATCTTGGAAAAAATATAAGTATCTACTATAAGAATAACCTTCTTTTTGCTGTAAAAGTAGTAAATTCATTGCATTATATAAGGAAAGTCATGTGCTGCCCACATCAGATTTTTTTTTATTTCATGATGCATTAAATGTATTTTAATTGCAGAAAATAACATGTATTCTTTTCTGATAGTATATCCAACTTACAGTTTTAATGCATGTTGGTTTCATTTGGCAACATAATGCACTTTTACATCTTCAGATATATATATATAGCTCCAAAATTCCAAAAAAAGAACTCTTCATCCTAGTCATGTTTCCTAGTTTGTCCAGTCTTATTCGCTGTGCTGTCAAAAATTACATGAAGAACAAGTAAGTACTTGATATATTTTAGCGATTTTATTCATTTATTTCACATTTTCACGATCCCGGCCACTCAAACAGCTACTGAAAGCCCTCGGGTCAGTCGAGTTGTCTGGGTCTTCCACATTTTCACAATCTTTGCGAGCTCATCTCACAATCTTTCCGACCTCTTAAAAGGTCGGTTATATTTTTCTGAATCATACCAAAATCGAATCCGTATCAGAATAACCCTTAAGGGACGTAACTACTAAATTTTAAGAAATTTAATTAGATAGCTTTTTCACTACAGTGAAAAATGTTTTCAGTTCCCAAATTTAGAAAACTTGAATATCTGGCAAATGGTTCATCTTAGTAATGGGGTTGGTCTTATTCTTTTCATCGTCAAAAATTGCGTATAAAACATGCATTTAATTGATGTATTTGTAGTATTTTATTTTAGATCTTGAGGATTTTTGCAAGCCATTTCGAATTATTGAAGAAAAAAAGGCAGATAATTTTTTTCCCCCGGAATCGTACAAACATCTAACCAGCATCACGGTAACTCACAAGCAACTTATTTACAAAATTTTATGAAATTTGGTCAGTTTCTCAGCTAGAGTGGATACATACAATTATTGCTGATCATTTCGCAAAAAAAAAGGTAGGTTCTTTTTTCCCGAATCGTACCAAAATCCAATCAGCAGCAGGGTCACACACAAGTGATTTATCTACCACATTTTGTGAAATTTGGTCTATTAGTGTTTTAGCTAGAGTGAATACATACAATTTTTGTCAGCCATTTTGCAAGAAAAGGCAGATTCTTTTATCCCGAATCGTACCAAAATCTAATCAGCACCAGGGTGACTTACCTACAAAATATTATGAAATTGGGCCCATTAGTTTTTGAGTTAAAGTGGATATAGGAATTGAACAAACAGACAGAGACACACACAAAGTTCACTCTGAAAGAATCTCAGAAGTCACGCTAAAAGAATCTCAGGAGTCACGCTCACTCTGTTTTTGTATTCTAAAGGTCTCAAAGCGTGTAGATCCGTCGAAAATTCGAGTTGCGATTTTCGACATGATTCCAATACTTTCTCAATACATTACCATGTACTGCAGGAAATGTAAATATCTGATGTGAGCAGCACATGACTTTTCCTGCAGACTCATATTCACATTCTATTTCTTCAATAATTCATTAAATAGAGTTTCATTTTACAAAAAGCACCCATAATTATTTTACATTTAAATAACACTGAATTTGCAATTCAATTTTCGTTTTCATTTGGTTACTGGACTTATTAAAGGTAGTGTAGCAAAAATGCAAAAAAAAAAACCATAAAATATATCAAGAACGGCTAGTCCTAGAGTAATAGGTTTGGCCTTACTCTTTTCATTGTCAAAAATTGCATATAAAACACGCATTTAATTGATACATTTTACCAAACGTTGTCTTTTATTTTATATTTTTGAAGGGCCATTTCGTTAAAAAAGGAAGTTTATCTTCTTTGAATCGTACCAAAATCTAATCAGCACAAAAAGGTATCCTTCATGTGACTTATCCACCAAATTTTGTGAAATTTGGTCATCTTCAGCTAGAGTCAATTTACTAGTACTGACAATTTTTGTGGGCTATTTTGCAAAAAAAAGGGTGGGTTCGTTCATCCTGAATCGTACTAAAATTTAATCAGCACCAGGGTCACCCACAGGAGACTTACCTACCAATTTTTTTTTTAAATAAGGTCAATTAGTTTTTGAGTGAAAGTAGATACATTGCACAGACGTCATGCTAAAAATATTTTTTTCGTGTTCTAGAGGTCTTAAAACGTGTAGATTCATCGAAAACTTCCGTTGCGATTTTCGACATGATTCCAATACTTTCCCCATACATTATCATGTATTGCAGGGAAAGTAAAAATACAATTATATATATTTTGAGCTTTAATAATAAATTTGGAGGACGTAATTAATATCTATATAATAATCGTCTAACATGCTTCTGTCTTCATAAAACATAAAACCCGCCTATAAGGGGCATTCCCAAAAATATAGATACAGGTCCCATTGTAAATATCAGCAATGTACCTGTTTCGCGCTTATTATACGCTCGTCAGCATGGAATAGCCAATATCTGCAGTGGCAACAAGAAATTTGCTGTAAGCCACAATTTTTGCGAGCTTCTTTGAGAACTGACAATTTCAGTCCTTCCATGTGGCCGCCATAAAGAACTTTGCCTGTGCAGTTTCGTGTGGCCTGAACTAAATTGTAAATGAATTTTATTTTGTCCACGTGGAAGGATTGAAATTGTCTGAGTGTCTCTATCTATCCAGATTCCAGAAGCTCCTCGGTGACCTAGAAAACTGAATCTTTGCAAATATAGTATCGAACATAGGATAGATCTTAACTAAGTCAGATTTTCGACTCCCCCCCCCCTTCACACACACACACACACACACACACACACACTTTCTGAGACAAAGAAAATGAGGGAGGGGGGGGATTCCGAAAAGTCCTCTCGTGACCTAGAAAGCTGAATTTTTGCACATTTATTTTATCGTTCATGTCAAAAACTCGACCCCCTCATTCCGTGGGGCCGAGAAATGGTTTTATGGCATTTAAATTTTATAAGTCAAAAAGAACTACGTATAAGTAAGATAGTCATGTGCTAAGAGAGAAAGAGAAGATAAACTACAACGTTACTCAGTGTTGCTTTATATTCAAATTAGCATTCTCATTTTAAAACTCTTTTAAAAAATCTCTTATTTTTTGGCAACAATACATCTTCATGCCTTTCTTCTTTTTATTAATATATTTTTTAATAATGAGAACTAGCAATGCCTTTGATGCAATTGCCAAAGGCATTGTGTGTGGCTGACGCATGGGCATTTATCAAATGTTCATGGGTCAGCCAGCCTCTATTAAAGAAGTATAACGAATTTGTTATCAAAAATTGCATTTTGAACAACACAAAATTTAATTCCTAAATAAGTGAGTGAAATGTTATGCAAGATTTGGTATTTTTCAAAGATTTAGACATCAAAATTTGTGTTTTGCATCTGTGCTTTCTGTCTGCTTCTGGATTAATATATATATATATTAGTAATTATATTGTAGGGAAAGTAATTATATAAGAATACACAAGAAAAACTGCATTTTAATAAATAAATTAAGCCCTTGGAGGGGTACATGCGGTCCACCACCTTCTCTGCTCCACTGACTATCGCATTACTATTCCAGATTGTTTAGATCCACTTGTATCAATCAGTATTGGAATATAAAAAATCTGATGTGGGCAGCACATGACTTTCCCTGCAGACGCGAATTCATTATTTCTATAAATTCTTTAAGAACTCATTAAATTGAGTTTAATTGTACAAAATAACACAAAATTTTCATTTTTAATTCAATTTCTGCTTTTATTTGGTAATTGGACATTTTCCCAAAGGCGGCATAACAAAAATGTAAGAAATCTCAAATTCCTCGTCAAAAATTACGTACAAAACAAGCATTCAATTGATAAATTTGAACATACGTAGTCTTTTTTTCAGATATTGGCGATTTTTGCGGGCCATTTCATAAAAAAGGACAGGTTGTTCTTTTCCGAATCGTACCAAAATTTAATCAGTGCCAGAGTATCCCACAAGTGATTTATCTACCAAATTTTGTGAAATTTGGTCGATTAGTATTTCCGCTAGATGGTATCTTATGTATCCACATACATAAGATTTTTGTGGGCCATTTTACAAAAAAAGGCGGGTTCTTTTTTCCGAACTGTACCAAAAACTAATTAGCACCAGCGTCACACCTACCAAATTTTATGAAATTCGGTCCATTAGTTTTTAAGTTAAGAGTGGATACATACATTGCACGGACAGACACACACACAGACGTCACGCTAAAAATGGTTTTATCGTATTTTAGAGGTCTCGAAACGTGAAGATCCGTCGAAAACTCGAGTTGTGATTTTCGGCATGATTCCAATACTTTCCCTATACATTACCATGTATTGCAGGGAAAGTAAAAAAATATATCTTTTTATTAGCCAGCCTTCATTTAAAAATTTACGTAAAAGTTTTTAAGATGTTTATTTTGTCAAGTTGGTAGCAGAGCTGTCAGCCTGTCATCCTGATAAATTCGCCGCATTCAGGTGATTTATGTTAATATATGATTTTAATACTATTTATGTGTAGCTAGCTGACATTATTTTCCCGCATTTATATACCAGAACCAGAGGAGGCATAAAAAGAGATTGTGCACTAGATCTTCAGAAACAAAATAGATACTAGAGTTTCCCCCTTTACATTCTTCCAAGAATTAGGAGGGCTGGACCAAAAGAATCTCCTTTTATGACCCCTCTCTTTTATAACCTTCAACCTGCCGTTGTGCCCTGAAGGGAAGAGAGTCTTTGTGTGGCAGTGGAGGCGACCTTCAGAGCTGACAGTCCTTTTGCTTACTTGGTCAATTCGTGAAATGAACTTTCATAGTTTTTGTTTTGAAATAATGATTTTCATAATGAAAAAATCAGCAGTGACTCCAGTTTAATGGAGATGAAATATTTTTGCGTGAATAGCATATTTCTTTGTGGGTGATTTGTCTTCATAGATATTTTAAATACAGTTGAAAATATTAAAATATCTAAATTAAAACTATTTTTTTAAAACAGTTCAAAATGTTAAAATATCAACAATAGAACCAACCACCTTCCTAAAGAATTGTTCAGAATATTAAAATATCGAAATTATAATCACTATAATTCGAAAGCTAAGAAGCTGATCAAAAACCATATTATATATCCTTGTAGGGTTTTCAAAGGAGTACAAATTACTTTTTAGTTCATACCTAGCACTTTTAGTTTTATTTTAGTTAGCACTTTTACTATATATTAGGAATGCAAGAGTTTATACCTTTATTCCGATAATGATTGTGAGACAAACAGAACTAAATACTATATTAATGTTTGAAAAAGTCAAATGAAGACTCACACACTGGAGACTGGGTAGTATAATACCAACAAATACTAAGCATTAAAATACATGAGAGCGTATCTTGAAAACTAAAAGTTCCCTATGAACAATAAGAGAGTAATTTGTAGATCTTTGATTAAATCTTTCAATTTTTTCCATCATGGTTTAGAAAATTATCATGTTTCTTCATATGGTAGAATGCTAAGAAAATCTAAAATTTCGAATAATTAGACTTCTAAGTTCTAATCATGGTAATAACAAAAACTAGCTTTTACTTTCCAACCATACATAAGCATTATATAGGGAAAGTAGTGTGACGAGGTCAAAAATTCTAATTCGAGTAGAAGAGTGTGTTTCAAGCTTCCCTGAACATGAGTCGAACGTTTTTGAGGTGATGTGTGTGTATGTAGGTTAGTGTGCATATGTATGTATGTATGTTAGTGTGGCCGTGAGCCTGTGGGGGCAATATCTCACAAACGAATGAAGCATCTCAATTAATTTCATTACCATTGTTATAATCAGTGAGTCATATTTATTTTAAACGCGATCAAATGTCTAGAAGACCCATTTCCATAAGCACACCGAACACATGCAAAACATCACCACATAACACATTTAAAAGCTCAAGATCACAATCCCTAATTTTTTAAATGTAGAAAATTCCCAAACATTTTATTTCAAAGACCTTTAAAGGATATATAATATTTAAAACTATTAACATGTTCTATAATTTAAAATAAAAACCAATATTACCAGTTGTAAATTAATTAAATAAAATTATTTCTGCTTAAGATTTTTATCACATACAAAATTTAGGCCCCTGAGGCCCGTGGTGCATTAACCCTTTCGCGACGAGTGGCGCGCCCACGTGCCAGCTGCGAACTTGCATTCAAGGACGAATGGCACGCCCTCGGGCCGGAGGAAATTTTACCCTAAAGGACGACTGGCACGTATTGGTGTTTCTACGTGGAACGTTTTAATTTGAATGTATTTGTCTCCTAGATGGCGTTAAATGCCCGTGGAAGCAACTTAAATGTATTTTGTAGATGTTTGACCTTGGCACAAGGATAATCCAATGAATTATTTCTCCATTTAGAGGGCTGAAACATGGTTCTGTAGCATAAGCAGACTTCTCGCAGCATAAACAATTTTATAATTGAGTTCCGGGTCTCGTTCTGATTTTGTCTTTTATTGATTTCGTTGTTGAATTAGAGGAATATAAGAGAGTATTTTCTTTTTGAGTGGGTGGGGGAGGGGGGGGGGTAAAGGAATGTGTGGCAATGAAATGATTAGATTATTTATGTTCTCATGGAAAGGAAGGCTGGGATTTCGTTAATGTATCCCATCGAAAAGGTCCAGATATGGAATAAAAATATATAAATCGTCAGAATCGGAATGAGGCTATAAATGGAATTTCCTTGTGTATACTGGAAAGGACACGGGATTATCAAGCTCTGATGGTGAGTATGGAGAACGCGTTGTGAAAACATTTCTAAGTGAACTTTTAGGAAAAGGATATACTTTGTATTTGGATAAATTTTTTACCTCTCCTGTACTTGCAAAGTATTTGTTGTCTAAGAATATGCATGTATGTGGTACAGTTGTAAAAAATCGGAAGGACATGCCAAAGAATTATCCATCTGTACCTAAAACATATATACATTAAAATTTTTAATATTTAGATAAAAGAAAATTTGTATAAAAAATATACATCAAATAGAAAATAAGTATTTCCTTTCTTCCTGAAAAAAGTAGAATGCTGTGTTGAACGGGTGATTTTTAGTGAATTTTTTTCGAGAGTTAGGCTTAGCGCAAAAAAATAGCCGTATTTTGGGCACATTTCGGAAACGAAGCGCTTCGTCCTTTGGGCCATGGTAGTTTCGGAATGCCGCCGTCCCGAAAGGATTAATCAGGCTCTGCCCCCTACCCCTAATTTTTGATTGAATTTGTGAAAAAATTAATAAAATACAGCAAGCACTATTAAGAATGGTAAAAGTCATTTCAAACCTAATTTTCATTAGAAAACGAATGATACAAACTGTAGAACGCTAACATGAGCTGTTCTCGAAATATTGTACGATTTTTTAACAAATGTTTGAAAAAAGCAGACCTTCGGATACTGTTAAATAAAAAATCATTTCCAACTTTAGAACGCTAGCATGAACCATTCTTGAACACGTTTTTCAAATAAATTTATAAAAAAAAATTATAAAATTAAAAATGTAGTAAGTATATCGTCAAGTATGTTTACTTTCCATATGCAATATTACGTAACATTATTCTCGTAAACCCAGCGTTCGTTCCATTTACATGTGAAGGTACATCTTGTAATAGCGTTGTATTTTGATGCCCAATAATTTACCAATAGTCAATTACTTCATACAATTGATATTAAATAAATGTTAACTGTAAATTGGTGATTTTGCTTGAGTATGAATAAGTCATTCGCTTCCATTAGTAAGTTGTCAAAAGCGCCCAATTTCAATTTGCGGGGTGTTAATTTAATACTAAAACCATAGTTCTGTAGATCTTGTATATTAATATTTTGCTTTGAAAGAAGCAAAGTATTTGCATCATGTAGAAAAGCCAAAGTCATGTGCTGGCCACATCACGTAATTTCCACACTTAAATTTTTATAGCAGTACGGACATTTATTCTTGAATTATCGTGTCCACACCTAGAATATATTTTCAAAAAATATTTAAAATTGGTTCAGGAAGTCTTAAAATCTGTTTATCTGTCAAAATCTCGAATTCGAAAATTTTCAGGCAAACTATATAAATACAATATACATACAAATATTGTTTTTACGAAAATTTTCAAATTTGAAATTTTGAGGGGACTCTGAACATATTTCAAATATTTTTGGAAATATATCCATCTATATGTGCGTGGGTGAAGTATGTACATTATCTCACTTTGTATAAATACGATATTACGTAAAAAATTAGAACTAAATAAAATATTTTGTAATTTGCACTATTAGAACACAAATTATTCGAAATTTAAGCTTTTCCCACCATTATTTTCTATAGCAAGCAACGATGATTTCTGAAAAGTTGTAGCAATTGGTAACCAAATATTTTGTTTCCCATTTCCCCAAATATATTCTAACACTTATGATTAAAACACGAATTATTAAAATACTGAAAATTTTATACTATTACTTTTAATAACAACGATACAATTCCAGAACAATAATAGTAGTAGTACAGATAATATAGGAAACTTATTGGTTTGGAATTAGTTTAAATATTTTAAAAGTGTGTATAATACATAAATCAACCCGATAGCCTGAAAACCGTATGTTCGAATTTGGAAATGTCAATCTACTTTTGTTGGAATAGATGCAGCAAGTTTTGTTTTTCTTCTCCATTTGTAGTTACACAATTTTATTTCTTTAATTTTTTGTTAGATGCTACTTATTTCGTAGTTTTGGATATTTGGAATTACTTTTTTCGGTGTGATTACAAATATTTTACATCATTTTTCTATTCATTTCATCCCGTTTCATACCCTCGGTATTTTTTTCTTTCTTTTTACTTCAATGAATTTTTCATTCACTGTGATTCATGTGAGTAGTTGCTTTTGCTAAGGTGACTTTTCTGTCATTGATGAAGGGTTTTTTTTTTTTTAAGTTTTTTGTACCGAAAACTGTTGACCTATTGCTTCCGCGAAAATTTTGAAATTCGATATTTTGATGGGAAAACATGTTTTAAGGTCATTTGAATAAATTTCAAACACTTTCAAAAAGTGTCCGTCTATGTATGGACGTGTTCGAAATATGTTCTCAAAGTGTTCGTAATATGTTCAAGAAGTCGTAGAAAGTAATTCCGATAAAATTTCGAGTTAAAAAATGTGTGAAAAAACAGATATATTTTTACTTTTTCATACACATAAACAAAATATATCTTTTTACGACTTTTCGCCATCTAAAAGATATATTTCTTAATTTTTTTCTTAAAAATATTTAGTTTTTTTTTTTTAAATCATTTCATAAAAATTCTTACATTTATTTTTTAAGTTAGCAATAGCATATCTGTCACGCCGCTTAATTAGATGAATTTGACTTATTAAATACTATTTAAATATTATTTATAGCCATATTATTGTTTAACAACAACTGTTCCATTAGACAATTGTTCCATTTCATAGCATTATTGCTATTATGAAATTCTTACATTTCGAATAATTCTAGTTCTAATCATCCGAATAATATAAAATTCGAAAAACTCTGTTTTATAAATGTGAAATACTTTGAGAACGGTTCGTGCTTCAGTTATAAAATATTGTTTTCCAATGATATATTGCGTATAAAATGATTATTTATGTAATATTATTGAAGATCATGTCTTTTTTCTGATATTTTCAAAAACTGTTACAAAAATTTCAAAACATTGAAACGCGCTTTAATTCTTTACCTGTTGGAGATAATTGGGCAATGTAAATTGCAAAAATGTTGAAAGTAAGGTAGGAAATAAGACTCCGTTAATGAAATAATCTTCCCATTCATTTTCAAAAAGTTACACTTCTTAAATTTTTATACAACTCCTTTAGACAGATTGGGTCAATCAGAAATTTTTTATTTTTAATGCAACAAGATCATAAAAAAAAACCCGCATATCTGTATCTTTAAAATCAACTAAATTATGATAAAGGAAAAAAAATCTGACTTATGCCACTTTTCCGTTCCACATGAAAGGCTGTTTCATCAGTGAAAATAGGGATCATAAACAAATTGACAATGGAAATTGTTTAGATAAAAAAAAGTACTTAAAAGTACTTAATTATTGAAAAAGTACTTAGTTATTGAAAAATACTTAAGAATCCGTGATTGCATCGCGAGCCTACGCGGAATTCGCAAAAATGTCTCATGTATTATCATCCAGTTTTATCTTTTTTGTGATATGTCACAAATTTACATTTCTAATTTGATATAGGGTCCCCATTCACAATGTTTAATTAAATATAACTCGCTCAATTTGAAAGATACATCTATGCGGGGTTTTTTAATGATCTTGTATTAAAAATAAATAAATTCTGATTGACCAAATTTGCCTAAGAGGGTCGCGTAAAAATTTAAAAAGTGTAACTTTTTGAAAATGAATGGGAGGACTATTTCATTAACGTAGTCTTATTTCCTACCTTACTTTCAACATGTTTGCAATTTATATTGCCCACTTATCTCGAACAGGTAAAGAATTAAAGCGTGTTTCAATCTTTTTGGGACACCCTGTATATATATATATAATTTGTAGGTTTGTTATAAAGTTAGGTTTTTCGAGTTGCAGCTTCTCACTTTTCTATCATTGGACATTATCATATATATATATATATATATATATAAAATAAAATTTTGAGTAATTAGACTTCTAATTTATGGGAATTATAAAAAATTACATAAAGTACTAATTTGTTACATAATGTATCCACACCTAAATTTTCATAGCAGTACGAATATCTTTCCAAAGAGTATTCGTCAAAATATCGAATTCGAAAAATTTTAAGAAAATCACACTTTCATTATACACACAGTAGTATGTTGCTTGTAAAAAATATTCTGGAAAACTTCAAATTCAGTATTTTAATAGATAAGCATGTTTCACGAAGATTGTCGTAAGTCTGCCCCACATCCAAATTCTTCATATCTTTTTCTTTGCCATCACAGTAGTGGTAGAGCATGAAAAACATTCCACAAAGAGCTGGTATCAGAGCTTAGATTACTCCTCGAAGGTGCCCATCCCACAGACTAATATATAGTATTCTGTGCGCACCCCAATCCAAGGTCAGTGTGATCACATATCATCGACTTCCTTCTCCCATTCTTCCATAGACACATTAGGAAGAGGGATTGCTTGCTCAGCTCGTTTTGCTGTGCCTGTAGAAATTGAGAGTTTTGAATGCTTATCTGGATTTTGAGACTTCAGTCAGTAGAATTTCTCATACAGTCGTATTCCATACTGTTCGGGTCCATTTGTATCGCAATGCATTATAATGCAAAAAAAAGTTGAAATGACACTACATGGAGTGGATCTACACTCGACTTTCTCATACACTCATATCGTATAGATTGTTTAGGTCCATTTAATCATAATCTCTATCAGAATTTAAATCTGTATCATCAGAATGATACAAACTTTAGAACGTTAACATTTATTGCTCTCGAGATATTGTACGATTTTCAAAAATAATTAAATAAAATTAAAAAATTGACTAAATACCGTTAAAATATGTTAACTTTCCGTATGCAATATTATGCAACATCATTCTTGTGAACCTAAATCGTTTGTTCTATTTACGTGAGAAGATACTACATTTCATACATTACACACAGGCGGATTACACACAGACCAATATATTTTCAAAAAGTATATAAAATATGTTCAGATCTTAAAACTGTTTACCCGATAAAATCACATATACGAAAATTAACAACAACAAAAAAAACTATATTATCTTTATCTATATAAATAAAATTAAAAATCTGTCTGTTTGTTTATTTGTTTGTGCATGTGTTTTTATCTCATCATCACGGGAGAACGGCTGCACGGAATTTGATGAAATTTTCGGAGTAGACATGGTATAGTTCCACTTAAAATGTAGTCTATGTTTTGAGTTCTTAGGACCTGGGGTTATCGAAATATTAATAAAAAAACTCACTATTAACCCTTCTACTGAGATAGCATATGCAGACGATATTTGTTCCACAAAGTTATTTGGAGAAAAAATTATATGTTTCTAAGCAACGGAATTTAACCCAATGAGTTTATATTTAAATATATATATATATATATCATGTTGCTAAATGACAGAATTAAATCCAATGAGATTGATATGATTGATTATTGATATTTTCAAATTCTTACGTCATCTATTTTATTTTGTTAAAACATTTTTCAAATCCATATATTAGTATGGGTATATCTTTTAATACACGGGTATAATCTTCTAATCTACGGAAATATAAGTAGGACTGGTATACCTTCTAATGCACGGGTATATCTTCTAATTTACGAAAATAAACGAAGTATACTTCTAATACAATTTTACTGCTTTTATTTTGGCATATATTGATTCAATTTTATATTTACTGTAAATTTATTTATAAACGGGATCAGGATGTTTTTTTATTCTGAAGATCTGCCTGTGTAGATAATTTTGCATAGTGAGACCAGATTCTTAAACATCTTTTTAGGAGCATTAATTTAAATATTTTAATAGAATGTTTTGAGTAACAATGTTATTTAGAATATTATAGGAATTTGTACATGATTATGAATTTTAAATTTCTTTTGTATATTCCGTACGAAGAACGGGTACACGACTACCAGTACAATAGTATAATGTTGCATGGAAAGTAATATTTTCTCAAAAGTGTTTTAATTCGATATTTTGATGGATAAACAAGTTTAAAGACCACCTGAACACATTTCGAACGTTTTTGGAAAGGTATCTGTGCGTGTATGTGTCTGTGAGATAGGGACACCAAATCAAAAATAAATACTTGTATCGCTATGAATTCTTATTTTGTCACGATATTACATGAAAACATTGAAACTAATTAGAATATTTTGTGCTTTACACTATTAAAACACAAATTATTCGAATTTCAGGTTTTTCACATAATTAATTTCTATAGCAAACAATCATAATTCCTCAAGCATTGTGTTAGCATAACATGGAATGGCGTCACCAATGGGGGAAGATTTGGAGGCCACAAGTCCCCAGGGACCCATCAGAACCAATTGAAATTCGTAAAATCGATATTTGGAGAAATGGGAAACAAAATATTTTGCTACCCCCTTCCAAAAAAATTTCTAGCGTCGCACTGATAACAAATATGAGATGGATGTAAAGGGTATTAAAATCAGTGGTGTAACCAAGGGGGGAGAGGGTCGAAAAACCCCTGTAACAGTCCATTGAAGCTTATAGAAATGATATAGAGATATAAGAACAAAATATATTTTGGTTACCCACCGCTCCCCCCCCCCCCCCCAAAGAAAAATTATTGCGACGGTACTGATTAAATTATTATATATTACAATGATCAGCCAAATGCATTAAATTAATTCGGGTGACAAACCTGTTGAAAAAATAATTTTATTTTTCATTTCTACTTAAAATTAAAATATTATCTGTATACGAAATCCGATAAAATAATAATTGTCTTTTGATATTAATTATAAAAGTAGACCTAAACACTATGGATTATGAATGTATGAGAAATTTGAGTGAAAACCCCCTAATATTTCTTATAATTTCTTATAAAATGTACGAGGAGCTACATAAACAAACTAGATTGACCGAAAATGTGGGGATCATACTGAAACTTAGAAATGAAATTCCTTGAGTTTTTCAGAATTTTTTTTTTTAACCAGAAATTGTCTAATCTATATAATTATTTTATATACTGAAAGAATTGAAATTCAGTATCTGACAATAAAATTTAGTAGGAACGACTTGAAAATCATGAAATCTGTTAAGTCAAATTTCAAAAATTTTGGTATCAAATATAATAATAATAAAAAAAGAAACTTTATAAAATCAATTTGAATATTTCAAACAACACAATTTAAAAAAGTATTCAAAAGTCAGAACATTGCTCCTCCCAATTTTTTACTTTCCTTGCAATACATGGTAATGTATAGGGAAAGTGTTGGAATCATGCCAAAATCGCAACTCGAGTTTTCGACGGATCTACACGTTTTGGAACCTCTAGAATACAAAAAAACTATTTTTAGAGTGACGCCTGTGGGTGTCTGTGCAATGTATGTATTAATCAATCTAACTCAAAAACTAATGGATTGAATTTCATAAAATTTGTTAAGTTTTTGTTGATTAGTAATTGTTGATTAGTTTTTGTTACTAATCGGAAAAAAAGAACCCGCCTGTTTTGCGAAATGGCCCGCAAAAATCTCATTATTCTAGCTAAAATACTAATCTACCAAATTTTGTGAAATTTGGTCAATAAGTTACTTGTGAGATACTCTGGTGCTGATTCGATTTTGGTACGATTCGGAAAAGAACAACCTGTCTTTTTTCACGAAATGGCCCACAAAATTCGCCAAAATTAAAAAAAAAAAAGACTACGTATGCTCAAATGTATCGATTAAATGCTTATTTTATACGTATTTTTTGACGAGGGAAAAAAATAAAATCAACTCCATGACCGCTAACCGCTCTCGAGATATTTAAGAGTTTTTGCATTTTTGTTATGTCGCCTTTAGAAAAATGTCCATACAATTACCAAATAAAAACAAAAATTGAATTAAAAATGCAAATTTAGTGTTATTTTGTGCAATTAATCTTAATTTAATTAATTATTAAAGAAATAAAGAAAAAATGAATTTGAGTCTGCAGGGAAAGTCATGTACTGCCCACACCAGATTTTTCTTTTTTGCAATTGAACGATCGAATTGAGTTGAAAATTTGTATTTGATCTCTCCATCTTTGGCAACGCCACTATTGATCTTCATATTTCAGCTTTGTTTTCTGTTTTTAGGTTTCAGACTAGTTGGTACAATAAGAACGAGTTAGAGGAATTGCAGAAATTATTTGTTATTACCAGGGACGTAAGTGGGCAATCTTGTCTGGGGGGGTGTGAAGGAAATTTTTCCAACTAACATTGAAAGTTTCCGACTTTACAAACAAGTGAGTTAACTTTTGTTTTTGAGTGAGTGCATTGCTGTTCTAGTGACCTTTATGCATTTCAAAGTCTACACAGCAATTATTTGTTTTAATTTTCGAATGTTTGGTGTATATGTCCAAATCATACCCCAATTTAGAAAAAGAAAAAGTCTCAAAACCAAATTTTTAGTTTTGAGGGTTTTGTTTTATAAATAATTGTAGATTTGTTTAATTATCGGATGTGTTATGCAAATGCCCAGATCTTTAGCTACCAGTTGAAACAAGGCAAGTTTCTAGGGCAAAAATTAGTAGAATTTTAAATATATTTGAAAAAATATTAAATTTTGTACGTTTTGGGATTTTTCTTCGAATGCACTTGACACATTCCCAGATGATTGCCTAGCACTTAAAAACCCGTGAGTTTCTATGCCAAGAATTGGTTGTGTAAATTTCGGAACATGCATCTTTCTTTTGATAAAATTGGGTCTTTTGTTAGGTTTTTATAAATTATTAAAACTTTAATAAAGTTACTTTTTTCTAATTTCCGAATGCACTTTTCACATTTCCAAATAATTTCCTCAAAAAAGAAGAAAAAACGCGTTTCTAGGCCAAGAATTAGCTTTGTAAAACACGGGATGTGTATAATAGAATGCATATATACACTGTTCAAAGGAAATTAATATGACATGATTTGCAGTGCTCATAAGGGGTTGCCGTTGTTTCATTTCCTCGATATTTGTTTTCAAAAAATTGTTCAGACACGGACGTAAAAAAAAAAAAAAATTCCAAATGGTCCACCAGAAAACTTACCTACATGTAGCTACACACATATTCTTAAATACATTGAAATTACATTTTTTTAGGTTATCTGATGCTTATCTCGCCGCATCTAAAACAGGAAGATTAGCTTAATTCTACAGTTTGAATTATACAGAAAGTTGTATTTATCTCTGTATTCTAACATTTTTTTTTTTAATTACTACATTTTTTTTTAAGAAAACGCATCAAAGCAACAAATGCATCTCCCTTAATGAGATGCATAGGACCGCGGTTTCTCCCCAGTAGATTGCACATGCCTGAACACTCTCCTAGAGAAAGGAACCTGTGCGTTATGTTACGAGTTGGTATAATATATATGTTTTTATAGCGAGATATTATCCTATAAGAGATAGTAATATTGAATAGGGAGATGTATGACTCGTTTGTGACTGTGGATATTAGGAGCGGGTGAGAGGATCGGTGACAGTTGATGTCTAAGTACTTCGAAAGAACGTAAGATTAAATAAACCAATTGCAGAGACGGGAAGTCCACAAAATATAAAAACAATTTTTTTTTTAATTGAACACCAAAATGTTTAGTATAAGTAAATTATTACTGGAAACGAGTGCATATTAAGTGGCGCAAACAGAATCAGAAATGAATGAAGTAATATAAAGTATAGGATCAGGGCCGATCCTAGCAGGTGTGCAGCGCGTGCACCGCACGCGGGCGGCCAAAGCCAAAACAAGGGGCGACCGCAGGCCACATATAGCTCTATCAATCAAGCAAAATTTTTTAAAACTTATAATAAGTCGAATAAATATGCTGAATTTTAAATGGTTACTGAAAAATCAAAATAAGTTCCATAGTTTAAGAAAAATAGAATGTTAGTGCACAGTGTGTTGGTCCATTGTCCATAAATGTCTACTCTTTACACATATCCTTCATTTGATAGCAAAATTCGTGGCAGAGCCGGCAATACGGCACAGAAAAGGATACCAAATTTTAAATTTCTATCTAAACAAATAACCAAGGGGCATATTTTTGAGACGCCTAAGGATGTTTCGTTCCACTGTGCGGCAGCTTATTTATGTATACCACGGTCGGCACGCGGCTCGCAGATCAATGGTCAAAAGAAACTTTATTTTAGCGGTCTCCTTTGTAGATTAGAACTGAATTATTTCGGCAAAGTTAACCCTTTCGCGATGGCGGCATTCCGGAACTGCGGCGGCCCAAAGGACGGAGCGCTTCTTTTTCGAACTGTTCCCAGGAGACGGCAATTTTATTGCGCTAAGCCTAACTCTCGAAAAAAATTCACTAAAAATCACCCGTTCAACACAGCATTCTACTATTTTCAGGAATAAAGGAAATTCTTATTTTCTATTTGATGTATGTTTTTCTTTCAAATTTTCTTTTATCAAAATATTAAAAATTTTAGCGTATTAAAAATGATGACTTACCTTGAATAAAATAGTTATCAGTTAATCAGGAGTGTATATAGATTTAAATCAGTTAATCAGGAGTGTATATAGATTTAAATCAGTTATCAGGAGTGTATACAGATTTAAATTTTGAAACTAATGCATCTAAAACTGGTTTCAATTTATGTAGTTTTTGGGCATTACTATCAAGAGTAAAATGAAGGCACGTAATATTCTTGACCTAACATTTTAACGAAAAAAATATTGATTTATTGGTAGAACATGGTCCCAAACAAGTAGCAAATTTTAAATTTCCGGTCGATGAGAGTGGCAGAAAATTTAGCTGTTCATATTATAACAAAACTTTAGTGAACGGGAAGAAAATAAATCGCGCGGTGCTCTGATATTCCATAAAACTAAATCGTATTTTTTGTTTTGCATGTAAATTGTTTGGTAAAAATAATTCAACACAACTTGTAAGTACTGACTTTTCTGATTGTCGTCATTGTTTGGATTACCTTAATAAGCATGTGAAAATACTCTAAAACAAACTCTATATATAAGATCTTGGTGCGAAATAAAGACGAGGCTGGAAAAAAATTGTACTATTGACGAGCATGTTTACAATCGAGAGAAAAAGCGATGACCCGCCATCATTGAAAGAATGATTGCTGTAGTACAATTTTTAGCCAGTCAAAATTTGGCATTCAGAGGAACTAGTACGAAGTTGTATCATAGAGATAATGGTAATTTTTTAAAGGCAGTGGAGATGTCGGCCAAATTTGATCCAGTTATTTCAGAACACCTTAATAATGTTAGTAAATACAAAGATAACAAAACACGTATTCCACACTACTTACGGCAGTATTTTCAAAATGAAATAATTAATATTTTAGCCGAATCTATTCGTAATGAGATAACATGCATTGTCAAAAAAGCCAAATATTACACTGTAATTCTCGACTCTACACCAGATATTAGCCACACAGAACAAATAATGTTTGTAATTAGATGTGTGAACACTACTGATGGTAAGATAGATATTTTAGAATTTTTTCCAGTAACTAATACCACTGAAGAAGGTCTGTGCAATTTTCTATTAGAGAAGCTATTACCCCATTAAGTGAAACAAGGTGGGAAAGTCGTATCAATGCTATTAGACCTCTAAAAGAAGACCTAAAAAACATTATTGCCGCATTAAATGCCTTAATTGAAGATACCACCAGAGACACAAAAACAAAAATGGGTGCTGAATCAATAATTAAAAGTCTTGAAACATTTAAATTTTTGTGTTCAATTTTAATTTGGCATGATTTATTATCAAGAATTGATGTATTGAGTAAAATGCTTCAAAATCTTAAATTAAACATCGCGGAATGCATTGAAGGCTTAGATAATCTTAAAAAAATATTTAGTTTCCCAAAGATCTGACGATAATTTTAAAATATTTGTCGATTCAGCAACAACACTTGCTAGAGATTTAGGTATTGATCCTGAATTTCCCATGTCGAAGCTCAGGTAAAAGGTCCGGTTATTTGATTACGAGGGCAGTGATGAACCAGTTTCAAATCCCTTCCAGCAATTCAAGACTGCTTTCTATTTTGTAATTCTTGACCACGCGATCTCTTCGGTAAATGAAAGATTTACCTTATTATCTGAGTGCCATTCAATATTCTGCTTTCTGTATGAGTTTCACAACATTTCTAATGATGATCTCATGAAAGCCTGCATGGACTTAGATATTAAGTTACAGGTACAGGAGGAAGGGAGTATTGTGAAAGATATAGACGGTATACAACTCTTTAATGAAATAACTTCATTCAAAGATATTTTTCCAGATAAAAAACAGCCAATTGAGATATTAGAAATTATAGTCAACAATGATCTCATTCCCTGTTTTCCAAATTTTGCTCTAGCAATAAGAATTTTTTTAACCTTACCTGTTTCTGTGGCTTCAGGTGAAAGAAGTTTCAGTAAATTAAAAATTATTAAAAATTACTTGAGAAATAATATGACACAAGAAAGGCTTTCAGATTTGGGCATCATCTCTATTGAATCCGAAATCTCTGAAAAAATTGATTTCACCGAAATTATTAACAAATTTGCTACTCAGAAAGCCAGAAAAATTATTTTATAGTTAATTATTAGGTAGTCTTTGTAGAAGGACTGATTTATATACTTTTCGTTTCACGAGATTTATGCTTTAGTACTTTTTTTTATTAGATTATATTTTCTGAGTAAATACTGTTGTTTTGCATTTCTAATTATAAAATGTCTATTTTTATTTCAAAGGTAATATTTTTGTTTGTTTATTATTTTGTTAAAGTATTTTGTCGCTATTATAACCTATTAGCTGGTCAAAAAATAAAGTTTTGCTCTTCAAATTTTATTTGCATTTTTATTAATGTTTTACTTTTTACTCTTATACAAGTAGATGAATTTATAACGTCAACGTTAAGTATTAGTCAAAATATGAAAAATTCTCTAGAGGGGCGGCACATTAGGTCTTTGCACGCGGGCGGCCGACGCCCTAGGATCGGCCCTGCGTAGGATCACCATATTTTATGGACAGCTGACTTTTAAAAGCAAAAAATTGTGTTATTCATTATTTTGAACTATTTTACTGGCTTCTTCATCGATATTTAATATATAAGATCATTTTATTGCTTTTTTGTTTCCTACTTATAGTGGCAGCTCTAGTAAAAAGTTTGTGACTATTAAAATACCAAATAATGACCACAAAAAATCTGAATACAATATTTCGCAACTATCAATGTTGGTATATTATTTTGAAATAACTCTGTTTAATTTTAAATAATATTTTTTTTTTCGGGGTGGGGTGGGGGGGGGGGGTTATTTGAACAAGAAAGAAATATTTTAATTTAAAAATAAAATAATAGTAATTATAAATAAATTAATGATTATTTATTAATAAAAATATAATATATAAAATGTGTCTTCAAAATGTACAGCAGTAAAGTCATAACTAATGGAAATTTTTATTTATTGAACGCTCAACTATTTAACATATTTTTTCGATTAATAAAGGATTTATAAAAACATTTCGACATTGTTACCATTTTAGTGTAACATGCTAATTTATACACAATTTAATATCGAACGGTCAAGTAAATGTTGCATTATTATTATTTAGTATTTTTCAAAAAGATGTCTGTTTCTATGTGTGTATAACGCGTAGCAGAAAATTCAAGCTTTGAACAGTTTTGAAGATCCGTATAGAGTTAGTTGGCATCTTAGCTTATGTAAATTTGCACCTCGCCGGGATTATTTTTCTTTTAAATTTCAATTAGTTTAAAGGTTATGAATATTTGAAATCGAAATTTCGTTGTTTCTAAATCCATTCCTTTAAATATTCAGAACATAAAGTTCCCAGCAGACTATTGTTTGAAGAATAGCAGATGTTTATAGACAATTAGCGCGACACAATATAGGTGATAAAATCAAAAATTCTAAGTTCCAGAATTTTACAGATATCATTTTGATTTTTTTAAATGAGCAATTATTTTATTTTTATAAGAATTCGCTCGATAAATATCTTCTATAGCACGAAAATACTCGGAGATAGTATTTAATTATCTAATTTTACTTTTCGGCATTTATTTCATGAAAGTGCAACAGACGAAAGACATATAGTGATTTAAATTGAGAAGTTTTCTTATTTCTTCAGTTTTAAAGATATTATTTATATTTTTCAAAATACAATTATTTGCCATTAAAAGCATTGTGAAAAAAATCATTTAAACGGGATAACTATAACCATAATCCCGATTTTTACCTCCTTGCTTTTTGTTTAATCCTAAAGGTGTCGCAGCGCAACGAGAAAAAGCGTGTTTAAGCGCTTATTTAAGGCGTACAATTTGCACATGCAGATTAAATGCGCGCCCACATATGCAAACCGACATCGCAATGAATCGTTTAGGTGTTTATAAAAGGCATATTACGCCCGTGTAGCATGTGCGGCCGCACAGGAGACTATCACTGTTATTTGCAATAGAAGCTGAATTCTATTTTCGTCTAGATTAGTCTTACTATAATGGAATTATCAAAAAATAGTCTCGGCTACCAACAGGAAAACCAATGAATTGGTTGCCTTTACAGTATAGAAGAATGCATTTTATAGATGTAATGCATGTAATAGATTTTGAATCGTATATTCAATAAAAGAAACTTTTTAAAAAATGCAAAGCGCAAGTGCTCTTTCTGTGGTGATATTGACGGGAGAAAATTTTCTAATATAATAATTATTGTACTAAAAAGGTTTAATTTCAATAATTTAAGAAAGGGAAACACCTTAACTTTAAAAATTAAGGAAATTTATTAATTTGAAAAAATACATTGAAATTTAAATACGGTAGAAATAAAACCTGTAAAATAATACTTTCTTTCGGAATTAAACATTTTTATAAATAAATTTCATCGCAATTTTTGTACTACAATAGATTACTTAAAAGGATTATAAAGAACATTTTGGGGGGAAGGAGATGAAAAAGATTTTATAAGGCAAAGATAGCATAACAGAGTCCTGCTGCTAAGAGAAGGTTATCTTTCGTGAAGGATTTTATAATGGAAATTGTGCTTTATTTGTTTTACTGTCTGATCAGATAGTCAAAAAAGAACCTAATACACGCAACATGTCAAGACTATCAGAGCTGGGATAAAACTGAATTTTGATTTTCGACACTATTCTAATATTTATTCAACTTTCTACATACATATTATCATGCATTTGATTTATACGACGGAATTAATCAAACATTTTTATTTCAAAGCAGAAGATATAAAATTTCATACGAATGACGACCGCATTTAAATATGTAATTGTAAATACTTGAAATTCCTTAATCACAAATAGTTTAAATACAAACATGTAAATATTGTTCATTTTTTCTGGTAATATATCAACCAATTATATTCTATAAGGATTGCGTCCCCATTCAAAATCTGTAGATCGCTTTTGCACTTTTTAGTTCTCTGCAAGTAATACCTAATGCGGAATGGCAACACGAAAACTTGCTATATTCTACAAATTTGTGAACTTTTATAGAGACAGATAAATTCAGTCTTATCATGCGGTCGGTATTAAATTTCACAAAAATTGAGGCCATACTACACAATTTATCTGTGGACTATGACCAAAACCAAGCGTTAATGGTTACAGAACCCGCCTAAAGGGGACGTTCCCCAAACTAGGATAACTTTAGCATCTATGTTGGAATCTACAATGGGACTATCCTATGTTTTGGAACGCCTCTCTTTGGTGGTTTCTGTTAGTATTTATAACTTAAAAATTTACTACAATTTAAGAGTAACTTTATTTAAGTTATAAAATTAATAACATTTTAAGTTAATTAATCAAACTTCCAATTTTTAAAATTTTTCCAATTTTAATTTTTGCCGCATATGCAGCCATAAGTCAAACACAATGTTATTCAATACTTATATTTGTAGGAATAATTTGTTGCTATCATTTCTAGAATTTTTTTTCTCCCGAGTTCTTCGTTTTATACATTCGTAGCATCTTTCAGGGTTACGAAGCCTAACTTTTTTATTTAATGAATTGGTTTAAATAATTAGTTGCAAATATGTATTAATATATTAAACCCATTTTCACACTATGTGTAGGCAAATTATTTTTCTTTCAACTTAAAAAAGGAAATACATCATCATAAAGAAAAACAAGCAAAAATAAAAAGCATTAAATTTTTTCACCCTCATCAATTTGATATATAATATTCTGACGAAAAATAATCACAGTATGAAAGGACAAGTTGCATAGATTTTAATATGAATAACATGTATGGTTGGGGAGTCTCTGGCAGACATCGGGGCGTTACGAAAAATATAAACACTTTTGGCGCTTATATCTCCGAACCTAACAGATAAAAATATCACCAACTTTTACTTGTTTTGTTGGAAATATAGTACCTTTTATGTATATATAGAGATAATTTCAATATTTTAGTATATTGGCATTTTTTTTTCGAAAAATTAAAAAGTTTTTACCGGAGAGAATTTTAGTCACCTTACTTTCACTCGAACTATTTTCTAAATTATGAAAGATAAACCATAAGCGATAAGAATGTTTATTAGGAAATCCAAGTTCTAGCTTAGTAATGGGTTTTTATAGATCTAATGCAATTTTCGAGGAATCGTCTTATCAAGTTTAAAAAGATTGAAATTTTCCTGTTTTTTAAGTTTATAAATGCTTATTTCTCGAAAACGAAAAGTGGTAGCTATGAACAATAGTAGGTAATTTGTAGCCCTTTGAAAACCATATAGGAGTGTACAATTGGATTTTGAATAGGTTCTTAATTTTTGAAATATAGTGGCAACAATTTCGATATTTTAATATTTTGTAAATGTTTTCTTAATTTCGATATTTTAATAATTTAAAAAAATTGAAAAAGTTGTTCTAATTTCGATGTCTTAATATTTTGAACCATTTTGAAAAAATGGCTCTAAATTTTCTATTTAATTATTTAAAATTATTTTAAAATTGTCAAAAAAGATATAATATCTACATAGAAAAATGTTATTCAGGCGAAATCATTTCGACTCGGGCCGTGCCGAAATTTTATAACGCTATTTCGGGCAGGGCTCGAACTTTGCTTTTAAAAAAGGCCGAACATATTTTGAAAATTTTTCTGGGGCCGAATATATTTATTTCACCAGGCCGAACATATTTAATTTAAAAAAATTTTCAAATGAATTTTAATTGAATACATGAAATAATTGTCTTTATTTCACCTATATATAGATAAATGTTTAAAAAAAAATTATCTCAATTCTTCGTAGAAAAATTTCACTTTTTTCCGGCCGGCCAAATAGTTGATCCAAGTCCTCAGGATGAGTTGGACGGTCTGGGTCTTCAACACATTCATGTTTTTAACATATATGAATATAAATTATTTCGGGCCGAATCAAGCCGAGACTCAATGGTCTTTGAGCAGGGTTTAAGCACTGGTACAGTCGTGCCAGACAGGGAAAAAATCTTAAATTTTCAGCCCGTTCTGGCCCGTATTGGAACCACTGCTGATCTTTTTGTATAGTTTAGTGTTTCATTCACAATTTGTGATTTTATTTTATCGCAGAAAAGTTATTTAAATGACATATGAATTGTTAAATGATACCTTTAAAAGCACAAAAATTTTATAACAAAATTTAAAAAAGGAATAAAAATAAATAATAATCATTATGAGAAACGTATATAAACAATTCTTATGCATGCCTTTAAATAATTTAAAAATACTTACTTTACGCGGTCACAACCCAGCTCTGCGAAAAATTGAAGCAAGCTGGGCTGAATGAAGATTCTATGCTTTTCAGCATTCTACAGAAAATGCATTCACATTTTCTAAGGATCATAAATTACTTGCCCAATTAAAGACACTTTTAAGGGAATACATACTGGCTTTGCTTTCCAAATCCCTGGACAATGTGTTTCAGTATTTTTCTCCTGCTGTTTTGCCGATTGCATAGCGAAGAAAATAGATTTTTTCCGAAGAACTCTTACCAAACCTAATTGCTCTTGCATGGTTTTGTCCCCACATATGGGTACTACAAATGATCTGCACCCTCCGGGTGCAAGGTCTGCTTGTCCGAATTTCCTCAAGTAAAAGGCCGAAAAAGATTGGGGACTTCCTGGACCGACCTCATTGTCATCGCCCTTCCAGGTGGCTCAAATGTATTTAAATGAGATTTAAGACACCACAAAGAAACCATTTGCTCGACGTTCATCAGATGGCTTTACTTCAACATGGACTTCAAGGATTTTGTTTCACAAGAGAATCGGTGATTTTGTAGTGAACATTTAGAAAATTAAAGTAAAATATAAGTTTTTGAAATTTATGGTGAACAAAACTCACACTTATTCCGATTTTTTTTCCGAGTGATTGCCAAATTTTCCGACTTTTTTGAGTCAGGGTGTATGTGACCCCCCCCCCCCCCCCCCCCCCCCCGGTACTTGCGTCCCTGGTTATTACATATGTGTATAATGTAACGAGAACATATGCTTTTACATGTAGAAGCTACTATAACAATTTGCTATACAATAGTTACAGTGATTTAAATATGTATCAATAGGTAAATGGCTCTAAAAGGGAAATTGAAAACAGGATTAATGCAATGCATAAGAAATCTGACATCAGTATGTGAATTACAAGATTTCCATATCTGGCTTTAATACCAAAACTGCATAAGCATCCTGTAAAATTTCGTCCAGGTACTATTGGTTATCGTACTTATTTAACAAATGCAAATAAGTGATTACTAAAGGTTTTGAAAATTGTTATGGCAGGTCTTAAAAAGAATGGTTCATATTTCGTTAAAAACAGTTTCAAAGTTTTAAAAAAATTGAAAGATATACCAAATGACATGTTTTATAAGAGCTTTGACTTCTGCGATCTATATAATAATATCGAAATAAAGGATTTGTTTCAAATTGTGTTAGAAATGTACCATAAATTTGATTTACAGGATGAGATGATGTATGGAAGGTATACAACACTGGTGAAACTGGTTTTATATGAGACAGTTTTATATAATGGGATAGGATATTATAAGCAAGTTAAAGGCATCCCAATGGGTAGATGCTGTTCTTCAGTACTGGCAGATATTTATCTGGATAATTATGAGTGAGGAACACATATTTTATATGAATTTTTGTATTTTTGTTATGTGGAAGATGTTATTTTGAGTTGTGACAGTTTAGAGTATATTATGGATTTCAGTTTCTATCCTAGTTCATTAAAATTAATTGAAACACCATGCAATAGTAATAACAGTTTAAATTATTTAGATATTTCCATACATAAATCAGAAAATAAAGCTTTTTTTACGATGTATGATAAAAGAAAAAATTTAAAATTTAAAATTAATTATATTACTCTTTGGTCTACTTGCTTACATAAAAATGTGTTTAGGAATATTATAATCAATTAATTATTAAGGAGTAGACGAATAAATACTAATGATAATGATCGAGTTTTTTTGTGATAGGGAATATTTTAAAGAAGCTATTAAACAGGGGATTCCTGATCAAAATTATAGCAGGATTCTACAATTTAACTGCAACTGTTTGTGACGGAGTGTTTCTAAGCGAATGATGACAACATACTATGTTATTTACAGACTCGAGTTGAAGCAATAGTTGTGGGTAAAGTAGTGT